>CM060258.1:37866420-38551420 GCA_030684275.1 Acipenser oxyrinchus oxyrinchus
TGCTGTATCATGGTATAAATCTGTGATACAAGTGACATATCCTCTAAAATAAAAGGGAACATTAACTGCTCTATCTTCTAGAGGCCCTGGGACTGGCTGGCTATAAGCTCACTCAAGTGTGATGGCAGTTATTCTGTGTTTTACTAGACTGCAGACAATTATCCTTTGCTCCTCTCCCTTCATCAGACAAACTGCGGGGCTTCAGATGAAATGATCTCAAACAGATTTTCCAAAATGTCTGCGACTAGGATTGCTTCCATACATTATTTATTTTTAAATGGGTTGATAAAATTATATATATATATATATATATATAAGGCACTTCATATCCAGATTGAAACCAATGACCTGTTTCAGATACCCCAATGTGCAAGGCAGTACATAACTATGAAATATCAGCTGCTCCTGAACATCTTGCGCTGAGGGACCGTTGATGGTATTTACAGCATGGTCAGAAGAATCTGTGTCCCTGTTCACTACTATTCTGGGACAATAAAGAAAAATACAGCAAACACATTGTCTTAATTATGTTACTTAATGTACTCCAGCAATTAGGTTAAGCTGCGTGAAATGGTGGGTGGTGTTGTTGGGTTTTTTTTCTAATTTTCTTCTTCTGCAAAAACCAATGTGATAAGTAATTATTACTGCTGACAATGTCTGTTTGCACCTGGTATAACTAAATTAGTGCTCAACTGGGATTCATTCTGCATTTTTTTTCCCTCAAGGTAAGATGCTTGCTATTAAGACATAGAATCTGTGTTGTTTTAAAATGTTCTCTATGTATTTCCTTGGGAAAGTTAATCATATTTTGAGCAAAACCAAAGTGAAGGGTGATGCATACTGTGGCTGGCAAACCCACTGAGCTCTTCCGCAGACTCCTGATAACTTCACATATACATCATATTTTGTTTTGTCACTTAGCTCTCCAGTAGATATACATACAAAAAATGGTTAAATCTTTTTCATATAATGTGTGATGTACATTCAAAATAATGTACCTTGTAGCTGTTTTTGTTGAAATCTTGTTGAAACAAACATACAGAATTTCATTGTATTCCTGGGGAGAAAAAAAACCGCATAGCCATCACATTAAGTTTTTAAGATGAAAACCTACAGTATAGCCAACTTTTTTTAGTATACTATTACAGTACACCCTCGCTATAACGAACCTGTTGGGGTCCAAGCCTTTTGTTCATTATATCGAGGGGTTCATTATAGCGAAAGGACAATCAAAATGAACAACAAACTGTTGGAGTAAGTTAATGAGATGACATTGTGAATAAAAGTAGAATTACATGAATCTGTTCGTCTCATGTATGCAGTATTCTGTTTTTGCTTTATGCTATTCATTAAAGAATGAAAACACAGTACAAAAAGCAAAAATCATGAATTGAAGCTGAACTTTTATTCAAAATCAATCTGATATGAATCATTTCAAAGTGCACCAAATCTTAATTCAATATGCAAGAATCCCAAACTGAGCTTTTATTCAAAATTAACCCAACATGAAAAGTTTGACATGAAGAGTTCATCAGATCCTCAAGTTTTTGTTTTTGTTGTTTTTTCTTTAATCAATTTTGCTTTACCGCATGGTTGCTGAACAAGCCACAAAAGTGCTTTTTGACAACATATATTCATGACAGAGATATGCCTGTGTTAATCTTTTTTTTCAAATGATCAATATAGTTTTCAACTTGGTTGCAACATAAAAGAGTTGACTTCACTGCAGAGGTGGCATGATCCCGTGTGTACAGACCAGGATGTTGACAGTGTGTGTTTATATTATCTTTTTTATATTTTTTTATTTGGGGTCCAAGGGCCAGGTTCATTATAGCCGAAGGTTCATTATAATGAAGGCCGTTATAGCGAGGGTGTACTGTATTGTAAATACAGTCAGCACTCGGATATACGACACTCAGATATATGTCAGTCGCATTTTACCGTCATTGTATTAATGCACTTACCCGTGATTTCATGCGATTTCCGACTCCGTCACTAGTTTTCTTATATATAGCTCATCTCTTCAATGTTACAATTTATTTGATTATCCGTCGCAGCCCTTTTTCTTCGCATGCACAAATCAGTCTGTCTTTATTGTGCAGTTACACAGTGCTTCCTCCAGTTTCACCTAATGAAAATGCAGCAACAACAAAGCAAACAAACCCTGTAATGTAAAACAGTTAATCATTAAACAGTTTTAGATACTGTGATGCATTTTGTTTTTAAATCTGTGATCTTTAGTTGCTTTTGTGCATTTTCATTTGCAAGTGAACTGTGACATTAGGGCCTTATCGAGCACTATATTCTGCAATTTTGAATACTGAGTTTGAATACTGTTTTAATTCTGGAAACTGTGTTGTTGTTTTTATTTTAATCTTTTGCTAAATTGCATTGCCTTTTACATTTTTACATAGATCTGTGCATGGGTCACATTTTAATTTCATTTTGCTGCTGGGTCGTTAATGGTGAATTTTACATACTGCTACAATACGTACCAGATTTAAAAGTATGCACTGTATTACAGTCATCTCTTTTGGCAAGTGATATTTCCAGAATCATATTGTTCTGAATTAAAATGCTTCTTCTGTAGAAAATATAGTACTGTACCAACAAAACCAACTACAGCAGATCTAAATGGAAGCCTACTTATTTTAAAACACAGTCCTTTAGCTATGTATTTTTGACATTGTATCTGTTTTGTGTTCCCTAAAAAACAGACAAGGGTTGAAACGGGCCAGAATTAAATAATCAGATATGCATCACACTATTTGAACTGTCACTGAAGTCAGATATGTGAGTGCAAACACTATATTATTCTTATTATTATTATTACTGTGCCACACATGAGGGTGGTTAACCTTTTATGAATATTTAATATCTCCTACCTGCCCATTGTACAGGGGAAAAGGCAGTAGTAAGGAGCAGTTCAGCAAAGCTGTGTTATCAAAAGGATTTAATGCAATGCAGTGACATTTGATGCGCCGCACCCAGACACCACGGGAAGCTAATATCATAATTTGGGTATTGCTGGGGGTGGTACCACCAACATAGTGCAACACATGACCATTTGTTGGAACTGTAGAATTAGTACCCACGGTGTCCTGGTGCCACTCAGCAAATTGCACTGTTTACCTGTATTCTGCTTACTGATTGTTCTTGCTCAATAAAATCCATGCCAGGCATCTAAAACATGAATTTATCAAGCTTAATACAGTATGTTGTTGCAAAAAAGAGAACACCATACTGTAAGAAATTAAAGCACTCAGCTGCAATTCAACATTATAGTCATGCACATTTATTATATTTATTTACATAGCTTATACAGCCATGCATGACTCAATCCATCTATGTTGCAGATCGATTTTACTAGATAAAGTTATACAACAAGTGCCACAAATGTGCAAAATTTGTGTTGAATTGTAACAACTGATAAATTAAAGAGCTGCTTCACTGGTTTTGTGTTTCAAGTGCTATGTAAGAATCATTCTTTATTTGATTCTTTACCCTGGTTACACTGTTTTGTTTTTTTAATCAATTAATGATACAATAAAATGTATCAAATCTGAATGTTCAGTTGTCAGGCTGGGGAAATAAATAATAACAAAATATATTTAAAATTTCCGTTTTAAAAATGCTAATGTCATATCTCATTAAACTTCCATAGCTTCCACCAATAAACCTTTTTTTTATTATGAATGGATAAAATCCTTGATAAAACCTTTGCTTTATTAAAAGACAAATCAATCAAATTACTGCATACGCAAGCAGAAATGGTTTAATTGGCAGGCACAATGATTTCAGGAGTATTCACCTTATTCCCTTTATTAAACAAAGGCTATGGGTATACATTTTAATCATTCATATTTTAGGGGGAAAAATAAGTGCTCAACAAAACAGGCATCTTACAACATGCTTCTGTGAACACAGATTTGCCAAATGTTCCTATTTCCTATTTACTGTTGAAGGACTTTATTCATTTCCCCTGACTGATTATGATCATAACAACATTAAATCAGCCTTCAGAAACTCTGGAATTCTACTTAGGAGTGGATTTGATCAGTCAATACCCCTTTGGGATGATTCACAGCTGGATTTTATTAGAGCATTTTACAGCACCAGGCAATCCTTCTTAAAACCGCTCCAATAAAAGAGCTGTGAGTATTCCTGATAGTACAGGTTCATCAAATCAACCCCAAAGACTGCAGGTGTATGTGTGTTTTTGTGAGGTCTGGGACTTCCTCTTACAAAACATTCCTCTATTCTGCAATGTTTTATAAATGAGTGAATCCTGGATATACCACTCCTATCTATTATCAGTAAGGTTCTGAAATTACATTCAGGTCTGGGTCAAGCCATTTGCTCTCTGCAAACTATCTACCATCACTGTTTCTCCCTGACCTAGAAAGAAGCCACCTGTCTGTCTTTTACTGCAATTTTCAAATGGATGTATCAGTCTTCACTCTAGTGGAGAACATGGCTTTTAGAAGAAAAAGCATCAAGCATCAAGTGGGTCATATTTGTAAGCAGCATTCTCTATGTGGTGCAGTACCAGTGACTCTTGTCCTTTTCATTTGCTTATTGTTTAGCTGTTTTAGGAACCTAATCCTTTTTAGGTCATGTAGGTTTTTTAAAAATAAAAATCTCACTGATTTAAGTCCATATGTCTTATTCGCAATGCTATGGGACCTATTCATAAAAGTTTAAGGAATGTTTTTTTCAGGATTGTTAACCAGGGAAGGGTTCTGACAAGACCAGTCTCAGATCTATTCTGTTGATACACTTTTTATTTAATTAACCTGAAAGGCCTGTGTCTTGTCATTTCCATGGCAACGAAAAATGATCTTAAAAAAGACACTGTTTTACGGTGACATTTTTTAGATGTTTGTAGATCTTCCACGAAAAAAGTAAAAATTAATCAGATAAAAGACAAGAACAATGGAATAAATGAAAACAAATATCAAAAGTATGAAATTCATAAAAGGGTCCCACCTCAAAGTAAAGTGTATTTAAATCTTTATTTATTCATTTATTTATTTATTTTTGTCGGATGCAATAGACATTTATTTCTTTAGCTGTTTTCATTAACATTTAGCAAGGGTGGTGTTGCAGCGTCCCCACTTCCAGCTCTTATACTTTCTCATCAAAACAAATGTATTTTATGGAATCATTTTAAAACATGACAATATTTTTTTTAAAAGGAATGTTGTATCATAGTATAATGTTGAACTAGTATTTTAAAATATTTTTTTTCTATTTTTGAAAAAAAAGCCTTTGAAAATATTCCTTAGGCCACCCCTTTGAGCATGTGATCATGAAAAGAGATCATATCATTTCCAAAATGGCCACATGGTGAGTAAATCAGTTTCAAACATTTCTTTTTGAAAAATCACTTCAAGTGTCTGAAAATCATTGATTAGATTTATTATGCATCATTACTGTTTTGCTATGATTAAATGTTTTACGAAACAAATGATCATAGGTTAGAATTATTTCATGATTTATATGTTCAAAATTAGGCAAGGTCAGAATGTGTAGGCCTCAGATTTTTATAAATTCATAAAGTTGCTTTAAAATTGTCATTACTGTAACAATTTATTTTGTTTCGGTAATGACAGAACTGTTACGGTAATGGCACTTTTTAGAAATGCTTTATACTAAATTATTGTTAAATATAAACTAACATTTCACAAAAGTATTTCCCTCAAATGCAGAATGAGTAGGGGAGGGGCATTAATGCCCTTTAAATCCACTTCCATCTGCATTACTAGAAAATTGATTATATTGTAGCAACCCGGGCACCGTTCTGTGTCTGCTGGACTTGTATGTTGTCCAGTTGTTTGTCTCGTCTGTCTTGTCCTGTGTACGTGTTACATGTATTATTAGGGTGCCACTTAGAATTGGGAGAGGAGTGAGGGATGGATCTGGTTGGTCATCTGGGTGGAGTGGGTGGTAGCAGAAGAGGGGGTTATAAGAACCACCTGCGTGGGAGAGGATGGGGGGGGATTGAAAGGGTCTGAGCGATGACCGTCTGGCAGAACAGAGCAATCAAAATTCTAGTGAGAGATAGCCAGTGAGATTGGGCGTGTGAGAGACTGAGAGAGACTGAAGCCTGGGAGTAACTTGGGGCGAGAGCCCGAGGAAGAGTGAGAGCTTGAAAACGTGAAAGTGGTTGTCAGTGGGTGAAGGAAGGAGTTAGGGTTTATTATTTCTGTGGCGTGGTCTCGGCCCGAACAGGGACCATGTTATTTTGATTAATAAATTGATTATTAATTGCACCTGGCAATGCTCTCCGTCTTCTGCTTTATCATCAAGGGCACGGGTCATTACAATATTTTGGGGTACATATTCCCTTGTAAGATGGCCTTGTGATTGAAATATTTGCCTATTAATAATAATTAATATATAATAGAAATATTTTGCTCTATTTAACAATGCCAAGATATTAAGTCAGTAAGGGAGTTATGTAAGGTGAAATGATCAATAAAGGCCTCAACCCCAACACATCTAACAGGGTAGAAAAGCACACAATAAAGTGGCCCAGCAGTGCATAGCCTAATTTACTTACACGTTTTACACATTTGTTTAGAGTAAAGGCTTCTACACACCGGACGCGATGTGACAAGCGAATGTGTCGTACGACACACCGCACCACGACAACAACAAAAAAAAAGTTTTGTTTCCATATGCCAAGAGGACTTTGCTGCCCTTCCTCTGACATATTATTTTGTTTGCTTTGATTTTGGTGCTCCACAAATCTCATACAGCTATTACTGCTCTCTGCACTCCTAACTCACCTCACCTCTGGGCTGTAAGTGCGGCCGCTAAAAACCCAGATGCACTGGCAGCGCTCATTGCGACCCTCATTATAATGATTGCAGCTCATTATTTGTGCGTGTTGAGTAATTTGCATTGCTCTTAAGCTTACATAGGCCACAGTGCTAAATAATGGCCTGGCCGCTAAGCAATTTGGATTTTGCAGCCACAATTGTTTGCACTACGCCTATCCTTACATCAGCCCCAATGTGTTTCAAAGTTTTACAATTTCCAATAAAGCCTATTTTGGAATCTGTGTAGTGTCATTATAAATGGTTTATTACTTTACATATTTATTTTAAATCACTGTTTAAATCTTTAAGTGTCATTACTGTAACAAGCAGTCATTCCCGGAACTGTAATGTCATTACCTTAACAATAGTTATTTTAGTAATTAAAACTGCAGCAGCATTGGCAGGAGTGAAAGTTATATTAGCAAAGGGTTAAGGGGTTCATATTTTAAAAAATAAAATAGTCTGGTATACTTTTAATCTTGCTAACATATATTTTAATTAAAATGTCAGCACAAAACCTGATAAAAGTTTAACTTTAATTTTATTAGTCAATAAATATGAAAATCAAAGTTTATATTTTGAAAAATTAAATAAATATTTTCATTAATGTGTAATGTTATAATCCCTAATCGATTTTATGTATATTTCTCTTTATACAACAGTTTTTAGCTGTGTTACGGTAATGACAAATCTACGTGCTTATGTGCTAAAACATTTTTTAACAAAATATTTAAAAAAGTACATTAAAATTTCAGCTTGGCTGAGTTATGTTATATGCAGATAAGATTGTTGTTATTATTATTATTATTATTATTATTATTATTATTATTATTATTATTATTATTATTATTTCTCAATGTTTTGGAACCCCAATTTGTCCCCTTTCTGTAGAATGACCCGAAAACAAAATCCCTGACCTAACTGAGCCACAGTAAAAATATGTATCAACTACACAAACAATGACAGTACTTTCAACAGAAATATTACAGTATAGTCTGATATTTATTAAGTACTGTATTTCATTGTGAAAGAGGAATATGCAGAAATATGTAAACTATATTTTTTTCTGTAAACCAGGTTCTGAAATCTAAAAAAAAGGTGGGCAAATTCACCTGCTTTGACACAATGTGTTTTGGAAAGGTAAACCATTGTAGAACCGTTTTGTCTGTTCAGACTTTACTTGAACTAATCTTGTGAAAACTGTTTCTATCGATCTGAGGCCTGCTCCCCAGCAGGTCTGAGTTGAACTGGTCAGACTGATCTCAGGGGTAGTCAGATCGGCCTGGAATCAGTGGAAAGGGGTTTTGTGAACTGCAACATCGATTTCTAATGTTTTGTGAATAGGACCCTATATCCCTGTATAGGGCAAATTACCAAAAAGAAAAAGAAACATGAAAAAAATATTAGGAAATCCTACAAATGTGTTTAAAATGTTAGGTTGGACAATAATATATTAAGTTTTTTTGTGCTGTCTGTTTGCAAATATTCACAGCATTTTAATCAAAGGATAGTTATTCCCTTTGGTTCCCCTCACAGGTACAGATATTGTTGATAATGCAGCTGTACAGGCACTGCAGTACTCATGAATGTAATGATTTCAGCAAGGAACCAAGTTTTATCCTGTCACATACCCCATAACCCTCTTGGTACTTATTGCTGTGAAAATTTCCTAGGTAGCCCTTTGTGGACTTCATAATCTCAATCGCCAAGCATAATTAATAGCTTTATAGTCTTCAAGGCCATAATGCTCATCAGTTATTAATTAGCAATTCATTTTACTGTATAAATAATACTTATGATTGATGATGGGAGTTGTAATTGGGCTGAATGTATTACTCTTGGGAGCAGATTCACTAGCAAGTATTAACTACAGCAGAGGAGCAGCAAATACTTGAGATAATTTAAGAAAGTATTCGCTAAACAACTGTGACACAGCCAGGGTATCACCATTCAGCTGGGGAAAGCTCTGTCTGCTAGGTAGCATATGCTGGACTACATTTGAACTGGAACAAACTGCAGTACTCTCTGTTTTCATTATAAGACAACTCATTGAAATCTTTCAGAAACAACTTTTTTTGTTTTTTTACAGTACCTTTGAAGGTAAACACAATCTATTACACTAATGGTACTGTATTTATGTGTGTGTGTGTGTGTGTGTGTGTGTGTGTGTGTGTGTGTGTGTGTGTGTTTGTGTGTGTGTGTGTTTGTGTGTGTGTGTTAACCAATTAGGGCAATATTATTTCTCAGAATTAACTACATTGTTCACATTTGCTTTGTGAGATTCTCAGTGTTTCAATGTGTTGATCGAACACCACAACAATCAACACATTTTTCACTGTTCTGTGCATTTTATGTCGATAATATACTTAAAGAAATTAAAAGGCAAGAACAGTTTATTTCCTCCCAATAAAAAAATATTTGCTATCCCTGTTGTTTTGTTAAAGTTATTGTTTTCCAGACTTCCTTTTTACTTTATCTGTAGAATCCCATTTTCCTGTCACAAAACTAGTGCAACGTGCAACATTTATTATTGTATGGGTGGAGTATAGCAGGTATCATATACATTATGAATATATGCACCAAAATTATACAACATCAGACTCTTTTTGCGTGGAATTTAGCCCAGTAACCCCCCCGCCCCCTATTATAATTATAAATTATAATGAACATAGGTGAGCCGTTATTAAACCTCTTTATGCTTAGTTACATGAGTATAATAAATTGCTTTTCTGCAATCCTGGGATCTGGTTCCGACACCTATATAGCCTTGGGCATTGTGTAGGCTGTCAGACCACCCTCCTATTCACAGGGGAAGCAATCTGATTTTAAGGCAAGTAGTTTTGGTTTCAAACTGGGACGTCAGTGGGGAGCAGCGCATATAGCAGACACGGTGCTGACCAGATGCTGGTTTCAATTAATATTCTTGGTTACACTTTCTTAAGCAAGAATTGTATCTCTTGGCTTGGCAGGAAGACTAACTAATGGTGAACACACATTATTCCTCGTTTTAAGTATATATTTTGGGTATATGAGACTAAGCTCTCAACTAAACTTTAACATTGGTTTTGTTGTGCATTTTGTGTTTCAAAACTAAAACGTTAATAAAGAAAACAATTTCATTTTTTTTTTCTTAATTAAAATGTTTTTTATAACTTTACAGATACCAGTACGGTTTCATGCAATATGTGAAAGAAAGTAGCTAATAAAACATGAATCATATTGTCTGTAATATAGGTAATTTATTCTTATACAAAAAAACCTAAAAAAAGAAAACTAAAAAAACATGTAATATATATGTAAATCCATCTTAACATCCCCCATTTTTTCACCTCGTTTCTATAGAAATCTTTACAGAAGGAGAAGAAAAAGAACGATTTGAGGACAGGCATGGCAGAATTCAAAATTAATATATGACATTTTTTTAGAAAGACGGTAAAAAAGTGAACTTATAGTAGATTGTAATGCCAAATAGCTTGTAATGGATTGTGTTCTAAATCCACTTCTTGTTATCAAACATGTTGGTGTAAGGATGGTTATCTGGTTAAGAGTCTGGTGCTGTAAAATACTTTATTAGTTTAAAATATTGTAGGTGCAGTACTTTATTTCCTATCGCAAAAGTAAATTACTTAAGAAGTGATGTCTAAAACATACAGTATATTTCCTATCCAAACACTTGATGAAGTGAGTATAGAGCACGAACCATAGATATACAGTATTATATATTGCCCATTTATAATGTATCAAAACTATTTGGAAGTATTTTCGAGTGTAATCTTTAAAAGGGGACAGTTTGAATTTTCATAATGAAGTGGCGCTGCATTTTGCCTGAACCTTATTGCCAACAAAATTGTGGTCTAATAGAATAATCCTGAAGCATTGCTCGCCCTATGGGTAATTCAATGATATGGTCTCAGCCCTTGATTTTCTCTAATAATGCAATGCTGGAAGCCTTTGCTTTGAAAAGTCATCCAAATTAATAAGCATTGAGACTGACATGACCCCACAGTATACTAGTATTATGAAGCTTTAGAGTTATATATATACACTGTATATATATCCTATGTATCATTGGATCCCATATATCATGCAGCCTTGAGATATATTGCTAATTCAAGTTATGGTACTCATCATTGTGTGTCATACGGTTTGGTTGGCTGCATTGGTAGATTTTTTTATACAAGGTTATTCTATGTAAGCTACCTCCATACATAAATGAATACTTTACAGTTGCGTGTAGTAACTACAGTCTTAGATCACACTTATTTTTGTCTTTTACGGTTCTGAAGTGCGTACTGAGGTTGCTAAAAGATCATTTGTTTATTTTGCTCCATGGTCTTGGAATAAATTACAGTCTAAACTTAAGTTGCAGTCCCAAATAACTTTAGTACAACTCAAGAGCAAGCTGCATGATTATCTAATTGAGAGTTGTGCTTGTTTTAAGTAGTTAATTACAACCTGTCACCAATTGATTGATACTAACTGATTGTTTATTGTATTGAGTATTATTATTTGTTTATTTAGCAGACGCCTTTATCGAAGGCGACTTACAGAGACTAGGGTGTGTGAACTATGCATCAGCTGCAGAGTCACTTACAACTACGTCTCACCCGAAAGACGGAGCACAAGGAGGTTAAGTGACTTGCTCAGGGTCACACAATGAGTCAGTGGGAGAGGTGGGATTTGAACCGGGGACCTCTTGGTTACAAGACCTTTTCTTTAACCACTAGACCACACAGCTTCCTATGAGTATGATTTGTCTGTGTTTTAAAAGTTTTTATTTTGGTATCTGTATGTATCTATGTATTGTAATATGTTTTATTGTACTGCTGCTACCTTTCTTGGCTAGGTCTCACTTGAAAAAGAGGTTTTAATCTCAATGTGATTTCCAAGTAAAATAAAGGTACATATATGTGAATTATACATCACCAACATTAAAAACGATCAAAAACATATATTTAAAGTAACTGCTGGATTCTGTTGTGTGAATGGTTATATTCTGATGCAGGGGGAATACATTAAGGGTTAAAAGCAATCTTTGATTACAAGAACAGCTCAAGTAGCTTACAAGGGAGTTAGAGGATACAAGAGAGCAAGCTAGATGGAAGCCAGAAGACATGACTGTAATGCTAAGAGGCAATTAACAAACTCATGGGTGTTAATTAACTTCATACTGTATCATGTTCAATTAGTTCAATCTCCGCAACAAAAGGCAACTATGAGCAATTGCTTTGATAGCTGTACAGTGTAGCTAATCGGTGGAAGCCTTGTGGTTGCTAAGTTACGCTACTCTCTTGAGGCAGAAAGCTGCACAGATACACTCTGTTTAAATGACGGAGGAGAACTGCGAAAACTCAAGCCATCTACGGCTCTGTATTGATTTTACACAGAAGATCCGAGCACTGATGATGGGCTTTTGATATATTTTCCTGCTACCACAGGTCCCTTCGGAGTATTGCAGAAAAAAAGAAAAAAAAAATGTCAATATGCTTCTATTATGATCTCTTGATCTGTGGCCATAAAAACCTCAGCCCTTATTATAAAATAATGGAGGAGACTATTTTTGTGTCAGGTTCAGCAGAAAAAAGTTTTTTTTTTGTTGGTTTTATTGTCTTCCAGGCGCAAATAGCAGGTCTTTTGCATGCTGTAAAATGATTGCATAGAATTTCTAGCCCTAATTAATTTGATTGACTCACAGCGGGAAGGGATCAGCTGTAGGATCATGAACCTTCACAATAAATACCAGCTGATGGGCAGCCTGCATCAATAAGGCCATCACTGGCCTCCCTCACCTGTCACCAAGCAGGGAGTGAGCAATAGCAACCCCCTGCAGACGCACTGCTTAGCAGTTTCTGCCCTATTAGCAATTTATAATGGTGATCAAGAAGCAGTCAGTGGCAGATCAAGACAACTGTCTGGCCGCCTGTTTAATTGGCCTTGTGTTCTTTTTTGATAAATGGCTCGTGACTACTGTAGGTCCCTGATTTCAGCATTTAATAGGCCACAGCGATTAGATTTACCAACAGATACCAGGTCAAAAAATGAGGGAAGGTGCAAAAAATGTTAATTAATATCAATAATGGCCAATTATTAGTTAGACAGAAGGACCTAGGCTAGCTGTGTGCTCTAATGACTCAGAGCTAACTTGAAGGGAAACACTGCCAAATTAGCATAACTGTGTATGCAGACTGCATGGTGGTGCCCAGCAAACATCTGTTATGTTAGTAATTCAAATAGAATTCCTATTAGTGTTAGAGCGATACTTGCATAATCAGCAATTCTTCTTGGTCATTTTAAGACACTAACAATGCCCTTGTGACTGGTGGAACTCCTCCCCATGGGCATTCGGATCAAGTGTGACCCCATGTGGCTCTTACATTAACAGAAGAGCCTTTAAGCAGAAGTTTGTTAAAGCAGCTTTTTTATATATATATACCAAAGGGACTACATGCTTCTGTATCCATTACACATTGTGTTAGATTTGTTTTGAACACACACACACACACACACACACACACACACACACACACACACACACACACACACACACACACACACAGAGTAAACAGAGTGTGTATGGTTCATGAATTATAAATGTATTGAAAGGCAGTTTATTTAGTCTGCTGAGGCATATCCATATCTGCTAGTTTGTTCTGTATTCTTGTCTCCAGTGCAGCAAGCAATTCCTTTCAGGATGTTTTGAATTTTAAAAACCTGTGTCGAGGAAGCAATTTATTCTAGAATAAATTCCACGTCAATACAGCATACATGTATGAAATCAGATAGAACTCGTTAGCAATGGATTTGAATCCTGTTTGAAAGTAGACACGTATTATCATATTAAAAAATAATAAAAGTGCATGTGGATAATATATATATATATATATATATATATATATATATATATATATATATATATATATATATATATATATATATATATATATATATATATATATATATATATATATATATATATCAAAGCATACCCTGCAGGTAGAAAGGCATTATAGCACAACCCTTTATGCAGAACCAGTAATACAGCACTATGGTTATGGCTCCCATTGACTCCCATAGCATTCCACTAGCATCTGCAGTCTTGTTGTAAGGCGCAACACAAACAGCCAGACTCTTAACTCTAGTTCCCGACTGCAGCATTATAAAGGGGGCGCACAGAAGTGCAAATGTAAGAAGAGTCAGGGGATGTTCAGTAACTCTTATAAATATGCAGTAACATTAGCAGAAGGTTATGACACTGACCGGTCCTTCATTTATATAGCTTGACACTCCATGTATTGTTGAAGCTAGTCAAAGTGACTACTGCTATAATGGTTTTCTATGCGCCACGATAACATGTTTATATTCATCCCTCATCTCATGCACAGAAAATCAATCATAATAGAATAGCTTGTCAGTTTCCCTTGGTTTTTATCAGTGTTTTAAAAAAAATAACTATCAAGAGCACCAATGTTTTTCTGGGGGTACAGGACTTTAGTTAGTATGGTATGTGCACCCATTTTTTCAATAGATTTTGGTTGCTGATACCTGCTAATAAAACTTTGTCTTTGTCTTCGTTTAGCTATGTCAGGCTCTACAAATAAAATGATAAACTCAATCTAGATATTACTGGTTGTATTACTTTGGTACATAATAACATATATTAAATGTTACCCCCTTAATTCGAAGCAATTCCCTAGTAGTTATAGTCGTGGTGTAGGCAAAAAAAATAATATTATAACAAATATTGCATATTGTAAATGGGATATGTTATACATTTAGGTTCAAAAGTCAGAATAATAGTGTAATAGTGTATGTTTTCAGGCAGCTGTAGCATATTTTAATGAATTTACTACTGACATCTAGCAAGCTGAGCTGAATTGGTGAAACTTTGTTTTACTGGCAGACCTTATGTCCTTTTCTGAAGAGTATTGTTGCTTTCATTCAAATAATAATGTTGAAAGAACTTGATAAGACATCCCTTTTTCACAATGTTTCTGATTAATGCATTAAACGTTTTGTAAAACCTTATTTTTTGTCATAGTGTTCTTAATTCTGTTCATTTTATTTGTGTGTTTATTTTTTGATGCTGCTGATTTAGCAAGATGGTTTGTCCAGTTTTAAGTTATATGTGTGATTGACCTGCCTATTGGATCAATACAAGGTTCCTTTGTTCCATACTCATTTCTAACATTTATATGTATCAAGCAGCTGTGGGGCTCCTCCACTAGACCAACATGTTTTCAGTACTGGTACTCTTACTTACTTATTGGTATGTTTGGCTATGAAGATTTGGCTATGAGCCACAGTTTTATTGGTTAAGGATACAATTTAGCAGCAGTGTGGAGTAGTGGTTAGGGATCTGGACTCTTGACTGGAGGGTTGTGGGTTCAATCCCCAGTGGGGGACATTGCTGTTGTACCCTTGAGCAAGGTACTTTACCTAGATTGCTCCAGTAAAAACCCAACTGTATAAATGGGTAATTGTATGTAAAAATAATGTGATATCTGAATAATGTGATATCTTGTAACAATTGTAAGTCGCCCTGGATAAGGGCGTCTGCTAAGAAATAAATAATAATAATTAAAAAAACAGGATACAATTATAAACAAGAAATTACTGATCGTGTCCGTAGTCAAAAGAGTTAAATGGAGATGCCACGTAAATAAATGGCCCTGCCC
Source organism: Acipenser oxyrinchus oxyrinchus (assembly GCA_030684275.1). Classification (NCBI taxonomy): domain Eukaryota; kingdom Metazoa; phylum Chordata; class Actinopteri; order Acipenseriformes; family Acipenseridae; genus Acipenser; species Acipenser oxyrinchus. Next base: position 37,881,923 of record CM060258.1, read on the forward strand.
ATTTATAAGCTTCAGCTTAAAGGAACACTTTACAATTTCAGAATACTTATTTCTTATCTGTTTAATATCCTATAAAGTGTTGTATCTATCATTTACTAGGTCTGCTTCAAAAAGCTGAATTTCCAAGTTGAGGTGGTTCGAAAAATGACCAATAGGGGTGTCACGCCTGCCCCCTCAGTATTGGAATTTTGCTTAGAGATATTCCATTTATTGCCTTGCCGTTGCATACATTACAGGGGCCACCCCTAATGGTCATTGTACAAATGATTCAGAAATTAATCTTTTAGAAGCAGACACAATGGTTGAAAAATTACATTTTTGGTGGAATAGTTAGTAAGCCTGGTAAATAATGATCTGAGCTCAAAAACAAAAATAGAGAATGATAGAGAGCACACATTGAGCTGGGACTGAGTTGAAAGCTATTCAAAATCAATATGGAACAGAGCATTATCAGCCCGACTGTAACTGGGTCTCGAATACCAGTTTGAAATACTTCCTAAGCGAATTAGCTCCGGCCCAGTAGCTCTGATAGAGGTAGCTACCTAATGAGTGTGTCCAATAAGAAAGATGCTAGAGGTGGGTTTTAAATATAGATTTTTGGCCTTTGTGGAACATCTGGTTGCAGATTGAGGGTGGAACTGATGGTAGCCTGAGTTAGATAAGATTGAGTTGTACAGACTGGTTTCATGGTGCAGATTGAAACATGGCAGAATACACCACATATAGATGTTCCTCTTAAAAAGTTATTGTTTTTCTTTTGTCAAAGAAACAGGTTTATCCATGTGTTCTACACTTATTTTGTATTGTTTTTTTGCTTTACTACACTTTCCTAAGCTTTAATGCATGCTTACTACAGCACCTTTGAATATATTACATTATGCAACACGTTTATCATACAATCCACTAACCTTCAAGACATGGTCTGTCACTCATACTTTCTCAATAAATGTTTTAAGACACTAACACACTGCAGTTGCAAAATGTCTTGAAGAAATGTCTCAAGATGTCTTAGGATGTCTTGGAATGGCCAATTTCATGAACATGTCTCAAGACATTTCTCATTCATGTCTGAAGACATCTTAAGACACCTTAAGTCATACGTGATGTGTGGGTATGTTATTCAATAATTTGCTTCCCTGTTGTGCCAAGTTATTAGTAAACAAAGATATTTTTTCTTTACATTTTCATGTATAAATATCATTGCTAAGTGTTATCAAATATTCTACATGTTGACTCCAGAGTAAGAACTTGTTATTGAATCTGAAAACATGAGAGACGGATTGCAGATTACTTTAGGTGCTTATGTATGCTTGTGTATGCAGTCCCTTGTTAGGACCAGTAGTGCTCAAGTTCAGCCTTTAGCAACTAACACATCATTTCCACTGGGGTGAATTGTATTTTGCACTGTGATACAGTACAAGCAGAGCAGTGGTGCTGAAAATTACATGGTAGCAAAAAGCATTGCATTATACAGGTATGGGGGATACACTATAAACGGATTCAATGGGAAAAATGTAACAAAAGAAAAAAACAGCATGTTTTCAAAATAATCCAAATACATAGTCACAAAAGCCTCTTGGCTATTTAGATACCATTAAGTTTGTAGTGCCTTCTATGTCTATTGACTCCACTGTTAATGTGTGATTTACATGACTGTGGAGGACCTAGATCTTATCTCCCAATAGATGGTTTTTAAGATAAAGATCTTTAATGTGAAGGAAAAGAATGATAGCTTTTAAAACAGTATTTTCTTTGAATAATTTGAGGTTTTAATAATAGATATGTGTCAGCAGTGTCTCATGTCAAGGAATAGAGGATCAACAAATATCCTCACCCTTTTATTAGTGTTATTATTTTAACTCTAATGGAAGTAATTATAACCATAAAATGCTGTAATATTTTAACATCAGAAGCCAAATGTGTATTATTATTGCTGCTGTGTAAATCATGATGTCTTTCTGTGTCTTTGGTATGTGGAATATGCTGAAACAAATTATATAAGGTATGCAATACCATACAGCCAAGGTTCACATTTAGCTCATTATAATACCTGTTCTCCACCTCAAAATAAGCTTGGACCAAAGTCAGGCCTCTGTGAAATAAAACAGAACTTTTTTTTTTGTTTCATTTGAACACAATGTGAAAGAGAAAGAGATATTTAAAATTGCTGTATAGCCTAGGAGATAAGATATCTATCTGTCTATCTATCTATCTATCTATCTATCTATCTATATATATATATATATATATATATATATATATATATATATATATATATATATATATATATATATATATATATATATCCTTTCTAAACTATAACTATGGATAATAATAATAATAATAATAATAATAATAATAATAATAATAATAATAATAATAATAATAATGAAAAATACTGTAGTTGTAAATAGTAAAATATGAAGTAAGTATTCTTTTAAAGTTATTTGCTCCTTTGATAAAACAACCCAGACTTAACATAATTAAAAACGTGGTGCAAATTATACAGGTTTTTCTCAACAACTTTACAACAATCATTTAAGTTGCTCACAGCAATAGGGGTCTCTCCCCTGAAGAATCGGAGGCTCCTGGGAACCAAGGAAGAAACAAGGAATCTTTACAGATCCTTTGCCTAAAGCACAATTACAGTACTGCTGCTGTTCAGGAGTAGTAATTGGCTATAGTTACTCCTACTTCTATCAACACGGGCCACTGTATATCATGACAAAGATAGAATAGGCAACATAAAGGACGTGACGTAAGAAAACAAACCAAGCTGCCTTCATTTGTAGTGTTTGTACAGTAATAATTAATGTATTGCTAATTTTCCAAAGTATTTAAAATGAATTATGTATTTGAATTAGATACTGGCACACAGTCTGTTCTGCTTATGGTAAGGCATGAGGGGTGACTACATAATAGCATGTTTTTAAGGAGGCTGTGTAGTCTAGTGGTTAAAGAAAAGGGCTTGTAACTAGGAGGTCCCTGGTTCAAATCCCACCTCAGCCACTAACTCATTGTGTGATCCTAAGCAAATCACTTAACCTCCTTGTGCTCCGTCTTTCGGGTGAGACGTAATTGTAAGTGACTCTGCAGCTGATGCATAGTTCACACACCCTAGTCTCTGTAAGTCGCCTTGGATATTACAGAATTGCTTACTGTATCTGCCTCCCTTTACCTATTATTGCAGATATTGTATTAACATAGTAACGATTGTTATATATATATATTGTTATGCTTTTGAAGCAATTTCATGATGCATCCATACATATTTCACAGGATTTCAGTAAGTGGTCTATATTAGACTATGTTATTTTTCTGAAAGGGCTTATATTATGATATTAGGTCAGTAGAAAAGGCAATAACCGTTGGCAGATCATTTTAATGATGCCAAGTCTTCTTTTTGCGTTAATATGTTATTAAAATGTTGTCTCCACAGTTCAACATATGTTCTGTGCACCTTGCTGCATTTCACAGATTTTCATAACAGTATACATGAGTGGTGACACACTACAGTGTTTGTGTGAAATGGCTGCCAAGCTCAGCTTTTTTTCTTTTGTTTCTGGCCTCGAGCGAATATATTTTTTTATGGTTTATGCTTTCTTTTTTAATTCATTGCATTCGGGTTCCTCTTAATGCAGAGCCTCTGTCCCCTAAACAATCAGAGTGGAGACAATGGAAGCATAATAATGGATCCGTGTACCTACCATCTGTAAGAGCAGCTGCTCTCTTGCATCTGTACAATATGTTGGAACGGAGAGCCTCGCTAATCTGCATAATAAGGAGAGGGCTTATCCCAGTCTAGTTAGTAATCACAAGCAATCGATGCACTTCGTTCCCTCACTGTAGCGAAAAACAAAGTTTCAGTATGACTTCCATATCCTTAAGATACACGGGGGGTCAAATAAATTACCGAGCTGATTCTGCCTGAAGCTACAGATTTACATTGCACTCAATTTCTTCTTTTCATGAATACCATAATTAGGACACTCCAGATTATCAGATAGTTGTCTTCTTTACTTACAAGATCGAATGTTTTGTTTTTTAATGTGAAATGCTCAGGCGTATTCTTGAAAAAAAAATGTAATTGCGCCTTGATTTGAGAAATTATTGTGCAGGCAGTTTGCATGTTATACTATAATTTAAAGAAGTTGGCTATAAAAAAAAAAAAACATGTTTTGTTAAAAACCTAAATAAAACAAAGCAACATTCCACCATTGATAACGTGGCTTTTCATTTCTAAAACAAAAGACAACACAAAGACAATCATTATGTATGCAATGTCTGTTTATCTTTCATATAAAGTCTCAAATTATTCCCTTATTTAAACCTATTTACATAATTGAGGGACCATACAGACTTTAGGAATATGAAAAATGTGTTGGAATGTAATGATTTAAAATGTTATTAAATACATCCATTTGAGAAAAAAAAAAAAGATTTTCTATACACTTGCTTTTTATTGAATTTAATCCAATTTCTGAAATTCTGTAATCGATGATAAGTGACATTTAATTGGTAAAACAGAAAGCACAGTCTTATATTGATCTAGCTGAATCCTGTAGTGGTATTACTGGGTATAAACAAATGTTATTTAAAAAAAAAAAATTATTACAGTCATTTTAGGTTCAGTGGTACTACAGATCCCCGTCACAATTAAAAAAATAGAACATATCTAATAGTGAAAAGTTTTCTTGTTTTGAAACAATAGGAAAGCTTGGTGAATGTGACCCAATGTGAGGTGCTGTGCCAGTAGGTAACATTTCTACTATAGTGTCAAAGCAGTTTCCATTTCCCAAACTTGTTACTTATTAAAAGGTCAGGTGTGTAATCATGTAGAACCAAATCCAAGCACACTGTGATAGCTGTTGCTCCTGTTTCCTTGTTTTATTCAAATATTGTGTAATTTGAAAGACCTGGTAAGGCAAATGCATCTGGTTGTCTGCAAACTAAAGACTGTCAAAGTTAGGCAGGATCATTGTGTGCAAAAAGTAAATTAAAAACAGCTTGACAGAAGTCAAGACTACTAAAGCATCAATAGCATTAGAACTTGGCATGAGGAGATTTCCTAATGTAACACCCCTGCACTTACCAATTGATAAAAAGCCATGTTATCTTAAGTAAGTACACAAAAAGGAGACACACTCCCTTTGCAAAACCAAGGCCTGATAGTCTGAGTTGCCTGGAGTCATTAAAACTCTACAAAAACTTCCCAGGAGCCAGCATGCCTGCATAAGTACATGCCATAAAAGGTCCAAGAGATATACGAGGAACTTTTCCATTTTAGGCTTAGGCACCATCTGATAAACAAGCAATTTTAGCTTGAGGCATAAATGATGCTCTTTGAGGTCTTGATTTACAATCCTGTGAATGATGTATTTGTAGTTCCAGTCTAAGGCCCTACTGTGGGCTTTCTGTGATTAGTCATCCGTGAACAGAAATGTGGGTTCAGATCTTCAACTAAGGGGCTAGAGAATGTCCAATCAGGAAAGAAAAAAAATGCTTTTCCAGAACTTTATAGCAAAACATAAATGAACTTCAGCCTATGTAAACAATTGCTTCCAGTGTTAATTTTCCAGGGGTCTAGTTGAATGGGAATAAAGCTTTCCTTATGTTATATTTTTTATTGCCTTTTAAAAACATAATCTGTCATCTGGACATTGTTCACTTCATGTGTAATCCTGGGTGGTATCATTGGAAGAAAAGGCCTTGGTGCTTTATTGCACTTTTATTAAACTGAATGAGTCACAGATTGTAAAGAGCTCAAATGATGTACTCATGTTACCTTTAAATCTATTAACTTATCTGGTCAAGCCTATACATGCATGCATACATACGTAATGGCAGTACTCCTGAAATGTGTATACATTCTTTCTATAACTGCATCAGTTAGCTCCCAGTCTCTGCCCTGTTAACATAGTCTGCTGATTGCCAAGGCCAAGGGGGTTAGAGACTAACGGGTACATTAGGCATCGTGACCCTTCTCAGTGAGACAATGTTAAAAGCTCTATAACTTCTAGTGCAAGCGTGCCTGGTTTATTTGTAGAGTGGTTAATGACTGGCTTGTGGAGTGTTTGGTTGCCCATTTCATGCCAAGTCTCGTTACATATACACGGCATATACATGCAACACAGGATGTACAGTATGGTGTAGACAATTGTAAACTTTGTCAAAAGTCCAAGATAATTATATTAATTTACCCAAAAGATGAAATATTCTGTTAGCATAGTGCCTCTCCTACACTTATGTGTTGGTATCAACTGTAGGCAGTAAAATATGAAAAGGTATTGTGTTGAATATGAATACACTCACTGGCTACCTGCAGTAGACAAACCTGTGTTCAGAGGATCTAGTACTTTAAGCAGGTTTTGACCGAGGCTAATGTATTCTGAAAGCAAATAACTTTGGATGTTTGCATTTGGTTAAACATGCAGCCAAGGTCATAACGCAAGTCATAAACTGTGGTGGTCTCAGCTCATAAATGTACCTTAATTCAGCTAGAGACTCCTTTAGGAACAAGCTCATTTTTAATTTATGACACAAGCAGACTTGTGTATTTACATGTGCGCAGTGCATGACAGTAACTTCTGCAGCATCGCTATTAACCAGCGAATTAGGCTCTAATGATAGTATTACATAAATGGAAAAAACACTAATGAATCATTTGCGATTTCAGGGTTATTACAATTTCCTAAATTAACATTCTGGCTACATTTGGTTAAACATGATACTGATGTTTAATATATATATATATATATATATATATATATATATATATATATATATATATATATATATATATATATATTGTATATATATATATATATATATTTTTTTTAATGAAATTAGTGAGCTTTAAATAAAAATAAAAGTATATATGATTCACAGACCCATACCATTTGGGGTCTGTATCACCAGCCATAATATGTTCTTTTAATGTTCAATTCGTATCAAAGCATGTTTAGAATTAAATAATAGAAAGTGCCTGCTATTGGAGATAGAGGATTGAATCGAAAAAAGGGTTGAATACATATTCAGGTAGAGGTTCTCAAGATGGTTAATTATGTGATTAAAGTAAATAGCCTGCTAGTTATTATATTATAGTGTCGTGGCAGGCCAACCTAGAGATAAGGACTGAAATGTAACATTTCAAAGAGGCTTTCTAGGTAACATAATTATAAACCTTCTAATATAAGACCATTTTTAATCCATATGGGCCACTGCACCTCTGCCAAAAAAGGACCTCCCTGTCAGTCATTAACACCAATTAAAAACCTAATTAAACTTTGCAGACTACCTTAGCCAGTTCAGTTGCTGCAGCCACTAACTTACTTACTGGTAAGGACCACAACTGAAACAAAAACTCTGCATCACTTTGATTAGGTTCTAGAGCATGAACACAGTCATACAAATCTACAGTACTCACATAGGATAAGTCAGAATGGTGAATTATTTGCAACCTTGAGTTATAAAATGAACACATTATAACATCTACAGTAATATAGCACTGGCACCATAGCACTTGCGACCAGACAGTAAAACAGTTTAAACTGGGATGTGTTATCTAAGCCAGGCACCTCACAGTTAGCATGTCTTTGAAGGAGTTTAACAACTGTGTCATATAATGTTTCCTCAGCAGCAGCTCCCTTTACATGCCCACAGTAAGGTGAATCTCAGCATGTAGAAGTATTTGTTGGTTATCATATAGCATAACATGTGATAAAAATAATCTGTAATAAGCAGCACCTCTTATACCACACAGTTAAATAGTAGATGTTGTGCTGCATTCTACCTTCATTTTACAAGTTCTAACACTTATTGGGTTCCACTTCTCTGTATAGCTCTGCTTCATAAACGTCTGGTTTAATAGGACACCACAGGGTAACTTTAGCAATTATTCCTCACAGTCTCCAGTTGTTTGGAAGTTCCTTCTTTGGCACAGACATGGGGTTGTGAAATGCACTATTACTAGTGCTAGTCACGGTGGGCACAAATTATTTGAAATAAATGAATATTCTTGAAGAATGTTTCAATAGCTTCAACAGCTCCCTTGATCAAACAGTTAGTACTCAAAAAAAGATCAGGCATTTTGTGAATTTTAATATGTTTAATTTAAAAAAAAAACAAAAAAACAAACATACTACAATAATTGTTAAAGTAGTACGCCTAACTAGAAGAGATATAACTACTGAAATAAATCTGCAAAGCTTGTCTGTCCTTTCATTCCACATGTCAATGTCGTATGTGCTGTTTGGAAAGAAGAAGTGCACAACAGAATTCTGGAAATATTTTATTCGCCATTACCCCTTTAAATAACAAGACTGAAAGATGATTGTCACTATGTCTCTTGCAATCTCCTGTTTTAAGCTTATCAAATTCAGCTCAATCTACACATCACAGTTGGACTGCTATCACAAAGAAGCTCACTCTTTACCCAAAACAAATCCAGCTTTGTGATGGCTAGACCAAAATGCATAACTGGGTGTTCTAAAGGAGGCTGCCAAGAGTCCCCCAGTTCAAATCCCTGCTCAGCCACTGACTCATTGTGTGACCCTGAGCAAGTCACTTAACCTCCTTGTGCTCCGTCTTTCAGGTGAGATGCTGTTGTAAGTGACTCTGCAGCTGATGCATAGTTCACGCACCCTAGTCTCTGTAAGTCGCCTTGGATAAAGGCTTCTGCTAAATAAACAAATAATTATAAAGACTGTGATTAACAGGATATTGCAAGAGTGGTAACACTGCTAAATTGTTTATGCAACCTAAACTCTCGTAATGTACATTGAATACAGCTATATGGAAAACATGGCTGTAAACTCAGTAGGCTAAACATACAGGTAATTCCTTATAGAATATCCACATGGTTATATAATTGTATTTTTTGTATGTTGTACATAATCTAAATCAACTTTGGCCTTCCCAAAGATGGCTAGCTGTTCTATGTTGTGTCAGTTAAGGCAGCAGGGACATTATTGTTCTAGGCAGGAAGTAAATGTTGATACAATCAACTATTAAGCCTATAATTAAATGAGCAGGTTGGTGTGACTTACACATTTTAAACAACATAAAGGCACCAGTCAAGTCACGAAGCCCATATCCAGTAAAAGCCGAAGCTACATTTTGCAGCAGGCTGAGCTCTAATGAGGCAGGCCGTTTTGCAAAACAAACACTAGCCTACAATATCAGCTGCTTAATCCAATCCCTTTAGTGGGTTTATTGGTTAATTCAAGAGGGTCTGGTGACATTCCGATTGCTGTGTTAAAAGCAGTCTGCCTCACAAGTGAATCTGGAGTGTTCTTTACACAGATGAAAAGCACCCTGCTGCTTTCTCTTCCCAGAGGACATGTGCTTTTCTAGATTTAAGTGTCGACTGTCAACCCTAATTTGTCCAACTCCTCCATTTCCAGATAACAAAGCACAGTTGCCAAAAGTTTTAATAAAACATCACTGATAATTCCACATTTTAGGGGGAAACATATATTTTAAATAGAAAAGGCTGCTGAATTTAAAATAACGATTACAAAGCCAGAACACAAGCAGTTACCAGGGCCTCATACTGGGCTATAAAGTACTACACTCCCACCAGGGTAGACTGTATTAATGCTCTAATAATATAAAGGTCTGCTGGTATGTTGTTGTTGTTGTTTTCTTTAATTGAAATCTTATTTTGGCCAGTTTGCAGAAAGATTGCGGGCAAGGCATGGTGATCATAGAGCCAATTTCTCCTACAACTGCTGGTTGTGTATGTAACTATATATATATATATATATATATATATATATATATATATATATATATATATATATATATATATAGTACATGTGTATTGGCTAGTCTAATTATGTTAACAATGACTGGAAATGTAACTTCATATATCCTTGTCTATGTGATCATTTGCTAAATGAATTGGTTTATTCATCTATAAAGTATCTTTAAATAGCCTATTAATGTTAAATATTGAGAATCTATGTTTTCAATTTCCATGCAATTTATCCCAATTTGAAGTGTCTTTCGGAAGTACCTATCTTATTTACAAAATAAAGCAAGGAGAGTTAATTATATTACTATGGAATAAATCAATCCACCTTTTTCACTGTAGCCTTTATTTTTTTTTGCTTATGCACAGAACCATTAAGAGCTTAACGATTGCAAATAGTAGTTTGTGACATGTGTTGTAGTTACTATATGCATTTTTTTTACTAGGTTAGCCAAAGACAATTGCTCTATTTGATTTATCTGCCTTTGATTTCCAAAAGAAAATCAATGGAGCAAAGTAATTCTTTCCAGCCATCCACTTAAATGATAAGCCTTTCCATGAGCAGTCAGGAGACTTTCCTCTCAATTATTTCAGACTTGTTTGCATTAAATTCTCTTGAAGTGCCAAATGTAAATGTGTTACCTTATATAAACTGCCTTCTTATGGAACAAGCTAAATCAAAGTTTACATCTAAGGTGAGTAAGAACCAGTTATGGAGAAAATTGTTCAATATCCTTGCGTTGTCCCAATTTTTCTCTTCATCGTTGTGCTCTACATATTGCAGTCAAGGAGTATGGTAATAAAATACGCATAATGCATGTTTCGGGTCCCTCTACTGTTTATTATTATTATTATTATTATTATTATTATTATTATTTTTTTTTTTTTATTATTTTGCAGTCTTGGCTGTTTATTTAAGACAAAATTAATCTTTCAGTCTCCATTAGAGGATTTAAGGCTTGGTGAGGTTTTACACTTTATGCACAGTAACTTATACAGTCTCCAAAAGAAATTGTGATTGCCCATTTTTGCTTCTAAAAAAAGGGAGCTTGGTTGGTAATAAATGAAATAATGAACAGACATTTTGGATTCAGTTTAGCAGGATTAATGTACTTTAGCAATGTTTTTACAAAATGCAGTTTTTAGCATGCTTCCTCATTAGAAAATAGAATAAATCGCTAAATGCAACCGGGTGCTTTTAAGGGTCTTTCAAATTGATCTAATTAGAGGTGGATCTAATTACTGTGACTGTTCAAATTATTCAAATAGGGACCTTTGTGTACCAAGGCCATCTTATAGATCTCTTAAATAGATCCTTTTTGTTATGTTTTTTTATTTTTATTTTTATTATTGCTGGATTTTTTTTTTTTTTTTTTGCAGTTTGCAGTTTGCAGTTTGCAGTTTGCAGTTTCCAGTTTGGTGTTGTCAATGACCTTATACATATCTCCTTTACCTCTGCAGTTTTGTCACATTTCATTTTTAAGGATTATACTATCATTAAGATAAAGCCCATTTAGCCTTTATTTGTGCAAAGAGCATAAAATGAATGATCCTTCCTATAGAATCTAAGGGGTAAAACTCTCTCTCTCTCTCTCTCTCTCTCTCTCTCTCTCTCTCTCTCTCTCTCTCTCTCTCTCTCTCTCTCTCTCTCTCTCTCTCTCTCTCTCTCTCTCCTTTCTTTGTGCAGTTTACATCTTTTAACTACAATTATTAACCAGGCTGAGTTTTAAGAAATCTAACATCATTAAAGTGGATCATGTAACCATTAATTTAAAGGTCAGCAGTGAACTCAGCACCAGCTGATCAATGTGTTGTACATGAGAGATAACCTAACCTATTATTTAATCACCAGAGAAGGGATACAAACTCTAAAGCATTTTTTTGCAAATGGATACAGAATGTAACACCCCCTTATTTATTGATTGATTGATTGATTTATCAGTTTATATGTTGTGGACATCACACATTTTTATATCTTTGAACCCTGTGATACACATGGTATTTTGCAAATCTTTGATTGTTTTTTGTTCTGTGCACTTTCCTGAAAAGAGGACATGCATAGGATATGTGAGAGCATGATGTCACAGTGTATACGTTCTATTATTATTATTATTATTATTATTATTATTATTATTATTATTATTATTATGTTTAATTTTTAACATATATTCCTGCTATGCATGCCCACAAAAGACTTTTCTAGCACCTTTTGATGCAAAGGCACAATTTGTATTTGTTTTGTTTTTTTCTTATTGTATTGTATTGTATAGTTTTACATTAGTCTCATAGTTTTCGTTACAGGTGATGTTCATTCCTCTTTTAAAGGATATTTAAAGACAGACTACATTTAATGTATAAAAGATAAGCTCAAGAAATCCTACATCATTAAAGAGGGTAGCTATTAGTTTAGGGCAGCAAGATGATCAATAAGTTACAGGAATAACCTATGGTGTCATTTATTCACAAGACTAGATACAATATGTGCATAGTGACTAATAATCTGTGCAAATAATAAGTACTATTAAGGAAATAATAAGGACTATTTTTTGTTTCAGCTTCACCTGGGGAATTAGAAATGAGACAGTCAAGTTAACAGCATTAAAAGACACGTCACAGCAACGTCCAGTCAACACCCTGAAGAGACATGTAACTGTTAAATACCTGACAGGTATTTCAATTACTCAGTCATGAATGCATTTTCAACCTCTGAAACTTTTATTTACCTGAAAATTATTTTTTCTTAAAACATAACAATTTTTAGTCTGTAATAGTCATGTTGTGTTTGCATTAATTAAAAGTAAAGTTTATCAAATGAGTGTAGTAATAATATCATACAGTTTAATGTATTTGAAGTATAGTATTTCATATAGATCTGTGCAAATTTTGCAGAATCTCCTGTTGCGATCTTTTATTTATGTATTTATTTATTTGTTTTGACCTTTTGCATTAAAATATTTTATTCATTTTCACTGGCACAATTGTGTATGTCTGTATTTTAATTAATATAATAATGGCATGTACTTAAAATGATTTCCAATTTGTATATCATATGAACAAGAATCATTTTGGGCATACTGACATCATCAACAACATATATTGTTGAGATTCCATTAGTGAAAAATCAATATACAATTTCACTTTAGTATGTGGAATAACTACAAAATTACACACATAGGCTACATAGATTTTGTTTAGTTATTTTTTTTCTTTATTTTATAAAATACAGTTACAATCCAGTTTAGGAAGATATGTAATCATTTATTTTAAAAAAAAGCATCATCATTCAAAGAATTTTATATGAAACGTATTGTATGTGAGTGCAACAATTTTTTGGTCTGTAAATTATAGTCAATAATAGCTGTACTGCCACCTAGTGCTATCAGCTTGTCAGCAGTAGCTGTCATGACAGTATGTATGGCAGTTGAAAACAAGAGTTACTGGATACTTACATTAGTTCTTATTACACCTGAAGGGAAGAGTTAGTAATATAATTTGGCTTAATGTAAGAAGACTTATACACATGCATACATATTTATATTGGATATCAAAAATTACCTTAGTTCATAATGCATTTTCTTTCCTTTTTTCAAAAGGGTTTTTATTTATCTAAACATTCTCAAAACAAACTTCTAACATTAGTACATATTATAATGTGGTCAAAAAGAGGTTAGGTTTCGAGGTTAGGTTTTCATCTAAGCACTGTTAATTTATTCAAATGATACAAACTTGCTGGCAGCACAGCACAATGTAAAAGAGAGAAGCTCCTGCTGTCTATGGTGCATGTCACACACACATTACACCTATAAGTGACACTAATTTTATGTTATAGATTGTTCAGAAGGGTGGGTGGGAGATCCTTTGGGATATGTTGTTGTGTTCTCCCACCGATTGTGTATCCTCACTATGCAAATCATAAATAAATCAATATTGGTAATCAGACTTTGTGCCAGCTGAGATGTTCTTTTTTCTAATTATATACTTTGTCCCACCAAAACAAAAAACAAAACTCTTTACAATGAGGTTAAAGTATTACTCCTGACAATCATCAGAAATGCACAGCCTAACCCATTGGAAATCAGTTAATAGATTGTACTATGAGCTAAGCCAGCAGCAACAAATACAATGATAATGCTTCAAGCATACAACAAATACCAATTTTAACTTCACTGATGTATTACAGACACTTTCTATGTAAGAATGGAACACCGATATAAACAGATATGGGCAGAAAGTAATGCAAGGTATAGAAGCAAAAGGGTCTGATTTAAATGCTTTAAAATAAGTAGAAATTGATAGCATCTACATTTAATTTCATACTTGTTTAATATCTTAATGTTCAATAAATACAATACATACTAATACTCAGAAGAAAAGCATTGTTGACATTTTTGCTAGAATAATGATTTTATCCCGAATTGTTATCCTAAATGTTGAACATATATCCTGGGTATCTTCAGGTAACCATTAATAACGATAACATCAAATTTGACTCTGGAAGCTCATTGTGTCCTGAGATGATACTGTGTGACTAATTTTAACAATGTAGCCAAATGATCTAAACACTATAGGATTGATAAAATGCTGCATTTAGTTTAAAAATGGGCCCTTTAAATATATCAACATCTCCACCGAGCATGTGTTTGTTACCGTTACAAGTATGTGTGTGAGTTACTTCTGGAAATCAGAGTATATAAAATATTGTCAGTTGAATTGATAACTTTAAACACCTAATCATACAATCTAAGAAACTAATGAAAGAATGTATAAGATACTAAACCAACCTGAAGATCACCTTTTCTCAATACATGTTACTCTGTAATTTACTCATATTTTTTGAAAGATGGAAAATTTTACAAAACTAGAACCAAATCAGCTTAGTAGTTTCATTTATGATCTATTAAACACTCAGTCCTGTCTTACATAAACAGGGTTGCTTGAGAATGGGGCCTATCATCCCAGTGTTTTGAAAATGTATAGCTTTTATTAAGCTTTGTATCTTCTTCGTTGAGCAATATCATATCACATTTCACATTATTACCTAAAATACATTTAAAATGTTTGCTGTGGATTTTGTTTATGTTTTACAGATTACCTTCAGCGAGTGCTTGGGTTTCCTCAGGATGCCGGCGCAACTTCTTTTTCAATGGTCACTAGGTAGATTTTATTTTATCTTTCAGAAATATTTCAGATTTAGTTTTATCTTTCAGAAATATTTCTAAGCCAAATGTGCATGGTGAAATAAATAAACATTTGAAGCACTGGTTGTCATGAATAGTTTAATCAGTGTAATATCTATGAGTATTTACTATGATACTGTTGTTTGGAATTTGTTTCTCGTCCTAAAGCATCCATGTAAACCACACTGGATGTTTAGTTTATACATTGTATTGGCCAGTCCTACTGATAGCATTGATGTGGTCAGTCGGACCAGTGTGTGTGTGGTAAATCTATACGCAAGACTCTTATGTGTGTGGTAAATCTATACGCAATACACCACTGATGCAGTATCACACCAGAGAAGTAATGTTCAGATTGTTGAAATAGTATGGTTTGGCATTTGCATAGGAGGTCATATCTCTTGGAAGATGTAGTAACTACATTATCCCTAACTATAATGACAAGAATATTTTTCTTGAGATTTCTGTGTTGTTGTTATTGCGAGTTTAAAGGATATTGTGCAGATACAATATCAGTAATCTACAAAATGTCCTGTTTTGACAACCATTATTATTATTATTATTATGATTTTTTTTATTATTATTATTATTATTATTATTATTATTATTATTATTATTATTATTATTATTATTATATATTTGGAAATTAATTTCATTACAGAATCATACTCTACTACTTTTTAGTTGATATTTCTATTATTTTTATTTTTTACTAAGTGTGTTATTTTGAGCTATATTGTAGGGCAACATTATATAAGTTTTTATATATATATTTAATAATGTTAAAGACATTTCATATAAAACTTTTTTTTTAAATTTCTAGCAGGTAGAATCTGAAAAACCATTCTTCTGTGTGTTGCATGTGTGTTTTGTCAACTCAGTCTGTTCGAATACAAGCATATATAATAACCTGCAGAACAGCTTTGGTTCCTTGGCTTTGAACTTGAAAGATTGAAGCAAGCATCACCTAAGTGTAGTGAAGCAGAGAAATAATGGTATCCTGCTCTGGTTGTGCAAAAGAGGAGGAGTATAAGGGGTTTCATATTAAAAGTGTCTTCTAGGTAGCTGACACAACGCGTCTAGTCAGACGTAAATAATGACAGACGGAAACTATCATGAGGTCTGTGAAGCATCAACATGCTGCCATCATTCTCTGTCTAACCTTGCATTGCCAGCAGCTCTCAGCCCTACATACTGGGAGATAATTTAAAAAGCAAAGCCTAATGATGCTGCCCACTTTAACAACAGCAAGCTGGATTTGCATGGGTTTAGATCAGTTAAGCATCTCCAGTTGTGCTGCCATTGTTGACTTTTGACAGCCAAGTGTTGCATTAATTTCAGGCAACCACTTAAAAACAGGCCCGCCAAGCTTGCTGTGGATTCACTGGTACGGTTTCATTATCAGACTAAGTGTTGCGGTATTGTGACTCTGCTAGGTACAACAGCAATGTCTGAGTGACAATAATTGTGCTGCATCATTTAACCAACCGCTATTGCTTTATTTTATTTATTTATTTATTCTTGGATATTTGCTGGCAGAGAATGGATTTCAGTAAATTGTATTTGTCTAAGATAGAAACAGAGATGTCCAATCATTTCTAAGAAGGAATACTCTGACACAGCTTTGGTTCAAAAGTGGCTCTTTTATTGCTGCAGTTGAACAGGTTTATACTAGACCTCTTACCCTCACGAGAAAGTAACTAATGGAAAAGCATAAACATAAAAATGGTCAAGTTGACAAATTTAAATCAAATGTTCCCATTGCGTTTTCTTTTGGTCATTTTAATTGTTAGCATTCTACATGGCCACCAATACCAAGAGATGAAAATTCCGGTAAGCAAGGTAAGTGGGTATCTAGGACCAGTAATCTAGACAGGCAGTATACCTGTAAAATACTGAAACTTTGGCTGAGACCAAATCAAAACTTTGACAACCCGCTAATCGCACTTAACAAAACTGTATTTAATAGCGTTTTCATTGTTTTGTAAGTATCTTATTTCTTCTGCTCATAAAAGGAAAACGTTATTAAATACAGTTTTGTTAAGTGCGATTAGTGGGTTGTCAAAGTTTTGATTTGGTCCCAGCCTTAGACAATCTGGAACAGTGTACTATCGTTCTGGTGTTTACTTTACTGTAGCGGTGTGCAAAGATACAGCTTCACAGCTTTCCTGTTCAGCAAGACACCAGAACATCAATAGCAATAATGATCTGAGTTAAAATAATGCTTGCTTGGGTTACTTAATAAAAATATGTTTACATAATAGAAAACACAGTCTAGTTTCATTTAATAAAGGCATTAATCTAAAACATTGTAAAAGCAATGAAAAAGTACTATTCACATGCAGTCATTAGCATCTTGTGGTTTGGATTCCTAAGGAGAAAGTGAGTCTCACATTTTGATATAATAAATAGCACATTAAGCACCCAGGAAATCACTCCAAGACATTTATCCAAGAGGGTTTCATTGATTCTAGTGAGCTTAATTATTGGAAAGAAAGTGTGAGCAATTTGATTTTGAACAGTGTCTGATCTCTGAGAATGGTTATTAAATATTAAATGGATGCATAATTCAGACAATTAAGAAAGTAATCACACAAAGTAATGTAATGGAAGTTAATTATCACTGCATAAGCAAACACTTCATTAATGCTACTCAATTCTATGACTTCCTTCCTAATACATACGAAACTCAAGCATGGAGTATTCCAATGAGCTTAATAAACATAATACTGAATATGTAAAAAGCTGTATGAAATGAAACTGCACAATGTTGTGCACAGTGAGACGACGCCCCCGCTGTGATATAAAAACTATTCAAACAATAAAAGATCTGTGATGAAGAGGTCTCGTTCTCATTCATTGCTGACTGTTTCCAGGTCAAGATGATGTTTATTGGATACAAGACCCTCCTGCTCTTGCAGTCTGAACAAATTGACATAAAAGTTTCTTTCCAATACTGTTTTCCTATCCTCATCTAGCATAATGAAACAAATAGGACAATGGCCTCAATTCAATGAAAGAAGAGGATCTATAAGTCTATACAATTTTATCCCTGCTGATTTCTCGAATTTTACAAATACAAATCAAAGCTTCTTCCCCATGCATTTTTTTTTGTATTAGACACACAGATTGTTATATTTTTCTGAAATACATTGATGCATTTTTCCCTACACTTTTTTTTATTATTATTATTATTTTATTACCTAGCATTAGTCATATCACGAAGTTGATTCTGCCTTAGTTTGTATTGCTTTTCCCTTTTACCAGGAAAATAAAGAAAGTACATTGAATACACATGCAGTGTTCCTTTAGGTTCCAGTGCACATAATGCTGACAAATGCTTTGGTCATTACTACCTACAGGGAAATACACAATTCTTTATGGATGGAACAATTTTCTTCTTGCAGGTTGAAGCTTGTGCTATTAAACCTGTGACATTTGATTTTGTTTACTTTATTTGATTATGGCCTCTTTATGGTAGCATTAGGGGAGAAGCCTTTCACTACAAAGTGATATATTCTCTTGCTTTGCAACAGTGTGAAGGAGCCCTTGACAGAACACAAAAACATAGTCACATATCCAGCCCCGGGTATTTCCCTCTTTAAGCACAGTGAAGTGAATATTACAGACTATGACAGTTCCTCTCCAATTGTCTTGAGTAAACATGCATGTCACAGTTGACCTTTCCTTGGGTTGACCTGCTTTTATATCAGTTGACATGTTTTCAAATTAATAGAACCATTTAGCTCAACTCCCATGGGCATGTATATTTATTATGATACAATGAGTTGCATCTGCCCAGCAAGAATGAAGGGAAATCACAGCAGTGGTCAGATGATTTAAAACATATAAAAGAGGAAGAAGCACAAGAGTGACATTTTCATGGCTTTTTAACCATGGCCTTGTCTTTTGTCTTGTTTACAGTCTCTCTGGGTGTTTCTGCTGCCCCAACCCAAATATCTAGCTTGTTCATGATTTTCTGGGGCAATTGCAGCTTTATGTTGAAGGGTGTTATCACAGCTGTTGTAGTGAAATCTTAATTTAAATCTGTAACTAGACCCAGTAAATAGACCCAGCTCCACAGGGTTCCATTAGAATTATTTTGAATTTGGAAAAGATTAAAATTGCCATGGCTGGAAGAGCCTAACATATGTGTTAACCTAGTACATAGTGGTATTTATTTAACACAAATTCCTGTTTTAGAGAATAACCTTTACTGTAAAAGGTATTACATATCCAAAGAGGTTCCTGTCTATAGCAACTAAGCAGAACAGTTGTTTGGTGCCATTGTTATGGTTATGTCTGTAAGTTATTAACCAGACTGCATAATCATAAAACCACTCCTGCCATTATCCCAGTATCAACGCTTGTTATAAATCTCTCTTGATCACAATGCACTGTAACATTTCTGTATGAATGTATCTGTTTAGATCATCTCTAGTCAAATATCAGTGAGCTAAACCCATTTCTATTGTAACTATTTTTGAAAAGTTGTTAAAATGCCTGTCCAAGCTTTAATATTTTATCACAGGTGTAAATATAAATGACTGACTATCTATCTATCTATCTATCTATCTATCTATCTATCTATCTATCTATCTATCTATCTATCTATCTATATATATATATATATATATATATATATATATATATATATATATATATATATATATATATACAACTTTTTAAAATTACCTCTTGAAAGATATAGATTATCAAGACACTGACAGGGCATTTAAATCAGGTTATTTTCTGGATGGATACCGGCTGACAGCAGTCCATCATACTGTGGGATAAGAGGTTTAGTTCAGTCTCTATGCATAGCCGGTCCTTGTTCTGAATGAGATCTGGTAGACCCCATGCAGTTTCTCAGTCAACAAGTGTTAACATTAGAAATTGGCACCATTTGGGACTTTTGCTGTCTGGAACCAATAGGATTAGCGTAGCAAGCTGAGCCTCGATCCTAGAACTACGGCAAGCCTCTATCTAAAGGTTTTCAGTAAAACACAGCATTTGCAAAGATCCCGTATTACTGTGGGATGGCAAATAATTTATGCCCAAAGATATACATGAGATGTATTGTACAGCTACAGGGATATAAGCCTCATCATGTTAAATATAACTGCTTACTTTCTATGAAAAATAAAATTATATTGTCAACATACTATTTACAACTTTTTCTCAAAGTAGTACACATCAATTCTTGCAAATCACAATACATTCTACACATATTAATATGAAATCCATAAAGTTAAATCACCATGAAAGTGCTATTGATGCTGATGCAAGTTACAAGTTACCTGAACCTAAAAAAATGCATTCTCTGCAAACCTGTTGACTGAGAAAAAAACAATGGACTGTTTGTGCTGTACAGATAATTTAATGAAAGTCAGTGTAACTATTTATATTAAATAAACACACAACAAAATACTCAAAATGAGCATTTAAACAATAATCAATGTTCTTGCAGGTGGAGGACTATCTGCAGGTGCAAGCCCTCAGCTGTGGCCAGTGGAATGCAGGTGGCACCCATCATGCCTGCTTGCAGTTTATTTAGAGTACACAGTAATAAACAACCAAAGAGAACACATTAATACAGCTAGAGGTGGATGCGTTTAAAAGGAGCTCTTCACTCTATCAAGGGCTCTTCAGGTCACTGCCTTTCCCTAAAGGGACACCATAGAGAAACACTATTAATTCACCAACAAAGGAATCACTCGACCCTGCACAAAAGAAACATATGTGGTTGTTTGGGATCGAGTCATCCACATTTAGATCCTTCACGGGAGTTACATTTGCAGAATTAGAATTGTTACATTAAGGTGACACCCAAACTCAGGACTCAAGATCTAATACAGTAATACCTTACAGTATACTTTGTTTATATCAGAGTTTGAGCTTGCATCCTGTTTTTTTTTTGTTTTCTAATGCAATTGAATTCTGCATAGTTTTTTTTTTTGTATTTTTTATTGCTATGAAAATAATCAGATAGTCGACCAATTCAGCTAGCTGCGTAATCTTCTTAACACTGTGTAGCAGGGTTTGTAAAAGCCCATAAAATAACTAAACTGTATCATGCTTTTAAAAACAATGTCCTCATTTACAAAGATGGCAAACATATAATCAGCCCTGAAAGAAACTTTGGAATGATCTCAGCTTGCTTTGTTTACAGCAAGCACTTTAAAGTCATTACAGACTGTAGTTTGGACAAGGAGATTTTCCAACCGTTACATAGTGCAGTGGAGACTGATACTCATGTGACCCCTGCTGTTTACCTACTGGCAATGCAATTTAAGCAAGTCAGATTCTTGCTGATGACATACTGCATGCCTTACCTCTTGAAAACATGAACCTTTTATTCTGACAAAGATACTGGGTGAATGAGGTTCGTAAACTACAAGGAGTCATTTTGTCTCACAGAAGCACATTGTAAGGTCAATTTTCATGCTATGTTGAGTTTTTAAAGTCTGTTGCCTTGCTTAATAGCACTTGCCCTGTAATTGCTCTGTTGGTATTTTGGAAACAAGAAACTGTAATGAAAAAATAAAATTGTTTATCATACATATAAAGTGGAAGGCAAAAAAAAGTGAACAGAAAAAATGTTCTGTTTGGAGCTATATATAGACATATATAGATCTAAACATTGCTACTATTTTCTGTAAATGGAAGAATAAACTAGATGAAGCTATAAATGAATGTACAGTCATTCAGAATGTAATACAATATCCCACAGTTATGACTCTCTGCTCGGGTTGTGCAGATCTGACTTTCCAACTAGAAATAAATGCAAATCAAATGTCAGCCATGACTCTACAGTCAGAACAGATTTTAATCATAGTGCCTGAGGGTCCTTTATTAGTTTAACAGTCCAATGGACTAACCTGCAAGGAGTTTTACCACAGTGATGGTTTTGTTCCTAGTGTTTTTTTGCTAGTGAGTTTTTAGATATTAAACAAATGCTAATAATGTCACTCTGCAACAACATTCACATAATCTTTTGTGTTGAGCAAAGGTGCCCAACTGTCTGTGATCTGATTCCTTGCAGAGGAGAGCATCTTTAGCATCTTTAGTGCTAAGTGTCTAATAAGGTGTACAAGATTGTAAATATATATAGATTTACAGTCAACACTCCAACTCTCTTAACCCTTTAAGGTAAAGGGGCATATGTATTAACTATGTTAACTTTCCTATTTTTGGAATGAGGTGCACGAAAAAGAGTTTCAAATTAATTGACAGGTTGGATCTGGTCATCCAAATTGTCAGTTTCCTCTTGATATTTGAGTCACTCTCAAATGTATTTTAAGAAGAAACCATTTGAAAAACCACTCAATTCCTTGAGGGGGTAACCTAGGAGGAATGTTAGATGGTTCACCCAATCCATGCTCACAGTCACCTTTAAGCTATTCTTTAAGGCTACAGCAGAAACAGCTAGCTTTTTTTCCTTCCCAGAATTTCAGAATGGAATAACCCTAATCTTGTTCCTTTTCCCTTTAGTGCAGTCTATGTATTTTATATTAATATACTGTCCCCTCTTCATATTGAAGTGGTGCCCATAAGTGTTGACTGTGGTTCCAGATATTCAATCATTTAGCGACTTGGATGGTATTACTGGGATGAGTTAAATAAATGCTTAATTGACTTTCAATTATATAACTTACAAGTACAATAAACATTTAGACCAAAATAAAAATAAACAATTATACATTTAGTAAAGATAATAAAGTCTTGATCCTCAGTATTGATACCCTATCTATACCCTAAATTTGGTATGACCTTCGAGGTGACTTGTCAAAGCATGTACAGGCTTATTGAACAAGTCTCAGGGATATCTTCTGCCACAGTTATTAACAGATCAGTTTCAACTGCTCAGTACTTTTCACCAACTTTTTTTGAACTGGATCCAGCAATTCATGATAGGATTCAGAACTGTAGAGCTGTGGGCAAAAGTTTTGCATCACCTAGAATTTTAGGATTGAGACATAATTTAAAATATATATATATATATATATATATATATATATATATATATATATATATATATATATATATATATATATATATATATGAACATCAGATGGATCTTTTATTTAACATCATGTAATCAAATAAACTACAGAATGATATTGCAAAAGTCTACTGGAACCCATAATAGTAGTACAGTATTTCAGGTTAGATTTCCAAATGTCAAATTTTTCTATTTTTGTCAGTTTTTCATTAATTATATGGGAAACTACAAAGCGGTATGTAATTCAATGTGTTTCCATAACATTATTCAGTAGGTTTCATTTGACTTTATGATTAGTTCATTCTATAGGGCATTGCAAAACGTTTGGCCATAGCTGTATACTGTCTGGATTGTGGACCAAACTCATGGTTTACCCAGTGTTAAAACATCAAATCAAAATCAACATTAATGCTTGCTGCTCAGGGGAATCACATTGAATTCAATTGAAGGGGTCAATACTTATGGGCACAATATCTATTTACATCTATAAAGGTCAGATATGGGGGTCATATTGAAGTCATTGATACCTAATACCCCATAAACACAGAAACATGTGATTTAAATCTTTACCAGCTGGTTGCTATATTGAACTTTCCTATCCTGTTTTTGTTAAGCTGTATTTTATTAGCTTCCTTTAAGTGAAAAACAAAAAAAAAGAAGCGTTCATTCATTTAAAACAAAACTTTGTTGTAAATCATCGTAGTTTACGAGCAGGTAAAGATTAATTATACCCCATTGTGAAGTTTGGGCGATAAATAGTGCATTACGAATAACTCTTTGATGTAACTCTTGGAGAGTAGAACACACCTTCAAAAAATGTTGTGAAAAACAGAAGTACCGGTTTGTAATAATGGGATCAGAACACCATCGACAAATTCATTTTAATTACTTGTAATATATATTGATTCTGACAGGCTAAGAAGACAAGTTGAGTGTCATTTAACCTGGCCGCTTCAGTACATTGTATGTATATTCTGGGATTTCTTCAGTCTGGAGTAGTTCAGCAGCCATGGAATAATGTGATTTTCTAATATTCCCATATGTGTATCTAGCCTTTATTTTCTCTGACTAAGAAATAAATCAATCAGAAACCTTGAGCGTTTGCCATCATATTCCTTTCTTTTAGACAGAAGAAAGCTGAAAGGCAGAACAAAGACTGTTCACCCAGAATTTTGATTAGATAGCTGATGCCTAACCATTCGTGTTCACAGTAAGGGATTTTTTCCACAATATTTGTTGAACCTCATATGCTCTTAAATTTAAATCACTTTTTGTAAACACCTATTTTGTAAAACATAAATGTTATATATATATATATATATATATATATATATATATATATATATATATATATATATATATATATAGAAAGAGAATGTTTACATCTTAAAAATATCACAGAAAGTGTAAGAAAACCAAGGCAATACTCTGAGATGTCTTGCCTAACGGGATTTGTCCTTTTAGCTAGGCAGAGGAGTGCTTTTGCTATTTGCATTTCTGAATTGCTTCGTTGCCCAAGCATGCTTTATGTGAGCTGGTTGAAGTGTGTCATTGTATCATATGACTGCTGTTCTCTGGCTGTTGTTGGACTTTCTCCAGCAAATATGGATTATGTTAAAGTGGGTTCTGAATTGACGAGGATATGTTAATAACTCCCAGATGGGTATCTTTGTGCCTGCCAGCAGGGACATGCAGACAGTATATGGCAGTAGCTAGTGTTTGGCAGGTCCATCATTCCATCATTAAAGGCCACATTATTACTTACAACCAGGCTTGCATGACAATTGCTTGGATAAGTGCAGTCCCACAGAGATTAACCCGTCGATTTTTTTTTCTCTGTTGTAAATATACCTGCTGTAACAAAAAATTGTTTGTTTATGCAATACAGAAACAGAGGCTGAGTATTTAAGTAGCATTTAAATACATATTGATAAACTTCAACCACGTGTTAAGAGACCATGAATTTTGCACACTATATTGACTTCTAGAAAGTAAATGACAGAGCCATATAATTTATATAAATGTGTGTCATTTAAATGCATATGCTGTACTGCAACTACTGAAAAAAAATGGATTCAGTGATCTTGGGAAGGGTTTATTTAAAAAACAAACACTTAACACCTCACATTTTATTTTCGATTAATTTTCGAGTTTCTGGGAAATAGAAATCCCGGCGTTAGTGTATTATCCTGCATGAAAATATATTTATAATAAAAAGCAAATGTGAAACATGAAGTACAAATCTATACAGCCTTTTACTATACTGTAAGAAAAATGTCCTATTCCTGCAGTGTTATTGAACTGGGATATTAGATTTTCTGCTGTACAAGCAGAAAGATAATAGTGGTTTATGTCTAAGCATGCATTTGGGAAAGGCAGTGTGTCCTTTGATATAAGCAGTTAAATAAGTGCCTGAGCAAGAGGAAATAAATAACTATATGTTTTTAAATATGGCTCAGTTTTACTTAATCCTCAGACCCACACTGGGCAGAATCGCATATTGTGGGTTATATCACCAGTTGCATGATGGAATTTCCATGATATATATATATATATATATATATATATATATATATATATATATATATATATATATATATATAATAAAATTACAATATTAATCATCTTGCGTTAAGACCCTTACAAGACATGGGTATAGTGTAATTGATTGTAAGAGGATAGTTCATAAGCCTTTAAGGAGAATGAAAAACAAAACTTAGAAACAAGAGCATACTGCATATCTGCCTCCAGTTTAGGGAAAAGGATAATACTAGACCATTAGTCAGATGTGTGATACACAGTAACTACAAGTTTGTGTTGTTATTTTTGTATTAACATGAGATATAACAAATGTGTTTTATTAGTGAAATAGATAAACAAACAATAAACACGAATCCTGTATCATATTTGTTATTGTGATTTTTCTTCTCCAAGGAACCAATTCAATTATTTCCTAGAATAATGTTTATGCTAATGAATGACACGATTACTATTTTGCACTGATTGCTTTAAGAGCCCTTAATTGCAGCACTGTTTCCATTGTGTAGCTTTTCTCCAGCTCAGGAAACTGGCAAGAGGATTGAAGAAAGATGAGAGCCCCGCATGGCTTGGTAGCTTGGCCATTTTAATGGAATACAAAAAAAAAGGGCTGACTTTGTAGAGATGTAATTTGGATAAAGCAAATAGTTAGTGACATTACATCCAAACACATGAAAGATTACCATCACGAAAATGACAGAATTAAACATGTCGGGCCTGGCTTTGAACTCCTCTCCGGAGAGCCTGACGTATGGCTAGCCACTCAGTTTGCTTGGGGCATCGTTAGCACGCTTTTCCTCCAGCCTAGGATTTAGACAGGCCTCCAGCAGATGCTAGCACTCTCCAGCATTTGCACAATACATACACAGAGCACTCCTGCTATTACCCTGCTGAAACCGATGCCAAAACCCCTGGTGACGCAGGGAAGAGATTGGGTCAGATGAGTTACATTAAGTGGCAAGTGATAAATTTAAGATGACAATTCAAAACAACCGTGCTTCTGTCTGTAATTAATTCCACTGGTGCCTGAGGCACATCTCAGTTGTTACTACCAGTGTGGGCCAATGCTGAGCAGCTAATGAGAAAACATTGCAACAAGCATTACGTCCTTGCAAAGCCAAACAAACTCAGGTCAATGGGACTGAAAGCAATATTGGAAACATATATAATAAATGTTATGTTTTCTCATTTGGAGTTAGTACTTTTTTTTCTTTCTTTATATTACGTCATGACACCTACACAAAAGAGGTCACTGCATTAAATAGCTTTCTGAAATCCGTTACAGCACTCCAATAAAACAGTGTGTGTGTGCTATATCATCTATATCGCACATAACTGCAATTAATTCACAGGGTTGTCCCTCATTTTAGGTGCTTCTAGGAAATCTCCACGAGATTTCTTTTAATAGATCCAGTTAAAGAAAAGCAATAAATCAGTCAACAGAACATAGGAAAGGACTGTGAAGAAAATGTACACCACAAAGCCTCAATTTTTTTTTTTATATAACATGCAACAACCTCCTCCGGCTGTATGAAAACAACAACAACAAAAACATGTAGTGCTATTCATCTCTCTTTTATAAAGCCTCTGTGCCTCGCTGGATAGCTAGGGTGTCAACAGATTTATTCAAGCTTGTGTTAATTTGCACTTCTGTCACTTAAATGTTTTGTATCACCATGCTAGATTTCTAGTGGCAGTGCAGGAAGAAATATTATTCAATAGCCCCCCCCCCCCACACACACACACACACACACATGTGCAGTATATATGTGTAAAGGTTAATCCATATCATAACATTTTATTAGCCATAACCTTTTCATCAATTAGAAAGATTTTTTTTTCTTTTTAAATCAGAATCAGTGCTGTGACTGTGCATATGAAATATGTTTGGATTATATATTACAAGCTTTAAAACTAAAACATATTATACAGTCCCACAGATGCATAATATTGTGACCGCTACATTTTTCAGTATTAGACATACAGCAAGAACTTAACAACTTGTTTATTGTAGGCTAGATCAACGGTGTGTCAATGTAGCCTTTTACAATGCACAAGCTTATAATTATTTGCGGGTCACTCATTTCAGTGTGACATATTGCTTTCTTAACTGTCGCAAGGAGTGGCAGCCACTCGCTTCTTCCCTTTTGCTTGAGACCCCTCTCCAACCTGCACTCAGGCATCATGATGGCAGTGCTTTAGCCCAGAGAGCAAAGCTGCCGCCAGGGAATTCATATTCAGGCATCAGCGATCGTTGACCTGGCTATTGTTGTTTGTTATACTTACTGGTAAACTTTTGCAATCAATACAACATCAGCCAGCGGAGCTCCTGGGAATGAAAACCTGAAACAGTGCACTTAATCTTCGAGCCAGTCTCTGCTCCCTGCTCTGCTGCTAAACTGGGTAGTTGGCCTACTTGATGCAGCATTATTGCTGCAGAGGTCAGATGTGAGCTGGCTTGGCAAGCGCTGATGAATGGCTGTTTTTGATGAAGCGCCTCTTCCATCCAACAAGAGGCATTTAATAATGATGGACCATAACTGCACACACAAAATCCTTGTAGCTTGTTGAGAGAGAGGTTTTTTTTTTTCTTCATGAAAACAATATAGAAGGCTTTATGCCAGTGTTGGAGTGCAATTTAAATGCATTCCTTTTTCAAACTAGTAGATAGACTGTGTGCACTGCATGTTTATAATATTTCTACAGCCTTTCGCGTGGCAATGGAGAAATCATTTTTCCACGTCGACAGAGCGCTCGCTGATACTTTAGATTTTAAACACTGCCTTACCATGAGCATTCTAATCATCTATAATATAATAGATGTCATTTTATTTGTGCTTCTGAAGTGCATTTTATAACAACATGTTCAGAAATTCATAAGGGTGTGCTCATTTGGAACTATTTGTGTTTCCTTCACAAAAGAAAAGATTAAAGCAAGCTCCCTGACCATATGCTGACCAAAGGGAAATGTGCGTGAGGATAAAAGAAAATGGATTCTGTGATTATCACAAAATTGCTGTCATCTCTCAGCTAGGTCTAATAAAAGTCTATGAAATTATTTTAGTTCATAACAATGAGTAAATCACATCTGCTTCTGTGAGCTGAGTAACACCTAATTAATTATTAATTTTTTAAAAGGTTTGTATTTACTGTGTACATGGTATTCATTGTTCATTTCTTACCCATTTAATATCCCTTTCCGTGTGTTATGTACTGCTCTCTCCGTTGTTTCTGCTGTGATAATTGTTTTTCATGTTTTATAATAAGAACATTCAGACTTCTTCTTTTGCTGAGATAGCCTAGCTGAGGGGAGTGCACTACACAATCTCCACATGCAACTGGAACCTGAAATTTGTTTCCATCCACTTAGTGGGTTATGTGTCAAAATTGCATTATACTGTGCCAGAAACACCAATCAGTGTTGTAACCAGAAAGAACTAGTAGTAGTTCTAATCATTCATGCAAAATATCTAAATCTGTTTCTCTGTAAGCGAAAATCATGCGTTTTTGTGACCTTCAAACTCTGTTAATCCCACCTTCCTTGTAGTAAACATATTTGAAAGGTGACATTATCACACGATTTCTCAAGAAATAGGCATAATCCCGCCTTCCTCGTGGTAAACATATTTGAAAGGTGACATTATCACACGATTTCTCAAGAAATAGGCACAAGAGACAATGCAAACAAGAAGAAATCAAGATACAATCTCAATATTTGAGCAATAGAAATCTGAACCATGTAGAATGATAAACAATTAAGTTTGCTTTTTATTATGGTGAGAATCTCTGCATCATGGCTGCATCATGGTACCTTTTTTTGAACATCACATGGTCTGATTGCATCTAGACCCTTTGGAATGAGTTAGAGCTTCAAAACCAGTCGTTAGGTACCAGGAAACATAATACACTTTTCATCTAAGCATATTCCAAATTCAAGTACATAATACAAGCAAAAAACTATAAGAACAGAAATAAAGAGGGATAAAATAATGAGGCAAGAAAAGGGATTTTAAAATCTTCGTTAGCACTATTTTAAGGGAACATGAAGCATGGGAATACAGGAGGGTGCTCTATTGAGGCACTGGTGTCATAGTTCTTAAAAATATTGCCTGGGGCTGTTGCCCACCTGGCCTTCGTCACACTTTTAATAATGACAATTAAAACGCTATAGTGATATAGAATAGGGCATACCAAAACTGTGTGCATGTTATTTCAATAATAAAACTGCATGAGATCAAGTATCAGGTAAAGTAGTTCTGGTATTTCTTCATCTGGGGTGCTCATATCAAAATATTGGCCTGAATTAGCATTCATACCTAATCTTCTAACCAGCTTTAGAGTTAAATACTAAAACTGTTTCATCCAGCAGTTTTGTATTAAATCTGTCACCCTGATAAGCAATTACAATGACATGAATTTAGCTTAAGTGTTTCCAAATAAACTGTCCGTTTTTAAATGAATTTAGTTTAGAAAGGGTTACAGAAAAATGAAATGCCAGTCTTCTGAAAACAAAGCACAAATAGCAATGACAGTTTGAAGTAGACAATGCCTTTAGTGACAGGAATAAGAAATTAATTGGGACTGTAACATATTCTTTGTAAAGGTGAAATAAACACACTTGACTGTATATTTTTCACCATCAATTAAATCTCAATTGGATCTAAAAATAAGCCAAATACATTGAACAGTTTTAATGAATATTGTGCACCAAGCTGTGAATTATGATGCAAGATCAAAAATAAACTTGTAATGACTTTGGAGGAGCATGGCATAATTTATTGTGGTCAGGCAATTTCCTCCTTATATTCTTACTCAACAAATCAAAGCCCAAATTCTGGCTACACAGTGGAAATTTGAAATGCCAATTACATCATATGAGACGTGAGTTTATTCTATTAAGTGAAGCCTTCAGAAATAAAGAACAAGCCTTATTTAGCCTTATGTTTATTTACTACTACGACCAAGATGTTTAGACCCAGGCAGATTTTATTTTTAGCCCAACAAAATAGTTATAAATCCAGGTAATCCATTGTAATCCAGCAGCTATTTTATAAAATAGCCCTTTTCGCCAATATGACCGATTTAGGGTTGGAAATCCTCAGTGGTGGCGGGTCTGAAGGGTTACCCTTGGTTCAGCCAAGTCAGTTAATGTAAGCCCTTCCTCTTTGCTCCAATGCAAACATTTTGAGGATTCAATTCTGTACACACACATATATATACAGTATATATATATTGTGAAGGATCCGTCACTCACGGGTTCGTGCCCCTTTAAAATTACGACCCAGGACAGAGAAGTGGATTTTAAAAGCGCGGTTGCGCTATTTTTTTTTTTAATCAACACAAAGCAAATACACCAAACAAAAACCTAACTCCGTTTTGGAGTACTCACTATACAGGTTATTCCCTGACTAACTTGCAGGACGGCTAAGCCGTTTACCTGGCACACAACACAAACAAACTACAGCACTTACTTTATTCTGACTGCTTGGAAGCAGAGCACCTCATCTGCCTCCTTCTACTCAGCAGCCTCGAGCAGACTGACTGCTTCCCTTAAATACCCTGCGCCTGGTCCCAATTCTAAATTACTGCCCAGGTGCAGGGGATAATTAAATACAACAATTAAATTAAACACTAAAACAATTAACAAAACTAATTAACAGAAAAGCAAAACAATTAAACAAAACAAAAGGTGCATTTTTTTTTTTCCTTCAGGGAGGTTTTAACCCCCTCCCTGCTGTCTCATACAACCTGCTGTGTTACATATCCTCCCCCAAAGTGTGCAACACTAACGGCCATTCAAGGCCACCTCCTCCCTAAAACATAACCACCCACCCTCGAGTCTATAAATGTCCTTTTAGCCCTCTTCCACGGGCAGACTTGAGGGTGGATCGTCCACGATCCCGGCCCAGCCAGGTAAGGACCCGCACCGGCGATGAGGGGACCCAGCAGTTCGACAGGGCCGACCGGAGCGTGAGGCGGGGCACTGGAGGATGCAGCAGTGGACAGAGATCTTCCCCTGGGAACGGCGCAGTGACGTCCGATCACCCAGGGGAAGCGAAGCAACAGACAGGGGGCGACAGCGGCGTCTGGCAGCAGCACAGCGACGTCTGGGTGCTCGGGAGAGGCGGAGCAGGGAACCAGGGGCAGAGCTGTGGCCAGTGTTGCATACTCCTGGGCTCTAGGTCCAGCACAGGGAGGTCCAGGAAGACCGGCAGGGTGTCCCGGAGCAGGGGTGAGGACGGACGCAGCGACGCCGGACTAGACCGTAGGGGTGGTGGTCGGGGCAGTGGTGGAGGTATGCTTTTCACCTCCCTCTGGGCTCGAGGCGGCTCCTCCCGTCTGGGCTCCGGAAGGCGGCTCCTCCCTCTGGGCTCGGGCGGCTCCTCCCCTCTGGGCTCCGAGGCGGCTTCTCCCCTCTGGGCTCTGGCGGTAGCAGCTCCTCCTCCTCTGGCTCGGGAGACTGCGGAGCTGTGCTAGCCTGCTCCCACTCCTGGAGCAACCGCTCCAACTCGGTTGGCTCCCGCTCCTTTCTCTTCAATGGAGCCAACCCCATCTCTCTCCCCCATCTCTCCAGTTGCTCTCCCTGAGCAACGGCATTCTTTGTCATCTGTTTGATTAAATCCATTTTCAGGGTCTTAGGGGCGCCCACACTTTCTGACACCAAATGTGAAGGATCCGTCACTCACGGGTTCGTGCCCCTTTAAAATTACGACCCAGGACAGAGAAGTGGATTTTAAAAGCGGATTCGCTATTTTTTTTAATCAACACAAAGCAAATACACCAAACAAAAACCTAACTCCGTTTTGGAGTACTCACTATACAGGTTATTCCCTGACTAACTTGCAGGACGGCTAAGCCGTTTACCTGGCACACAACACAAACAAACTACAGCACTTACTTTATTCTGACTGCTTGGAAGCAGAGCACCTCATCTGCCTCCTTCTACTCAGCAGCCTCGAGCAGACTGACTGCTTCCCTTAAATACCCTGCGCCTGGTCCCAATTCTAAATTACTGCCCAGGTGCAGGGGATAATCATACTAACAATTAAATTAAACACTAAAACAATTAACAAAACTAATTAACAGAAAAGCAAAACAATTAAACAAAACAAAAGATGCATTTTTTTTTTTCCTTCAGGGAGGTTTTAACCCCCTCCCTGCTGTCTCATACAACCTGCTGTGTTACAATATATATATATATATATATATATATATATATATATATATATATATATATATATATTAACGAAACTGAAATTAGTCTGTGACTGATTATGAGCATTCTAACTATATAGGCAAAAAATACTATTCGATGGGTAGATGCAGTACAGTATAGCCCAGTTGGGTGAGGGATCGATTTGATCACATTGTTCTGCTAACTTGTCCAGTCCTGTCCTGGAGGAATCATGTTCTACTAAGAAAGAAGGTCATTAATTTTCCTAACTTATCCAGTCCACAACTTCTATTAAGTAACTATTTGACAAATGAGCCAACATCAGAAGATGGACGCAGCTTCCTGTGTTCTACATTCCTTACCTCAAAATTACTCCTACAATCTGAGAGACTTACATAATAATAGAGAAATATATATATATATATATATATATATATATATATATATATATATATATATATATATATATATATATATATATATATATATATACACACATACATATACACACAGTCGCAGACAAATGTATTTGGGCAGTTAAAAAAGTGATTTCTATTATTTCTAATTGTTCTATTGAAAGATATAAATTAAAGTAGAGATTCAGCTTTATAATAAAACAACACATCATTACATAACATGCATACAATGAAAAATAACATGCAAAAACTAATTTCATACTTTAACAAAAGTATTTGGACACCCTTACAAGTAGTAACTCCGTCCTTTACTTCCTTTACAGCATGCAGAACTTTTTCTGTATTTTGAAACCTGTTCCTAGCATCTTTCCGGAGATATTTTTGCCCATTCTTCAACACATTCAGCTTTGAGTTCTGCAATCGACTTTGGTTTCCTTTGTGAACAGCAGCCTTCAAGTCAATCCACAACATCTCGATGAGATTCAAGTCTGGGGACTGAGATGGCCTATCCATAACTGTAATCTTCATTTTTTTCAGAAATCCCTTTGTAGACTTCATAAAATGCTTAGGGTCATTATCCTGCTGGAATACAAACTTCCGTCCAATAAGCCTTCTAGCACTGGATAACAAATGTGAATGCAAAATGTCTTGATATTTTGCAGCATTCATTGATCCTTCTAGGAAGAAAAACAAGCCCATACCATCACACAACCTCCACCATGTTTAACAGTGGGCACAATTAACTTTTCTATTCTTCTCCTCTCTTCTTCCAAACATATTGTTGCTTTCCAGGTGAAAAAAGTTATATTTTGGATTTATCTGACCATAAAATTTGGTTGAAGAAATCATCAGGCTTCTTCAAGTATTCAATGGAAAACACAAATTGCTTTCTTTTGTGTACTGTTTTTAACAAAGGTTTGATTCTTGGTTTTCACCTATGGACATTCATCTTGTTAAGGTATCGTTGAATTGTTCGCTCGTGAATTTCTTGACCTTCTTCTCTCAATTTTTGTGTCAAATTGTTTGCAGTAATCCGAGGATTTTGCCAGGCTGCTCGAACGATGATTCTTCCAGATTTTGCAGACATCTTTCTTGGTCTTCCACACCTGGAGCTAATTGCAGTAGTTCCTGTTCTCCTGTGTTTGTCAATAATAGCCCACACAGTGCTTTTCGGTAAACTGAGTCTTTCTGCTATTTATCTGGTAGTTTCTCCTTTTTCGTTTAGTTGTATCACTGCCATTTTGAGAACGTTGCTGTTGCTGTTTTTTTGCATGTGCAGTTATTGTGCAGTTACACAGCGCTTCCTCCAGTTTCACCTGATGAAAATGCAGCAACAACAAAGCTACTGCAATGTAAACCATGAAACAATTTTAGATATTGCGATGTCATTTTTTTTATCCGTGATCTTTAGTTGCTTTTGTGCATTTTCATTTGAAAAAAAAACTGTGATATTAGGGTCTTATCGAGAACTATATACTGCAATTTTGAATACTGACTTTGGTTTTTGGTTTTGGTTTTAATTCTGGAAACTGTTTTTTTTTTAAATCTTTTGCTAAATTGCATTGCTTTTATGTTTTACACAATTCTGTGCATGGGTGACATTTTGATTTCATTTTGCTGTAGTGTCAGTGAAATTTTACATACTGCTACAATACGTACCGGATTTAAAAATATCTAATGTATTAGTCGTCTCTTTTGGCAAGTGATATTTTCAGAATATCGTTCTGAATTAAAATACTTCTTCTGTTGAAGATATAGTACTGTACCAACAAAACCAGCTACAGTACATCTAAATGGAAGCCTACTTATTTAAAAACACAGTCCTTTCAGCTATGTATTTTTGACATTGTATCATTTTTGTGTTCCCTGAAAAACGGACAAGGGTTGGAATGGGCCAAAATGAAATAATCAGATATGCGTCACATGCGTTTAACCATCAATGAAGTCAGAATTTTATAGAGGTATGTGCTGACTATATATATATATATATATATATATATATATATATATATATATATGAAGCACATACACTGCAATAATTGGGACAGATAAATATTTTAAAAAGACCAGGGGTGGGACTAGGTGTACCTTATAAGAAAATCATTTCTCATCTTTAAATATTTGAATGAGCAATCGGTCCCTACCAAGACTGGTACTTCATTGAATGGACTTGTCTGTGATCCCTTATAAAAGTTTACTATAATAACAGCATAGCAAAGAATAATAAAGAACAGTAAAAGCACGGTAAGTATTGTAAAGAATAACAAGGTATGGTAAACATATTAATAAAAATGGCAAATCAGGGTAAACTATGGTAAATGCATAGTGTAACTATAGGAAAAGCATGGGGAAAGTGCAAAAATACCATGCAGAAATACCATGGTAAACTCTATAAGGGATATCAATTTGGCCATTACAACACCCTGACACATGCTGGAAGACCTATCAAAGATATTTCCTCAGTTCTAAATTTTTTACAGAATCACCACATTACCTCTACAGTTAATCACTAAGTTTGGTCATCCCCCCAAAAATGTCCTAGTGTCATAAAGCAAATGCAACACAAAATCACCTTGATTTTCTAAAATATCACTTAAATAACCACTATAGTAATCTGCAAATGTTAACTATTTTATTTGTAATTAAATTTGAATGTATTTAAAGTCATATTAAAGAATACAGAATGCCAAATGCAGGTCTTTGTATTGGTAAATGTATTTGTTACGGTTAGCAATCCTCCTGTTTCTTACTAAACTGAGTAAGTTTGCCTTGGAAATGTGTTCCGCATTCTTTGTGAATGGTTTGGAAATTTCCATTTAGTCAATCTTTTTTGTAACCCTGGCACTTAGCTGAAATACTATGCTGGTACTCTACAGTATATCCTTCAGACAACGTTGCTGCTTAATGCTCCTCAAATATTTCATCATATATCTTTAGCTGATAAAGCTAATGCTGGAATCATTTAGAGCTCTCTTGTTGTCTTATGCTGTGTCTTATGCTGTGTAGTTCATAAATTAAAGATGGGCAATGTCGAGGGCCATCTTCCTCTGTGATTCCTGTCTGTGCTGACAGCTGTATGATGCGCACTGAGTGCAGCAGATTGGGAGCTCAGAGTTTCATCAATAAATATCACTCTGACCCTCACACATGGCCTCATGTCAGCGGTCAAGGTAATGGCTTTTTATTATCTTGAAGGGTAGCCCTGTATGAGGTATATTTAAGGTTATGTGCAATTCTGGGTTAACAGCCAAATAACCACAAAACAAGATTTCAACAAAAAGCCTTTTAACATTTCAGTGTTATTACAATAAAGCATAGCAAGAATAGAAAGGAAAACTAGTACATTGTGAATATATAGAGCCACATTTTGTTTCACAATTTCCAAGGCATTTTATATATATATATATATATATATATATATATATATATATATATATATATATATATATATATATATATATTTAGCTCAAAGAGCCAGCTGTCAACGTTTCGATATGTTGTACATATCGTTCTCAAGGGAGCCTGTGTTTGAATCAAAACATTGGAGGTATTTATAGGTTTTTGACAGCATGACAACTACTTGTTATTGTTTATATTCAAATCCATGATTTATTCTTTCATGGTGTATATATAAAATCATTAGAATCATACATGGATAACGATCCAACAATGCATTCAATGGGAGACCATGCTCTAAAAAAGCACCCTACCACATTAGAAAGTGAGATTGAGTAGATCTGTAAAACAATCGCAAATACCTCCAAAAAACAGCACATCTCATTGTGTAAAGATTAACAGGTTGACTCTGTTTGACTTTAGAAATAGTACAATGGAATTTGTCTCTCAATTAGCCAATTTATTATTAAGTTTCCTTTTGTGGAACCCATGTTTCTTCAAATTATTATTATCCTGTAAAATTTCTAACATTCAAATAAAACATTGGTTAAATTACTTACTGCCAAATGAGTTACCTCTTGGATTGTGACAATAATCAGTCATGTTGGTTTTTTATGCTTTATTTATTTATTTATTTATTTATTTAAGTATATTAATTACATTGCATCGTTCATTTTATACCACCACAGTTGTATTTGTTAATAATTTGTTAGAAAGATATGAAAAATGACACTATTCTCTGCCTATAGTTTCCTCCTCTAATCAAGAATCATTACATTTAATTATCTAAAGCTGTGTTTGGACAGTCAAACACTACTGCAATTATAACCTTACATCAGGGTATTAACCTGGCTTCAGCTAAACAGTACAGTTTGGTTCAGACATCTGTGTATAGAAGGCCATTATTGTCTAATGAAAACTTTCACTGCAGCTTTATCGTTAAATGAGTACTCACAAGCAAATGTCTGCAACCTGATTTTGAGATGCAACGTCATAAAACAGAACAACATTTTGTGTAAAGTTCATTCATCAAAAAGCTGCATATTTTGAAAAGGGTAAAAGTCCCACTATATCCATCAGGGATACGCAAAGGCTATATACTATAGATTATTTGAATCCCTCTGCCAGATATAAAATGGATAATTACATATTTGCGGTTGAGGCTGTATGGTGAAAAAAAATCAATACAACTTTTTCGTATGACACTTCATTAGTGTGAAAAATTTTAAAGCTGAGAAGAACTATATTGCAATTAAATGGTTCTGCTACCATAGAGTCAGTAATTGATCTATATTATTATCTAGTTTTTTTGAAATAGTGCTTGCACTGGCATAGTAATTGGAAACCATTGATTATGTACTTGTATGTGTACGGTCTTGCAAATCATTATGAAAAGAAGCAATAGTTAGTTAGCCCCACTAATGAAGCACTAATTGCACTAAGTAGGTTAAGATGTTAGTCAAACTGCAGTGAGCTGTAATTGTAAAAGCTGGATTTTACAATAAAATCTACAGCTTTACAAATTCTGCAGTTTTTTAAAAAATTTTATTCTAAGCAGCAGCGTCAGTGAAAATAAAACATTTGAAATTGCACTGCTCGTCGGCAATAAATCACATCATGTAAAAGAAGGACAAAGAAGATGAAACAATAAGCAACTGAAATGAAGCCACTGTATTGCGTTACAACAGGGTACCAGTATATGTGTGTGTGTGAGTGTGTGTGTATTTACATATAAGCAACCCTTTCTAAGAATTTATTCTCTTGTTAATTAAGTACTGCAGTCACTATACATTCCCAGACAAAACGTGTTTTTGATCCATCATAAAGACTATTATCACAAAAACATAACCAATTAATTAATTAATTAATTATCTATTTTATAACACACAGGTAACATTTAGTAATGAAAACACAATCATGTCTAAAACACCATGCTCTTATATGGAATATTGCATGTCATTCTAATTATTATACAGTAGTTATGATGATGACAGTTTAAGAGGTAGTTTAAATTACTTCATACAATTAAAAGATATGTATCTTTGCCTCGGTACAATCTCAAGTGTCTTTTTATAAAATCACTACCTTAACCTTAACAGAAACTCAATGCTTGCTTTCTAACTTGGATATTATCTGTATTACAACATACTCAACAAGTCTTCAATGTGCTGTGCTTCAAAAAAATGTCTGCTAGAGAAGATGTTTCTCAGGAATGTGGGTGTTTGCAGTGCCAGTGGTCTTAATTGGCTTTATTGTAATGTAGTGGTGAGGTTAGCTTGAGGTACCAGGGGCACAAACCATTGCTCGGCATGCCGGAAAAACATGATTTTCCATATACAGGCAGTAAGGAGGGTTATTAAAATAATAATACAAAAATAAAATATCGTAAATAATTTGGTCATACGCGGATCACCCTTTACATTAACAGCTTATATTTTGGAAGGGGTATCTGTTCCTTAGCGATGCACTGTGGTGATTGGACCTTTCCAATATTCACCACAATTGGTTTT
Organism: Acipenser oxyrinchus oxyrinchus; assembly: GCA_030684275.1. Taxonomy (NCBI): domain Eukaryota; kingdom Metazoa; phylum Chordata; class Actinopteri; order Acipenseriformes; family Acipenseridae; genus Acipenser; species Acipenser oxyrinchus. The sequence continues at coordinate 37,920,893 of CM060258.1, forward strand.
GGTTTTGGGATTTTGGATGGTGTCTTGTTAGAGTACTTGCAGCTATACTAGGTGCTAAATTCTATGTGCCATGCTGATCACTTTTCAATTGGTGTGATGGCATCATCTCCACATAACAACCCCCATTTAGTTAAAAGTTTTTTTACAGAGTAAATACAATTTTTAAAAATAACTGCAAAACCTACAACATTTAAATGATTATATTAACTTACTGTAGCTATAGTCTTTTTTTCGGAATGTAACTGCAGTCTTTAACGTGCAGCATTATTATTTGTGTTGAATGTGTGTGGAAAGTTTCTGGCTCGCTCTGCTTGTTTCTTTATTTCCTCCACCAGTATGCTGTCATATGGCACAAGGCAGAATAAAGAGCCTTGGGGAAATATATATATATATATGAAATGATATACAGTCTGATGAATGTTAACATGCAGGAGGAAATGCATTACTCACCAAACCACCCATTGAGATGTGTAAATTAACATTAGTGTTGGTCTGAGTTTGAATCCAGCAGTGTGGGAATGTAACCCTTTGATCTCAGACTCCAAAGAGCAGACAGACATGTATTCCAATATAACCTCTGTGATTGTTATTGTATAGAATATTATGAAATCGGTCTGCTTTTCCTAGTCACCATGGGACTGAGGATTGCTACCATTCACACTACTACTGGACCGGCCCTGGGCCACCTCATATTTAGGTCTGCAACCCCGCTCATATTTGCGTTTTTAAGGCGCATTTGCAAGTTAACATATGTGGCAAATGCTTTTTTTTTATGGAACCATAGCCTGCACTCAGAATGGAAGAGCTACCGGATGCACAGTAATCCTTTTGTAGCAGATTTTTTTTTTTCAATGCAGCACAGTAGCAATGTTATGGTATATATTTAAATATTAATAAATAAATAAATACATAAATAAATAAAAACATATTGACTTACTGTTATGGTGTGTAACGGGGTGACAGGTTTGGAGCTTATTCTCATTGTCATTGTTATTCTCTAGTCCCTAAACATTACAAGTAAAGACTGGACATCAGCATTACCCCTTCTCTTGGAAGATTACCGAACATATGGCTGTAACAAAACCCTTGTTCCACATGTAGCTACGCAACTTCAGAGAAGTGCCCTAATCTAAATACAGCAATACACCGTCATATATCAAATACATTTTGCTCAACAACATGCCCAATACATAATAAATCACTGCTCTATCGCCAGTAGAATAATATTAACAATAATAATCACAATAACAGGCATTGAAATATTACAGTGAAAATACAATTTTTTACACTTTCAAATTCTAAGCAAGTTACAAGCTTACCAGTGCCATTAATCAATAAAACAAACAACCCTTTTTATTTTTTACTTCAAATATTACAAATAGTTCCCTGTTGTTTTATATATATATATATATATATATATATATATATATATATATATATATATATATATATATATATATATATACTGTATATATAAGGCCTATATATATATATTTAACAACAAATTATACAATCATCTGCCTACAAGTGTAATCTACAGCCTTGCTGCATGAAGTACAAAACAACACATTACCATCGACGTGAAATTCATCCTTGCCAAACTCGTTGATCCTATCTTTAGGGGTGATTGTTATTGTTTTTGGCATCTTTGAACAGCTCTGGATACTGACTGAAGTAAACTGAAGCCTCATTCAACACTGAACTTGAATACCGGAAGCAGTTTTATTAGACGGGTGTTTACGTAAATTTAAAGCAAAGTTGCCTGTGTTAATGTTTATGGTGCATGTTTTTTGCCCCTCCTCAAATGTAAAACAAAAAAATCTCCGACATCATAGAAAATCTGCGTTTTTTCGCGTTATCACATAAAATCAAATTGGTAATGTGATACGAAAAGGCGGCCTAAGTCCCTGGGCCACATCAAAACGGCGGCCTAAATCTAGGCCGGCCCAGGCTGCCTTTTCTTTTTTGGAGCGTTCAAATATGAGAAAAGGTGGCCCTGAAGCTACCCTGGGCTGTCTTAAATCGCAAGTGTGAATGGGGTCTTAGCTGCCATTTCACATAAAGGGATTAATGTCAACTTATAAGAAGGGGAAAGCTATCTTTAGTTATTTATTCTGTTTTATTCACATTCTGCCAGCTTTGTGGAAGAAACAGCTAATGTCTGATCTAATTTGTAGCCTTTTAAAATCCAGACAGAGATTCTTTACATATCTCTTGAGCTCATGTCTTCTCTCAGAAACCCAATTCATTACTTTAGGGACATTTCTTAAACCCTACCAATTTAGTATCTATGGAAGACCAAAAGATTTACATGAGTTTGTACTTGAATCACTCCAGTGCTGCTTTATGCACTAAACACTTAGGTTTAATTACTGCTTAGAATATTCCATTCTGATACCTTTACTTTCCCCACACCTTAGCCAATTGGACTAAAAGAAGAAAAAAAACAACATTCCCCATGCTGATTCTTAGTGTTTCTTGTTCACAACTGTAATTGGCGCTGTATTTTTTACTTTCTGCTAATAAGCAGCTTACTTTCACTCCCTCTAGATTTAACCCACCACATTTATTATGAATTTTACAAGCGATTTTAATAGATGCTTTAGGTTATGCAAAATATAGGATGAAGGAAAGGCATAATGCTCCAGCCTTGACACACTAGATGTCTGAGTAGCTGCTTATCATTACCGTCAGGTCTCATAACTTTCATTAGGAGTTGTAGAGGACAAAGGGGGAAAAGAAAAGAAGAACTCCGTGAAATAATATTAACCTGTGCTCCACAACTAACTATAATTGTTTAGCACTTTAGCTTTCTTCATGCCCAAGCCCTCACTATCTTTACAAGTAAATCATGGTGTTGCTTATTTAAGCTTGTCTGAGGCTGTGTCAAGTCCTGGTCAACTGTGATCTGTATCTTTTCTTTTAAGGTGGAATCCATATGTATAGAACAAGAGAGATAAAAGGTGAGTTTCCCACTGTCTCCTTGCTTATCTGATGTCTAAAGCACAGATATCAGGCTGCATACAGTATATGCGAAAAGAAAAACCTTTTAGCCATTTCTTTCAACATACAATGAATGTACAAATTGTACTACCCTTGTTAGACATGTTACATATCTGTGAATGCCCTCAGATATTGACGAACCCCTGTGGAATTGAAGTGCCTTTTTTTTAGTTTAGATATCTTACATGATTATGTAGTAACAACTGGGGTAGCAGTGTGGAGTAGTGATTAGGGCTTTGGACTCTTGACTGGAGGGTCGTGGGTTCAATCCCAGGTGGTGGACACTGCTGCTGTACCCTTGAGGTACTTTACCTAGATTGCTCCAGTAAAAAACCCAACTGTATAAATGGGAATAAATAATGTATAATGTGATATATACTGTATAACAATTGTAAGTCGCCCTTGATAAGGATGTCTGCTAAGAAATAAAATAATAATAACAGCTGTATGTTTCATAGTAAAGTATTAACTACATTTCTTGGAAGGACTTTAATGACACATGAAATTAAACTGCCACAACACACATGCATTTGTAATTAAAGTTTAACTAAAATTAGTTATATAACTTTTATGAAAGAATTTCACGTGTTGGGTAAATTGGTGTGTTATAATGTAGTACATGGTGAACAATAATTTTCCTACTACAGTCTTATGGTGGTGGTGCCAGATCTGTGTATAATAAGATATTGGTTGATGATAAAACTGTGAACCTCAGTTTTTAGCAAACAAACTGTACCACCAGTACACGAACACAGCAAAACACAGTCAAAACCAAAATAAAAAACAATGGCCTGCAGATTGAAAAAGTTTTATCCGATGAAGATGGAGACATTTGTTAAACAACAGAGAACGCAAGCACTATTAGTAAAATAGTAATCGACATGAGCTTAGTAAGACATGACCTCAGGCACATGCCCTCTGTTGGATGTTAGACAGTTTAGACTGATGGCCCTCAGAAAGCAGAGGCTCTTAAAGAAATCATCCAACTCCACCCTCTAAAAAAGCAAAGGGAATTTTCTACTCCCAAACCTAGTAATACATGTAGTTTTCCCACGCCCCCCGTCCAAAATGTTTTTTATAAACTAAAAAATTTTGAAGTTTAAAATGAATTGTTAAAAAATCTGTTTTACATTTTTTTTTTAATTCTGTTTTCAAATGTTATTCTCTACACTTCTTTAGTTGTTCAAAATAAACACTGCTAGTTTCACCATTTCTGTCTATTATGTCACCATGTATTATAACAAATAATATACATGAAAACTGTACATCTAGGGCTGCAATTCTATCTTGGGTTTCTGTTGACAATGATAAATCTCTTGTGATTTATATGTCACAGGCAACCCTCAATAGAATTACATCCTTATTATGCACAGTTGGGTCTACATTATTCCTTATGTAATTGATGGCATTTGAAAAAATAAATACTACCAGTGTTGATTTCGCCCGTTGGTTAAATTATTCACAGCATTACATTAATCATAAATGAATAATCGCTTTTACGCATTGAAAACCTACAAAGTAAATGACAATTGAGAAGAAAAAAATGTATTTTGTGATGATGACTCTTACTATCCAGAATGGCGCTATTTCATTTTTCTGCTCATTTACTTTCTCTAAGAACATATTGTTTATGATTTCCATTACATGAGAGTAGATGTTAAAACTTCATGCTGATTTGAACTTGGCTCTCGCCAAGATAAGCACCAACTAAGACGTAGCTTCACAGTAAACTAATGTGATCCATATGTGTCTCCATCCATTTGCGCTTCCTTCCATATGATGATGTAGATATCCTTCTGTCTGGTGTTGATGGCTGAAGTGTAATGCTGGCTCCAGGGATCAGCTTATTTTGCCTCCCTAGCGCATCAGCACACACTGGCTGCGATGCTGGCTCGGGGATCAACCATAGTGCGGTCTCCCAAGCGCATCAGCATGACAACCGTCTGGATTGAGCTAAGTAGGGTACATCTCTGGGGTCTTCAAGTGGGCACCTTCCATCCTCGGTGTTTAAATCGACTAGCCCACGACACCTCAAGAGGGCTCGACGGTGATTCTGGCGTCCCAGCATCACCCCCTCCGTCCCCCACTCAACTCAGCCCAGCTTACTTACCTGTACATCAGCCTTTCTTTCTTTCTATTGTGCTTGAGATCCCCAGCCAGAATCTTTCCGTCTCAACCACAGCCAGTTGCTGCTCCTCTCTGCTGCTTCAGATAAGTTCTTCACTGTGCGACGCAACTCTTGGCCATTGAATCCGACATCTCTGAGAAACCGGGTTGTAGAGTGTGCCACAAATCCTCGACATCCCACTTCCACTGGGTAAACCCAGACTCTCCATCCTCGCTGTTCCGCTTCAGTGGCTAGTTGAGCATACCGCAGTTTCTTCCTCTCATACGCCTCATCTACAGCATCCTCCCATGGCACTGTTAACTCTACCAGGTGAACAAGGCGTGCTGATCCAGACCACAGGACAATATCTGGTCGAAGGTTTGTGGTGGCAATTTCAGGTGGAAAAATAAGCCGCTGACCAACATCTGCCAGCATTTTCCAGTCTCTAGCAGCTTCCAGTTGTCCTGGGCAGGATTGGTTTTAACACCTTTTCTTGGTGGTTGCTCTCCTGGGCGGAGAAATGTTGTCTTTTGTGTGTAATGTTTTGATGGAACAGGTGGCAACTTATTGGTCATGTTACGCTTGTCTTCCAATGCTAAGGCCAAACATCGCAGCACCTGGTCATGGCGCCAAATAAACCGTCCTTGGCTAAGAGCCACCTTACATCCTGTCAAAATGTGCCTTAATGTTGCAGGTGATGAACACAAAGGACATGAGGGATCCTCTCCTACCCAGAGGTTTAGGTTCTGTGGTGATGGGAGAACATCATATGTTGACCTTATAAGGAAACTGATCCTGCTCTGTTCCATTGACCATAGGTCTTGCCAGCCAATCTTGCGTTGTTCCACACTCTCCCATCTCATCCATTCTCCCTGCTTGCCCTGGGAAATGGCCTTTATACACCTCATCCTCTCCTCCTGCTTTTTGCACCTCGTTGACTACAAGCTTCCTCCGTTGCGCTGGGGCTGCCTTGTGCCATGTAGGAGGAGCTGAACTGAGACCAAGACCCCCTCTTCCATGCTGAACTTGCCCCATGATATCACCAATTCGAAGGGCAGCCTTTGCATCCTCCACAGCTTTCTTTGCCACCCACTTTCTTCCAGTTTTCAACACAGGTGCTGCCTCCCTTACGCATTTGTCGCGTGACTCTACTAATGTCATTTCCAGTCGGACCTTGGCGCACTTAAACTCCTCGGTTAGAGCGGAGACAGGTAGCTGCAGTCTTCCTTTACCATAAAGTCCCACTCTGCTGAGGCAGCGTGGAACTCCCAACCATTTCCTGATGTTTGAACTGATTAAAGCTTCCAGCTTCTCTACTGTTGTCAAAGAAACCTCGTACACAGTCAGTGGCCACAGCAACCTTGGCAGTAGGCCAAACTGAAAGCACCAGAGTTTTAGTTTGCCTGGTAAAGCGCTGCTGTCTATGCTCTTCAACCCTTCCACAGCTTGTTGTCTAACTTCTCCCACACGAACTGTATCCTTTAGATCCCGTCGTACCATCTCCCAAGGCTCTTCACTGGCTTCTCAGACACTGTTGGTATTGCCTCACCATTAATGAAGAACGTTTTATCTACTACTTTACCTTTAATTATAGAGATGCTCCTTGATTTAGTGGGCTTGAATTGCATTCGTGCCCATTCAATGTTATTGGTTAATTTGCCCAATAACCGATTAGTGCAGGCTACTGTTGTAGTCATGGTTGTCATGTCATCCATGTATGCTCGAATTGGTGGTAGTCGTATTCCAGAAGCCAAGCTCTCCTCCCACTACCCATTTTGATGCCCTAATGATTACTTCCATTGCCATGGTAAAAGCCAGTGGAGAAATGGTGCATCCTGCCATTATTCCAACTTCTAGGCATTGCCATGTAGTGCTGAATTCTGAAGTTGAAAAACTAAATTGCAAATCTCCAAAGTAGGCTTTCACTAGATTTGTTATTGTCATTGGTACACTGAAAAAATCAAATGCTGCCCAAAGAAGTTCATGTGGCACTGAACCATATGCATTAGCCAAATCCAGGAATGTCACATGGAGCTCCTTCCTCTCCTTTTTAGCTGATTGAATTTGTTGCCAGATCACATTGATGTGTTCTAAGCATCCTGGGAAACCTGGAATGCCCGCTTTTTGTATTGAAGTGTCAATGAAGCAGTTCTTTAATAGGTAAGTTGACAATCTCTGAGCAATAATGCTGAAGAAAATCTTGCCTTCTACGTTTAATAGGAAATAGGGCGAAACTGACTGATGCTGCTAGAATCTTTTTCTTTAGGTATAAAGACTCCACCTGCTCGACGCCATGCTCTTGGTACAACCTGTTTTTTCCATGCTACTTTCATCAGTTTCCACAGGATTCAGTAGAACTCCTGAAGCACTCTTGTACACTCTGTCACGAACTCCATTAGGCCCTGGAGATGATGAAGCCCTTGCTTTTTCACAGCTTGCTCTACTTCTTTCCACTTAGGTGCACAGTCCTCCATTTGGTATTCTGGTGGATTGATAGGTGGGATGTCTGAAGGAATTGACATAGGCTCCTGCCTTTTTGAATCTGTATCGTTTCCTCCAAATATCTCTCCAACTCAAACTTAGATGCTTTTAGTGTGCCATTCTTCTCACTGGTGAATAACTTCTTTACAAATTTGAATGGGTCTTTATAAAGTTAGTTCTCGTGACGCTCCTTCTTTTTGTAGCGTTTACGTAGGAGCTCAGCTCTGCGCAATGTTGCAAGCTTATTTAAATGGGGGCGTATAGCTCATTGCAGAGACAAAATATGACAGGATGTTTTAGCCAGGGTCAGCTAAATGAGAAGAATCAGAAATTTAAACAAAACTACTGACCCTTAACTCACCTCGAGACGATTTCAATCATTAAAAGTTCTAGATACCACAAATTATTTTATAAGTCATTATTTCAAATATATAAGTAAGATTAGCTTCCATGAGTAGCAGTTTAAAAAAAAAATGGTACTGTAGTTGTTGCACAGATTTGATCAAAAAGTATGTTAAAAATACATACAAAATAATACAGGGCACATAAAAAAGGCCTCGTTAAAAGGGGCTCACGTGTATAGGTGTGGATAAAGTGATGATCTGATAGCATTTATTCTGAACATTCTAAATGTGAAGAACATACAGTTTATTTAATCAAAAAGCCTAAAGCCCCTTTCATATTGGCACTTTTACCCTAGTGTGAAACCACGTAAATGTCTCGTAACCGGGTTAACCCGGGTGCCAGCGACCCACCTCAGGATGTGGGTTGACATGCTTTGACCCAGGTTAAGCGAGACAAAATGCATGATGGCTGACGAAATAACAAACAACAAGGTTTCACTTCCACAAGGAATGTTTATTTTGTTTAGCCATATTTTTGTTGCTTGAGACACACTATGAGAGAAGCTCGGATGGAAGCGTCGTAAACAGCCTGCTTCCAGGGGATTGATACGCATATTGTTTACTTGTATGTCATCCAGGTCAAACCTGCTTTATCAAAAGCAGTGTGAAATCGTGTAGCCGACCCGCATGACACTGGTTCCTGGCCCGGCAGGTTCCGATCTGGGTAGAGCATGCCAATGTGAAAGCAGTTTAAGAGGTGCAGAACTTTCAACTGGCCTTGCGTTTTACTTCTGGGTAATGCTTCCATCTCTAAAATGTTTGAAAGAAACAAAGAAACAATAAAAGAGAGTAGGAAGTGGGGGTGTCAGGCTGTCAGTAATCTGACAGCTATGGTAACTACCCTCTAATCCAGACGGCTCCAGCCACGCTCTCAGCTGACACAACGAGGGCTGACTGACAGCTGAAGAGTGGGCACATTCTACAGGCAGAAGTGACATCCAGTCTATTAAGGCAGACAAGCACAAAGCAGAGATTTGCCCTGACTGCCTGGTACTGAAGCCTAGTATAGGGGTTATTCGAGAGGTCTTAGAGAAAGTGTCAGACTCAAGCTCAGATGATAACAATATTGTAATGATAGTACTGGACAATGAAGTGCCATGATTGCCTATACTGACAGAGGAGTTTATGTCTGGATATTACATATTCACAGCCAGCTCACAACAACTTAGTTTCCAAGTCCCTGATGTCAGTCAAGCCTGTGGATGTTTTTGCAACTGAGAGACGAGATAGCTTGAAAACGTTAATTTCTATTGCACTGGGTTTAAGTACATAATATAAAGGAAAAGAGAAAAAATAATTGCTATTTATCTTTGCCTTTTTAGAAAGAGACATCTTCAATTCATTTTAGCTGTCACTAGCAGCCTTGCTGCCTTGTTTGTCATCTTTATTGGTATATGCTGTATTTTAAGTAATTATGATTGCTATTTGTACCAAGATAAAAATAGAAATTTGTTATTTGTTTTAGTTTCATTTAATTATTTTCAGAGGTAGCTCTTTTTCTCCTGTAAAGTGCTCATTAGAAAACAGATCTAACACAAAGAGCAAATTAAAAATACAGGCAATGCTCTATTTTATTTTGCAAAATGTAAAATGTCCCCAAAACCAAGCAAAACAACATTGATACTTACAACCGCCTACCTAATTGAACATATTTACATTAATTAGCCAGTTGTTTCTAAAACACACTGTGTTTCAGAAAAAGGGATGCAATAAATGTACAGTACTACTGTAGCAGTGCAAATGTCTAATAATATAACAGAAAGACTTGTGTCTTTTCTTTGCTGGAAAAATGAAGGCGTCTGTGGCAAGATTTTAGACTATGCTGAACTTTTTCTCCATAGTGTAATAATAATGATAGTTTAAATTAATTATTGAAAATAAACCAAGAGTAAACTAACTGAAATTAAACAGATAAGTAGTGGTGTGTAAAGTGAAGACCAGTCAGGGTTGGCATTGCTTTCCATTAATTTCAATAAATAGGTCTCATTATAATTAAAGGTAAATCCAAACACCTTAAAAAAACCATGTTGAAGCATGCCTAGACCAATGTGTCCATTTACAACTACTGACTTCTGCAAGCACCCATAAGGATAGACTACTGATAGTATTGTTTGGTAGAAGAGCTGTTAAATGTGAGAGATTCACATGGTAAGATACACGTCTGGAGATGCCAAGATGGAGATATTTCCCTTGGGAGCACAAGAAACAATGTAAGTCTTTCAAGCAACTCTGCCATCAAAATTTGCATTGTGTAACTTGAATTTAATTGTCTAAAAGATTCCTACTGTTATGCTTTGAAGGCTGCTGCATCATGTTTTGCAGAAGATTCAAATGAGTCAGACTATGTAATAAGATGACCAAAGGCAGAATTTCCCTTTATGCTCATTGAGAAACCCTCTGTGTCTTCCATCTTACTTAGACCTTGCTCCTTTAGACCCAGGGAGCATGTTGGGTTAAGTGACAGGGAGTTAAATATACATTCACACTGTCTGAACCAGCAAGTGAAACTGCCACTGCAGGTTTAAGTCCAGCAAGTCAACAAGAAACCCATTTAGACTTAGATTAGATAGAGGATAACTGGGTTCTCCTGTGCTGTCAAACCATAATCTACAGAAAGTGTATTGGTAAAACCCTGTTCATAGTCCATAATTAATCACAGGACTACCCTAAACATTTATAGGTTAAATTCTGTGAGCTATACAATTGATGCCATTATTTATTTATTTATTTATTTATTTATTTATTTATGTATTTATTCAAATGGTTCTAAAATCAATGAAATCATCTGGATATCTTTCTTTTTTTTATTAAAACTGAGAAAGTTATCACAGGCCCAAGATGTGTTCACTTTTGAAGATATAACTACATCTGTATATTAAAGGTGTAAAATCCATAATACATTAAATATCCTGGACTTGTAGTGTAGTTGTATGTGAAGTAAATGGCCCAGGGATATACAATAAAGTTCCAAAAAATAACACAAACTGTTATCAATAGTCATATAATAGACACCTGTTTATTGCAAGCAAGTCTACAATGAGTTGGAAGGTCTCCTTCAGGACAGTGCAGTGTTGGTCACCTTTCCTGGAGAGATTGGTCAAGTTCACTCCTAAACTGAGATCTGTCAACTGGGCAGGCCAAGGGAGTTGTGTGAAGTCCCCATTGTGCTCTTCAAAACCAGCTCCTGACCATTGTTGTCTTGGCTGTACCCATCCCTGTCAAAAAAGAAGTGAAGCATTTCTGGCCAAGCTGAATCACCAATGATATTGTAAGCAGGTATAAATACCATGTAGTCTTTTTGACATCCGTCAAAGCGAGTAAAGCAGAAGAACCTCAATTAGTACCTCTGCAGAGCCCACTCTATCAAGTCACTTTGCTTAGTTACTTACTTGTACTGTTCTAATTTATGTGCAAATATACATTTTGTAGTGAACATAACTAACGTTTTTCTTCTCATTATATTTAACATGTAGGTGCAGTATACTTTGACGGTTAGTTTTTTTTTTTTATCCAGTGGGCAATTAATTGGTTGCCACTAGCATCTCAGAGATGGTTTAACATAAAGTTACATTTCACCAATTAGAATTCCATCTGGCTGTATTCAACGTGATATATATATATATATATATATATATATATATATATATATATATATATATATATATATATATATATATATATATATGTGCTGCTAATGATAAATATAAAAAAACAGATGTGTATCTGGAAAAATCCGAAAACTTTTATTGCAAATAGAAATATATTTTTATTTACTCAATTGAAACACATGCACACACACGTATATAGCGTCTGCTAAGAAATAAAATAAATCATATACAGTATATATAGATATAATTTCAGTTATATCATTTTAGAGCCCTATAGTAAAAGAAAATATATAACAGATAGCTAAATGAATGCATTTCCACACTCACAGTCAGACTACTGGATAACAAAGCCTGTGCCTTTGTGTTAACACTGCCGATTAGGTCAAGTTTTTACCCCTCTGAGCTCTTTTCCTGTAAATGACGAGTTTTGATGTGAAACAAGCAACATGTCAAAGCGAGTTGAAAGATGTAGGCATTTTATGCCATGTCACAATGACAGGCCAGTGAATATTTGGGCCATTAGGGGCTTATTAGTGAATAAATGACCAGATGGTTCAGTGATGCACAGAGATGGACAGAACTGGATGCTACTAATCAGCACTGTCTGTACTCTATGTCAAATCACATGACATGGTAACCCAGGGATACCGAATAAAAGTTAACATTAGCAACTGAATTTGAGATCTGTGTGTGCTGTAAACATTCTTACAGCTGGAGTCCAGAGCTGCCTTTTAAAAGAACACTGAACCTGTGTGGATTTTCCTTGCTATTCTTTTCCGTGTTTGAAATTGGTGTGCTCTCAATGAAGTAAATCAAATATCACAATGATTTTGAAAGGAACACTGAAAACTTATTTATTATAAGGGTAATTTATTTTTTAACCACAAATTTCTCACACCGTACACTACTTACTGGTATATGCTTTTATGTGCCTGTATTTAAAACAAAATATACCTGTTACTGTATAGTCTAGCATCCTAAGACTGCTGAAAGTGATATTTCTATCATACCAGTAAAGGAAATGCATACTGGGCTCTATGGATAATTGATTTTTCTTTCATATCTTGCCTTTTCATAGGTTTTTGTGACTCTGTAGACCTACCCGCGATGTATTAAAGTCATTTTCACTCCCGTAACTCAGTTTCAACCCTGCTGCGGTAGTTTAGGTATGACTATTTTAAACTACTACTAATATCAAAGTTTCGCACTTACCCTTGATGTAGTATAATTTTATTCCTGATTTATGACTTCGGTTTGTGACTGTTATTTTACACCTGCCTCTCACTGGCTTATTCAACTAGCTGTTTGTAAGTGAAACTTCCTGTTTAAACGTTTACAGGCTTTTAGTAACTTTAAAATAAAGCACCTTAATATATAAAATAAACCACAGTTCCACAGACTGATTAATGTGGAAAGCTGTGATCACCTTCGGGAGGAAAGCAGGGTTTGTACGCAGTGACACCTTGCTACCATCGTCCCTAATAAATATGCAGGAGCTGTGCACCGACAGCGCCTGCAACTCACTGACTGAGGTGATAGCCACGAGGAAGGCTGTCTTCATAGACAGGTACTTCAACTCTATGTGTGTATGGACTCAAACAGGGCCTTCGTGAGAGCCTCCAGTACAATATCAAGGCTCCATTCAGGGAGAACAGTCCTCCTTGGAGGATATAATCGCCCTGCGCCATTAAGGAATTGGGTAGCCAAAAAATGCACACCCGTAGATACCGAATCCACAGGAGCATGGCATGCAGAAATAGCCAATAAATACATCTTTAAAATCGAAGGTGACCTTTCAGCATCAAGCAGTTCTTGCAGGAACTTTAAGATAACTGGCATGGGGCAAGAGACTGGGTCATGACTCTTGGTCAGACACCAAGTCTGGAAATACTTCCACTTGTAGGCGTACAACAACCTAGTGGAATCTGCCCTAGTGTTCTGCAGTGAACCCTCAACTGCATCTGATAGCCCTAGGGCTAACCAGTGGTCCCTTTCAGGGGCCAGACGCATAACTTGAACCTGCCCGGTTCCGGGTGCCAAAGAGTGCCTCTCGCCTGACTGAGGAGATCCATACAAAGCGGGATCTCTCAGGGGTAGACTTGTAAGAGCTGGCACAGGGTCGAGAACCAGATTCTTCTAGGCCACCTAGGGGCCACTAGAAGAACCGACGCCTTCTCTAACTAGACCTTTTCGAGAAAGGCCGGGAGCAGTGGTATAGGCGGGAAAGCATACAAAAATGCCGAGTGGACCGCCTAAGCAGTGGAGGCAGTACCACGGGGGACAATGCGTCCTCTCTGCCGAGGTGAAGAGATCGACCTGCGCCTTCCCGAATCGTTTCCAAATGAGTTCAACTGCACCCCGCAGCACTGGAAGGAAGTGGTGGAGAGCAAGGGAGACCGCTTGCAACTTCAGCATGTTTATATGCAGGGTCATCCAGCGGTCCGGCCAGGATCGGCATACTCCTCTGCCTTCCCAGACCTGCCCCCAACCCAAGTTGGAGGCATCCATCATCACCACTTGGCGGTTTAACACTACTCCCATCCGCACACCCTCGCGCAGGTGTAGGGCTGCCGAGCACGTATGAGACACTGTCAGCCAACGGTGTGTCTCGCGCTTGGGATGGAGGTGTAACGCAATGAGCCACACTTGTAGCGGGCGCATGCGAAGTAGACTCAGCTGAATGACTGATATGGCTGTGGCCATCAGACCCAATAGTTTCTGGCACAACACGAGAGTAACCTGTGATCCTTGTTGAAACAAGGAGAGGCTCTCTTGGATAGCTGCTACTCTGTCGTCCAACAGGTATGCGTGCATCGTACTGGAGTCGAGCCGGAGCCCCAAGTACGTCGTGCAGTGCACCGGTGTACGCCGACTCTTTGCATCGTTGATGGTGAGGCCCAGCCTCGCCAGATGCTCTGTCACGACCGCCGTGTGGGCCACTGCAGGTGGGACAAAGTTAGTACTGCATTGTTTTGATTTAGGTTGCTAAAATCTAGTTTTCAGCATTAGACGTAAAATACCAAAAATGGATGACAAAGCAAAACAAGCAAAGTATATTTTGGCTGAGGATCGTATCAAGACATTTCCCAAATAAACTGTACATGCAGATGGAGGTAATTGTTTTGCACATCTTGTAATGTGACTTTAAGAAAATACGATCATTTGTTGCGATTGAGTTTTATCTTATAAATAAATGTTTAGCTTATTTTATCTACATTATTTCTTATATATGGGTCTAAAAATGAGAACTGTTCCAATTATTACATCTAATTGTAAAACGCTGACACCTCAGCACAGCGTTAATACAGGTTCCCTTCACCTCTACGTTATTCACACCTGTTGTTCCAGACCAGGCATGCTATATTCAAACTTTTTTCATTATTTGTCTCTCAGGTGTTTCTTATGGTTATTGTATATTTTGCTTATTTGTATGGGTTATACACATGTATATCTCCATATATTAATAGGAGCAAAACAGTTCAATATTCTACACATGAAATACGGAAGCAGTGCTCTCCCTGCCCAAGAGAAGTGGGGGAGCGGCGCTCCATCGCGACCCCCAGCACTACACCCCTGCTTGAAATCCTCCTAAGGTCATGCCATTTTTTTAATGTCAAGTGTCTATAAACACAGTGTCCCAGTGAATTTACTTTGTTAGTTATTTATTTCCATGTTTCTTTTCTTAATGTTTTTTGGCCCTGCAAAGTATTAAATAGTATTTCCTATTTTTTTTTTCATTTCACTAACTAACAAGTCAATTCCGTCTTTGTGGAAATTTGTTTTCCTTTTCTTTTTGGCCGGTGCCACAGTTTCATCAAGGTCGGAGTCTGCAGAAGCTATAGCTTGAACCTATTATATTTGCCTAGTACTTGTTTCTGTTCACTATACCACTCATTTATCTTTACCAGAAGGAAGTTCTAAATCTGGACTTTCAGCCTTGCAAATCTATTTATAATGAGATGCCAATTCCGATCTCTCCTGTATAACGAGCAGTAATTTATGCTGTTCATAAACTTGCAGTGATATTACGGTAGTTATTCCCAAAAAATAGCTGTTTAGTACATCACACACAAAACTTCTATGAAGGACAGAGGCTACGAATTCGCAGTATTTACGAACACGTAAGTAATATTAGTACATAGAGTCCACTGTCTGTATTACATACTGTATCGACTTGGAAATCTACAACATCCTTGTGTTCTAAGATTCATTTATTGTAAAACATAATATGATTTATTTGGGTCCGGCATATTTTCATAACAATTCCCAACTCAGTAGTACAGCTTATAGTAGATAGAAGATATGAAAAACACATTTTGAAATGGTAAAGGTATTTTAACTGGTCCAAATGTTATTGCTAGTAGTAGACTGGTTGGCAGATGTTACTGACTGGAAAAACGAAGTTAATAAATAAGTATTATAGGATGTTGAAAGTCATAGAGTAGAGAGATCAAGGCTCTTGAGTGAATCAATATTCATGACAGTAATCATGAAAGCCAGTGTTGCTTGGGTACAATATTTATATTGTCTATTAGTTACCCTCAGGTAGTCTTGTTGTAAGGTTACTTTGTGCTGAAAGAGTTCCATACCTGTTCCATTATGGCAAGCAAATGATCATTTAGAGATATCTCAAATTCATTTAGAGATATCTCTAAATATTTAAAAATATCTCTAAATCATTTTTGAGATATCTAAATACATTTAGAGATATCTTAAATTGATTTACAGATATCTCTAAATGAGCTTTAAATGAGATATCTAAAATGCATTTTGGCATATCTTTAAATCATTTAAAGATAGCTGACATTCAATTTAAGATATCTTAAAATGACTTCATGTTCATTTAGAATAACTTCCTGTTTATTAGCGATATCTCTAAATCATTTACAGATATCTCGAAATAACTTCCTGTTCATTTAGAGATATCTCAAAACTATTTTAAGATATCTCGAAATAGCTTCCTGTTCATTTAGAGATATCTCTAAATCATTTTAAGATGTCTCTAAATAACTTCCTGTTCATTTGGAGATATCTCTAAATGGACAGGAAGTCCATTGAAAACATAGAGCATTTTCACAGGAAGTCATTTCGAGATATCTTAAAATGGCTTCCTGTTCATCTTCAAATGATTTAGAGATATCTCTAATTGAACAGGAAGTTATTTCGAGATATCTTAAAATGATTTAGAGGTATCTTTAAATGAACAGGAACACATTTAGACATATCTTCAAATGATTTAGAGATATCTTTAAAATGTTTTAATTTTACGATATCTCTAAATGACAGTTTGGCGTACCATGCTAGCAAATCTACATGGCTTCCATAATATTTAAAGATATCTGTAAATCAATTTGAGATATCTTTATTTCATTTTTAGATATCTCTAATTGATTTACAGATATCTTAAAAGGAATGTTCAATACCTTAAAAACTGCACAATTAAAGATATCTGTAATTCAATTTGAGATATCTCGAAATGATTTAGAGATATCTTTAAATATTTTAAGATATCTTAAAATGCAATTTGAGATATCACAAAGTGATAATTTGGCTTGCCATAGTTCCATATCTATTCTAATATGTTTTCCTTGCTTTGCTGTGTGTGTTGACAAAAGAAAGTGTTTTTTTTTGTTTTCTTTTTAATTACTGTGTGCGTAAAAACCCAAATTCAATGTTTAAAGCAGTTTTGACAGGTACAACAGAAGTATTTATTTATGCCTCTATCAGTTATTCTAGAATACTGCAGGAGCAAATCTATTTGAAGCTGACACCTTTTTTTTAGCAATTAATATGAATTCTATAACATGGAAACAAACTTGACTTTTAGAGCACATAGCTATTTTACAGTGCATTTTACAGTGTTTGTTTATTTAGTCCATTATCATTTCAAAACATTCTTAGACATAAACATGTTGTGAATTATGTTGAAGGATTATCTGTCTGTGTGACTCTGTATGGAGAATGCGGTCATTATGTGTCATCATGTGCTAATTAAACATTAATGTTAAACCTTAATGGCACCAAGATCAGCTAATGGGCTGTAAAGCTGAGCAAGATAGCCACAAGAAATAATAACAATATAAAATGAAACATGAGGGCATCTTTTTTTATCACAATAGATCCCAACCCTCAAAATAAGTATTTTCTCATTTGTAATTGGAAGAGACAATGGGGTTTACTTAATTGATCTAAACTGTGGCGGCTGTAAATACGGCCAGAATTTAAATCACCTGTTTCGTGTTTCTATTTTTAAATAAGCCCTTCTATTTTAAAATACATTAGTGATGTAATTATAGTGGAAAAACAGGTGTGATGTTACTAGCTTTTGTATAAAGTAAATTATGACAACCAGAACTTAAAGGTAAAACAGAGGGTCACCGTTGCTACACCGTAAAGAAGAAAATCCGGCTGAATATGAACAAGAAATTATGATCAATCTAAAATCACATTAGGTTAATGCAATACACGTCAGTATGTCTTGTTTCAGGCAGGAATTATGCATGTATAACCATACACTGCTTTGTTATATCATTGTAGTGCTTTCCTGGCTGTTAGTGACCTTTCGCTCTGTAAGGTGTATAGAACACGTTATAGAAAGCTTCACTGGAGGAAGCACTTCCATTGTTGTGTCATTGTGGAGCTCCCTTCAGATATATTTTATATCTAGAGGGGTTCCAATATGCCAGAATACCTTGTCTTATAATGTATAGAAACTAACTGTTAGGAAATGACATTGCCAGTAATCTATGAAGCATAAGAAGAAGTGTTTCAAAACAAACTCCTGTAAAGCAGTGTCGGGCTGAACTGAACTGAGCATCTGGCATGCTTGGAAGGCCTTGGTTCAAAAGTGCAAAAAAACATGAAAGCGACAGCTGGCACAGACTGGCTCAACATACTTGCATGCTAGTGTTTTGACCCTCCTTATAGGAAGGTTGTGAGTTCACATCCTCAGCACAGCCAGGACTGCTGGAAGCTAAATTTACCTGAAGATGTAGAGAGTGTACAGATCTCCTTGGAGGTCCTCCTGGGGAATGTATGTAAACCACAGTTCTGGGCTGTTCGGCCCCAGGAACCTTGTACCAGGAAGCCACACTGCCTCACCAACCTCTTCGTCTTTCAATTAGATTATCTTGTTCATGTATTTAGGGTAGCTTAAAGGAAATCACACTGGCTGTTTTGTGACAATATGTTTCGTAACAGTAAAACATTTGAAATCATTAAATATTTTAGAACACATATTTTAGTATGTTTTTCAATATTTTAACACATTCAGAAACTGTTCTAACAGCTTTGTAATATAAATAAGACTGGACAGTACTGTCATATTTCATATACCCCATGCAAATAATCATAGCAAAAAGTTGTTCTTGTGCTTTTTTAAACTTGAACCAGACTAATGTATCTCTTTTAAATATTTTCAGTATAGGATCTTTTGTTGTTTGGGATAATCAACACTTTGGATGTGTGGCTTTAGAAAAATGTGATTGTTGCTTGTAATTTAGTTTACTTATTACAGTGCATACTTTATTTATGCATGTTAAAGTGAAATTTAAAAAAAAAAGATCACACATATGTTTAATTTATGTATGGGACTGAAATAAAAGCCTTAAAACAAATGGCAGTTTTATTTTTCAATTTAAAAATTAGCTGCAATAAATTCTAGTTCAACAGCAAATTACAGCACTAAATAAACCACACTATTACAGGCCATAACAGGCAAAATAATACATACTGACCTGCATTTTTGTACATAAGCTTTATCAGTAAAAAGAGACTTATGCACATAATATTATGGTATTCTATGAACTAATATTATGGTATAACTATGAAGCTGAGACACAACTGTCATTATTCACCAGTAAAATTGTAACTGCAGTGCCTCACACCGTTTCAAAAGTGTCCCTACATCTAAAACTACCATTGGAGAATTCAAACAAATAGAATGCATAGCGAACTATGCAGTGAGAAAATATATTAAAAATACACAAAGGAATCACAGTGTTTTGTAGTTTTAAATTGAACATGCTTGCACTACGTGTTTTCTATTTTAAAATACAGCAATATATGCTTGGTGTTATGTGATATTATTAGATAACAATGGCGTTTATGTGATATTATTAGATAACAATGTATTTATTAAAACACACAAACTTGATTTTTCTCTATATTATTTTATAGTATTGCTAGATAATGTATTCTGTGGCTCTGATTGGATAAGCAGTGAAAACTCGGAACATATATATATATATATATATATATATATATATATATATATATATATATATATATATATATATATATATATATATATGATAAACATGATTTCAATGTAGTGCATTAGCCTTTTCATTATCTCTTACATATACTAACACTCGTTATAGTTGTTATGTTATGTTATGGAAGGAATTAGAGTCTTGGAAAACTGCTAGAAAATGTCTGTTGGTTTAGTTATTGGTAGTTATCACATATTACCTCCTCTTTGACTATGTAATAAGGGTGTTTCTGAGTGACTGTGGAAATGTGAAAGGTCATATGTCACTTTTAATATGACTAGTGTGCTCCTAATGAACCATTGTTACAATATGTGTTGAATATGAATGCATTAATTTCTTAAATGTCTTTCACATTTCCCCACGCCTCAGCCTTTTTAACTCTGATAATTTGACAGCAGCCCTCAGCCTGTCTAAGTCAGCTCATTGCCGGGTGCACACCTGCGTCTATCGAAGCATTAAACCTTGGTTGCTGAACTCTCCTCACAAATGAACTGTCAGATCATTACTGCACTTGATGCAATATAATCTGTCTTGAAATTAGCATTGGTCGGTCCACACAGGAATTCCGCCCTGCTATCTTGCTAACGAGCTGTTTGAATATGCATTCGTGGAGCCTCATATGCATTCAGAATCCGCAGGGAGTACAGACCGAGAGCAGGTTTCTGAATTAGCATGTCGGGAGGGAAGGGTCCTTCATTTGGGCTGCTGCAGATGCCATTCCCCACTTGTTCGTTACAATTGCATTTCATCAGCTTGATGATGTCCACATGTCAATTGAGTGTGAGGATTTTGCACACAAAAGAGCCTCAGGGAAAACGACTTCACTGGCTAATCAGCTGATTATCATACCTCAAATAGGCTGCAGTATTCTGTTCCTAATATCAGTAAGGCTAGAGTACAGAAACATGGATGGTGTAACAAGACCAAATAAATGAATGGAAGTTTTTAATACTTAACAGCAAGAAAATATAAAACAGTGTAGAATTTGAAACCCAAAACACAGCATGAATGATGGGGTTAAGATTACACTGATATTAGAATAGAATGATACAGTCGTTCCCCTTTGAATTTAAATGGTGTGCACTGGATCAACAGCATAGCAATTGGAACTGGAAGTCATTATCGTGAATTTCTCTATGAACACTTGATTGACTATTTAGCACACTGTGCTCTGACAGCATGCACATGTAAAAATCTAGCAAGATGCTACGTTGCATTATGCATTAAAAGTTGAACATGAAAATGGGCACCACAATATCATGTATCATGATGGTATAAGGAGATGAGAAGTAATGGCTCATGGTTGTACTGTTGCACTTTATTACATTCAAATATTAAAGAAGTATTTGAATTCCAAAGTATCCATTACATCCCTTTCTGCAGGGATGGGTAGACCCCAATCAAATGGAATAACATGATTATGACGTGACTTGGCTATGTGTGTGTATTATATAAATTTTTATATTAGACTGTTCTGAATCTATACATCTCCATGGCTAATGGCAAGAATTTGAGTGTTGATTAACAGTGCCTTATGTGTAGTTTCCCACAAAAGGCGATTTTTAAAATATAATTTTTCTGTCCAGGTCCATTAATAAATATTAGACCCCATATTCACTGTACACATTAAAGTTTAATTTTCCCCTCTCAACTGTCAGTATGCAATCTTTTTTTTTAATGATTTACCATCCTTTTCAGTTTAAAAGACTGAAATTTACAGTTAAAGAAACACCTGAATAAAGCCCCAATTATTCAGCCAGTGATTAATATTGCTGATGAAGCTCTTTGATTTGTTATACTGAAGGCATATTAGTTTCCAGACACTTAATGATATCTTTCTGGACCATGGCCTTATGCCCTGCATAATAATCTTCTTCTAATGAAGATTATAACACACAACATATGCTTATTTTTTGTGATCATCAATATCAGCTCCATCCATGTGACGAAAGTAATTTATATTGTACCGCCTATCATTTATATCTACTGATTTGTACAGCAAAAATGTCATGAAATAGAATAGATTATTAAGAGCAGGATCAACATTATGGCCAATAATACTTTTACCTCAACCACCATCTTTCAGCTACACATGTAAAGCTATGGTTTTGCATCACTCTATAGAAATAATTAATTTTGCTTCATAAAGTCGAATGAAACTTGCTGAATAATGTTATGTTAACATATTGACGAACATACCGCTTTGCAAATACTTAACGAAAAATGTGACACCTAGAAATCTAGCATGAAATACTGTACTATTATTATGGCTTCCAGTAGACTTTTGTCATTTTATAGTCTCTTTGATAACATGATGTTAAATAAAAGATCTAAATTATGTTCATATAGTTATTTTATTTTTATTATGTCTCGATCCAGCTGCTGCAAAACTTTTCGCCATAGTTGCATTAAATATATATATATATATATATATATATATATATATATATATATATATATATATATATATATATATATATATATATATATATCTGAGTGCAATTATTTCTGCATGTCTTAAAATTCTGTTTATATAATGGTCAGTATCTTCATGTGCCCTACATTCTAGGTTACCCAGGATGATAATGGAATTTGAAAGCCATCTGAAATAAATAGATAAGGTTTAATTACATGTTACAGAAACACTGTGTTATAAAACACAACTACAGGTATAAGAAAGCTAATAATTACTTCTGAACAACAGGTAGCTTTGACAGGCATAAAGGGGAGCGGATTGTGGGGCGGACTCTTAAACACAAATATCTTCAAGGACCTGGATCACTAAAAAGCTACAGGACTCAATTAATTGCAATTTACAATGTGTTATTTTCTATAACCTCCCGCAGTCAAATTCACTAAACTGCTGTGTTTTTGAACTGGGATTGTACTCTGCTGCGTTGCCATTAATATGCATGGGCAACCCAATGAAGTAGAACTGGCCTGGATAGCAGGATCTGAGACCACAAAGCCTTGCAAGAGCAGTTTAAGATTGCTTGCACCTGGGATCTGCAGGGACACCCTCCTTGTGGGTGTGTTTCACTGTTTTAAAAAAATAGGATTTCTGAACTTGTGTAAACTCAGTGAAGAGATTAAAATTAAATTATAGCAGAGTTGTTTTTTTGACAAAAATGCTGTACATGCCGTTTGATGGCCTTGCATTTAGAGGCACTTGGTGAAAAGCTAAATGATTTGGTGCTTTCACCAGTGAGGCACCGATACATGTTGATTATAGTGTCATGAAGCACTGGTGTTCCAGGTGAGAGAAGACATGACAAACACAATTATTACTGGGTTATAACTCCAGTTGGTAAAATGCTCATGTAAAAGCCACACAGTCAGTTGTTCAATCCCAGTTACAGCAGCACAAGTTGTTGTTTATACCTAGATACTCATGTGAGGTCACATACAGACAATGGCACTCAGGTATGTGCTTCATGTTTATTAGGGTGACGTTAGATAACCATCTGTAAATTGTACTTCATACAGGGCAGTCGTGCATAGTATGAATTACCTTGCTGTCCTGGGCAACTGCATGCTCAGCTGCTTCAGCTGCAGAGCATTGCCGATCTGCTCAGAATATGGTTGTCAAGAACGCACCGATTTCGCCCAATTTTTAACCAAGTGCAACCACAAAATTTACATATGATATAATTTTAATGGTAGAAATCCAGGAAGAAACTACTCAGAAGACTACTTTAACTGCATGCTGTATACCTTTATTTACAGATTGTACCTACAGTATATATATATATATATATATATATATATATATATATATATATATATATATACAAGATGTGAGAAATTTGTGACAGGTTTTAATGTACATTACACATCAGAGCAAAAAAAATATTTGTAAATAAAAAAAAGTCATCTTATCACTGTCAGCTCTCTTTTACACTCATCACACTCTGTTCCATTCATACAGTGCTTTTTCTCAGTAAACATTTTGACTTGCCTTCATTCAGTCATTATGAAGAGACGGTGGATGTTAGTCTTCTTTTCATTTGATTACTGGCTATTGTTGGGATGGACGTGACACCTGTGATGTAGTAGAATTTTCAAACTAGAAGTGTGTGTTATTAATATATGTATTTATTATTATTATTATTATTATTATTATTATTATTATTATTATTATTATTATTATTATTATTAACTTTTCAATATAGTGGCATGATAATTATATCAACATTCCTATATTAAGTATTTTGCCTTCTTTATATGATCACAATACACATAATGTGACACATACCATATAGTGGGGAATTTAAGTATATTGGCTCTTGAGAAAAATGTTTGCTCTGTGTTTCTCTGATACAGCATCACTTACTCTTAGAAATGACTGCATTAAAATGATAATGTCTGTATTTTAAACTATCTTAGCAGCAGTACTAAAAAAAAAGCCAGTAACATTCCATCAAATAAAAGTTCATACTTTTTCTTAAAGAAAGATAGAAGTTAAAGACAGCTAGAAGATCTTTCTGAAGGAGAGGTTAGGCGATGCATGACAGACCATTGCAGTGTGCCAGGTGATTTCCTAAGGGCCATCGGGTTACTGCAATAAAGTGTATTACACTACTTTTCATTCTCAAATTTCTTTAGAGAAAATAAAAAAAGGTGTTGTGCTGCATGTTCATTGCATGGGATGTTCTGGAATTCCGATCAGTTCTTAATTCACTATTGGTTGTTTTTTTCATATGTGATTCACTGTTTAACCCTTCCGCTCCGGTGAATATTCTACCTGTTTGAGGTCTGACTGACATAAAGTGATTTCCGCTTGTATATCAGGACAAATATCCACCTAAAGTATACAGTATTATACCTTTCTAAACAGATGAGTATCCGAAGATTATTAAGTTATTAACATTTTCACTCTATGATGAAATATACCCTACGATTACCTCATTTGAATGTAAAAAATAAGTTTTAAAATGTACTCACAAATGCATTATTCTTTAGAAATGTTTCCATAAGTGTAATTTAGTGATCTCCTACCTTAAAACTGTAAAAGTATCGGTGGTAGCCACAACTCTCAGGAACTAGGATCAGAAAGAATTTTATAAATATGTGTCTGTTTTTCATTTTACATCAAATTGTTTGACAGGTGCGTAATGTGAAGAAGTTCTCCATCAGACCTCAAACAGGTAGAATGTTCACAGGAAGCGATAATAATATTATACCTATTGCAGTGTAGCCCATTCCTGTTAATGGGGGCTCTACCATCTGGTAGATTATCACAATGGGCATTCAGCTTTATTTTGGTTTTGTTATTAATGCTCAATTGACTAACATTTGACATCGAAACAGATATGACAGTAAATCTCACTTTTAATGAAATCTCAGTTTAGAGGCAAATCCTTTTCATCTCCACTGTATTTGATATTTCTTTGATTCTATAGAATATTGGATATTCTAAAGCCATGCTCATCCATGATACAAACTGCTTCTATCAAGAAAAATGAATACTGTGTAGTATTTGCATATTGAGTTTTCCCTTAGAGACTAACTAATTCATTCTCAGGGGATATAAAGCTTTTCTACCATTTGGATCACTTTACAGCCAAGATGTATGACACAGACTGCAAGTTTTCCATTTAATCAAGGGCTATTTTAGTGTACTTTTAACAATCTGTAAATGTACTGTATCCAAATAAATTCATACAGTATTCATTACATTGGTTAAAACATCAGTTCTCAGTGAAACTTTTAATAGATGTTATTAAATATAATGAAAACATGTTTTACTTTACTTCTGTATTTTGCAAGTGCTTGTTTTCCACTAAAGTATTTTATTTTATCTTTATTACTGTCTGTGATGCATTAAATCATCCTCAGAGTGTTCTACCTAAACTGTTTTATTTTATTTTTTTTGCTTCGGATGTAACAATTTGTGGCAATATAGTAAATATTTCATAATGTATAACATTATGGGACCAATAAGAAAACAAAAATCATATTAATAATAAAACAAACAATACTGTAATTGCTCCGTAGTCATCAGGTCTATTTTCTTATTTTTGCTTTGTTTAAAATGTATCAAACTTTTATCTCTATTCCCTGGAGCTGCCCTCCCCATCATAACTGAAATGCACTTACAGCAGAGGCTGTCTTGTGCTTCACAGAGCTCTTTGCCTTATGCTTTCATCAGAGAAGTCTAAGTCTCACAGATGCACTATTTAACAATGCCATCCCCTGCTTTCATCAGAAGGGGGGAAGGTTGCAGAGCTGAGCCCTGTAGAATAAGGGGGCAGGTCCCCTGTGATTGGCGAAAGCTCAGCATCGATGCCAGCTTCCATCTGTCATGATAGCCTATCTCTGAACCTTCAATCTGTCAAAAGCTTGCTGCCTAGCTGAAGGCTCCAGGAGATTTGGCACACTAAACACATTTGACAACAGCATTATCACTGCAAGGAGCCCAGCAAAACGCCATCAATGTGTTAATTGTGGGTGGATATGTAAACTGTCACTTCTCATCTCATTTAACACTAGCTTTGCCAATTTTTTCAACACCTAATTTTCCACACTTTACAAACATATGGAAATGTTTACACAACATGCGCCTGTTTGATACTAAAGCAGTGTACCACAGTGTGTAATTTATATTTATAGCTTACACTTAAGGTTATGGAATAATTCAAGCACCACTACCTGAGAGCAAGGCTAGAAAAAAAAAAAGCAAAACACTCATGACATTGGATTTATTACAAGAGTGCATCAAACACAGCAACCATTTATATGTCGCAATGAAAAGTGAGACGTTAATGACTGTAGCTTAAAATTTGTATATTTGAAATTATAGATCAAAACATAAATAATTGTATGGCCATATTATAGGACAGGTGTTATTAAAAACAATATTCAAAACAGAAAAAAATAGGTTCTCAGACACACAAAAATCATAATTGCTGTAAAAAAAAAAAAAAATACCAACTACTGCCCCAGTGTCATTAACATCTATGATCAAGTTTTGTGGCTGTAGGTGGCTCATAGATATCCTCCATATTCCTAAACACAAGATGATTTTGTTCTTACAAACATAACTGTTTAATGTGCTTACCATCTTTGTGGCTGCTAAACACCCTATAACCTATGGTTCGGTGTGCATAAGAGGAGGGTTAGGTTGAAAAGTCAACTGGGGCCATCAGAAGCCACTGCTGGTCAGGCGCCCAACAAGTCTGAGCAGAGCTGTCTCAGGCTGGACCTTACCTCCAGGGTTCAGTATCTTGGTAGAATCTGTTGCTTAGGTTCAGCGGATGAAAATAGACTATTTGCTTGTCACTAGGATCTCGTGACCAGCAGGAGGCTAGCTCTAGATAGCAAACAATAGTCTTAAAACATCAATAAGTTTGTAGTCCCAAGACAGGGATTTTAAAAAAATGTTCTTTTTTCACTTGACTTTGACTGGAATGTACTTTCACCTATTCTGAATTTATCAAGACCGGCATTATAATCACTCTATTACATCTTTTAAGAGATTGGATTTAGTAGTTGTTATTTTAATTTTTTTTTCTATTTTTTTTCTTTAAAACATTATTCAGATTTTATATATTGTACTACTGTTATTTAAATTACTCTTTGAATATATGATAAATTAAGAGCATGTGTGACTTGTATTCCTTTGGGATGCACTTGAAATGAGATTGTCCTGCTCAATGTGCCTGTTCCAGACAGAACATTTTTAATAAATAAATAACATGGCAGAGGTGAGCACACCTTCTTTGATAGGATTCAAAGAATCTGAAGACTTGAAACATTCCCAATAACTTTAGGTCATACAAACGTTCTTAAATACAATAAACTGTAATCAAACCAGATACTTAACAGACAGAGCTTTATAAATGTCTGAACAGTTATTTTAAGCATATCGTTAATTTAAAAAAACACAATGTTGATTTAATATAGAAATGCAAATGGAATATACAATATATTCTGTATTCTAAAAATAATTATAAAAAAATGGAAAAAGGGATACAATTTCATACAATATCATTCTACTAATAATGCATATCTCAATATCATTCTACTATTTATTACAGTACACAAAAAAAAGTTGAAATGCATAATATTTATTTTAATATTTATTGCAGAATAAAACTTTCACGTCGCAGATTTAGCCAGTTGACTGACACATCACAACTAATCAGTGCAAGCCTGAGCTTTCCATATAGAAGTCACCACGGCCATGGACCTGTACAAGGCTCCTATCAAAACCATTATCCCTTTATTTGTTGTTACCTTCATCCCACTTGGGGCCACAAAGCCCATTAATCTGCCAGAGTTGGCCTGCACATTCACCGATGATGGTTGAACAGTTTGTCTGAAATCCGATTCTCTCACAATGAGGAAGAGGTGGAAGGTGTTGAGATTCCAGAATGATGCAGAAAGGCTTTGTTATTCTGGTAATTACAGCAGGAGTGACATTCAAACAGGGCCTGGACAGGATGTGGCAAATTACTATATTCTTTGTATGAAAAGCTGTTCCCACTGTGCTTTGTCTGCCCTCCTGGGAACTCATCATCTTCCCTAACAGTCAGAATGAGATTCTGTATCCTCTATTCCCTTATCTTCTTTTTTTTCTGAAATGTATTTAATGCTATTCTTTGAAATCATGGTTTACCAAAAAAAAAAAGGAGGAGGTGTGCACAAATTGGCACATTGGTGGAAAATAAAACCTTAGCTCTTTTGACTCGATAAAACCATAAAAACAGTTAAGGATAACTTTCCAAGAATGTCCCAGGGTAGATGATTTGCTGGGTGCTGTACATACAGTAGCATGCAGTTTTTAAAACAGATATCTTGTAGGATAATGACTTATCATCACACCCTCTTCACAAGCATCAGATACCAAATTGTCACTGAGCTAATGGTACCTCTGTCATCCAAGATTGATCACTGTCACACTTCTCATATATACTGTAGTTTCTTCATACCAACTCCAATTCATAGGTATCTTCATTTACACTATGAATATTTTTAATGATGCTGTAGCAACATGTAAGTAAAAGTACAAACCTCAAAACAATTCTGATTGATATTAACTCCATTTACTTTCTAAGCTGTTTGTTTGGCTTATGGCCTGTAATGCTGTTTCACACAGAGGCACATCATTTGTGACCACAGTACAACAGAAATGTTGAAATCATGCATCTCTTGCCCAATATTGTGATTGCTTTAAATTCATTGTTTAGGGTTCAAATAAACCCGTTTTAAAAATGTGGATTAGGCTACCACAATATTCAACCCAATTCAGGATCATTATCAGGATTATACGTTTTCCAACAGTGTCTCTGCTATAGTGCTTAAAAACATGTATGTGATGACGTTATAACACAGCTGGAAGTGGTATTATTCTTTTCTTAAATCATTCTGATACTGCCAGTGAATGGTCCACTTTATTTTCCAATCTTCCTAGCTTAATTTGATAAATATCCCCTCCCCCTGTAATTTTTTTCCAGTCACCGTGTCATGTTCAAATGTCTGTCAAATATGAATGAACTTGTATGAATAATATTATAGTTACTTGGAATTTTGAAATGTAGTATTGTTTCAATTAGACATAAATATAAGCCGAGAGGTATCTTTAAACAATATAGATAGATAATTTTGAATATAGTTGAACATGTCTATAGCAGTCATATATATATATATATATATATATATATATATATATATATATATATATATATATATATATAAACGGCCATAAACATATACAAACAATATTATACATATACAAACAATATTATATATTTATATATATATATATATATAATCATATCACTTTTATCAATAACAAGGTTATATGACGTGTTAGATTTTTAAATGGAATAATAATGTTACAGTTACTTTCCCCAAGAAAAAACAAGTTTGTCTCGTTACCTTTTCTCTGTTGTACACCAACAATCTTTTCTTTTTTAAAGCCAAAGTAAATTTCAGTTTCTAAACTAGAAGCAAATACAATATCTAAATGATGTGTCAAATGTGATTTTCCTTTCAGAAAATAGCTTTTATACAAGCTTTATCAGCACCGAGGTCTTATACTGTATTAGACAGATTTTTAAAAAAGACAGCAATGGAGAGATTTTGAAATCACTGCATAATGTGCTGGAAAAGGGATAATAAGTGTGCCTTTGTCTTGGATTTCTGCCTTGTTTTTCTTCTTCCTTTTCACTTTGAAACCACTACAAAGGAGAAAGGTTTGAAAAGACACCCGTACAGCAATACCGATGGCAAACACACTTGGGTTTAAAAGTACCGAAAGCATCCTGGGTAATTAGCCATTACAGCGCTGTCACAGAAGGTTCTGCAGTCAATACAGAGATAATTTGGGCAATGGTGAATGACAGTGCTGTCCAGACTTCTGGGATGATCAAGGACACATCCAGCTGTACCAGACATCTGTCAGGCCCATGAATCATTCCAACAAGCTCTCCACTAGCCAGGCAACTGAAGCAGGGAAAAACATTCAGGAATCATGTACAGACACACAAATAAACAAGTGCCCTACTATTTGCATCAGACAGGTAAACTGGGATTTGGAATTGCAAGAGAAATATAGGCATCTCAAAATGGCAGATGAATTCAATTTGTTGTTGATATTATTATTATTATTATTATTATTATTATTATTATTATTATTATTATTATTATTATTATTATGAAAAGATAAATACATGGTAGGACTGAATGTGTTTTGAGTAAATCTCTACTTGGACTACATATTTGTTTTTATAAAAAAGTATGTTTTACAAACATTCTATGATTTCTCAAGACACCATTTTTTTATTTTTCTGTCTGCACACTTATACGTCTACTTATCTGCAGGTTCATAACTGTCTGTTCTCAATGTCACTTTGTTCGACACACTTCCACTTACACCTCAGTTGACCGTGTTACAGCGTCGTGTCCCCACGGTCTGCTGTGATTTTATTCAGCTTTCTTTTTTCCTTTTTTTATTATTTCATGAACCATATTATTGTTCTTTCTTTTTTCAAATGTAAAAAATAATCGAAATAAGGATTTCCTGGTAAATTATTATTTATAATAATAATAATAATAATAATAATAATAATAATAATAATAATAATAATGAACTAAAAGAAACACATGCTATGCAGCCAAATGTATAATCAAGTGTAAAGTGTGAGCTAGGTGTGTCTCTGTGGACTTTTGTCAAGGCCTGTATTTAATTCCACTGTATGTATACAGACTATACCACTCCAGAGATGTAGACCGCTTGGCTCTGCATGATTATTTAATCAATAGCATCTTCCAAGTGTTATACAAAATATGACACAGTGGGTGATACACTATAGTCAGATCTTCCTTTAACTAATCTGCAAACTCTTTCCAGACGACCATTATAAGATTACAAGATTGTCTTTTACTGAAAATCAGGAAACACGAACGTTATCCCAAGGGAAAGATACTGGTGGGCTTGTTAAATGGCTTGTAATCAAAGACACTTTTAAGCAAAAACATGCTGTTACAAAACTAAACACATAATCAGTGAGGTTTGTTTGTATACAAGGCAGTTGATTCGGGTCCTGTTAATTGTTCAGTTAATGTAGACATCAGCCAATTAAGGCAGCTCTTTGTCAGTTCCTAATCATCATGATAATCATCATAGCACCAAAGTAATTGATTTATCAATAGACTGACTTCTAAACTCTGGAACCAGCTACTTTAGGCTCTTACTATTCGGTGTATAGACAATGTCAAAGCTTCAGTAGCTGAATGCTTTCAATGATAGGCATTTAAAGGGGCACTGTATATCATTTACATTTTCATAATGTTTTTCTTGCCTGATTAATATCCAAAATGCCCTGTTTCAACCATTGGGCCTGCTTCTGAAGACCCCTAAAGCTGAATTTCTGAAGTCAGGTGGCTGTAAAAACTACTGAAAAACATCTGTAATTTCTGTCCCCTCTTTAGCAGTGATTTTGTAAAGAGTTGTCACAGTTAAAGTAGGGGCCGAAATGGTCTTTGCTAAAGAAGTAGCCCCTGTGGTTGAAAAGGACATTATTTAGTAAACATAACAAATATAGGTTTAAGACAAAACAGCAGTGGAAAATTATGCAAAATCAACATAATAGTATACTAAACAGACATCAAATATTCCAAAATGTAGATGACATAAGCACTAAAACATTGTCTTAATTATGATTTCATTCCAAATCTGTTGTAATAATTAAGGCTATAATAAATGAATTTGGGCGAGGACACAGACATCCACTGGGTACCGTACCTTGACGCTGTATTAGGCTATATAACAATCTTGGGCAGTAAATAAATCACAGAGATACAAAGTGTTAATAGCTGTATTTTATCAGCTGTGAAGTATAATGTATACAGTGGGCCTCATTTACAAAAAGACACTAAATCTGGAGTTAGCGCGCACGTAAAGAAGTGAGCCTAACGTGCAAGATAAATCTAAATTTAGTGTCCCATTTACTAGCAGAGAACACTTTAATTTACGTGCACAATATTTGGCTAATTTATATACCATACCGTGCACACTACAAGTATTGTAATCAATAATTTAATGTGCATGATAATGTCAGAGACTTACTTGTGACCACTGTGATATCAAAAGCCCCGTCCAGGCGTATCTTTTGGTCAGTAGCTTATTGTGAAGGTGGAGGTGGCTTACACTGACCGAAAATGAGCGATCAAAACAGAAACAGCATTCAGCAGGGGACAGGCAGAGGCAACGTAAAGTGAAACTGCACTGCTTACCTTTTAGTTTTAAAATGCATTCCTTGCCTGATGTAAAACAAAACAAAAAAAGCCCCTTTTCTTTCTCCTTTAATGTATGTACAGTAAAAGTAAAGCTGTGCAATGGCGTAGTTTTCTTTTTGTTCTGCTTCTGCTATTTTTCTTTTTACGATGCTTACCCTGCAGAGCAAACCTGCCCTCTGTGTGGGAAATTTAATATAATTCCACGTGAGCTTTAGCAAGACTTTCTTGTGTAAATTGCAGTTTATTATATAGGTTGCAGTTAAAGCTGAGACAATATTTGGCAGCCCACCCATTAGTTTATAAAATTGCATGGATGTACTGACTAGTGTATAGTTTTGGAATTTGTCTTTAAAACAACCCACCTCTTTATATAAGACACGTATTCAACATGTGCAGTCTGCATTGCATGAGTGACATTCTCATGAAGTCAATCACAGCTAATTTTGATTAGGATAGTGAAGTGAAGGCTTGTTTAAACTATTTATTTAACTTTGTGTAAAATTTAAAATCAGTAGAGAAAAAATGGAGATGTCACGGAAGCGAAAGGTGGAGGCAGAACACAGAAGATTCCAAAATCATTAGCCAGATGATTATTTTTTCACTGAATAATTTTGATGGCAAGACAACAAGTCTGATTTGCAGTGCAACGGTTGCAGTTATGAATGAATATACCATACAACTGCACAAAGCAACGCATTTTGAGTTTACTGGAAATTAAAGAAGGTATGGAGTCTCAATGAAAGGAAAGGACTTCTTTTTTACAGCAAGATGTATTTATTTCGTGTCAGTGAATAAAACGAACAAATCTGTTGAATTGATTCACTAAACTGAATGAATCAAACGAATCAGTCAGTAAAAAGAATTGAACTGCACTAGTTTTCAGGCGAGAAAAATAGGTTTAAATAACACGTCTATCAGTGGTTAAAGCCTGGTATCCAAACGTAATTATCGCTCACTTTAATGTGCACAATACAATTATTGCCCTTTAGTAAATACGATGTGAATGAAGCTCATCTCATTATTCAGAGTGGGGTGCCTAATTTAAATACATTATCATACATTACCATTCTGATTACCATAGTATGGCACAATAAAATTAGTGTGCACCATAACATGTCTACTGTTTTGCGCGATAATTAATAAAATTGCAGTAGTAAATATGGAAATAATTAACGTACACAGTAATTGCAATTATCGTGCACCATAAAGTTTAGCGCCCTTTTGAAAATGAGGCCCAATGTGTTAGTATGACTACATAATAATGCTAAGGTAACTCCGAAACTAATTCACAACCCCGAAATACAAAACAATCGCCAAAATGAATAAGCAGACCTTATGTGAGTCAGTATTAGGAAAATCAATTGTAACAAAGGTTGATAGTATGTGTATTGTTTGTTGCTATTATCCCAAACATAAAGAAAGCCATTATGGTACACTTTTGCTCCTGATGTCTTCCTTATACCAGGTACTATATGTTTTGTCCATGTGTTTTCTATTTGTTTATTATTAGCATTGTTTTCAGGATAGACCCCGACATATGATGCAAAAGAGTTATTATACTAAGCAGGAAAAAAAAAGATTATCAGAAAGTATTAAGTACATGAAGAATACTAGCAAGTGCAAGGTTTATTTAGATGACTTTGGCTGGCATGCTTGAATGTGCATGCCTTACTTGCCTTTGTAAGATATGTTTATTTGGATCTTAGTAAAAGCTTGAATTTCCTTGCCACACATTATTTCTCCATATGCTGGTGACCTAGTGCAGCACGCTTCATGGAGGAAGAGAATGTTAGAATAAGTCACCTTCGAACAGTATAATTACCACCATTCATCTAAGGCAGGCATTAGCTCCATGATAAAGACAGTGAAATGGCCTATCTGTCTTCTATGAAATTACTATGTATATGTATAAATATGACAGACAATTAAAAATGAAAGATAACACTTTCAAATATGGAAATCTTTGCCAGGAATTTAGAACAATTTCCCTTAATAGCTCTTTTTAAACCATAAAACCTCAATACTTACCATTTACTGGTATTTTTTTCTCTCCACAAATATTGTACTTGAACAGATTTGACACCTCCTTTGGGATTCATTCACACATGTGGATCTATAAAACTGGGATTGCAAGAACATGTTTTAACAAAATGTACATCCTCTGCATGATTTTACAGAGGAGACATTTGAAATGGCCTATATAATAAAATATATAATACTGCTTACAAATTGTAACTTATGTGCTATGAAAGAATGCCAAGCAGTGTTTATTATAACTGAAGCTTTTTTCTAGAAAAGAGCTCTGTAGATACAACTGGCTGCCATGTGGGGAGTTTTGTGCCTTTTATGCTCTCTGATGTCATGAGATTTTATAAAATAGTACATCTTCAGTTCTCACAACAGCAGTATTTAAGGGTGACACACAAATATCTTTTGCATGATTTCCAAAAAAATGAAAAGTAAATGTGTGTGACAGATGAAGGCAACTATCTAACACTTAGGAATGTAATCATTACAAAAGGACAATTAAAGCAAAACGTATCAAATGGAATTAAAAGGCTCTTGTCTAAAAGTTTTACCCTAGTTACCCAGACCACAGCTTGTCTGCTTTCACATCTTACTCATTACTGTATCTATATAGTTCTTATACTGTCATGTCTAGTGTTACATAAGTACAACTCTACTGAATTTGTACTGAATTGCAGTGGTTTTGAAATTACAAGACCAATTACATCTTTGTCAGGATTTTCAAACAATATACATTTTCAATGTTAAAATGGCCTGATTTACTTTGAATACATAGAACCCCTTTTTACAACATTTCTATGCTGTACATCAAGTAAAATGTGTACAATGTGTTATTATGACTACATAATAATGCTAATGCTGAGGTATCTTTTACTGTTTGTCCTCCATCATTAAAATGTATGCCATCTAATGTTAGGTTTCTTGAAATTTGCTTTAAAAAGAGGCTGTTGATATATACAGGAGTTCAGTATTAAAATAGAGAGCTTTGCTATGTGTAAAATGTGTAACAGGGTGGAGGCTGGATCCGAACCTGTGACCTCGCACACCGCATCCTAACCACAATGCAAAAGAGCCAAGCTCAGCGGCATTCATGGTTTTACAGCTTTTAGCCTTATCTCACACCCAACCGACAGGACAGCGCATCACACAACGCTGCCCATTACATATGCAAGGATCCTAAGTAAATAGGCATGTATTTAGGCATTAATGTAGCATTGATGCAACAGTCATTACTTGTAGATTGATTAAGAGTCCTCAGTCGAAGGCAAGGTAAAATTGTTCTACATATTACATTCACATATTCTACGGGTAGCTAAACTTCTTGACCCTACTAGCCGCATACCAAAATCTCCATATAGTTGAGAGCCGCAAGACACATACTGTAAAACATGAAATGTTTGCGAGAGCAAGACATTTTAAAAACTAGCATTCTTGTGCAGTACAGTAGTTGTTAGGCTATCTCTTGATGGCAGCAAAACACACAAGAACAAGGGATAGAACATTGCCTACACAGGTTCTGTGTAATTTGTATTGTACTGTAGATCTACAGTGTATTAAAACTTTAAATGTAACATACTGGTGTTTTTCATTGATTTAGTTTATACTGAATGTATTTATTTAATGCACATTTATTTTGAAAGGGATTACAGTACCTGCTCATGATGAGACGTAAGATTTAACACTATTTTATAAAAAGATTATTATCGTTTGCCACGAGCGACATTCCATGCTTGCCATACAAAACACTTTTGAGTCATTAAATCAGCTTATGCTTATGATTTATGTTTCAAAATAACATTTGTTGCTTGCTTTGTACAGGCTATACAGTGTGTAAGCGATTTGTTGCAGATGAGACGCAGGTTTACACTGTTTTCATGAACGCAAACTCTTTCTCCCAGTCTGGTTTAAAGCTTCATACTTTCATTTATTACTCTTGGAGGGTTTTCTCAATGCCATTGTCTCCACGAAACGAACGAGCGCTTAATTCATAATTTTGAAATTTACTTTCAACTGCACATCCAGCGTCGAAATACGCATGTGCCAGCGAGCACTGTCGAAGGTCAACAAGTGACTAAATATCCTTGCAGTGAACATGCAGGCTCAAAGAAATAGGAGATAGAGAACGACAGAGAAGTAAGAAGAATTAACACGAATGAATACAGAGAACACAGATAATAAACTCGTTGTGTTTATTTTGACTTTCTTTTCGTTTTTGTTTATTATTCTTTCTTCAGTTCATTCGAGCCGCAAAGTGTGCGTCACCCAGTATTTCACCAGGAGCCGCACTTGAACTGCAAAAGAGCCGCTATGAAAAAATATAAAATGTACATATTAAACATAAAAAGACACAAAAGGGTTTAATTGATTTACAAATTAAATTAATATAGAATTGCACAGCCCCTAAAAAGAAGAATTGCTTGTATGAAGTTGTAGAGTTCATAATTATTATATTTATTAGCCCTGAATAGTGTCTGGATAGCAGTTGTGTTTACATAAAAAATAACTTGCTCATTAAAAATGGTACTGTTATACCCCGATTGCAGTAATGTAGTACATAAGTCGCAAACATAAGTGCTTGATTATGTCTGGTCACTTATCTGTGAAAAATGTCTGCTGCTGCCGCCCTTAATTAAAGATACAAAGGGCTCTTTCATCTTTGCATATTCCAGTGCTAGGACATTGATACTCATTATTTCTTAAGTCCAAACCCCGAGACTGTGTCAAGAATGCATCCATCATGGGAAGCCTACTTATAGTCAGCAGAAATTTTTGACTGCGTCAGCAGATTTAGCAATTTACAATTTCTGTAGGTCTGACGTGTTTTTATTGGTGAAGATCACTTTCAAATATCAAGATCATGAGGATGATGCCTTGTTAGTCCTCTCAGCAGCCCGCTGTAATGACAGTAATTAACAGCCTGTGATTAGCAGCCACTTCAGAAACCATATGAATGCTAATTTGCATTCGCTAATGTTGAGTGCTGCTGTGTAATGCCTTGAAATTTGTGTCTGGTCATATAGCTTGGCAAATGCACCCTCTTTTAACTGTTTCAAGGTTTATGTTTTTTTGGGGGGTTTTTTTTGCTATTCATTATTTTCCTAAAGCTCACTTTATGCTCTCCTTGGTATTCCATAAAATGTTATTAGAGACGCCATGCCTGAGAGAACTCTCTAATGAAAAACAAGAAGCTGCTGAAGGCTATGTTACCACACATATGCCAGATTTTCTTCTTCCAAAACCCCTCTGTAATTTTGTGCTGGTATTTGTGTAACTATCATAAATAAACCTTGATTTAGAGTTATGTGACCCAGATAATGGTGTTTCTATTAATACATACACAGCAAAGAAAGCAAAAACAGAAAGTAGCACCAGTGTGCTTTTTTTTGTTTTTTTTACTGATAACAATTTAATTTTTTTTGTTATTTTCTGATAAATAGACATATTTCCCTGTGCATGAATGTAGTATATAACCTGCTATTAAGTTATATGTAAAGGTTCTATTATTTTTATGTGATTATGCGACAGAACCATGGAGGCCTTACAAATGAAACCACAGGCAGTAAAATCAATCGGAAAAACAAAAAACAAAGATCTTGTTAAAATGATATAGACTTAAGTTTGAAACTAAAGGTAAAAGCATTTGTACTACCAGGAGTCATTTTAGCCTGTTGCTAAAATGTGTTTTTTTTAACATAAATAACCCTGTCAAATATCATTTTTATATAGATTATTATCCACATGATTTTTCAGGCCAAATAAAAAAGTAAACCGTACAAGATGTTTTTGCGCCAAGTATCTAAAACATGGCCCCTCATGATATGCAGCCTTGCGTGCGAGTGTTTGCAACTGCAGATCTCAGCATGCTGATCATATTATGGCCTCATTTAACTACCATAGTGTACTGACAGGTTGGCCTTAGGGCTGCCCCACACAGAGAACCTTTCCTCTTCCACAGCACAGTGCAAGCTGATTTAGAAAGTGCAGCATATAAAATCATTGGATTATGTTTAAATATTGGTTCCTTTATTTGAAAGGTTAACTACAAAACTGGGGAGAATATATAAAATGTACAAATTCTAATAGAAAACAGACAAGCATACTCTACCTTCGGTGTAATTATATTTCCTGTATGCAAATTAAATAATTAAAATTAAAAAAAAAAAATAACAAAGCCTTACTGCTTCAAATGGAAATGAAATTTAAATTAAGTGTCAGTGACAACATGTTGTGGAACACAGGCAACCAACCAGCCCTGAGCACAGAAACAAAAAGTCAATTAAACTAATAGTTAACCAGGGCTCTAATGATACATTCTGGAGTCTTCTTCTAATGGGCCAAGGCTTTAATTACAAATCCAACCCATTCAGCAGATATCAGCATCAAATGTGTCAGTGTCTGGATAAGCGGCTAGACCTTGTGTAGGGACATTTAAGGTGATGATTAAATATTAATTATATTCCTGCTATCCTTATTGCTGTTTTAAAGAGGTATGCAATAATACAATTACCTTATATTAAAACTGGAAAGAAATACACACTTATCTTCATTACACTTTTTGTTTGTTTTGTTAGTTGGTACTTGTCTTGAAGTAGTAAGGTTTACTGGAAGGACAATCAAGGTAACTGGAACTGCCTACAACAATGCAATACTTCCAGGCACACACAAAAGTCATTCCCTTTAGTTCAAATTTGATCAACCTCCAGTCTTTGTACTCAAATCTTTTGGATTTTTTTGAAAAGCATGACTAAACCAATAATGATGCAAGAAAACAACATTTCTGTGTGAATTATGTGT
The DNA here is from genome assembly GCA_030684275.1 of Acipenser oxyrinchus oxyrinchus. Lineage (NCBI taxonomy): Eukaryota > Metazoa > Chordata > Actinopteri > Acipenseriformes > Acipenseridae > Acipenser > Acipenser oxyrinchus. The sequence continues at coordinate 37,960,335 of CM060258.1, forward strand.
TCTAATTCAAAACAAAAAAGAGTTATAATTATATTCTCTTCGATCTTGATTTACATCTTTCTCTCTCTGCCAATAAAGTTTTTATCTTGACATGAAAGTATCTTTCGAAGTACAGACATCATCCAGGTATAACTAGTCATTAGCTCTGAGCTTGACAGGGCAAATTAAACAATAATGAAAAGGCTATGGTTGTGTTTTAAAGTGATACAATTGTTAGTGTTTGACTGTATAACGGGATCAAATCAACTAACATGGTTTCCTATTTTGTCTTTTCTGTACAGGTTTGATCCCTTTTACCTTTAAGGCCTTCCTTTTGTGTGTAATGTACTGTGCTTTTTTATTCATTTTTATCAATCTTATTATTCCACAAGTCTACCATTCTCCTGTGTCTCTGTTTTGTTAGTCTAGCTGTTATAACTGGAAGATTGACATTCAATAAATGACTCTTCGACATACCCATGTTTGCACCTTCTAATTCTTTCTAATAGGACCAGGATTCAAAGCTGCGATTCTCTGGACAAATGTTGTGGGTTTTTAACCTGCTGGGGCACCAGAACTGCAGCAACATAAATCACTCAAAAGGTAGAAAATGTACCAGCCAGTGGGAGGGTCTCCAGTAATTACACAAGAGTATGTATATCTGTCTTACCACCCAAGTAGAGCCATATACTTTAGTTCAGCAGGGCCTGGTTCATTTTGTTGTGTTGTTTGAAAAGATGATAAAACGTAACAGAACTGAAGAGATGTATTTGTTCCATATATTGAAATGCGTTTGCAATGAGCAGCCGTGCTACATTTAATACATAAAAGCATGTTACTGTACTGCTTGCTTGGTTTCTTACAGTTATTTTCAAATTGATCTCCCAGTGGTCAGAATATAGTTCAATTTGACTTTCATAAGCTACAACAGATATTCTCTAGTGCAAACACTAGATTATATGAAATTGTGTTTGTTGCCATAAAACAGAAATACAGAGCTAAACCTGAATCTGCCACTACAGTGTGGGAAGGAACGCATAATATAAGGTACTTGTTTATAGTTATTTTGCGCAAACAGCCAAAGCAAGGCCAATCCTGATTATGTTAATACTTACAAATGCTGCATGGCCAGCATAACATCAAGTATCGTTCACATGATTAACTTGGAACGTGTTTTAAATAAAGTAACCATACATTAATAGTATAATTAATCTGATAAAGAGCTATACTAAATTCAGTCAAAGCCAATCTTATTTGCAAAACAGTGTAATATATTCTTCTTCTTCTTCTTCTTCTTCTTCTTCTTCTTCTTCTTCTTCTTCTTCTTCTTCTTCTTCTTCTTCTTATTATTATTATTAGTAGTAGTAGTAGTAGTCATAGTAGTAGTAGTTGTAGTAGTAGTCATATTATTGTTACTATTATGTTTGGTCATTAAGTTTGGCTTTCCAGTTTAAATTTCATTATGATATTGAATTTTACGTCATACCCCTAGCTCTATATTACTCCTAAATATTATTTTTTGTATTTATTCACACATGACTGGGTATTATGGAATTATACCCATTAAATAAAATGGAACTCTTTGTGTCACCCTTCATAATGCATTTAATCTACACAATATTGTTTGCATGTTGGGTCTTATTAAAAGGCAGTGGGAGGGTCTTGTATTCGGCAGGCTTTATTCTACTGGGACCACCACACTCAAGGCAGGATGAAACAAATGCATGCTAAAAAAAACCTTCACGAGCAGCGTTCAAAGGCACAGATGAGTTCTTACTGGATTAACATTTATTGACTCTTAAGCCTGCTTTTTTGCTTCAGGACAAAGATACATAGTTAATTGCAGTGGCTGTTCCACCAACTGATGACCAAACGCTCTACTAATAGGCGATTCATTACAAAACAAATTCAGCATGCCCTGATCTTAACCTGTAGGTCGAATGGTATTGCAGCAAAGTTTAAGCTGTTAGATTGCCGAAAAACTTATTAAGGGTTAGCGCTGAGGTAGCATTTTGGTATTGATTTTACAATACCCAGGTATTATGATTTATGGAGTGCTTGTGTCTGTATAACAAGCTGAAGGACACACAATATCATCTCCAACATCATTAAAATTCAGAAGCCCCTAGAGCCAACTCATCAACTACTGTACACTGTCATGGAATATATACAGTATCTTCCAATAGGCTTTTAAGACTTTTCAAATTTAAGGATTCACATTTTTAAATAAATCTCGCAGCAATGCATCTAAATAGCTTCAGTGCAAATTATTGTTTTTCGTATATTTCATCTTAAAAAATGTGTGTATTACTGAACGTGTCTGAATTCCCATGCCTAACCACAGTAATCAAAGCAGTTTTCGAACACTTCCCAGCATGAACTGCAAAAGACGGAATCTGTGGTACACTGGAGACACATATAGGTGAGTAGAAGTAATTGCATTCAAACAATCATCTAAGGAAGGCATTGTTCTATGCTTCAAGTAAGATCATGTCTTTTTCTATCTGCTTCTTATCTCGCTGAAATTGCTGCTTGCAAAAATGAGTAAGAAGCACTGGTTAATAATCAGCTATGGCCAAAAGTTTTACATCACCTAAGGATTAAGAAATAATTTAAAACATATTATATATATATATATATATATATATATATATATATATATATATATATATATATATATATATATATATATATATATATATATATATATCATCATGTAATCAAGTAAACTACAGAATGATATTACAAAAGTCTACAGGAAGCCATAATAGTAGTATAGTATTTCATGTTAGATTTCAAAATGTCACATTTTTCAATTTTTGTCAATTTTATGGAAAATTACAAAGCAGTAATTCAGTATTTAACATAACATTATTCAGCAGGTTTCATTCGATTTCATGAAGCTAATTTAATAAATTGTATAGGGTGATGCAAAACGTTTGGCCTTTGCTGTTAAAACAACACTAATATATTCCTACACTGTGCAAGAATTGAATGAAATACAAATTCAAACATACTGATTTACTTTGTTATTTCTTTTTGATCTAAATATAATTTGCACCAGTATGTTATACATGACCAGCACTTGCACAGGTAGGACAAGTTAATACATTATATTAAACTTTATTTAATTGTTGTAGGGTTTTAAAATGGAGGACTATTTAATGTTTCCACAGGCCAAAATATGTTAATCATGTATTACTGAATGTACTGTCCTTTCAAAGAAAAAAAAATGGTTACACTGTAACTGGAGTTACTTTGTCTGTTTTCTACAAATACTTTCATTTTCCTAATTATAATTTTCTTTCAAAAGCTTTAATCAATTCTTCAGACTTTCATTAAAATTGAATTAAGTATATTTATTTAGCACACACACACACACACACACACCTACATGCTAAAACAAACAAACAAACAAACCACAAAACAGTACATTTGAACAGAGTGAGACCCAAAAGCTTCTGAACCGGAAATGAGCTGTGTGGCCAGGTTCATGGATTCCTTAGGATCTCCCCTCCAGTCTCATATCCTCTAAATGATTTCCAAAAGCCAATAGGTCTGCCACTGGAACACAGATGCCAGGGTGTGCCTGCTGAGTCTTGGCAAGCTAGGCTGCCTGTAAATGAGTAATGTTGAAAAGAAAAGAAATACATAAATCTCAGTGCCATAGATGAATGCAAACACTCCTGCTGTGACTTGGCGCACCCCACTGGACAGCTGGAGACTAAGGGAAAAGATCTGTTGCCAAGCATGCCTTAAAGTGGAGTTTAATGCTGAGGATTTGGAACAGACAGCAACGTGCCTGGCTTATATATCTGGAAAACATTATTAAGGTGCTCTGCTGTATGCATTAAAAAATAATATTTATATGATCTTGTCTTGTGCCTCTATGACTAAGTAATCAAGGGAAACATTAAACTATTAGGCTCCACATCAACACAAAAAATGACAGCCCTGCAGTTTGTGTGGAGGTTTTTTAAATTGAGACTAAAAGGTTTTGTAGAGTGTTTAGGGGCTGTTTAAGCTTTAATAAAAAAAGTAAAAAAAACAAACAAACATACATTTATGTTAACAGTTATTGGACACAACATTATATATATATATATATATATATATATATATATATATATATATATATATATATATATATATATATATATACACTACTGTTCAAAAGTTTGGGGTCACTTAGAAATGTCCTTGTTTTCGAAAGAAAAGCAAATTTTTGTCCATTAAAATAACATCAAATTGATCAGAAATACAGTGTAGACATTGTTAATGTTGTAAATGACTATTGTAGCTGGAAACGGCTGATTTGTAATGGAATATCTACATAGGCGTACAGAGGCCCATTATCAGCAACCATCAGTCCTGTGTTCCAATGGCACGTTGTGTTTGCTAATCCAAGTTTATCATTTTAAAAGGCTAATTGATCATTAGAAAACCCTTTTGCAATTATGTTAGCACAGCTGAAAACTGTTGTGCTGATTAAAGAAGCAATAAAACGGGCCTTCTTTAGACTAGTTGAGTATCTGGAGCATCAGCAATTGTGGGTTTGATTACAGGCTCAAAATGGCCAGAAACAAAGAACTTTCTTCTGAAACTCGTCAGTCTATTCTTGTTCTGAGAAATGAAGGCTATTCCATGCGAGAAATTGCCAAGAAACTGAAGATCTCGTACAACACTGTGTACTACTCCCTTCACAGAACAGCGCAAACTGGCTCTAACCAGAATAGAAAGAGGAGTGGGAGGCCCCGGTGCACAACTGAGCAAGAGGACAAATACATTAGAGTGTCTAGTTTGAGAAACAGATGCCTCACAGGTCCTCAACTGGCAGCTTCATTAAATAGTACCCGCAAAACACCAGTCTCAACGTCAACAATGAAGAGGCGACTCCGGGATGCTGGCCTTCTAGGCAGAGTTGCAAAGAAAAAGCCATATCTCAGACTGGCCAATAAAAAGAAAAGATTAAGATGGGCAAAAGAACACAGACACTGGACAGAGGAAGATTGGAAAAAGTGTTATGGACAGACGAATCTAAGTTTGAGGTGTTGGATCACAAAGAAGAACATTCATGAGACGCAGACCAAATGAAAAGATGCTGGAGGAGTGCTTGGCGCCATCTGTCAAGCATGGTGGAGGCAATGTGATGGTCTGGGGGTACTTTGGTGGTGGTAAAGTGGGAGATTTGTACAGGGTAAAAGGGATCTTGAAGAAGGAAGGCTATCACTCCATTTTGCAACGCCATGCCATACCCTGTGGATGGCGCTTGATTGGAGCCAATTTCCTCCTACAACAGGACAATGACCCAAAGCACAGCTCCAAACTATGCAAGAACTATTTAGGGAAGAAGCAGTCAGCTGGTATTCTGTCTATAATGGAGTGGCCAGCACAGTCACCGGATCTCAACCCTATTGAGCTGTTGTGGGAGCAGCTTGACCGTATGGTACGTAAGAAGTGCCCATCAAGCCAATCCAACTTGTGGGAGGTGCTTCAGGAAGCATGGGGTGAAATCTTTTCAGATTACCTCAACAAATTGACAACTAGAATGCCAAAGGTCTGCAAGGCTGTAATTGCTGCAAATGGAGGATTCTTTGACGAAAGCAAAGTTTGAAGGACACAATTATTATTTCAATTAAAAATCATTATTTCTAACCTTGTCAATGACTATATTTCCTATTCATTTTGCTATATTTCCTATTCAAACTCATTTCATGTATGTTTTCATGGAAAACAAGGAAATTTCTAAGTGACCCCAAACTTTTGAACGGTAGTGTATATATATATATATATATATATATATATATATATATATATATATATATATATATATATATATATATATATATATATAAATATATACACACACACATAAATTTTAATAGGTCTTGGTAGGTGAATTCATTTCAAACCTTACTAAAGGTTACCCATGAATAATTTACATGTCACAGATACACATTATAAATTGGGTGGATTACAGCTTTTTTCGTAGCAGGTGTATCAATGAATGTTCACATAAATGTCACAATGTAATGTATTAGTTCTCAGGAAATGGTTGACGAAAATGATTAAACTACTCTAGTATCATATTAAAGAAAACACAATTACAAGTAGCTTTTGCTTTATATTCTTGGAGGAGTAGTTCCTTCTTAAACAGGTCAATCAACTACCTTGATTTTACTTCAGTTTTATACTCTGTCGGTTTTCTTTCTCGAAATCAATAAAACAAAGAAAGAAAAACACTTTAATTCACTTTTAACACTAACCATAACAAAATGTATACCAGTCTCTTGCACACTTGAACACCCTTTTATTTTTGTAACACATTTCTATTATAAAGTATCCTCCTCAAATTGTATATGGGCCGGTAATGTAATCAACAGGCGAGCAATTTATTTAACCCCACTGAGGCAGTCAGCCAAGATTCAAATGGAGGATTTGCACATAGGCTACTGCATCAAAATGGGGTATCAAACCTCAGCTCAGGGAAATTCAGAATAATGTTGAAAGGAAATTCAATTTTATTAACAAGTTATTTTTTTTAATTATCTTAAATATGAAACAGGATGATTTTGACTAAATAGAAGGGTTGGTGTTATAGTAGAATTGAAAAAAGAACACCCAAGTAATAATAAAATCTGCCACTGCAGGTTAAAGTTAATACATAAGGATACGTTAAAATCATTTCCCCATTCGGTGGATGTGTTTTGTAGCACAAATAAATCCTCAAGTCCACAAATTACAAAGTCTTTTTTAACAGCAGTTGATTTTAACAGAACACCAGTCTTGATCTCTGAAATACTTGTGTAAGACTTGAATATTGGTCTTTATACACAGGACATCCTTACTAGCATTAAAACTGTTTGTTATTACAACAGCTACATGCAGTCCCAACATAAAATGAATGACTACAGATTTTCGGAACAGAAACAGATAAGAAATATTTGAAAAACAAATTTGCTCACCAGTGCATTGCTTGTTGTTAATTTCTAGTTTTTCATCATTATCAGTTATTTATTTAATGTATGAAAAAGTACAGCAAACTTTCCAACAGAGCTAAAACTAAATCTGCCCCTTGACTGTGCATTGCATGCAATCTAAACAATTACATTTGATTGACATTCTTTTCTAAAATTAAAACACTATTTTTTTTTGGATGTTAATGCTATCAACACCATTCAGTTCTGGCACTGTTGTCACTGTTATCCCAGAGGTGCCATTACCAGTCTGAGAAATACCTAAGGACCAATAATGAGCATAATAATGACTATATTCCTGCATATTTTATTACAGTGGTATCATTTTTGTGTACTTGACATCTTTTGGTAACAGTTCATATTTTAAAAAAAAAACATGCAATATTATTGTTTTATTGTTAGATTCCAAAAGAAATGGTAAACAATTTAATTAAATTTAATTAAAATACTGTATACAGTCATTCTCTTATGGCATAAACTGTATGTCAAGAAAGATTTTTTTTTTTTTACTTTGATGTTTTTTTATTTTTTATTTCTTCATTGATATCATTCTGATTAAATTCCAAGCCAACTTAAGGTTCCCGACTTATTCATATGAACCGTCTTATTCTAAAGCTTAGGAGCCACTTGCCGGTATTCAGAATTATGTTGAAGATGTTTTATCATATTTGTAATATTTATCTGTGTGTTTAATATGTACCTCTATTTTAAAGCTCTGATGGCTAAAGTTTGTACTGCATACCATTTGTGCACCAAAACATGTTTTTTATATAATGAGGGGGAAAAATAAAGGCAGTTCATTGTAACACACACAGCATCTGTAGCAAACATTTCTGTAATTGTGTCTTTCTTTCTCATTCCACATAAACTAGCTCTATATTATTCTTCTGTTGCTGTATACCACTTGGGAACAAAATCCATTTACCAAAATAATGCCGAATTAGTACTGTAAATATTGAAATCAGCCTTTTCAGTGTAAGCCGTGGCCCAATTTTTTTCTTCGATCTCTGCTTAATCTCAATTCATCAATTACAGTCCCTTATTATAGAACACTGACAGCATGCTAGGGCTTTTGATAAATGATACAGCTCAAGCCAGATTTGAAATTTGAAGCTCAAGTGCTAATTATCTGTACAGACCTAGTTAATAACGAGATTTCTTGTTAAATATCTGATCACAGCATGGGTGTCATTTGTCAAGAATGCTCAGGTTTGCCTAGGAGACCAGTTTCTCTAATTCTCCCATGCCTAACATATGTAAAATCGGGATCTTTGTTTCTATAATAACCTTTTATTAGGGAGCTGACATAATGATTAAGTTTGCCATGAATTGGTACAATGAATTAGACAATTACCCTTGCTGCTTTAAACTGCTCGGAATCCTAGCAATAATTAATATTGAATTTTAATTTGATATGTTCCACATTTAGACCCCAATTGGCAAAGTACACCTGGAAGGCTACCACTCCTGGAGTCTGAGTGCAAGAACACAGGCTGCTAAATGCACCACTATCACTTCTCAGCAGAGTCGCATATTTTTCCTGCTTTAATGGGGAAGGTAATTGCCTGGGTCTAAGTTTATAGCCTTGTCTCTAATTAAGCTATCATTTCACAGGTTTTGAATGGCATGGTTTCATTCTAGCAGTCCCACAATTGGCTTGTAACAATTATTTTTGTTCTTATTTTTTATATGTTTTGTAATCTTTCCCCTGCTTGCTTTGCCCTGACTATACCATCCTACAGCTTCAAAGTTTCATATTTAAATATAGGTGGTGCCACTAAGATCTGTAGATCACAAATCTAGAAACTAAATAGGTCACCCAAGAACAGACCAATATTTGTTTTTACTACCACCTCCATTGCTTGTATTTCTGTTGTATTTGATTTTGAACAGCTATGCTACATGATCTGTTGATTTCATCAGGATACCACATCTTACTTGTTTTGCATCAGCCATACACTTCAGTGCTAAACTGTTTTTATAATGACTTCATGTTTTACAGTGACTTATTGAACTCATTTTTCACCTCTGGAGGCCTGGGTGACATATTGCAGTAGACAAAACAGCACATTAGTTAGCACTGGGCACCTTTGCAGGTATGGATATGGTGACTAAACTGTTCCACTACCCTGTGCTTATAGGGAATGTAAGGAAGTGCTGCCAATATAAAACATTTAAAATTGAATGTAAATAAAGTTAAAATACTACTGGTTGGAGCCATACATCAACTCATGGCCCGGTGTTCAGTGTAATAATTCTCTTAATAAGTGGATGTAAATGAAACCAAATACTACTATTGAACATACTCTAATTTGTTAACTAAATATGCATGTTACAGTTCTGCCTGCCCAAACCCTCTCTAGAAAAGAATCAGTATTCTGGATCTTGAGTTTATATGGTAGAGGGGGGTCTCTCTCCTCAGCGATGAGGTTAATGGTCATCCTCAAGGGAAGGTGGAAACTATCACAAATCCTCTTCAGCAAACCACACAGCTGGCCACTGATCAGGACAGGCTCTGGTAGCAGCAGGTACCTAGAAATCTATAGTAGAAGCTATTCCTAACTCGCTTCTGCACTATTCCTGTGAATATCAAGCATTTCTCACATGGGGTGGTCCTTACAGAAATCTACTCAGGTATACCATTGCACAAGTAAAGGAAAGTGTTGCACAGTCACATCAAAGCATAGCACAAGTGAGGATAACTACTGCAGGATGTACCTGAGGTCAAGGTTCTTGCATCTTAGTGGACTGATCCTGTAACATAGCACAGCATGGTATAAGTTTGGCTTTGACTGCAAAGTGTATCACAGCCCCAACAGAAAATTGGTCCCCATATTATTGAACAGAGTCCAATAATCTAAAGAAATGTAAAGAAATCAGAGTCCAATAATCTAAAGAAATGTAAAGAAAATTAAAACTGACAGAAACCTACTGAGCTTCTTTTGAAAAGACATATACAGTACTCAGACACTGGTGGTGAATGTGTTTTGTTTAAAAAAAAAAGGTTAAATCTGTTGTTTTGTGGTTTATTCTACTTGTGGATTAACTGTGATTTAACCGATTAATTGGGAATTCACCAGGCTTTACCATACCAACCTGTGGTTTACCACGCTTGACTGTGGTTTGCCGTCCTCTCTCTATTTGCTTTTACTGTATTTTACTACAATATGCTATGCTTTCACCATGGTATACTGAAGTGAACTTTTATAAGGGCAGTCAACCAGCAGTCAACTTGAACTTGTTTGTGGAACACTGCAGAGTAAAGGCATATACCATTTACATTATCATAATATTTAATTTCTTACCTGTTTAATATCCTATTACTGTGTGTGTGTTCTCTATTATTCTCTATTGATGTAATCTAATAACCTAGAAGTGACAGATAATGATGCAGAACACACATTTCTTAATCAGGTGAGAAATTAAACATTCTGAAAATGTAGGGGGTGTAAAGCATCCCTTTAACTATTACAAACAGCATACTGCATGATGGAGTCAGACAAAGTTCTCAGTTGTTTTCCAGTGATCTGCAAGCTATTTAAATGTAATAAATGTTGTTACTACAAAAGGAGAATTTATGCCTTTAAAACAATAGCTGTCATTATAAACCCATCAATTTGCCAGAAAAGCTCAGGCTGTACTTTCTGTATAACTCTTTAAGTTGTATTGTTTTTTTTATATAGGTTATATATTCAAAGCCTGCTATAAAATATGTCATACACCAGCACTGTATCTTTTTAAAGCACAAGCTTAAGCATTCCCAGTTTGATTTGGTAAGTTACCACTGAACATGTCATGTTATGAGACTCCCAATTACATATAATGATTGAAGCACAAGATAAATCACATGCACAGACTGTTATATTTTTTTGGTCACGTGAAGGAATGCATTGGATAATTCAAAACGGGAAATTTCTCAGTAATTTGGAAGTGCCATGGGAGTCGCAAATCAGGATTGCTTGAAACATCTTCTCCTATTTCTTTAGGAACGATTCCACAGACGTGCCATTGCTGAGAAAGACAGTGTATTGTGCATGTCAATGCAATCTCTATGTTCTGTCTTTCAGATGAGACGCTAAACCAAGGCCCTATCCACTCAGTTGATATTAAATATCCCTCTTTCAAGAGGAGCAGGGGGTTTTTTTGTTATTTTTGGCAACTTGCAAATACAGGTCTTAACATATACTGCATTTGTGTGGATCTATCCAGCATTAACAATATACAGTTGTATATGTTGTAGAATATTTTTTTTATTTTGGTAGATTTTTATTGATCTAAATGTATTTGTTTTCAGTTGTGAAACTACTTTTAGAATGCTCCTTGTTTTCAAATGATTCGTGGTCCGTTGTAGCCATGCACTGTTTTTACTGCAGTAAAACAGAGGCTGAACAGTTAAGTGCTAGATTTTTAAGGTGCTCTTTTGTAATTCTGAATCCAGAACGGGCTGTGCTCTTGTCTGTGGTTTTCTCGTAATCCTTGTTTGATCTTTTTGTTTGATCCTCAGTGTATTACTGAGACAGTTTGATCAGCTGCTATTGCTGTAGTTTAGAGCCAATATTGTTGTCATGATCCCTTTTCCCAGGCTAACTTAACAGACTTCACAAAGGTGTGGATTGTAATGTGTGCTTCTTTGAATGAACCCACTGTTTGAACACTAAATGTTGTCTTGCCAAATATCAGAAAGTCCAATCAATCCTGGACAGTTATTATTTTGAACCTTTTTTCTTCTTTTTATCTTTGGTATATATTTCAGTAGAGTTAACTAGATTGCATGACCTGTTTAGAAGGTATAGTATAAACTGCTGGATTTTGTAGCAGATATTTTTTTTTACCAAAAGAAACCACCGTGATCGCTTGCTGTGACATGATAAACTGGAAGTTACTTTATGCATAGCGTGACTCATACACCATGACTTCAGATGTGCAGAATGACCCAGTCCATAAATTCACATGAAAAGAAGTACTGCACAGTGTAAATGAATGAGTCCTTTCCATAGTTTTTCACCTCTGAGAGTGATGCCAGTACACTTTCATTGTTTCACGCAAAATAATAAAAATATGGGATTCTTCTTCATATTATTCATGGGTAGTACTATTATAAATGAATGATGAAAACAGGTCAAATAAATGAGGACCACCTGAGCTGAGACTGATATTCCTTTCACTTTGGGTTGATTGCAACACAGATACCAAATGGATCTTGTGGCAGCCTTAGTTTGAATAATGCATATACTGTGCCTATTACTGACAAGCATACTTGATTTACTTCCTTGCTTATCTTTCATTATATAATATTTCTGCTCCATATCAAAATAGGCAGCAATTCTAAGAATGGAACTGTGTTGGGTTATAAGCAAGATAGAGGATTATATATCATTGGGCCCAATTTTTAAAATCCATTTTGATGGATTAAATAAAATCATACTCTTTTATCCATCAAAACAGTTTCTTTGTTGTTGTTGTTGTTGTTGTTGTTGTTGTTGTTGTTGTTGTTGTTGTTGTTGTTGCTGTTGTGTTGTTGATCCTATAGGCAGATTTTGTAATTCGCTTGATTGATGTGTTCCTGCATTCAAATGCAGTTCATTAGGAACTTGTATAGTTCACAAAGGGCCTGGTTAATGTAAATGACTCAAAGCTGATTCAAGTAAACATTGAAAATGGTTCTGGACACCGATACCTTTATCAAACAAAGGTTAAAAGCAGTGACTTTTAAAACAGGCTTTATTATGATATTAACGTGTTTTCCTCCCTAATATCTACACTAATATAAAGAGAGTCAGAGAGTGAAGTAAATCAGGAACAGATACACATCTACACTTCCTTCATATGAATAATATATATTCTCTGTGAGGCATTAAAGATTAGCCCAAGCCTTGATCACAAAGCCAGTTTCTTCTTTGCCCTAATGCTGTAACTAAGCCGTAAAAAGGAAGCTATTTTAACACTCATTATACTATGGCCTGGCAATCAAAGTGATTACTTGTACCCAGATGCCAGCAGTTTCTTTGAAGAGAGTAGCAAGTGAAGCTTCACAAGAAATACGGCTTGCACAAAAGACCTTGCATTATCCAGAATGTATCAACCAATAAGTAAAGGCATTAAGGGTTTTTCGCAGACACTGCAAAAAAAAAAAAAAAAAAAAAAAAGCTCACAGGAGGGAAACCACTAGATTGATTATCAAAGAATATAATACCAAATTATTATAAAAATGACATCTGATGGCTGATAACAAGCAAGCAATCTTGTTATACAAAAGGGGTCACAAAGGATATATATATATATATATATATATATATATATATATATATATATATATATATATAAACTACACATCCCTTCAACGAGTATTGAGACAGAGAATTGCAGAATGATTAGGGTGGGACATTTGTAATCCTCGTTTTATCCCACCCAAACCCATTGCATGCTAAGCCATCTCAATGTTATCCATTATCTTGGAATGCAGAACCACTAGGGAGGTGTAGTATGTATAGCTCGTGCACATTTATTTTAAAAATCCATTCCTAAATACCTTGGTAGCTCTGAATATCAGTACATGTGCCACCCCAATAGTTCTGCATTAACTATCTGTGCCAGTACTTGCTTTAGTGTACTGCATACCCTTGAGCTCCTAGTGAAAGTAATAGCTGGCATATAACACACACTCTGTGTATAGTGTACACCGCGTACATAACATAACTGAGCAAGGTTAGCACAGCTCTTGTATATTAAACTGGAAAAAACACCATAGTGTATGATATAGAATACTATAAAAAGTGTACACTGCATGTATTCGATTTTAATATGCAACCTGTGAATATGCAGACAATCTCCCAATATATTGCTGCATGGTTTTAAAAAAACAAAAAAATACAGTATTATGGACCATGCCAAAAGTGTGTAAACCAAATCACTGAATACTTTTCTCCCCCAACATTAAGTGATAATTCTAGGGCCTGTTATTCCATGTATCAGTAACTTTAGCCATCTAGCGCACTTTAACTGTACCAAATTAAGTCCCTTATGCAGAATACAGTAGATCCATCCATTTATCCTGGCAGTTATTTTTGGAATAGAATAATGACACATTTGTGATTTTCTTCTCAAATGTCCCTAGGAGAATAGTAGAACTTTGGATTCCGAATGAACATATAGCAGTATTTTGTTTAAGCATTTTCTACTACAGGCCCAGCTGTTCCCTTTCAATTCGAAGATGACCACCAACATGACTATGGGATATCCCTGCCCATTTGGTGGGTATTACTGAGCTTTTTATACCAGAGCTGCCAATAGGCCCCTTCTTGGGATGACGCACTCAGTCCCACCCACCGAGGGATTAAAACCGTCATCCTGAGGAAGCCATTTCTCTTTTTCCTTCTTAAGACGGTACCTCTATGTCTAGGTGAGCATGTTGATATAAAGAGCTTCTGAGTCAAGGTTTCCTGGAATCACCGACTCTCTAATTTGAGCCTCTTCTGTCTTTCAGCAGCCTATTCGCTTGTGTTGTAGGCTGCTCTGTTTTTTATTGTCTGTCGTGTGTGAGTGACTGCGTGTGCAGTCACCCCATGATTGACTGCCTATTTCTTTCATGGGAGAATACAGTTCCTCCACGGGGCTAGGCCTTGCCGCATCTCTGCTGTCGAGTGATTCCCCCAGCCGCCGTCTGGCAGCTGAAGTGGGCCTTGTTGTTTGGCTGCTGCTGCGCATTAGACAGCACAAACAACAGTGTGTTCTCTCCCATCTGTTTCTACCGTGTTTTTGATGTCTACCTTCAACTCGCCCGCTGTGGCTTCGGCCCTTGTGTCTCCCTGGTGTATGCTACGCGATAACAAGGTGTGTGGCCACGCGGTTAGGGTAGGCACTGTTGCATAGCTGCCGCCGGTGCTTCGGTACCTCAGTGCACACATAGCCCTTGGTACTTCGGTATGTCGGTGCGCACGGTGCTCATTGCACATGGCACACGGTGCCCAGCGCTACAGCGGCAGTGCACGGGCACAGTGCAGCATGGTACATGGAGCACATAGTGCTCACGGTACTCGGTGCGGATGGTGCTCAGTATGCACGGTTCACACGGTGCACACGGTGCTCGTTTCCGACTGCTACAGCGCTAGTGCACAAATGCATGGTGCCACACAGTACATGTTGCACGTAGTGCTCACGGTACTCGATGCGCACGATGCTCAGTACGTATATGGCAGAATAAGATGGCGCTTCCAGGGCTTTAAAAATTTACTCTAATTATTTACTTGTATCCTTCTGTCATCTTTCCCAAGAAATATAAGTGACTCCCACTATTATACATAATTCTCCAGCTTAATTGGCAAGAACCAGGTGAAAAGTGGGCTAGGGAAAATCCTTGGAGACTAATAGGGCACATTTCAGTGTCTTCACCAGAACAGAAGTCCCTTAGGTGATTGAAGTCAGCAAATATTTCATGAGGAGAAATATCAAAGAGCCTGCGTGTACTTCTGATGTTGACTGTCACCAGGACAGTTCCAGTCCCCACGGCTCAATTGGGTGACCTAAGGCATCGCCTACAAGACACACCAGCAGTGAACAACCGGCTCCTCCCAGCAGGCAGAGGGAACACAAGACGTAGCCAGCCCACACACCAGCGTCCCAGGAGGCGTTTCCAGGGCAAACGCCCTAGACAGCCACCCCAAACTGCCCCGCCACAACCTCAGCAGCCTTGGCAGGACCCCTGAAGGCGTGCAGCCTCAAATCCCCATCTCGGCACAATAGCTGCAGTACTGGCGCACTTGCACCTTGGACACCTGGCTCGCCACCGTGCACAACCCTTTTAAGGAATCGCGAATACTTTTGTGACAGACCCTCTCCAGGCCTCGGTACTTCAGAAGGAAGTGGCCGTCTTGCTGTGCAAGCGAGCCATTCGTCTCGTAGACCCCACCTCCCACGGAGAGGAGTACTACTCGAGGTATTTTCTGGTGCCCAAAAAAGATGGTGGCCTTCGCCCCATCTTAGACCTGAGGCTTCTCAATGGGTTCTTAAAAGAAAGGAGGTTCCAGATGCTGACTCACCATTACATTCTCCAGTCTGTCAGGCCGGGCGACTGGTTCACCACCGTGGACTTACGGGACGCATACTTTCACGTTCCCATTTGTCCAGAGCACAGGAAGTATCTCCGCTTCACCTTTCAGGGACGCGTTTACAAGTTCGCTGGGCTGCCATTCAGCCTCTCCCTAGCTCTTTGTACATTTTCAAAGTGTGTGGACGCTATCCTGGCCCCCCTGCGGCTGCAGGGGATCAGAGTAATAAACTATTTTGACGACTGGTTGATCTGTTCCCAGTCGCGAGAGGGAGTAGTGACCCACACAGCGATCGTGACAGAGCATCTGGCGAGGCTGGGCCTCATCATCAACGATGCAAACAGTCGGCTTACATCGTTGCAGTGCACAACGTACTTGGGGCTCCAGCTGGACTCCAGTATGATGAGCGCATACCTGTCGGATGACAGAGTTGCAGCTATCCAGGGTTGTCTCTCCCTGTTTGGACAGGGATCGCAGGTCACCCTCCTATTGTGCCAGAAACTGTTGGTCTGATGGCAGCAGCCAATCTGCCATTCATCTGGGTCTACTTCGCATGTGCCCGCTTAATTGTTAAAACAAGTGTTAAGTCATAAGCAGAAAGTATATGCTATTTCCAGCAAGCCAGCTGCCCACTTATAACTTAAATGACTAGTTTAGTTAACCTTCTGTTCAAATGTAACACATCGTTATGAGCACAACAGCCAGCTGCATAACTTTACAGCATTAGCATCAGTCATGTTCTTCCTCCTTTCTATAAATATAGCTGACAAGTAAAACTCTTTAGAAAAGTAGTTCTGTAATCATGCATACTGGGTTTTGTAGGTGAGGCTCTTTGATATTTCTCCTCATGAAATATTTGCTGACTTCAATCACCTAAGGGACTTCTGTTCTGATGAAGACACTGATATGTGCCCTATTAGTCTCCAAGGATTTTCCCTAGCCCACTTTTCACCTGGTTCTTGCCAATTAAGCTGAAGAATTATGTATAATAGTGGGAGTCACTTATATTTCTGAGTCCGAGTATGCATTGGTAAAGATGACAGAAGGATACTAGTGAATAATTAGAGTGAATTTTTAAAGCCCTGGAAGCTCCATCTTATTCTGCCATATGCTAACTATTTTTAACCTAATCTTCATTACTTCCTCATACATTTTATTCTTTCAAAGGCATTATTGCACCATGCTCTGTATTATCCCTAATAACGGCACACCAAATAAATTCAATGCAATGGCAATTTTAGTAATGAAGAACTATTTTAAGGTAAAGATTAGATGACACATATTGGGGCTTGTCTTAGAAGAAAGGTCTTTGTGAATGCAAAAAGATTTGTTCTTCAAAAAGCTGTCCTCAAATTATGCAGCATTAATAAAGCCATTGCCAATGTGTTTCATTGTTTTAGGTCAACCTTTTCAAAACTGTATACCACACAATGAAACAATATTTGAATTGTGACATCTCCTGTCTGATAAACAAGATCAGTAAAGGGTTTACACATCCTGTAGTAAAGTATATGAAAGATGATTGGGTTGGGTTTAATATGACATAAATAAACTGACAATAAACTATTAATTAAAGGCTGGAATGCATTTATATTTGTATAGCCTCTATTTCTTTATTAATAGGAATGGAACAGAAAGCACAAAATGTTTTATAGCTCTGATTTGTACTTAATCTAGCTTAATTATTCACCTCATTTTTAGGAGGCACACCAAATTCATCAGTGGCTAGATTAGGGAACAAAATTAATTGACAGCAAAATAATCCCTTAATGTCACATCTGTTTCAAGCTGAAAAAAGGTTATAAAAGCTCAATCAAACACCAGCATGGTGCCTCACTGTGATCCACAAGACACACGGGGTCCCATTGTTCGTGATGGTCTTTAGTACCTGATAATAAATAGGTCCATCAGGTATTTGATTGAAGTTACATTTTAACTGCCCATATTTATAAAATATTAATTGCACTGCACGGCAGTAATGCGTCAATGCTTATTATTTTAATGCAACACACACATTTGGGTAAATGAGAGGTATGATGAGTTGTGAGTTGCTCATATGCTTAAGTGCAGATTTACAAATGACTACCAAGCACTATATCAACACCATCTGCTGGTAAGGATTCTCCTGTTATTTATGTATTATGTATTTTCTGTATTTATTTTTTTGTTTGCATGTACAGCATTGTGTTGTACTGATTTAGTTACACATGGACTGGTTGTGTTTTCAGTTATGTGATTGGGTGAATACTAGGTTTCTATAAATGATGGTTGCATTTGTTTTATTCCTGTAGAGAACGTCCTCCTTTGCTTTGGATGGGTGCCCAACAATGCGGCTTATTCTGCAGAGATCACCAACTTCATCTACATTACTTTTAATCGTAATCACCCCTAGCTAGATTTGAACCACTGATCTATAAGACAGGGGCTTTATATACCAAAAACTGCTAAAACAGATACTAAGTACACCAACTAAATTTAACATGGATCAACACAAAGCATCCCCAAAGTACCGTACAGTAGGTAAGAGAAGGTTAAAAACGTTTATATGCCGGGTTAAATGAATCAAGAAAGTCTACTTTCTGCTAAGTTCTATTTCTTTGATAGGGATGCTCTGCACTCCAGACTTTTAGGCCCCTTTCTGCAAAATATCACTATTTTTGGCAAATGAATTGAAGCATGCATCTAATCTACATTGTTAACAACTACCTTATTAATTACTGCATTAGGTTTTTGTCTTTTAGTTTTTTAACCTAAACTCTTGAGTAGTATGACTGCTTTTTGTTTTTTTACTATAAATAAATCATTTAAATTAGGTTCACTTTAGGGCTGTCTTTACCTTTAGAAGGTGTCATTCCACAATGTAACATCCTAAAGGTTAATACACCTTTTAATGAAAGGATTAGCCTGCTATTGAACACAAAAACTAATCACAAAAGTATTACAAAGAAATGAATATAGGAGCAATTAGGCTGATAAGGTTTAAGTGCTGGACAGAGAGGCCATAAAATTCATAGAGTTGTTAGGATTTAGAAAATGTTAGCCCATGTTTTGTTTTGTGTACCCAGGATAGTAGCAAACATGGAGTCCCTATGGATGTCAGCATGTAAAACTGCAACAGCTGTTCCTACATAAGCCTGGTGTTTCACACAATATGATTGCTCCATCAACAGCTCCTGTAAACAGCCGCATCTGTAGTCATCAAACAGAGTTATCAATAAATGTAAAACCTTACTACAATTAGCAATCTCCAAGGACGAACAAAGCTGCCGCAAAAAAATGTCAGCCGCACAATTTAATTATTGCGACTGTTAATCAATAAAATGCCTTCATATCTTTTAATTAAATTGTTATTTGTGCGGGATGTTTTTGAGACTGTTTGAATCTCTGTTTTCATTAATGGTAACAGTTGTGGTTAGAAAATAGTTGTGGCAGCTGTTAATAGTCATCCTCCATGGGGCACTTCATGTTTGTAATTGCATTTTGTCACCTACAGAGGGTGTTAAGAATCCTTGTTAAAAGCAGTGGAAATAGTTAGGAGACATCTCACAGTAACCATTATTGTAGAGCAAATTACCAGGTAGGCAATATAGAATCTGTCAGGAAAGGTTAGTAAGAAAGAGTGTTGGGAAATGGACCATTCAGCAATTCATCATGGCCTGTGTCGCTTGCTCCAAATTGAAAACTGTAAAAAAAAATGTCATTCATTTTCGAAGAATTAGAATGTTAGTTTTGCTTACCACAGAAGGTAAAGGGAAAGAAAACACTGAATAAATGCATTGTTGTGGAATAAAGGCGACAAACAATGCATAACCTCAAGACAGTCTATTTTAATAGTAGCATTAAAGCCAGAGATCCCAAACATTTCCACTTTCCCCGAATCAATGGGTTCCAAAGTACTTTTTGTAAATGAGAAAAATACAGTAGCTTTTCTACCACATTGGTTCAGAAGTCTTCGTATACAACCACAGAAGACCTTTTATCCACAATGTCTTAAAAACAAAGGCAATTTTAATTACATAAATATGGATATTTTATTTTACACACCAGTATCTTCTGTTTTGGCATAAACATGTCCTTTGTTTAACACAGCTGTGCTGTGTTTTGAAGTCAATTTATATCACATAGCAAATGAAATTATTGGAAATCCATCTTTTGTTGCTTGGGCTCAGTGGACCAGTAAAGGGTTGAAAGTTGTTATTTTTACTGTCATGGTACAATAAAATAAAAAAAATAAAAAAAATACAAATTGGTATGAAAATAAACTCCTCCAATCAGGCTTTGTTCAATACGGTACAACTGTCACATTACACTCCCTAATAAGGTACGGTTCATGTGTGTTTTATAAATAGTACACATCAAATACATATTTTTGAAAAATGAGGTATTGGCTGCCTTGTTTACGAGTGGTTTATTCTTACTAATACACTGTTCTGACAAAGGGGTTTACATCTCGGTTAATTATAGATTTCTCAACATTAATAAACAGTAGACCAACTACTGCACAAAGGGGTTTTTACCTTCCATCCCAGCAGTAGAGGGCCCTAACACAGTGTTAGACAGAGGTATGACAATATGACTACTTGTCAGTGACCAGGCTCAAATTTGCTCAGCTCTCACAAAAACAGAATCCAAGTTGATATTATTTTAGACACAATGGGCAAATTGTGGCAATTTTGAAATGACCAAATTTCTTGCCAAAATATTACTTTCCTAAAGCTGTTACCCTCCTATTAGGAACAGACCCCCTAACACTGCAGACAGGGAGCAAAACAGTGTCTATTCTATTTTAACGATTTAAACCTTGGCAGATACCTGGCGACTTCAAACTTGAAACTTTCTCTTTCCTCCATATTATTTTGCATTGAGTGATGCTAATCAGAGGGTCAATAAATCACCCCTCTGTGAAAACCCCAGCAGGGCTATTATAAATCCAAAGAGTGGCAGCGTTTACATCGGTTAAATAACTCAAATCAATACATTGAATACTACACCCATTCCCAATGAAATATAGAAACAATCCTATAGAATGGCAGTATACAGTACCGAGCAATATATAAAGGTGAATTTGCAGTTTTAGCATGCTTTAGCACACACCTCCATGCGTGCCTACTGTATGCTCCTTGATTGTATGCTCCTTGATTGTATGCTCCTTGATTGTGACATGCTTTACTGCACTTTGCTGTGCTGTTACCCTGGTAAAATACCACCAGACACCAAATTCCGAATCCTCATAAGAAACATTTCCACACATTTATTTAGCAGCTGCTTGAAACAGTCAAGGTATCATATTAATACTGCTGACAGAAATGCCACAAACACTGCATTATGACCTTTGAAACTGAACACACACTCCCTTGAATCACATAATGATTTGACTGCTCCCTTATTATACTGTACCTTAATAAAACATGCATGCCCATACAAAAATGCAGAACTCCTATTTTAAATATGAGCTATTCCCAATGTATCCCCAAAGTCAAAATTAGGGTTTACTTCTATGTATTTAAGTTATAGATACATTTTACATGGACAATAGATGCATATTTAAGACCCAATTAATTTAATGTTTACATGAGATTTTCTTTTTTTAAAGTAATATACTGAGAACATGTGGATCATTTTAATTTTTTTTATTTTGATTCATCACTTGACATTGAATCATAATCACTCAACATTGGCTCTATTTGTTGCAGCAATGTGTATTCTACTAAACAGTTGTTTTTTTTCCCCCAGCTGAAGTAAATTGAAAAGGGCCCTTAGAAACGTGTGGTAAGGCTTAAACACAAAACTTGACATAATTAGTCTGAGAGCAGTGAAAAGGTGTCTCTAATTTCCCCTTTTCAACAATTTGTATTAGAAACTGTCAGTTTCATGTAGTTTCCTTTTACATGAAATTTCTGGTAATATACAAGTCAAACCCTGCACCCTAACTTTCTTGAAAGCACATCTGTTAAATGAGTCTATTGTGGCTTATCATGCCAAAAGTAAGTTCAGCTTATAAGTCTTCCTGAGATGAGTATTTTAGAGGAAATGTAGAGGTCAGTATTGGAAGATAAAGCAATATCTGACTTCCACCACAGTACCTTCAACAGACACCTCGATCTCGTACTGCTGTCAGTGAAAGAATCAGTAAGCCACATACAATAACTTCTAACCTGTGTTTTGTTTGTCATTATTGCATCTTGCTGTATTTATGTTTGCTTTCTAAAATGAATGTTATAATATCTGTGTGTGCGATGCATGTAAATTACAGGTTTCCCTCAAGAGAGGTCTAAGCAAGACATGATATTGTGAACTGTAAAATGGGAATGCAGTAGAAGCAATATAGAAACCAGTACTTTATCAAACTTCATTACAGTATTTCCCACCCTGCTGCAGAAGGGAAATGCAGACTTACCCTGGCATTGTTATTATGGCACTGCTATCCTTATAGTGTTTTCTCAGTAGTTGTGTATAAGGTAGCTGTGTATAAAAGGGCGATGCTGGTGTTTTCCCTGAGGTGTAATTTGTAGACCACCCTATTAGCATCAGCAAATATTATAAATACAATGGAGAGCAGACATGCCATGCCACTGCTTAGATCATTAGAACACATCCATTGTCTTTGTGCTTAGGGAAAATATTGTATTTTTGCTCTGGGTCTAAAAAAAATTCTTGCCAGTTTAAGGCATCTCTTTCCTGTTATGCAAGTTGGTAAAGGGGAATCCTTTAAGGTTAAACCTGGAAAAAAAGGTTAAGTATAAGTCCTGCAAACAGCAAACTAATGTCAGGAGGTGGGAGTTTATGAGACTATGATCTGACTGTTGTTGAAGCATTTTGCCATTTTTATTATTTAATTGAAGATCACAGGTTAGTCGTTGAATTTTACACAACGGAATACCACGTAACGATTTTGAATTTGAATGACCATTAAAAGGACTGCACTCAATTAGAATGCATGGGATTCTGACATTTTATAACTTATGAGCCTCTGGACCAATGTAAAGTGTGTATGTAAAACAACTCCCACATTATCTAAATGTGTTTGTAACATACATCTGACATGCTGAACACTATACTACTTATTTGTTATTAAAAATAAAATCACAATAAATAATAAATGATATATAACAAGGTTAATATTTAGTGGTCTTCTGTCACACCAGGAAGTCTAATCTTTATACTATTAAATGTTATAGAAGGAAATCTGTCTTTCTGCAATGCCTGTGATTCTCTAGCCATCAATTAAATTCAGTTTTAGGGTGCTGGTGTTGTATTTCCATGTCTAATAAATTATGTTACACATCAAAGACTGTACGGGCACCTATTGAAAAAAACAGGATTGTGTCTGAATGCATCATAAATATAAAATATGAAAGGTAACAAAATGAGACAGTCAATAAAATGTAAGATTTGTTACGGTGCTAAAATGCTATGTGGGAAAAGGTAATACTGACAATCAGAAATTATGATGAAAGGAATCTACTTTGATTGGTGTTTTTTTTTCTTTTTTCTCGAGCAATATGCAGGAATTTTAAATTCAAGGAAATAGCAGACAACGTGCATTTCAGAGATTATTAATAACAAAAAGCCATGCGGCATCCAGTTCTTTCTTTTTTATATAATTTATTTGTAGGGATGTCGCAGCATGGTTTGACCTTGCATTTGAAATGCCATTTTGCATATTTTTATATCCAGAAATCAGTGGTGTGCCGTCAGGACAAGGTATTCTCTGCTGACCAGACAGTGCCAAGTAGAATGTCAGTCAAATGACATTACGTTGTCTCACTCATTTGCGTACAGTGTGCTTGTACTATGAAACATACTACTCTATGTGATATCTTGTAACAATTGTAAGTCACCCTGGATAAGGACGTCTGCTAAGAAATAAATAATAATAATAATAATAATAATAATAATAATAATAATAATAATAATAATAGTCGATTTGGTTACGAATCCTTTTTCAAGGAGAACTTTCTCTGAAAAATTGGAGATTGTTAAAAAAGGAAGATATACACCACAGATCCCTGAGCTGACACAGGAAGGGAAAGGATATACTCTGCACTTTCAGAATTCAAATTATGAAAGGTATCTGTGGCTTACAGGTAGCTGGCACTTAAAAAAAGGAGGGGGGCAGTGGGGGGTGTTGTGACGACTCTGCTACCCCGGTCCATTATGTCACCACGCCACTACCAGAAATGCACTGTTATATGTTTGATTTTTAATGATATCAGTGGCAGTATTTAGATCCAGTTTAGATCAACTATCAAATTGCTGACAACTGTTCTTGAATAGGTTACATTCTCAAAACATGGCAGGGTGGGATTGGAACAGCCAAACCAGCGTTCTTTGAACCTCTCCATGGTGGTCAGTCACTAATCCTATTGCAGGTGATGCCCCATGCTGTGAACGACTGAGACTCATAAGCTTAAAGTTAAGAATATTGTAGCCTTGGGTGAGAATGGCTGCAAAGCCTGGTGATACGACAGATTGATGTTGATATATTGAGTATGCCAGTCCTGGCCCCCCACTCGCTGTTAATATAGTCGCCTTAATGTACAAGGAACACAACTGATGGGGGAGAATGCAGAGAGCAAATACATTTACAGGAAGCAGACTACTGACAAGGCAATAAAGTGACAATGATTGATTTGGGGGAACTGCTCCTGGTTTATTGCCTGGGTGAGTGGTACTGGATTTTGTGGATTTCTGAATAATTGGCCTTTGGTAATGTTGGTAGAGAGAAACAATGTAAGGTGGGTGGGATTTTTAGTATTTAGATAAACTAACGGGGCAAAAAAAAATTAACAATTTACTTTTTGTTGGCCCCATATCTCAAAACTATGATTTTCTCCTCAGAATTATTTCAGAACAATGTTGTGTGACTATCTGGACATGTCAAGTGCTGGATTGGAGACAGATACCAAATGTGGTTTCCAAAAATTACCTTGTTTTTTAAATAAACCA
Organism: Acipenser oxyrinchus oxyrinchus; assembly: GCA_030684275.1. NCBI lineage: Eukaryota > Metazoa > Chordata > Actinopteri > Acipenseriformes > Acipenseridae > Acipenser > Acipenser oxyrinchus. The sequence goes on from CM060258.1 coordinate 37,985,284, forward strand.
AGTTTATATGTCCTATAGTTATATAAAAAAAAAACTGGCAGAAATTAAGTGTGTCAGTGTGTTGGACAACGGAAGATTGTACAGCAGAGAGAAAGAGGACCATTCTCTGCTTCCTGGTGCCCAATTTATAAAACTTATATAAAATCTTTTGCTGAATATCTGACTGACAATAATAACACCTCCTCCTCCTCCTCCTCTTCCAGCCCGGGAGAGAATCTCTGAATTTGTGCGGCAATCATGTCTCTTTCTACGGGGAAAAAATTTTGCGCCTGTGTATTGGTCACAAATATAACATTATTCATAAAGCATAAAATACTTCGATAAAAGAAAGGCACGCTGAAAGAGTAATTTATTAGCCTCTCTGGAACTATGTCTCTGTCTATAACTGTAATGTCTTATTTTTACAAAAAATTTAAGTAATTTCCAACGGAGAACAAGGTTGTCAATTTTATCTCATATGCCTTAAACAAAGTCAGGATTTTTTTTAGGACTTTAGTAAGTTCCTTTTTTTGTAAGGATTTAATACTTTACCCAAAACAATAAAAAAAAAATGAGAAAGAACATCGCTGGGAACACCTCCACACACACGCTGGTGCCTCTTTCATATTTTATTGATCTTTCACTGGCCCTTTTTAAATAATACTAATTTGGTGCTTGTTCAACATCTATCGAACATCTATAGGTGGAAAAGAAATGAATACGTATTAATGGCAACTATAAAAACAGCTAAATGAACATTCTGGAACTTGCTGATAATGCAATTTGCTACTGACATACTGCAGTGACAGGACCTACAACAGACTAACTTTATTAGCTCTCTGAACTAAGATGTAGGTCAAGCAATTAAATGCAGGAAAGGCTGTATTGTTTTTCTCAATCGGCTCTGAAGCAATTGCAATTATGTTGTATGATCCCTTGTCTGGAATGGGATTTACTATAACGATACTGGATAGAGAATAGGGCTCACACATAGGAATCAAAAGAAAACACAAATACCCATTCCCTAGAAAGAAGCCAGTACAGCACCGTTATTGTATTTGAGAAAATAAAAAAAATGAATATGTATTTATTGTTAACATCTATGCATGCTGGTGAATTATTTCTGCAGCTTTCTGATAAACCCTTAGTAAAAGGTCAAACACATTCCATTAACAAACGCAGACTCCCTGCTTTTTTAATCAGCTTCAAATGCAGCCTATTAAAGAGCCATAAGCATTTTGATTGTAAATCTGCATGACCTTGAAGACGATAAAGGAAGCACATATCTATAAAGCAATCGTCGCACTGCCATTTCTGTCATCCACACATGTTTACACATGCAGCTTTAAATGACATTCTCTAATACACAGTATTAGACAAAAACGACTGTGGGGGAGGGGTGTTTTTAATCTTTTCCAGATGAAAACTGGTTTTCTTTTATCACATAATCCATTTGATACAAATCATACTAGATTTAGCATCATTAAAGACACTGCAACATGGGAGAAAACGGGTGCTATTTAACACGTTAGTCTTATGATCAAGGTATTCCTTGCAAGGCCAATTTTGTCATTTCCATTTTTTATGATCACCTAACTTAATGAATGTGTCTTTATTGATTGCATTGGCAGTTTAAATGCCATTACAGTCATTATTATCAGTAGCAGTTAGTGGGTTTCAAAAAGAACACTAAAATGAATGAGTTTGCCATGACACGCTTACAAAGATGACGAGTTATTAATACAAGATTGCATGTTGAATAATGGCTCAAGGGTATGGTACACACCAATACCCTGTTTACACTTGCTCTCCACAGCTGAAACCTTTTAGCTATTAGCAAAACTGTTGGTAATCAACATGCCCTGACTATAATATAAATACTGAGAGAAGACAACTGAAATTGAACCATTACTGCCTTCACAATACACGCTATACGCATTTGTTTAAATACATATTTCTTGTGGATTAAACAACGACAGTATATCACATAAGAAGTAATATATTTAACATGTACTGTATCATTGGATGTTCTATAAAGATATTCAGTCTTTTACTCATTTGCTTTAAAATTATTTATTTTTAATCCATGTTGCTGCTTTGAGTATGAACATATTGCATATAGAAATCTTAAATAACCTAGATCTTTGTAATTCATTTAAAAGAAGAGCTTTGGCATCTAACAAATACTTATTTTGTTTTAATTTTCCCATGTAAATAAAAATTGGTCACTATTACATGCATCTTGGTTAAATTCCACTCAAAAAGAAATTCAGTCTATCACAGCAGCCTTTAAATCAGGCTTGACTGAATTTATGATTCAAGGTTTTTCCACAAGCTAATCTACACCATTTCTTGATGACATTATACTGTAACACAATGCAGAAATATTACAAGGTTAATTTCCAGCTGTTTACATGTATACTTATGAATTACACTTCTGAAGACAATAGGACTGTGTGTTTAGATATCATGTTTAGTTATTTTTTAGGGAACTGAAAACAGTAAAAACAAAAAAAAAACTGTTAATAATGATATTATCGAATAGTTATATTATTTATCACAGATCATACTGTATTTTGAGGGTCTGGAACCAACTCCCCAGTAATGTTGTTGAAGCTGACACCCTGGGATCCTTCAAGAAGCTGCTTGATGAGATTCTGGGATCAATAAGCTACTAACAACCAAACGAGCAAGATGGTCCGAATGACCTCCTCTCGTTTGTAAACTTTCTTATGTTCTTATTGTGTCAATCTCCTGTGTATCTGTTGCTTTGTTTTTTACATATAGTTCAAATCTCCGATATTGATGTGGTAGGGGCAGCGGCAATGCAAATGTTCTCTTCTGTCAGCTAGGCTTCTACAGCCTTGTCAAGTTCCACTGAAGAACAGAACAAGATTTTCCTTTTCCTTATGAGCTACAGTAACAGCAGAATAGATCGGGCCGAGATTTCTGAAGCATTTGACAGGATGTGTTACATCCACTAATTGTAATTCATAAAGGTTAAGGAGGTCAGTGCTGCTTTATGTGGCAGAATACAACCACCTGAAAATTCATGTTGTAGGTTTGGCATATAAATAACAAGTGTATGTCAACAACATACAACCTGTGAACGGACATTGGTGGGTAGAGTTACACCACGTTAACCCTTAAATGTCTACTGTTCACAGTTGTGAAATGTATTATTGTTTCCATGAATTACTGTAGCTCTGCCATTAACACAAGCAATACCTGCTGCACACAAAGGTATAAAATGTGCTTCCCTCAGCTCTCAATAGATAACAGCACTGTGATAGGCTCCCGAGTCCAGTGGACCCTTATTACCTGTCTAATAAACTGTGTTGCTGTTATCACAAATAGTAAGAATAACGAGATTGTGTTCAAACATGTTATATTAATTGTGTCTGCAAGTATTAGTTCTAAAAGGTTAAACCAGATCATGTTTTATATGTGTAACTGTAGACAAGACTTTAGACCAGATATTCACAAGTTATAGGAGCTCCCTCTGCTGGTCAATCATCATATTTCTTTTTTTTTTAAAAGAGATTTTAATCTTTCAAACAAAAGAACAACATGCATTTTTTATATTTTTTATATTGTATACTCAAAACTCTGTCTTTAATATCACTTACTCAGGTGAAGCCTACAGTATCATACCACAACACTACCGGTTACCTCTTCAGTGTCTGTAAAATAAGAAGCAGCACTTTCCAAAAGAGCAATATGCTCTCCTCAAAGATCACATGCATGCAGAAATATACTGAAGAGAAAAGATTATAAATAATGCTCACCTGACTGACTGAACTTTACAGTTAAAGGAATGTCTTACGCCTCTCCTATGAATTCAGGACAAATTCCTATTATTAACACAGGTGGTTTATTATTTTCCCTATTCCTTTCTCTTCACACTTGCACCATCTAAACTGTAAACTCTGATTGTACAGTAGGCTCTTGCTGATCCAAACCAGCTGAGACTGGACCCTTATCTGATTAGTAATTTGCCCAGAGTTCTACGCATCTATGCCATTCACAACCTTTCTAACCAATCAGATCACTCTGTTGCAGTAGATTATGTCACAATCACAATGCACTGTTAATACTGGCAGTCCTCATTAATTAATTTTAAAAAAAACAATTATCGCTTAAGCATACATACAACACTGCTGCATGATAACATGATGACACGTTGCATACACTTCATTTGCATTGTACATTTTTGTCTAAATAAAACATAGCATTGAAGAAAATGAGACTTTTCCAGTCTTCCAACACATCACACTGAATGTCAAATCTCATGTATCAAATTGGCTTAACTGTTTTTATTGTCAAAACCAAACTCATTCTAAGAGAAAGCACAGGTGATTGTTGCTATTGCTTTCCACATGTATACAACATTACAATCCCACACTCCATTTGTATCCTTGATTCAGCAGTTTCAGTTGAGCCTTCAGGACTATGACTCAAAGCCTACACAAAATGTACAGCTAGCACCTGAAGAATCAGTAGGGGATACTTCAATTATAGGACCCAGCACAAAGAGACGCATTTCTCACTGTGCTCATTACCTTTGGCTTCCTGCCCCAGCAGCAGGCATGCAATACATCAAGAATATAAATTCTCTGTGTGAATTGTTACACCTCCAGACGTAGGTGCACATAAGTAGGTTCTTGGAATATTTCCTGTGGGATACAAATGCTAAAGGCACACATCAACAGGTACAGTGTAGATACTGCATGTATGAGTAAAGGCTTTTGTAGTTTTATAGCTGCGTGATATTACAATAAATCAATCTGCAAATGCTTTGCATACTTTATAAAACATGAATTTACTATATATCATTCCACTCCGATGTATGCAGTTGCCAGAAACCATTTTAAAATTCCATATACCGTAGCTTGTAAACCCTAAGTTGACTTACTTGCCTTTTCTTTCAACAAAATGATGAGACCAACACACACCTTACATAACGGTTCAGGTTATGGGAAAATGTATTAAAAGTCTTACTAACATTGGTGGAAGATTAGGACTGAAGTACAGGGGAGCAAATATTGAGCCGAAGAGCAGTCTGCCTCTATGACAACCTCTGTAGTGTCGCTGATCACTGGACAGCTGATGATTAGCACTGGAGGAGCGGAGTGATGGTTTCATTCCGGTTCTTTCAGGTTTGTCATCTTGATGATGGCATATACAGTATCATCACTTTAAGTCTTTTTTTTTTTCTTTGAACTACACTCACAGCTTTATTGCAGAAACAGCAATCGTCTCGAAAAACAACTGAACATCATAAAACTATTAGTGAAATACAATAGTCTTGGAGTAGGTGTGAATGGTAAATTTTAAAAAAGGGTTTAACTTTATAACCAACATATGTAGATATACTAAAAGAAAAGTCTTTCTCAGTTTCTTCAGAAAACTTTTTGTCAAAAGGTTTGTCAAATCTTTTTTTAAGTTTAATTTACTATACTACATACTCTACCATTGACTGTTTTACATATACAGTGCTACCAAATAGTGTAATTTTTGGAAGTTGAATTAAAAGGACTCTTGAGTGATGACAGTGTGTGTGTGTGCGTGCGTGCGTGCGTGCAGTTGTTTCACGGGTATTACTCTATACATGTTCGGATATATTTCATGGTGACTGAACTTTTTCTTGGAACTAACCAGCTGGCATTTGTACTCTTCTGTAAATGTAACAGGGTTTTATTTCTCCCACGTTTTATTTGCATCTAATTACAAAATACACCAAGGATAAATATCCTTGCAAAATAAATAAATAAATAAATACATGATTCATTATTTTCAAAGGCTGTACTTTTCAAAACCATATGTTTAAACAGACATCATAAAATACAATACATGTTTGAAAGTGGTTCAAATGCTGTCAAAACTTAATTACGATGTATTTTATTAAATTAATTTATTCAGTTGTTTCATCTTTTACGGTATATTTTAGATAATAAGTAACTAATTTCATATTATTTTTTTTTTTTTTTTGCTTACAGTATTTACCTGATTTACATAACCTCCTTTGTAAATGTTACAGTCTTCAAATCAGGATCTTATTCATAGTGCACCAACATCTGTTCTAACATTTTTATTAATAAAGTTGTCGCAAAGTGACCTTGAAAGTCACCCTCTCACCATCCGGGCTTCTACATAAATAGAGGTATACGCATGCGCAATAGTTTCCAATCGGTTCGACCTCTGTTGCCGGTGAGTGAAAGGAAGCTGTATAGAGTATGTGAAATTTGTACTTTTGCAATCACATCTCATCTTCTGAGTAAATGCATCTGATTTAAATTATTTAACTGGAATTACATTCGCTAAACAAACATTTAACAGAGCAGATTGTTGTAGTGTCGCTGCAATTCATTTCGTGCAAAGAATCTCCATTGACCTTAAATCTTCCTTGTTCTTTACAGAGACAGACACGGGTTTATGATCAAAGCCGAAAGTAGGAGCAAATAAATACAGTCAAAAATGTACGCCTGCGCTAAATTCGTCTCCACACCTGCCCTGGTGAGTTTTTTGAAGAAATTGTTTTAAAAAGGCTTGATTTCACATTGTTTAAATGTCTAATCTCGTCTGGGCCTAGTGCTGAACTTGAGATTTCTTGTACAGTTTCCCCCTCCCCCGCTGATGTTGGCCAATTAGGTTACAAGAAGCATTTGGTTCTTGAAACGCGTTATGCCTCCAAGTTACATTATTGTAATGGAAATAAAATATCGCTTGCGTGCAGTTGTGTGTTTCACTTGTACAAACGGAGTGTAACATTGTAACGTTACCGGTATTTTGCATTCAAGGTCATGTGGATATTTTTCCTAAGCTTTGCCTTTAGTGTGCTATTTGTCCACTCAGTATACATTAAATATCAAGAGCCAAAATGTCAGGAACATTCAGTTGGCTTGAAAAAAATTTAGCACTGTGTTAATATTTTAATGTAGCGGTGCAACTTTGCGAAGGCCTTGCTTTCTTTAGACGACGTGGAAAGAGGATGGGGATATGGGGGGGGGGGGTAAAATCTTCTGAGTTTGGGGGAATACATTAAACATGGTGTATGCGACTGAGAACTTCGACTTCCAGGTTATGCAATTGCTGCTTACACCTTTACTGGTTTAATTATGAAGCCATTGTAGGTTACAGAATGCAAAGCCCATATCACAACCCTCTTGCAACTTTTGTCAATTGTTTTTGGCACAAATTTAACATATTGGATACCAAAAGGTTTCAACTTTGCAAGTTGCACTACATTGCATTTAGAGTTGCTGTTAGACGGTTAATAAAATGGCGCTGCATTTGTGCAAGGGGCAGGGGTGTTAAACTATTGTAACTTGTTTGTTTTTTCCAAAAACTTGACATGCCTTTTGTTGTCATTCAATTGATTGATGAACCAGAAGTGTTTCTCATGCCATGTGTTTAATTGAATGCAGGTCCGTGCTGGATCCCGTGCTCTGTACAGGCCCCTCTCGGCATCAGTGTTGTCCCGGCCAGAGGTCAGAACTGGAGAGGTGAGTTGCAGGTGGTCATGCTCCACTCCTGTGCTGGTTGAGAGCTGAAGAACTCCAGTTATTTATTATCAGCATCATTCGCTCTTATTGGCATTTATGCCTCCCTAGAAAATATAAATAATTCATAAGTTTAGCTTTTAAAATATGAATATGTTAAGTCATATGCTCAATTAGAAACATTGTTTTATGTAAATGTCCTGGTTTGAGGGAGGGGGAAGCAAAACAACATCATAGATGAAAGCAATCCAAGCTTACCTAATATACTAATTTCATATTTGAATATGTCTTGTCTTTTCAGGGAAATGCAGCACTTGTGAGTGGGACACAGAACACTTTCTCTCAAGTAGCACTGAGGGGGTTTCAGACCAGTGCTGTCAGCAGGGACATTGACACTGCTGCTAAGTTCATTGGTGCTGGTGCTGCCACAGTAGGAGTGGCTGGTTCTGGGGCTGGAATTGGAACAGTCTTTGGCAGCCTTATTATTGGTTATGCCAGGTAAGAACGTTTACAATCGGGAGGCTTGCTACTGTGTTCTGCAGAACGCAGCTACAATCAAAACGTTCCTGAACATTACATTAATAGCAGGCTCTATGACTGAACATACACATGCAAAAAAGTTCTAAAACCATAATGAAAAACAAAGGTATTGTTGTATTGTACAAACATTTTCTTTTCTCAAATGGCAATCTGGTGTAGGCAAGTTTTTTGTTTTGGTCATTGATGCATTAAGCATTGTTTCTTAACATTTCTCTGGCTGAGAGCAAGGACACTAAATTAGCATTGTTCCTTTTAAAAAAGTTATGAGCCTGCAGTATTTCATATTCAAGCTAATGTAAATTGTTCTCCTTCCCCTCTCTCCACAGAAACCCATCCCTGAAGCAGCAGTTGTTTTCCTATGCTATTCTAGGATTTGCCCTGTCTGAAGCTATGGGTCTGTTCTGTTTGATGGTTGCTTTCTTAATCTTGTTTGCCATGTAAAGGTTCTGCTTCAAATGTTGGCACAGTTAATATCCAGATGTAACTACATATTTACAGTGGTTATCAGAATTGTTCTGTGTTTGTCATGAAAGTGTACATTTTCCAAGTGTGTCAAAATAAAACGGTAAAAATGTGTGGAAAGAATGTCACTGACTTCAGTTAAAAATTCATGGCTCTGATATATTCCGAATGCAGTACTAAATCAACTTTTCTGCAAATCAAGTTTCCTAATTTTTGAGACAAATTATGGTAAAACTTGCTGCCACCGGTATGTAAATGAGACGAGTATTTATCATCATTATATAATTTCAGTTTCTTAACGCCTTTTGGTTAATCTTTCCCTTGGATCCCATTTAAAGTTTCAACACTGTTAAACATGCAACAAATGGTATTGTTTTGTTTTTTTCATACTAAAGCCTTTATGGTAATCTAAGTATCTTTATTTTCAAAATGTGAAGTCAACTGTGTATAATTCACTCGCACAAAGACATGTATGACTTTTGATGCAACCTCTTTAGACTGTTGACCATACACTTCCATTACACATTTAAGTGATTTTATTCAACACTCATCTTGTGTGTGTTTTTGCTCATTTTTATATTTTATAGTATCAAACTAAGTCTGTAGTCCTACTTGACTTCCATATCTTCTATTTCCTGTGCTATAGGAAGCGATTTTAATTACTGGTCTTTGCTGGCTGTTTTTATGCCCTCTGCCATCCCTTGAAATGCATGATAAGTTGCAATCTCTGTTGGCAATGTGACTTTAAACCAAATGCACATAAAATGTGACTCCTAGTGTAATGCCGTGTTTCTGCCTGGCACTGGGATTCAGTGGAAAGCTGTTTGAAATGGATCCTGTTTGTATTCATCACAACTGGGACTGACTATGACAAAAAAAAAAATCTTGCAATTTGTGTTAATAACTCAACACTGTCATGTCACTTGTGCTGAAACGGTTGGTGACAATATTAATTGCAGGACTATGGCCCCAGATCAAAGTTAAAATGTAAATGTCATGCCTGTGTTTGAATGGGTTTACTAAAGCAAAAAATGCACAAGCATATGCACTTTTTTTCACTTTGCTACTCAATTTTCAATATTTGAGTTCCAAGCACAAACTGAATGGTTTGGGGAGTGTTTAAAACAGATTGAGGTGTAATACCACAACTGTAGGGAGACCTATGGCTCCTGCATGATTGTATTTGTATTTCCTCACATTTCAATGAATTCACAAGCACCAATCACATTAAAACTGAATGCACACGTGATCTTGCTGGTACAAGCCATGTTACTCGGTTGTGTTTTTAAACATTGTGTAATGTAGGGTGGGTATCAAAATGGGGATATTTTCCAATGGAGAAAAATCTTAAAGGATAAGTAGGCTAAATCATGTTAGGCACGCAACATGCGCATAATTATATGCAGATTCTGTTGGGAGAACTACCTTTAACATACATTTACATGAAATACAATGCAGCACAGTAGTCGGGTCTATAAATACTTGAATTCCTTCCATTCCGAATAAAGGATCTTTCCGCTGCAATCGCAGGCAATCTCCTTCAATGAGTGTCACGTGTTTTGTCACGTGTTATGGTGACGTTTTGTTATCAACAGACAGTCTCGGGGTTGTAATCGCGAGATCTAGTATGAGGCTGTGGGATTTGGCCCTCGGAAAGGTTCATCCCGTGGGTAAGTTTGTAAACATTGACCGTATGAACTATGACAGCTGAGGTAAACAACGACTGTCACAGGTTTGACTGTTGCCAGCTTTTATAGAGAAATGGTGAATAAGCATTTCGGTTTTTTGGTTTTTTTTTAAAAGGCGTTTCGTGTATTTAGAGAGTGCAGTAATAATATGGCGACGACAGAAAGTGTGAGATGTTATTATGATGAAGGACTAAACAAAAGTACCATTGTCTGCTGTTTATTGAATGGAACGTATTTTTGTAACCATTGCCCCTGCTGAAATGTAATCAGTTACGAGCATGATATGTTTAAATTTGATGCAACGTACCTAATGTACGTTTTGTGGTTTCCAAGTTCCCAGGTAGCGCAACGCAGGGATCTATTTCCATGCATTTGCGCTGATTTTATTAGAAGTCTAAATACTGTATGATTTATTTATTTATTTATTAATACAGCTGTTATTGTGTAGTAACAGAGTATAACTGTACAGTCAGAAGTGATGTAATTATGTGAGTTATATTAATAACGTTTGTAAATACAAGCAACTACATCAAAACATTAGTATCTACACACCTACTAGAAAACAATTTAACCTTTGATTTTAATGGTAACACGCGCTCCTTGAAAATCAAAATGTGTAACACTGAAAGTTAATAGTCAGAATGTTCTTTCCTTGTTAATCTGTTCATGTTGTTTGCATAGAAATGTTCAATTTACAATTTGATGAATTGCACAAATACAAAACACTGTACCGTATTTGGGTTTCTATAGTTGTTCTGTTATCCATTGTAACACACAAAAAAATAAATCACATTTTTTGGTAAACAAACTACCATCTCAAGAGGCCATGATTCCGTCATGCATTTTGATGGGTAACCTATAAAGTCTGACTTTTACAGGCCTGTGTGCATAAGAATTATCTACACTCCCTGAATTTGCCTCACTTATTCATGTTTTGCCACTATAGAAACCCTTCATGGTCTACATGTGTGTGAAAGCTTATTTTGATTAACGCTGCGTAAAGATTTGCACATTTTAAATGCCCTTATTTAAATGTAGGTGATAAAAGGATCTGCTGAATATGAGTGATGACAAACCCTTTCTATGCACTGCTCCAGGCTGTGGACAGGTATTTATTTATTTTAAGAACTGTTTAAATATGAAAGACTGCTCTTGATTTAAACACAGTCAAATTACAACAAAAATTGTTTTCATTTTTAATATATATTTTAAACTGTAAGGATGATTCATTTTTTATCTGCCTTTGCAAATATATTGTGGTATAGGGTTTTCTTTACTTTTATTATACAGTATATCAAACATTGTAATTTAATTCCATTCTTTAAATACTTATTGTAACTATGTCCCTTAGTATTGCAGTTTACAGTATTTTATCATGCGTCAAACCGTTAAAAAAACTATTCCTTATTTTCAAATGAGGATTGGTTTTTGGGTCCATTGATTTGATAAAGCTCATATAACCATTTATTTTTGTAATTTCTAATTTCTGACTCCACTTTTTATTTATTTAAAGCGTTTTACTAATGAAGACCATTTGGCTGTCCACAAGCACAAACATGAGATGACACTAAAGTTTGGTCCAGCACGTAATGACAGTGTCATTGTAGCTGGTTGGTATTGAATTTATATACATTCACTCCTAATGAAAGAACATACACTGTATAAACTGTGATTGCTTTAAAACTGTATATTTGTTACACTGATAAAGTCAATATCAGACTAATGGCAAGCTCAATATGTTTGTGGTGATGGGTATATACTAATACACAGAAGCCTGATCATAAAAAGTCATAGGCTTTTTATTAGTCTTATATCATGGAATGGCCCACTTGCTAAATTATGTTGCGGTTCATTCAAACATAAGGCACGTGGCTTTACTTTGATTGTGTTTGTGTTAAATGTATAGTTGGTAAAACTTGATAAAGATAGTGCCCACCTCATACTGGAGGTAAAAAAATGTACTGTTTTGTCGACCATTTCAGACCAAACTCCAACACCAACCCGCTTCTTGAAGAACTGTGAAGAAGTGGGGTTGTTTAATGAACTGACAAGCCCTTTCGAACATGATTTCAAAAAGATTGCAGAAGAGGACATTAAAAAGGTAAAATACATTTAAAAAATGAAAAAGATTGCAGAGCTGAAGCATAGGCCTATGTTTTATATTTGTTCTTCTGATAAAAATGATGATTTCAGAATAGAATTAATTCAAAATAATGGTGCTTCATGTTTATTAGATGCCCTTAGATTTATCTCCGCTCGCAACACCAATTGTACGAAATAAAACCGGAGAGCCTTCAGCAGTAGAAAAAACACACCAGGACAGCCCACTTCCGCATCCAGAATCCACTACAAGTGATGACAAGGTATTACAGTTAAAGAAGCCTATATTTAAAAAAAAAAAAAAAAACAATACATGATATGTTTTTGAAACTGTATGGTAAATATTACTAACTGTCTGTAGACAAGAAGACAAAATAATTTAAAAAGTATTTGAATTAAAAATACATTTTGCTTATGAAGATACATTTAAACTTCATAAGGGCAGCAGTGTGTAGTAGTGGCAAGGGCTCTGGACTCTTGACCGGAGGGTCGTGGGTTCAATCCCCGGTGAGGGACACTGCTGTTGTATACTTGAGCAAGGTACTTTACCTAGATTGCTCCAGTAAAAACCCAACTGTATAAATGGGCAATTGTATGTAAAAAATATAATGTGATATCTGTATAATGTGAAATAATGTATAATGTGATATCTTATAACAATTGTAAGTCGCCCTGGATAAGGGCGTCTGCTAAGAAATAAATAATAATAATAATAAACTTCATACTGTACAGTACATGAAAAGAGTCTTCTTATTGGGAACAATTAAAATGTTTTAAAGAAAAAGGTTGAGGAAATATTTTAAGAATATGATTACTGACTTATTCTATTACTCATTTAATACAGCAGAGATTTTATGTGGTATTTTCAGGAAGTTTCATTGCAGCAGATTGCACATCATACATCTTCTATAGTTCGTCCAGCATCACTCCAAGTCCCCAGTGTACTCCTTTCAAGCTCAGATGCTAATGTTTTAATACAGCAAGCAGTACCATCTCCAACATCTAGCACTGTCATTACACAAATTCCACCCGCAAACAGACCAATAGTGTAAGTAGCTTCGAAAACGTTTCTTATTTATTCAATATTTTGTCTACGTTCTTTTTTTATGCCATGTGATTTCATTTTTATGTGATTGTGAGTTTTATTTTGTTTAATTGGTTGGAATTTCTTGATTATTTGATATTCAACATGTAGTTTTAAGATGGTGTTTTGTTTTTGAATTTGATAAAATAAAGTTCTGATGCTGGAGTGAATTTAGCCTTTTAATCTAGAATTTGTAACCTGCTCTGTTTTAAAGTATTTCTTCCCATTTTCTGTTTGTTTTTTTTTTGCTTTTTCCTGCAGCCCAATTTCTGGCTCTTTCCCTGTACTTTTACAACTCCCTAATGGCCAGACCATGCCAGTTGCTATTCCTGCCACAATAGCAAACACCAGTGTACATATGCCTACCACAATCCCAGTAAGTTTAAAATTAAAAATAATAATTATTATTATTATTAACTGCTGTGATTATGTTTGAAGAGCACATTTTGCATTCAGTTTACTGTATTTGATAAAGATTTAATTAACATTCTGGTTTTTTTTTTGGTTTTTTTTCTGGTTTTTTTTTTGGTCTGTAATAATTTCTGTAATAATGTAGCTGTTCATTGTGATTTACTTTTACTTTTATTAAAGAAACTTCCCCACTTGTGTGCTGTGATATTAATAGACATTGTAGTTTTATCAACATACTTAGTATTTAGTAAGTGGAAGTGGAACATTTAGGGTTTCCAGTGTTTATTATTTCAGAAACCTTTTCAGCTGCTGTCATAGAATAAATAGAGTGTTGAGTTTTTAGCTAGCGGTAGTGATCCTGTGTTGGCTGGTCTGACTGCTGGATTGGAACACTGAACAGCAGATGATTAGCTGCTGATAGTGTCACTATGGGGAAAAGTCTTCTGTCTTTTTGTCTGTAGGGATTTCACTTCAAACACTGCAGGTAAAAAAAAAATGTTTCACACCAACTTGTATGAGAATACTATTTATAGGTTGTGTTTTGCCTTTTTTTAAACTTTTTCCCATCTTGAAGTGATTGCACTTACAAGAATATAGAGCTTTGACTGAAATATCCCATCAGAAGATTAGTGTGCAATTTTAAATTACTTTTAGTGTATGTCATCTGTTTTGGGTTTTAGAAAGTCTAAAATAGTTTTTGTATTTTCATCAGCTTGTCACCGTTGTGCCTAATGTTCCTGGAATTCCAGGACCCTCCTCCCCACAACCTGTGCAGTCAGAGGCTAAAATGGTAAAACATTGTTCTATTTAAATCTGCAAAACATTGGATAAGCTCTTAAATTAATTGCTGAATGTCAACAAATCAACATACTTTTCCTATTCTTCTGCAATGCTAACTGCCATATCTGAAATATAGCATTATACATCCCCACGTGTTGGTATAACTGTTTAAATAGAATACTTGTAATTTATCTTTTCGTTTTTAACATGCTGACAACTTTTTACACTTATAACTTTAAAGTCTGTGTGACAGGCTGGCTGCAGGGAGGAACTCAGACCAGAACTAAAAACACACAGAGCAGACAGAGACTTGGGGTTTTGGTGAAGCTGAGCGCGTGATGGCGCTCAGCGTTTAATAATCAAACAGAAAATAAAAAGGTTTGTACACAAAACAGAAACAGGACACGGCACTTTCGCCAAAATAAATATATAAACAAAACGGACTAAACAGTAACAAACGGTGGACGGACAGACACACAAACACGGTGAGTAAATAAATAAAACAAGTATCGTGCTGGTACTACCAGCACGCGATAGCAATTGTTATAAGTATTTCTTTCTTCTCTCTCTCTCACCCGTTCTCCACTCACGAACACCCAACCCGAGTGAGTGAAAACATACAGCTTTTATGCAGTTGTACCGAGACTTCGATTGCTAGTCAATCATTCAATTGGAATCTCGGTACAACTGCACGTGAATTAATTAAAGTGCAATTCCCGTGCTCACATATTATTACTTTTTACTTGCACGTGATGTGATTTGTGCCCTCCTCGTGCCTAAATACAAATCTACAATTTAAACACATGTGAAACACAGACCCGCTTATATCCCGTGTACCAATGCCTATACACCAACATTTACACACAACACGTAACACAAAATACACACAGGGGGCACTTTGCCACATATACCCCCCTTGTGCAAAGCACACATGGCCTCAATGGCCACCTCCCCCTCAGTCCCAAAGTCCCGGAAGAGGGGAAGCAAGTTGTTTCTGGGGGTGGCCATGGTGGAATGTCCGCACCCCCAATTCTTCGTGGCGGCAGCTCCCTCTTCCGGGCTTCAGCCACACTATCTCCTGCCGCAAAGTGCAGCTGGGGAGCTGGTCTCCTGACCTCCCCTTCTTCATGGCGGCAGTTCCCTCCGTGGGGCTCCGACCACACAATCTCCGGCAGCGAAACTGCTGCGGGGAAGCTGGTCTCCTGACCTCCCCCTTCTTCATGGCGGCAGTTCCCCTCCGTGGGGCTCCGCCACACAATCTCCGGCAGCGAAACTGCTGCGGGGAAGCTGGTCTCCTGACCTCCCCCTTCTTCATGGCCGGCAGTTCCCTCCGTGGGGCTCCGCCACCCACCTCCGCAGCGAAACTGCTGCAGGGGAGCTGGTCTCCTGACCTCCCCCTTCTTTGTGGCCGCCAGCTCCCCTCCGTGGGGCTCCGCCACCGTGTTTCCTGCCACGGAAATGCGGCTGGGGAGCTGGTCTCCTGACCTCCCCTTTCTTCATGGCCGGCAGCTCCCTTCATGGAGCTCCGCCACAGTGTAGCGACCGAGGCAAAGCAGAGGCCCCGGCGACCCCAGGCGGAGCAGGATCCCTGGCGACCCCAGGTGACGGCAGCAGCAGCGGACCCTCGGGAGGCGGCGGCAGCAGCAGCGGACCCTCGGGAGGCGACGGCAGCAGCAGCGGACCCTCGGGAGGCGGCGGCAGCAGCAGCGGACCCTCGGGAGGCGAACTCGGGAGGGGAGCCCCTGGCCATAGAGGCGCAGCGGGAGCTCCACTTCTCCCTCGCACCCTGCACCCTGTGTGGAGCAAAAGGCAGCCCCAGGCGTGCGGAGCGACAGGCAGCCCCAGGCGATCGCGGAGCGGCTGGCAACCCCAGGCGATGCGGAGCGGCTGGCAACCCCAGGCGATGCGGAGCGGCTGGCAACCCCAGGCGATGCGAGGCAAGCATCCTTGGGCGAAGCGAGGCAAGCATCCTTGGGCGAAGCGAGGCAAGCATCCTTGGGCGAAGCGAGGCAGGCATCCTTGGGCGAAGCGAGGCAGGCATCCTTGGGCGAAGCGAGGCAGGCATCCTTGGGCGAAGCGAGGCAGGCATCCTTGGGCGCAGCGAGGCAGGCAGTCAGGACAAGCTGGGGTGCGGGTTTTGGCCCTCTTCTCGGCCACTGCGGCCGGGCGGTTCTTCCCTATGCTTTCCTCAGCAGCCTATGCAAGGGCTGCTGAGGACCGCCAGCATCTAGTCCTGGTCCTTCTGGTGACGGGAGAGGCAGCTCCTGCTCCTCTCCTCGTGACGGTGGGGAAGTGATACCAGCAGGCATTCATCCTCTGCTGGTGGGGAAGTGATACCAGCAGGCATTCATCCTCTGCTGGTGGGGAAGTGATACCAGCAGGCATTCATCCTCTGCTGGTGGGGAAGTGATACCAGCAGACATTCCTCCTCTGCTGGTGGGTTGGCGGAGGCAGAGGCAGCTCCTGCTGCTCTGCTCCTGCCGATGGAGGTGGCGGAGGCAGAGGCAGCTCCTGCTGCTCTGCTCCTGCCAGTGGAGGTGGCGGAGGCAGAGGCAGCTCCTGCTGCTCTGCTCCTGCCAGTGAAGGTGGCGGAGGCAGAGGCAGCTCCTGCTGCTCTGCTCCTGCCAGTGAAGGTGGCGGAGGCAGAGGCAGCTCCTGCTGCTCTGCTCCTGCCAGTGGAGGTGGCGGAGGCAGAGGCAGCTCCTGCTGCTCTGCTCCTGCCAGTGGAGGTGGGAGGCGTGCAGTCTCCTGGCGGCGGAGGTGGGAGCAGCGTGTAGTCTACCCTTGTTTCAGGGGACTGGTGCGGCCCTCCCCTCTTGCAGGGGACTGGTGCGGCTCCCCTCGAAGGGGAGACCAGCAGGCATTCACCCTCTGCTGGTGGACAGGGACCCAGCAGGCATTCACCCTCTGCTGGTGGACAGGGACCCAGCAGGCATTCACCCTCTGCTGGTGGACAGGGACCCAGCAGGCATTCACCCTCTGCTGGTGGACAGGGACCCAGCAGGCATTCACCCTCTGCTGGTGGACAGGGACCCAGCAGGCATTCACCCTCTGCTGGTGGACAGGGACCCAGCAGGCATTCACCCTCTGCTGGGGACAGGGACCCAGCAGGCATTCACCCTCTGCTGGGGACAGGGACCCAGCAGGCATTCACCCTCTGCTGGGGACAGGGACCCAGCAGGCATTCACCCTCTGCTGGGGGACAGGGACCCAGCAGGTATTCACCCTCTGCTGGTGGAGGAGGCAGAGGCAGCTCCTGCTGCTCTGCTCCTGCCAGTGGAAGTGGCGGAGGCGGGACCAGCAGGAATTCACCCTCTGCTGGTGGAGGTGGGAGCTGCAAGCAGTCCTCCCATGGCAATGGAGGTGGAACCAGCAGGAATTCACCCTCTGCTAGTGGAGACTGGGGCGGTGGACGCTCTACCTTCCCCTTTTTGGGCCGTGGACGCACCGACTCCTCCCTCTTGGGCTGTGGACGCACCGACTCCTCCCTCTTGGGCTGTGGACGCACCGACTCCTCCCTCTTGGGCTGTGGACGCACCGACTCCTCCCATTCAGGCGTAGGGACGTTCGGGCTCCTCCCACTCAGGCGTGGGACGTTCGGGCTCCTCCCACTCAGGCGTAGGGACGTTCGGGCTCCTCCCACTCAGGCGTAGGGACGTTGGGCTCCTCCCACTCAGGCGTAGGACGCTCGGGCTCCTCCCACTCAGGCTGTGGAGGCAAAACCAGCAGGCATTCTTCCTCTGCTGGTGGAGACTTGGGCGGTGGACACTCCGCCTTCCTCTTCCCCTTTCCCCTTCTCTGCCTCCTCCTCACCTTCCTCTCCTGGGCCAGTTCCTCCTCTCCCTCTTGGTAGGGGCAGTGCACCACTGGGTGCCCGAACTCCCCACAGGCAAGGCACCAGCCTTGGTCCTCTAGACCACCGAGGAGGACCTCCAGATCCTGGCAGCCATCTCTCCAGTTCCAGCCTTCCATTTTCTTGTTGTTGGGTTTTTTAAACAAATTGCGGTTCCTGCTCTGGCCTGAGTCCTGAGGCGCTGTTTTCCCGGTTCTGACACCACGTGTGACAGGCTGGCTGCAGGGAGGAACTCAGACCAGAACTAAAAACACACAGAGCAGACAGAGACTTGGGGTTTTGTGAAGCTGAGCTGTGATGGCGCTCAGCGTTTAATAATCAAACAGAAAATAAAAAGGTTTGTACACAAAACAGAAACAGGACACGGCACTTTCGCCAAAATAAATATATAAACAAAACGGACTAAACAGTAACAAACGGTGGACGGACAGACACACAAACACGGTGAGTAAATAAATAAAACAAGTATCGTGCTGGTACTACCAGCACGCGATAGCAATTGTTATAAGTATTTCTTTCTTCTCTCTCTCTCACCCGTTCTCCACTCACGAACACCCAACCCCGAGTGAGTGAAAACATACAGCTTTTATGCAGTTGTACCGAGACTCGATTGCTAGTCAATCATTCAATTGGAATCTCGGTACAACTGCACGTGAATTAATTAAAGTGCAATTCCCCGTGCTCACATATTATTACTTTTTACTTGCACGTGATGTGATTTGTGCCCTCCTCGTGCCTAAATACAAATCTACAATTTAAACACATGTGAAACACAGACCCGCTTATATCCCGTGTACCAATGCCTATACACCAACATTTACACACAACACGTAACACAAAATACACACAGGGGGGGCACTTTGCCACAGTCTGTTTCAAATCTCTTTTCAAAATGGCCGCTCTAGAGCACGGGGTTTGAGATCTGTCCTCTAAATCACTGTAGGAAGAGAGATTTAAAAAAATTAAAAAACTGAAAATAAGTGCTCTGGCTTTTCTGTTCTGTATCGCATCATGGATCGTTATTGCTGTGTTACGTGTTTGACAATGTGGGCAATAATCCTTACACTGTCAGTGCACTAGAGTGGCCATTTTGAAAAGAGCTTTGAAACAGACTTTAAAGTTATAAGTGTAAAACGTTGTCAGGATGTTAACAATGAAAAGAAAAATTGCGGGTACGTTATTTATACGTGGGGACGTGTATCACTATATTTTTTGGAACTCCGCTACTTACTCTTTAATGCATACTATTGGGGCACCACTGCATTCCTTGTTTATTAAAATCTTTGTCTATTTTTGAAGAGTTGTTGATAACCTATTCAAGCATACAAAGATATTTAGTATGTAAGCATATTTAAGTGGGGTAAAATGGCCAACAAATGTCCCACCCCAATGCACCACAGACCAGCAGGGGTGGTCCAACACTTTCCAGGATGCTGTATTTGTGTGTGTGTGTGTAATACTCACATAAACCAGCAGAGGGACATCATGTTTAATACCAAGCTATTTATCTAAAGGTCATTTTTTCTATTTTGTGTTCAAGTGATGTTTTAGATGCCACTACCAGGCCATGTTCAGGGATATTCTCTGTGCATTCTGTTATTAAACATGGTAATGTTTAAAAAATGTTAAATTGCATTTAACACTAGCAGCCCCCTGGCAGTCATTTTGGCGGTTTAAGGTTTTAAAATGTAATTTTCTCCAGTCGTGTAACACATATGGGGCTATGCGTTCGTGTACCTTTCTGTCCATATGTATTAAATATTCTCACAAAGCATGAAATGTGGGAGTGCATAAATAAAGGAGATATATTACATTATACCTAAAAGCACTGGCAGCAGTCACATTGACAGCCACACAGAAAACAATTGTATTTTGATTATACAGAACGGTATTCTACTTTTTATAATTTTTAGTTTACCAGTCCGCAATGTGTTTCGCTGTAATCAGATTAGTCTCTACTCTCAGTGAATGACTGACAGTCTATTTTCAATCAGCCTTTGGAGGCTGGTGTCTTGTTTGCCAGCTGCGCTGATTTGGTCAGTCAATTAGCATTGGCACTAGTGAAAATAAATACCACAGACCGTGGAGCTTTACAACGCAACAAAATATGGAGTTGATGTTTCGGATCAGATGGCATGGAAGTATTCTGTGAAAGCTGGCTCCCGATGGTGGTCTGTTCAGGTGTTTTACAATGTATTGGACCTAGCAGCCATCAACTCCTGGGTACTTTACAAAGAATGCACTGAGAAAAATTTACCAAGGAGAGAATATATTTTACAGTTAGCACAGCAACTTTGTAAGAAGCATTTAAAACAGGGAGACTGCCAAGCGTGTACCCACTGCTGAAGCTGGCAACCCCGTTGAGAGCCGCAAGAGACACCAATGCCAGGTTGGCAAGTGCAAAGAAAATAAAACTTCGGACATCTGTGCCCTGTGCAGAAAGGCAGCATGGAGAAGTGCATTATCTGTGTTGATTGTGAACAGCCTTAGACTCAAGGTAAAGGAATACCCTTTTGTCGGAAAAAAGAAAAATAAATTAGACTTTTTTTTATAACTTCTTGTGCTGTGCACTTCTGTAAAATGTTTTTTCTAAGTTTATTTATCTACGTTGTTCAGTTGCTTTTGCTTATCTGACAATTAACCGATTGCTGTTAAAAAGTTATATATATATATATATACTTCGTTTTCAGATGTTTATGTGACATAGTCAATAAAAAAACTAATTACATCCGACCTTTCGTTATACTATTTACAGTGTTTTAAATAAAGCCGTCAGAAAGACTGCTGTGGGGCGTCTAGGTATGAGTATATCTCCGGTCCTTCTAGTGTTAAAAATGGAATACCAATCTCACGCATAACTTGGTGGTCTTTCAAAGTCATAACGTTTCTGCAACAGTGGGGATTAATATGTGGCCTAATAGGCCCCATTAAGTTCTTCAAATATGTGCTATAAATGATTATTATTCTGTTAAAAATAATTAGTCTTCATTGGTGGAAAAAGTGAAAGCTGAACCGTTGCTTTGTGAATAATAATATCCTTTGTGGCTTCATTATTTCAGGATTCCAAGCAAATTTACATTTTTGCCAACTGTTTTTCTGGATTTAGGTGCCTGTAACCCCAAAAATGCTGACTCTCCCATTAAAAATGTGTGTCACTATTTATGAGGACTCTATGACGTATGTATATTTAAAAAAAAATAAAAAATAAAAAAGCCGACATATTGCATGTTTCAAACTGAAGTGTGAGAAGGATGGTAACAATCTGATCAAATACAAATGTCTGGAAGCCCAGAGGTGTTTTAACACCAGCAGAAAACGTCAGTTTCATGCAACAGGAGTGATGGTGACCAAACGTGTGAGTACTGTTGTGGAAAAATGTACCATAAAATGAACCGTTGCTTTCAAGAAATGTAGAAAAAGAACAATGAAAAACCAAACAAAAATAAAAATGCACTGAGGGTTGTGCCATTGGCTCCTAAGGCAATCCGTGTGTCTGGAGACCTGTTATTTGTATATTTAGGATTATTGTTTCAGATTAGTGCAGGAATGAACAACTTTTTTTCACAACTGTGGGCTAAATAACATTTGCTATGTAAGCAATAAGCAATCACCCATGACAGAATGCGCAATAAGATGTGTCTTAATTTCTGTTAGTGTTTAACTATAAAAAATAAAAATAAATACTTAATATCTAAGTGTCCTGAAGTCCTTAACTACCAGTATGGCGGCAATCATTTTTTTACGCTGTAAGTATATTCATTAAACCATAAAGTAGCCCCTGCTCTCGAAGTACACTGTCCCTTTTTTGTAATGCTCCTGCTGTTAGATTTTTCAGTTGATGAAACTGATAGAAACAATTAATCAAAATGACACTCAAAATAAATGTTTGAAAATGAATAATCACACAAAAAGTATGTAGTTATTATTATTTTTTTACTGGATTGCCTGGATTTGTACATTTTAAATAATACTGGATAACAGAGAATGAAGTTTATATTATGGATCTTTAATCACAGTGAGACATATTACAGAGAAGTAAAATTAACAGCTAAACTACCAGAGGAGGTGGTAGGGTTGTAACTACCTACCCTGTGGGTACCCAGAAGCATAAAACGTAAGGTTACTTACCGTAACCCTGGTTCCCTGAAAGAGAAAACGACCACCAAAACGTTACGTATGGGATATGCCTGCCAGTTGGTAGGTATTTTCTGAGCTGTCTATACCAGAGCTGCCGATAGGCCCCTTCCTGGGATGACGCTCTCAGTCCCGCCTACCGAGGGGTAAAACCGTCATTCCACAGAAGCCATTCTCTTTTTGCATCGAAGCCGTGAGGGCGACTGATGCGACCTCGCTGGTTGGTGGTCGTCTTCTCCTTCAGGGAATCAGGGTTCCTTTTCAATTCGAAGACGACCACCAAAACATTACGTATGGGAAATGTATACCAGAGCCGTCGCAAGGGAGAGGGAATGGCAGCATACGAGGGACGCATCAGAACTGCTTACCTCTAGGTTACCAGTGCGAGCGTGCGACTTCAACGACCCTCGTGCCTATTGAAGGCAAAGCAGGATCTACCACATTCAAGCTGTAGAACCTGGAGAATTTATGTGGCGTAGCCCAGCTAGCCGCGGTACATATATCAGGCAGTGAGGCCCCTCCGAAGAGGGCCCAAGATGTAGCCAACCCTCTAGTAGAGTGTCAGCTACTCTCCCAGGTGGGGGTAAGCCAGCACTGTCATACGCCACAGAGACTGAATCCACAATCCAGTGGGACAGTCTCTGTTTTGAGAGGGGCTGTCTTAGGGTCCGTAACCCGTGACAAACAAAGAGCTGGTCAAAATGATGCAGAGCCCTTGTTCTATCCACTTAACATCTCAATGCCCGCACTGGACAGAGGAAGTTCAATCTCCTATCCTCCTCTGAAAAAAAGAAAAGCAAAAGAGGTAGATGGAAAGACTCCAGTTCCACACGCTGATTCATGTGGAAGGCTGTGATCACCTTTGGGAGGAAAGCAGGGTTTGTACGCAGTGACACCCTGTAGCTCACTGACCCGTTTTGAGGAGGTGATAGCCAAGAGGAAGACTGTCTTCACAGACAGATGCTTCAACTCAGTGGAGTGTATGGGCTCAAACAGGGCCTTCATCAGAGCCTCCAGTACAACATCAAGGCTCCAATCGGGGAGAACAGCCCTCCTGGGAGGGCGTAACCTCCAAGCACCTTTAAGAAACCAGGTAGCCAAAAAATGCACACCCGGAGATACCGAAGCTATGGGGGCATGGTATGCAGAGATAGCCGCTAAATACACCTTCAATGTGGAAGATGACCTACCAGCATCAAGCAGTTCTAGCAGAAACTGCAAGATACCTGGCAAGGGGCAGGCACCATTTCTCAAAATACTTCCACTTATAGGCGTACAGCGACCTAGTGGAGTCTGCCCAAGCACTCTGCAGAGTACCCACAACTGCGTTTGATAGCCCTAGGGTTGTCGAGCAGCCCCGTTCATGGGCCAGACCCATAATTGGATCCTGCCCAGTTCCAGATGCCAGAGAGTGCCTCTTGTCTGACAGGAGATCCAGGCGCAGTGGGATCTCCCAGGGCTGGCCTTGTATGAGCTGGCATAGGGTCGAGAACCAGATTCTCCTGGGCCACCGAGGGGCCACTAGCAGAACTGTCGCTTTCTCTAACCGGACCTTCTCCCATCATTATGCAGCATTATGCAGCATGAAGGCTTGTATGCACAGAGTCGTTAAGCACACCAAGTGCACTAAGCACTCCGCACTGATTGCACTGAGTGTCATTTGCACCGAGTGCACGAAGCACCGCATACATGGGAAACGCTATGCGTGCACTGAGCACCTTGCATCAAGTACCATGTGCACTGGAGCACTATGCGAACCGAGTGCACCGGGCAATGTGCGCACTGAGTGCACTTAGCACCAGGTATTGTATGCACCAGGGTGCTATGCGCACTGAGTGCACCGGGGGTACCGAGGCCAATGAGTGCACCGTGCTCCGGGGTACCATATGCACCGAGGCGCTGAGAGCATCGAGTGCCGTGCGCAATGAGTGCACTAAGCAACATGCGCACCACGTGCACCGAGCACCGCGTGCACTGGGTACCGTATGCACCAAGCACAGTGCCCACCAAGGCACCGAAGTACCACGGGCTGAGCGAGCACCGAGGTACCAAAGCACCGGGGGGCAGCTGAAGCAGCGGTGCCTACTCTAACTGCGTGTAGTCACACATCTGGTCAGCGCGTAGCTTATACCAGCGGACACACAGGCCGAAGCTGCAGCGGGCGAATCTGTGAACAGAGTACAAAAAAAACAATAGGAGTGGGAACTTCTTTTTTTTTTTTTTGAAGGCTCAACGCTGATTCCGTGAAAGTGGTAAGCCAGCTTTCAGCCTGAAGGCAAGGGAACTAGTAGACTCAAAGCTCTTTTTCACAATACGCTCGGATACCAACACAGAGGGTCTTACCTTCCCGCCTTAAGAGGCAAAAATAGAAATGGCTTCCGTGGTATGATGGTTTTAACCCCTCGGTAGGTGGGACCGAGGGCGTCATCCAAGGAAGGGGCCTATCGGCAGCTCTGGTATAGAGAACTCAGAAAATACCTACCAATGAGCAAGCATATCCCATACGTAATGTTTTGGTGGTCGTCTTTGAATTGAAAGGGAACTGAAGACTTGGTATGACAAACTGAGAAATGGCTTTGCACACAGTGGGCAGTCAATAGAGTTTGCTGTAGGGGACTTCAACAGAGAGATGACAGAGGGCAGCTTGGCAAATGTTCAGAAATGTACATTAAGTGAGCTTAGCCCGGCATGGAACCTTGTGTTCAGCAGAATTCTACTGACCTACCTTCCTGCATACCGAGCTCATCAGCAAACACCTAATGAGCCCGCTCCAAGGAAACGGGCCCTCTCCCAACCTACATCATTTATACACATTCTCTGGGGGTGGAGAAATGCCGCTTTACAAGGACTGATGATGCTGCAAAGACCACAATAATGATAATTAACTTGCTGAATTTAGAAGATTATGCTGTTAATTAGTTGTAAAATAAAGATAAGTAATATAGCAGCAGATGGTATGATAACACCCATGAGAAGGAGGGTTATTACGCTGATGAGTTTTGTGTGGCAGATATGAAATATGGATCTGACTTTTTTCATGGACTGTTCCAAGAGAATAATACCATGTTTCAAAGTGCGGATTATCTAGAACGGTATTACATGGCAAGCAAATTTGGTTGACAGATTGGTCTGCAGCAGATTTGGGTAGCGTTTGAAATATGCTAAATTCACATGCAAACTGCTCTTTTTTTAAAGAGACATTTAAGCATAGAATTTTATTACAGATCTTATTCTAACAACCCTATGAATAGTGTTCATAGTGTGTGATTACAAGTGCAGCAGTACACTGTGTATTTGTTAAATTACACACATGGTGATCTTAAAAATATCTCTATTGAAAAGGAATACACATATATTCGGGAAAAGGCTTAGTGCTTAAAAAACATGGTCTACAGTTACAGTTTGTATCTCACTATATTAATAAATGATATCACCAATATTTGAACAGAGTAATTTTGTATCATTCAACCAATGTGGGATTTATTAGATTTACCTTTTTTCTTTTTTTTTTTTTTTTTTACTCTGTGATTTTTCAACAATGAAATAACTTCATACAAAATATATTAAGCTTGACATTTCCAATGTTTTGAAACATGACGTGGAAGACGTGTTTTGTGTTTTGTGCAATATTTCTTTCCAGTAAAATAAGACCAGGTTTCTTTGTGAAAGATTAATACACTTTCTGAACTGTGTTTCTAAAAGTAAGAGTAAAAAAGTCTGGTATTTAAAATGCAATGAGTCTGATCTGAAAGTTATTGAAGAGCAATGCACAATTCTGACCACCAACCCTGATGCCTGCTAGTATTGTGATTTGCAGTGTTTATGGGTACAGTTCTTTTTTGCATTCTCGGTTATTTGTTAAAGTATAAATGCTGAAAAAGTTAATATGCATGGACATGTGCATCCTTCCAAAGGGGGTAGAAATTGAACAAAATGAGGCTTAGGTGTAGTGAATTACTGTAGCTATGAAATACAGCTCAGCTACACCTGACAGAGTGCCTAGTGTCAGAACACTTTCAGCTGGGACACCATGATATACAAACAATGTTGTTCAGGTTTGAACCGAAAATACAAGGGGTCAGGAAAATATTAGATTTATAAAATTCTTAGGAAGTTAATGGATATTACACAATTTCTTCCTTCTTGTACTAAACAAAAAGTAATCTCGGTCACATTTTTACTGCTGCTTTAAAAACTGTTAACCTTTCCCTAATTATACTGTGTAGAAGAACATAAGAGCAAAAGCATGCTCTTAGTCTTAAAAATATTTTATTTATACACATTCATTTCTCATTATATTATCTGAGAGCCAAGTATTTGTGGTTTAACGAGTTATGGTCTTAAAGGTGAATTAAAATAGAATTCAATAATTATGTGTGCCAAGGTATAGTATGGTTTAGTATAATAGCAGTTGTAGCCTTCTATAAGGATTGGAATACGTGTGTGATTTTATTTTTATTTTGCCAATGTACATTTTTTAGAGATTTGTACTAATATTTACTAAGTATTTTAGAACATTTGTTCTTCACATAATGCATTATTTACTTTTTTTTCATGTACAAACCAACAGTAAAATATTATTCTGAAATTTGAAATTCAGTATAGGTTGAAAGAATTCTTTTAAATAAAAAAAAAAAAATCTGTACTCTTCACAAATCTTAGTGAAACCCAACTTGGTGTCACACAATACATTTACACTTTATGAGATTTAAACGGCATCAAGCATGCTGTCTAAGAGTAAAAAGTGGTTGTTTCTTTTTGTTTGGAAGCCTTCTATTTGATGTATTTTGTTGCATTAAAATGGCACATGTTACAAAATGCAGAAGATGGACAAAGGTCTTCTAATATACAATATTGCATGATATTTTATGATAAATCTGTGCATCATTTGGATATTTTATGATTGTTTCTTTATTTTATTTAACTTTACAGAGATTAAAGGCTGCTTTAACCCAGCAGCAGCATCTTCAGATAACTAATGGAGAGACCCAACCGGAGGAAGCATGTCTCCAGTCACTACAGCAGCCGGCAACATCAACTACTGAGACACCAGTATGTACTGCCAGATTTCAGAGTTCAAAGTAAATCTTACAGTATTTCTTTTTATACTCTGCAGCTTGTTTCTAAGATGGAATTGCTCTCTACTAAATGTACAGTGTGGTAAAAATTAATTTTTCTCTTTCTGTACATTATATATTTTATGAGGGATATTTTAATAGCACTTTTCATCATTGAAAATGTTAGATGTCATGCGTGTGTAATAATAAAAAAAAGGTTAGTTTATTTCTCGAAAATAATAATTCCAGTCCTCTTGATGTGATTTTCAATAAAAACAGTTTAATTCTGAGACAAAAAGGAAATCCAATGTACAGAACGTAACCACATACAAACTGCACGGACAAATCTTCAAACAAAATAATACTGTAGGTTTAACCTACAGGACCCTTCAGTGCCATCAGGTGAGCTTGATTAAAGAGTACAGAAATAAATAGGTTTAAATAGAAGGCAAAACCAGCCCCCCTTCTTGGGAGTCGCCCAGCTGAAGTCTTTGAAGATCAAGTCGGTCCAGGCTTGAGACTTGTACCTGTGATCGTAATCAGTATTTTAATTAGCAAAGTAATTCATACATGATCAGGGGTACTCAGCCCGAGGTAACAACTACTCTCTATGCCATAAAATAAACCATTTATTTGGTCTCATGGTTACAACACTTACAAAACAAAAGGTCCATTGAACCATCAAAAGAACCCGATCTTATCCTCTGTTACAGGCAGACCTTTTGGCTGTGTGGCTGTGAGGTTACGCAGGGGGAGAGATAATTAAGGATTTGTTCTTTCCTACCTGTAACAAGAGAATTGCAAAATGATTAATACAATATTTAACATTTTACACATATGTGATACATATGTACATAGGTACAGACTTTGACCTTTTACTAAATCTTAATAATTGTTTGCCTCAAAACTGGTTTTTATTTGTTTTATTTTGTATCTTTTCTCTCTCTTTTAAGGCATCTCCAGCACAGCACCCCCAGAGCACTGGCGGGAGGCGCAGGAGAGGGATGAGCGATGACCCTGATGAGAAGAGGCGAAAGTTTTTGGAACGGAACCGAGCTGCTGCAACAAGATGCAGACAGAAAAGAAAAGTTTGGGTTCAGTCTCTAGAAAAGAAGGCCGAAGATATGAGTTCAGTAAATGGGCAGCTACAGGTGAGGCCTAACATCCTCTTGGGAACAAAATAGCAAAGAATCTATTATGATTAAGCAGTTTTGCAGCTTGACAGTGATTACTAGCAGATTGATATCTCATTGCCAATAAATGCCTGTCTCCATATGTCACCAGCTGATGAGCATATCCTTTCTACTGCCTGAGCAATTTAAAGCATGCCCTTAAAAATCTCTAAGGAAAATTTGTCTTTTTGAACCTTCATTTTGTAGAAAGCAATTAGGATACCATGCTGACAAGTTCGAAACAGTTCACATACCTGTTTTCTCTCTTGATGCGGCAGAAACAAAGAAAGTAAAATGTGTGTTCCAGGCAGACGATTTAATTAGATGATTGTTTTATTTTGCGCGTAGCATCCAGTATTCCTGAATTAGACCTGACAGAAAAAAAGTGAATAGATATTTTGAAGTTGCCCCAGTCACTTTTTACTCGTGTATATTAAAGAGTTAAACTAATAAAAGTGGATGAAGAAAGGGAAACCATCTGCCTCAGGGTGCCTGAAGCAGAGTTGTTAAGTGTGAAGAACAGAGTGCCTTGCACAGAAAATTGAATGTCAGAGAATTAAACTGTACTTTATTTGAAACCATTAATCAGACCTGAAATTCTGTAATAACTCCTTTGCTGACATGCCGGCATAGCTGATCAGCATAGTGGGCAGTAATGATCCATGATTACTTCAACATTATCCCTAACTGTATTTCTAATGAGGTATCCAACCTGCCTCAAGGCTTAGAATACAAAAAAAGAAAATAAACTTGTTTTGGCTTATATTTAACATATTTAAGGTTTTAAGTTAATCATTATCCTACCGTAGAACATTTAAATGCAGACTTCCCATAATGTATATATAGCTCTAATATTGTACAGCTGTAGTTATTTAATATTAAAGTAAAAATGTGGGTGGAAGTTATTGCATATAGATATATACACAAATTGATACTCCCTGTTTCTGTTTTACATTGACTTGTTTGTTGTCTGCTAAAATAAATACAGTAGTGTACAAATGTATGTATCTATGTATGTATGTTTAGTTTCTGTCTGTAAAGGATCATATTTCTCTCCTCATCACCTAAGTAATTTTTTGTTTTGTTTTACTTCATAAAGTTTTATACCATTCAGTATTGGTTAAGCATAAATAAAAATTGTTTACATTTTTAATCTCATCTCTAGTCTAATCCATTACTTTTGAAAGATTTGTATTTGTAAATCATCCCTTCTAATCAGAGAGAGAGAGAGAGAGAAAGAAAGAACTTGTATTTAATATATTAATATTCTGAGCCCATAAAAAGCAGCTGTGGAATGTAAGCATAGTTGGCATTGTATTGAGACATGATAGACTTCAAACAGCCGTGTTCAGAATATGAAGTCATTTTAAAAACTGCAATGATTTGGCAGGAGGAGCAAGAGTAAAAAACAGATGTATTAAAGCAGGTTGGCTACATTTAAACTAACAGATTAAGTTGGTGTAGACTTTAAAATGGAGTATCTTTTATATGCCAGGGTTGGGTATCTGCTGCTTTCAACCCTGTTAAAGTCACCTTCATAATAATATACACCTCTTAATGCAAAATGCTTGCCTCCCAAGGGGGTTATAATGACAGCGGATTGTAAATCTTAGCCGCATCTTAGTGAAATCTGCTTCTGACATTGTGTCTTTAACCTGTTTCAGGTCCATTAAAGAACCATATTTAAATTGCATGAACAATATAATTTACTTATTTTACTTGTACTTTAAATTGCTTAGTTGTTTTTCATTATTGTGTTTTTAAGGAAACCAAGCAAAGCATAGTTCTTTGAATCAAGTGACTTTTTATCTTTTAAATACATATTAATTTTATTTTTATTTAGTGCTGGGACAAATATCCGAATATTCGAACAAATATTCTTTTACATGTATTTGGATACAAAAATCAGATGTTCGTATTTGCTAGAAATGACAAAAATATCTTACACTTATTTACCGCCTCAACAGAAGAGTGACAGTTTAAAAAATGTCAAATGAAAAAGCGCTCTGTGTGATATGTGAGATTTATATATATATATATATATATATATATATATATATATATATATATATATATATATATTAAAGGAAAAAATCAATAAAGCAGCTTGAGCCTCTATTTGAAAGTTTTAGACAGCAAAAAGTAAACAAACTACGCAGTGATCTTTATGGAAAGCCATCTGGGTCAAAAAAGCGTTGTGCTGCCTTAAAGCGAGTCAGAAAAAAGCAAGCATGTCATTCTGAAATGCCTTGCTTAAACAGTGCCCAACTTGCTGGAAATGTTGTGTGGTGATTTTTATATAGATTGTATATATTATATATTTTTAGTTGTGACTTTCTGCTATGTGGAATGTAATAAACGTTTGCTTGTTCAGCTGCAAAAAGGCACAAGTAAACTTAATGTTATTACTTTATGAAAACATGTCTATGGCCGCTGTTTACTGTGAAGAAATGGCAATGCCAGGGAATTAAAAAAATAATAATAATAATAATAATAATAAATGCAGCGTCAACTTTATGCACTATTGATTTTGGTAA
Organism: Acipenser oxyrinchus oxyrinchus; assembly: GCA_030684275.1. Classification (NCBI taxonomy): domain Eukaryota; kingdom Metazoa; phylum Chordata; class Actinopteri; order Acipenseriformes; family Acipenseridae; genus Acipenser; species Acipenser oxyrinchus. The sequence continues at coordinate 38,016,583 of CM060258.1, forward strand.
TAAACAAAACAACTTGAACTGCTATTTGGCATCCTTTGCTTTGTAGTTAATTCACTGGGGTAAAGAAAGGCCTACACAATGTATTCTTTACTCCTGGGATATTTTTTTTTTCTTTAACGTGTTACATATTGTAAATAGTGGTGCATACTTAAACATATTAAACTTGAACTTGTCAGTGCAGTTTCGTGTACTGGATCTGCGAAGTAGGCCGATCTTTGCTGGGGACTCCGAAGGGAGCGTCGCGTTGGCTCTGGTGCTCCTGTGGGTCATGTAGGGAAAACCGGCAGGGACTGTTTCTCCTCATCGCACTTCAGCGAACCGTGCTGGCCAGGCACCCAGGGAGCTCAAGGGCAGACACCTGCAGGGCTGGCCTTTGTCCTCCAGGGGTCGGTAGCTCGCTGACATCCACCCTCGAATTCCTGGGTGAAAAAGGAAGCTGGTTTGCTCGTGGGATCGTAGGACGCCCACTGAACCTTCGGGTCTCCAGAGCCATGTGGGGAATTCCTGCGCTGAGGGGGAAAAGCGATTGGGCATTCCACATTAGGGAGAAATGATCATTGTACACACAGTTATTATTTTTTTTAAACTTGAACTTGTAAGGAAGTAAAAAATACAAGTTCAAAACTGCACTATTTCTTGAAAATGGTGTAATACTGGTAAAACTTTGTTTTTTTCTTTCTCCTGCAGAATGAAGTCACCCTGCTGAGAAATGAAGTGGCTCAGCTGAAACAGCTTCTTCTGGCTCATAAAGATTGCCCTGTAACCGCCATGCAGAAGAAATCTGGCTATCACAGTGAGTAATGTTCCATTACCCATAGCCTTAGGCAGTTTAAATGAAATACTGCCAAAATTATCTGAGTTAACTGTGAGAAGAACATGCTTTGCTGTGAAATTTGAGAAATTCTCCATATTTATACATAACTCAAAGGCTATATTTTAAAATGCACAAAATAATGATATTTTATTGAAATACAATATATATTATTATCATTGTCATTGTAACAACCAGCGTTACGTTATCAAGTCACACAGGTAAACCCCAAAAAAATGGAAGAGGTTGCATTTTAACATTTATTACTTGAATTGAGTTTTAATGCAAAGTATATATTGCTGCCTTTACAGTTTGATATATCATTCATTCTAAACCAGAAACCATTGGAAAAGTGTATTACAGGGATTAGCATGTTTTGTTTTTGTTTTGTTTTTTAATATATACAGTACGGTGCAAAAGTTTTAGGCAGGTGTGAAAAAATGCTGTAAAGTAAGAATACTTTCAAAAATAGACATGTTAATAGATTATATTTATCAATTAACTAAATGCAAAGTGAGTGAACAGAAGAAAAATCTAAATCAAATCCATATTTGGTGTGACAACCCTTTGCCTTCAAAACAGCATCAATTCTTCTAGGTACACTTGCACAAAGTCAGGGATTTTGTAGGCATATAGTCAGGTGTATGATTAAACAATTATACCAAACAGGTGCTAATGATCATCAATTCAATATGTAGGTTGAAACACAATCATTAACTGAAACAGAAACAGCTGTGTAGGAGGAATAAAACTGGGTGAGGAACAGCCAAATTCAGCTAACAAGGTGAGGTTGCTGAAGACAGTTTACTGTCAAAAGTCATACACCATGGCAAGACTGAGCACAGCAACAAGACACAAGGTAGTTATACTGCATCAGCAAGGTCTCTCCCAGGCAGAAATTTCAAGGCAGACAGGGGTTTCCAGATGTGCTGTCCAAGCTCTTTTGAAGAAGCACAAAGAAACAGGCAACGTTGAGGACCGTAGACGCAGTGGTCGGCCAAGGAAACTTACTGCAGCAGATGAAAGACACATCACGCTTACTTCCCTTCACAATCGGAAGATGTCCAGCAGTGCCATCAGCTCAGAACTGGCAGAAAACAGTGGGACCCTGGTACACCCATCTACTGTCCGGAGAAGTCTGGTCAGAAGTGGCCTTCATGAAAGACTTGTGGCCAAAAAGCCATACCTCCGACGTGGAAACAAGGCCAAGCGACTCAACTATGCACGAAAACACAGGAACTGGGGTGCAAAAATGGCAGCAGGTGCTCTGGACTGATGAGTCAAAATTTGAAATATTTGGCTGTAGCAGAAGGCAGTTTGTTCACCGAAGGGCTGGAGAGCGCATACACGAATGAGTGTCTGCAGGCAACAGTGAAGCATGGTGGAGGTTCCTTGCAAGTTTGGGGCTGCATTTCTGCAAATGGAGTTGGGGATTTGGTCAGAATTAATGGTCTCCCTCAATGCTGAGAAGTACAGGCAGATACTTATCCATCATGCAATACCATCAGGGAGGCATCTGATTGGCCCCAAATTTATTCTGCAGCATGACAACGACCCCAAACATACAGCGAAAGTCATTAAGAACTATCTTCAGCGTAAAGAAGAACAAGGAGTCCTGGAAGTGATGGTATGGCCCCACAGAGCCCTGATCTCAACATCATCGAAGTCTGTCTGGGATTACATGAAGAGAGAGAAGCAACTGAGGCTGCCTAAATCCACAGAAGAACTGTGGTTAGTTCTCCAAGATGTTTGGGCCAACCTACCTGCCGAGTTCCTTCAAAAACTGTGTGCAAGTGTACCTAGAAGAATTGATGCTTGATGCTGTTTTGAAGGCAAAGGGTGGTCACACCAAATATGGATTTGATTTAGATTTTTCTTCTGTTCACTCACTTTGCATTTAGTTAATTCATAAATATAATCTATTAACATGTCTATTTTTGAAAGCATTCTTACTTTACAGCATTTTTTCACACCTGCCTAAAACTTTTGCACAGTACTGTGTATATATATATATATAATATATACACGCACACACACCACACACACACACACACACATACACAGTATGTCAAAAGTGGAAGAATAATAAATAATTTATTTTTAAAAAATTAAAAAAGGTCCCAGAAATGGTAATACATTATGATAATTGGGTTGTTACATGTATTGTCTATGTATCTGCATGTTTTTTATTGTATACAATAGTTTGATTCTATAATATAAACCATGGGTTTTCAACTGAGGGTACTTCTAAGGGTCATAGGGGGTACGCAGGACGACTCAGGAATGCACAAATAAAAATGAAAGTAAAAGAAAATAATGATCTTGAATTGATTTAATGGTATTATGTGTTCTCTAAACCACTGTGTATAATTATTTAATCTTTGTTTAGCAGCTCAAAGTGAACCACAGATGGGGAAAAAAAAACACACAGAATCTATCACGTCCACATTTTCTACCTGTACGCATGTGCGATTTCAATTGAGTGGATTTCCATTCTGTTATATGTAGGTGAAGTAGGTGTTTGTCGATTGTGTGTTCTGTGCTGCTCAGGATCTTTGCTGTTTTCAACTTGTCGTATCAGTGAAGCACAATGTTTCTGCATTTTCTTTAGAAGTATGAACGATCCAGTAAACATAAATAGTAATCACAATACTTTGACGTTTTTTGTTTTATTTATAACCGCAGCTGCATTTTAGTAACAGCAATAGCGGCTGGTTGTATATGTTGTCGCTGTTTGAAATGGATACATTACTTACTTTCAAAAGAAAAACGAAGGAAGAAAACACAAGAGTACAGAAAGTACAAAGTTATACAGAGTACATTTGGATCATTTGTATGTTGGCTTTAATAAAAAAAAAGTTAATTTATTGTTAGTTATAGTTTTATATTGAGGTTAATGTTTTTTATGTTGTAAACATTTTAAATGACACATATAATTATGCTGAGGTGGGAAGTAAATTGTAACATGCAAAAGATTTTCAGTGCAGACTATTTTGTATTATTTATAATGACTTTGCCAAATAGAAAGTGAATGAAGAGATTCCTAAATATTGCTTTTTAATTCTGTGCATCCAAAGACATTTAAATTTAAGAATGTATTTTTTATTTCTTAGCAGACGCCCTTATCCAGGGCGACTTGCAGTTGTTACAAGATGTCACATTATTTTTACATACAATTACCCATTTATACAGTTGGGTTTTTACTGGAGCAATCTAGGTAAAGTACCTTACTCAAGGGTACAGCAGCAGTGTCCCCAACCAGGGATTGAACCCACAACCCTCCGGTCAAGAGTCCAGAGCCCTAACCACTACTAAGCCCACTGTTTGGTATGTTGTCTTTAAACCAGCAGTTTGTCAGTCCCAGACTGTTGTGAACAATTATATATTAAATAAACTGAAAAAAAGAAATGTGTTAATGAGGTTATTCTGACTTTTATTGCAACTGTGAGCAAAAATTGTAAAGAGTACTTTAGCTGAAACCTCCCAGCAGAAGGGGTACAGTTTCAAAAAAAGGTTGAAAACCCCTGATCTAAACTATCTATAGTTTGGGATTTGATTTACAATTCTCCAAACAGCTGTTGCTTCCATAAACAAATGCATAATAAACAGCAGAACTGAGAATACACAAAGCAACATTCATAATATATACTGTAAAACATATCTTTTGGTGTTAGCAGTTAATGATGTTTTGGGGTATGTGTGAATGTATAGATGGTATCTGCCATATGTAGCCACTTCATTTCAATTTGCTACTGTCAGTGGAGCTGGAATGAAAAAGAGTTTTGCACCATTTTGTAGCAGTTCCGCAGGTGCTTGTGATAAAAATTAATGGCTGCCAGCTTTAAATAGTCATTGTAAGCATTTTTATAAGAACAAGCAATATTTTTTCATTTTTAAAGAATCCAGCCCTCCATCCTTGGTGCATTTAGAATATTGATTTTGTCAGCTTTGTGCTCATAACTCAAGAGCCCTTTTGATCTTCAATCAGTTTAACAACATGGGGAACCACATTTCGACGCAGAGTTACAACTTTCTGGAATATGCTTGTGACTTACATTGACAATGATTGCTTCTGAAATTAGTCAATTATAGCTCCTAGCCTGACAATTTTTTTTTTATTATTATTATTCTGAAAGTCAGCTGTGCACTACAGTGCCTATTATGTGCACCTATTGTTAACCATAGAACTGACATAAAAATAATGGGACTGACAGTGTTTGAGTTACAATAGACTGTCAGATACAGACCTCATTTTATGTGGTCTCAATTGTTGTTGTTTTTGTTTTGTTTTTTGGTTTTGATGTGCTTAAAGCAACTATCCTTGATAGTAGTGGGGACCTCCAAGAATATACTATGTAACTTGCATGCTTTATATTAGTCAAACCTAAATTACATATGATATAGTCCTAGAGTTTGGTTATCCAATGCACTTGTATATTAGTATTACCTGTGTGTGTGTGTGTATATATATATATATATATATATATATATATATATATATATATATATATATATATATATATATACACACAATGTCACAATGAAGGTAATACTGTTAGCATATTAAAGCAATAATATTCAATAAGATGACTTTTTCAAGGGATTTACTTTTTTTTTTTTAATCTTAACCTTTTAATGATATGCAATGGGCTACTGCCTTGCTTGCAGGCCTATGTTTTGGTTTGTTTGGGGGGGGGGGGGGTTCTGTATTTTTCAAATTTTTGTTGTCTGCAGCAACAACCATTGTTACCGTTCAAATTTAACTCCACTAACATACAATTGTATTCACATTTATTAAAAAAATGAAAATACCATTGCTTCCTTTCTAAGCTACTGTAGCAATGCAACACAGCATAAAGAGAGAGAGAGAGAGAGAGAGACTGACTCCTGGGTCCTCAGACTTTCTCTAGCCTTGCCTGTTAACATAGTTAATCATCCAGCTGAGACATAGCCATGGCAGGTGGGATGAAATTATCCAGCATACCCATATAGCTAAGCAGAACCCTAGTCTTCTCCATTGGCAGGCACTGCTCCCATCTGCTGGTACAAATGAAAAAAGTGTAATACTGCCCTGGGACCGCCAGCACACATACTGTAGGACACAGTATATTGTATAGCACATCTCCCGTAACTCCCCACTGGTAACCGATGTAATTGTAATAATTATATAAAGAAAAAAAAAAACACTTAACATGACTTGGATATAGATAAGCTCTAGATGATTTATTGTGCAAAGAAAAAATATTATAACACTTTTGATGCACATTTCTGCTTAAATCATTGAATGGATGGTTTGGGAATATACCCAATAGTATGCATTTTAATGTAATTGGATTATTACCTACATAAAAATATGTCTATATTTCACATTCTAAAATATCAAATGAAACCATTAATTACCAAGTGCCATTTAAATTGACTTTTTTTTTCATAAGCAGTATTAATGATCTTACTGGGTCTGCATTCCTTTACGAGTCAATACATGTGCAGGTTTTTTATTTTTATTTGGATCCAATTAATTCACTGCAACTGCTGAACAGCTGGTGGCATTTAGACTCCCAAGTATTGCTTATTCTCCTGTGTGAGCATCATTAGAATCAGGTGCTTTAATCATCTGTCGCTGCAGTCGCTGGCAAGATAGCTAAAAACAAATGAAAACAATTTGCGATTGTTTGCAGCCCATTACGTGGCAAAAACAGTAATGTAGTTCAATGAAGTTGTTTTAAATTCCATGCTTTTCAGTGTTTGTATAGGAGTTCAGTTCAATATCCCTGTGGCGGAGTGTCCCGCCCCTATGTATTTATTTATTATTTATATTATTGTTTGCGGCACGGATAACAGCGCCGCGTATTTCTTTATGTGTTTATATATTTAAAAACCCTGTGAGGATGCTTGACTGATCATTTAACTGATTATTTAACTAGCTGGCAGTCACGCATCCTTACCAAACGCGTGCAGACTGTGGCCGAGGGGTAATAAGATAATTAACAGCTAGTTAACCCCACGGCCAGAGTATAAGAACCTGCAGCTGTCCGTGCTGTGGGAGAGAGTGTACAGAGGAGAGTACGGGAAAACACGGGAGAGTGAGCGAAAGCAAAAGAAAGCGAAACAATTGCTATATTTAAAATATACTTGTTTCTGTTTATTTGTTTGGCCATCGCGCCTTTTTGTTTTGTGTTTTGTTATTTGTTTAAATCTTTTGTTTTGTATTATTATTTATTAAATACGCTGACCGCAGTAGCGTTCAGCTTCACCCGCCCATTCATTGTTTTGGTTCAGTTACTTCCTGGTCCGTGACGTCACCACACCTCACCACTGCAAGCCATCCTGCCACAATCCCTAATGGCTAGTTTCAGAGACACTGATCGGCAACAATCAAAAGGCTCCCTATTAGTATGTTTTATGAAAAGTGATGGAAATCTTGAGTGCATATAACTATTAATTGATATATAAATGTTTTTAAGACTTATGGTTTTGTCTAATTTAGCACTTTATCAATTATCTCTTAAAGGGTACATAAGGACCTTTTTATTTTAGTGTGTTACATGTTCCCATGTGTTGTTACAACTGTTTACGTAAGGTGTGTGTATTGTTTTAATTTTTTTTTTTTTTTTTAACTTTTAAATTGCATTCCCTGCCTCAAGATGGCTTCCCATGTACCTGCATGGCCCTTTCAGAACTACATTTCCCATCATCCTACTGCTCACAGGTAAATCCATCTCTGTTACATATGTGAGCGGGAGGATGATGGGAAATGTAGTTCTGATGGGTCCATGCAGGTACATGGGAAGGGAATGCATTTTAAAAGTTTTAAAAAATGTAAAAAAAAATTTAAAACAAATTTAAACAATACAAATACCTTACGTAAACAGTTGTAGCAACACATGGGAACATATAAAAATACCTTGCAGACTTAACTTGTCAAATTAATGAACATTATAAAGTCCATTCTACTTATACATTTTTTAACGTATTGTTTTACAAAGGATCGCTTGTCTCTATTATGGTTTTCCAAGTTGTGTTATTTTATATATATATATATATAATTGCATTTTTTTAACTTCTAGATGCTGATAAAGATGATAGTTCAGAAGACATCTCTGTGCCAAGCAGCCCTCAAAAAGAGGCAATCCAACACTGTTCTGTCAGTACTTCCAACGGAGTCAGTTCAACTTCACTGGCTACCACTGTCCTCACTCAAATGGCAGAACAGAGTACAGAGCCAATGAAAACACTAACACCCTCCCAGTCTCAGCCTTCAGGAAGTTGATTGGATGGAACATAGAGTCATGTTTTCACTTCTAACTAAAAAGGGAAACGGGAACTTCCATCCTTCTCCATTTGGGAGAAAGCGTTTTTTCATTGTTATGTTTCCTGAATTCAAAGCAGCAAACATAATTTAATTGGAGCAAATGGAGATGCTTGAGAGCAGGTTCTTTGCAAAATTCAACTGAATGTCTTTTTCGCATCCCTTTTTATGTTTGCCACACATTTGTAAAGAAAAAAGAATCTGTGGTTCTTTACATTTGTCACAGCTGAAAAGCTTTAGAAATATAAATTTAGGATTAAAAGAAGTGCATAATTGATGTGACATTCCTACCAAATTGTTCCAGTGCTCATGTTTGCTTTATGTAATTACAACAACACTGCTGGTCTACAGTATGAAAGATAACTCCACTCAATACTTAGACCACTGTTTCAGTAAAGAAAAGAGAACACCATGCCAAACAGAAGATCAGCCAACTAATCTTGTGTTAATATACATATACATTCCTGTATGTATGCCCATTTGTATTTATTTATTGAAATGAGACACTAAAACTATTTAATGTATTTTCTATTTGTAAAGTTTCTTTGTAGAGTTGTGATTTATAATTTATAAGCTTATCTGAGAGAAAGACATGATTTAGTAGTAACTATTTAATTCCTTTGCCTTTTCTAATTTTGCACATGAGGATGAAGAGTTCATTTTTTTATTTGTGTTTGCTTATCACTTGTAAATATGGTCAGCTTTTAGTACTGCATTTTTATACCTGTCTTGTTACACTATATAAGCAGTTGAGCTGAAAAACAACTCATGTTTTGTAAGTATGGGTGGTTTGGTTGCTTGTAGCAGCAGCTCTGTTTGGTTTGAATGTTGGAAGTTGTCTCAACCTGTAATAGTCTTATAGAGGAACTCTGCTTTAAATAATGTATGTTTAAGAATGAGTTTTGACTAACATTCCATGTGTAGTTTGACGGTTAAAGATTACATGATTTGTAGGTATACGTTTTTTTTTTCTCATTATCCAAACATCTGTAGATGCTGAGTTTACTAAATTTGCCATGAATGTTTCTTATTAAATTGATATTCAGAGACTTTTCTTTGTAATAGAAAAATTAGTTAAATATGTTTTTTTGTTGCTTTTTTTTTCATGTGTAGACATTGCTTCAGCTGGTATTAAAATAACTGTCTGGGTTAGTAGTGTTGACAGATTGCACTGTTAAAGAAAGTTCTCGATGTTGCTTTGTTTGAACTCTCATTCAAAGTGGTGTAAAAATGGTGTTAATGACATAACGAAGGATACACTGTATGTAAACATTCCAGAGAAGATGATTTTATTTTAATGTATTCATTTAGATGCGGTGGTAGAGGCCTAATTATTGTAGCTATGTCCTAACTAAAATGCATAGTGACACATTAAAAAGGACAATGTTACGGGGTTTGATAAATATGATTAGAAAAACTGCATAATCAATGTAATATAATTTGCCTTTTAGCTTTACAATCAATTATAATTTCACTACTGTGTAGTTTTGTAAGCCATGCTGCATTTCTTCTAAGCCCTTATATTGAAAAGTACATGTATTAACAGGTTATGTGTACTGTCACTGTTGTGTGCTATTTGCATGAGTAAATTCTCTAAGAGAATTAAACCTATTATTAAACCGAAGTCTCAGTTAGGTCAGTATCATTTATCATGTTGTATCACCTTGAGTAATAACCAGGTTCATCACTGGTCTTATACATGCATAAATTTGTTATTTTTAAAACAGGGTTTGATGTTAATGGTAAAGTGTAGTGAAAGTTCTGTATAAAATACAATTAATGTATTTGAAATGTTGTAATAAAAAAAAAACTGCATTCTATTCCAGTGTTCCATTCCTATAGTAGGACTCTGCCATCTTGTGGTTTTTTAGAGAAATACAGTGTTTGCCCACTGTGGTTTTTCTGTGTATCCCAGAGAGTGGAGCGTGTATGAATTTGCTCTTAAAACTTCTATTCTCACACATCCTAAACGTGTTGGTGCTGTAAAGGTACAGAGAGTAGCAATACAAATATCTGGTGTATAATTAAAGAATACTGTTTTTAAAATAATAATAATAATAATAATTCAAAAATGCTAATTCAAAAGTGACAAGGAGAATTCAATTAATATCTAGTGGAGGCAATAATAACCTCTTTTAAATGATTAGGATATTTGTCAATGAGCTTTTGGCATGATTCTTTTGTGGTTTATGACTGTTCTTCAACACAAAATTGTTCCAGTTCATTCAAATTCCAAGGACTTCTCTTGTGCACAGCCTTCTTCAACTCATACCAAAGATTCTCAATTGGATTTAGAGCGGGACTTTGACTAGGCCATTCCAGAACCTTGATTTTATTCTTCTTTAACCATTCTGAAGTAGATTTTGATGTGTGCTTTGGATCGTTGTCGTGTTGGAACGTCCACTTGCACTTTAAACCAAGTTTTGTTGTGGAGGGTTTCAGATGATTGGCCAATATCTTGTGAGATGCTATATAATCCATTTTACCATGTATTGAAACTAAATTTCCTGTGCCATTAGTGGAAAAACAGCCCCATAGAATGATATTACCACCTTCATGCTTGACAGTAGGCATGGTGTTCTTTTCTTTGTACACCTCATCAGACTTTCTAAAACGTAACGACTATCAGCATGACCAAATAGCTCGATTTTGAACAGAACTCATATCCATCATTCAAAAGCCATTTTGCAAACTTTAAGTGATTGTCCTTGTCATGTTTTCCTAAGAGTGGCTTTTTCCTTGGCCTGTGACCATTGAGATCTTCATCACGCAATATTGAAATGGAAACCCCAGTCCCACTTACAGCCAATTCACTTTGAATATCTTTGGCAGTCAATCTCGGATTGTTATTAACCTTCCTCACAATTATTTTACTTGTTCTTGGTGAAAGATCCTTCTTTCTTCCAGGCAGAGGGAGCGTTGTTACAGTACTATGAGTCATGTACTTCTTGATAATAGAAACAATAGTTGAAATGGAGATACTCAAGATTTTTCCTAAAATCCTTTGTTTTTGAGAAATTTCTAGAAATTATAAATTTCCATTGGGGTATGTAAACATTTGATTACAGCTGTGTGTGTGTGTGTGTGTGTATATATACAGTACTGTGCAAAAGTTTTAGGCAGGTGTGAAAAATGCTGTAAAGTAAGAATGCTTTCAAAAATAGACATGTTAATAGATTATATTTATCAATTAACTAAATGCAAAGTGAGTGAACAGAAGAAAAATCTAAATCAAATCCATATTTGGTGTGACCACCCTTTGCCTTCAAAACAGCATCAATTCTTCTAGGTACACTTGCACAAAGTCAGGGATTTTGTAGGCATATAGTCAGGTGTATGATTAAACAATTATACCAAACAGGTGCTAATGATCATCAATTCAATATGTAGGTTGAAACACAATCATTAACTGAAACAGAAACAGCTGTGTAGGAGGAATAAAACTGGGTGAGGAACAGCCAAACTCAGCTAACAAGGTGAGGTTGCTGAAGACAGTTTACTGTCAAAAGTCATACACCATGGCAAGACTGAGCACAGCAACAAGACACAAGGTAGTTATACTGCATCAGCAAGGTCTCTCCCAGGCAGAAATTTCAAGGCAGACAGGGGTTTCCAGATGTGCTGTCCAAGCTCTTTGAAGAAGCACAAAGAAACGGGCAACGTTGAGGACCATAGACGCAGTGGTCGGCCAAGGAAACTTACTGCAGCAGATGAAAGACACATCATGCTTACTTCCCTTCGCAATTGGAAGATGTCCAGCAGTGCCATCAGCTCAGAACTGGCAGAAAACAGTGGGACCCTGGTATACCCATCTACTGTCCGGAGAAGTCTGGTCAGAAGTGGCCTTCATGGAAGACTTGCAGCCAAAAAGCCATACCTCCGACATGGAAACAAGGCCAAGCGACTCAACTATGCACGAAAACACAGGAACTGGGGTGCAGAAAAATGGCAGCAGGTGCTCTGGACTGATGAGTCAAAATTTGAAATATTTGGCTGTAGCAGAAGGCAGTTTGTTCGCCGAAGGGCTGAGAGCGCACACGAATGAGTGTCTGCAGGCAACAGTGAAGCATGGTGGAGGTTTCTTGCAAGTTTGGGGCTGCATTTCTGCAAATGGAGTTTGGGATTTGGTCAGAATTGATGGTCTCCTCAATGCTGAGAAGTACAGGCAGATACTTATCCATCATGCAATACCATCAGGGAGGCATCTGATTGGCCCCAAATTTATTCTGCAGCATGACAACGACCCCAAACATATAGCTTAAAGTCATTAAGAACTATCTTCAGCATAAAGAAGAACAAGGAGTCCTGGAAGTGATGGTATGGCCCCACAGAGCCCTGATCTCAACATCATCGAAGTCTGTCTGGGATTATATGAAGAGAGAGAAGCAACTGAGGCTGCCTAAATCCACAGAAGAACTGTGTTAGTTCTCCAAGATGTTTGGGCCAACCTACCTGCCGAAGTTCCTTCAAAAACTGTGTGCAAGTGTACCTAGAAGAATTGATGCTTGATGCTGTTTTGAAGGCAAAGTGTGGTCACACCAAATATGGATTTGATTTAGATTTTTCTTCTGTTCACTCACTTTGCATTTAGTTAATTGATAAATATAATCTATTAACATGTCTATTTTTGAAAGCATTCTTACTTTACAGCATTTTTTTACACCTGCCAAAAACTTTTGCACAGTACTGTATATATATATATAGAGAGAGAGAGAGAGAGAGAGAGAGAGAGAGAGAGAGAGAGAGAGAGAGAGGTGTAAAGAATAGTTTATCAACATTAAAGAATAACCTGTTCAAATTAGTGAACATCGAAATTACAAAAAATACAAACATAAAATAGCTTGGTAGTTTTTGCATAATTATGAACAATATACTGTATATGTAAAGTGCCAAATAATTGTAACAAAAACAAATAACATGAGAAATGTTGTTTAACCTTGATATATTTTTACTCATAATTTGATTTTTTTTTTTTCGTTACAGTTGTCAGTGTTTTTTTGTTTTTTTTCTACACCATGGATTTTGAAAATATGTTATGTGTTATATGCCTACTACTGTTGCCACAGAACGAAAATACAGTACCAGGTTTTGAGGAAAAATATAGGTATCATCATATTGGTCAAACCTACAAGATTTACAAGTGTCTCTTAAATGCACTCAGTCTCGTCTATTTGTATCATTGTGTAATTCATACGATGCAGTGTAGCATTTTTCTGAAATATATACTTTCGAAATGAATTGATATGTTTACCATGAAAGTATGTTTATACGAAACCCAATTTCTGTCTAAAATAACAATTTTAACAGTCTTATGTAAAGCGAAGGATTAAACTGGTGGAAAACATGTTTGTCATAAAAGTTTTAATCTCCCTGTGGCAGGTCGATAGCATCTATTTCGTTTGCTTGGTAAGTGCCTGTTCTGGAGCTATTCGAGTGATGCCCACAGTTATAATCCGATGGGAGACCAGCGCAAACTGTACAAGTGTCTTTCCTGTTTTGGGAGTACATCATACTCGCAGTTTCAGTAGATCTTTTTTTTGTTATTTTTATAAATGATTACAGAAACAACAACTACCAATATACCTATTAATGCCACCGCATTCCCCACGCTGAAATACAGAATCACAGCCTGGCGGTCTGGAGGAAAAGTTGTTCTATCTTTTGTGACAATTCCAACGCAGAGATCTCTTGAGGCAACAGGACATAGTCTTTCGTTGACAACGCTTTCCACACAAATAAAATAGGGTGTCGAGGATCTAAGATCACGCAAATCACAGACATGTCCTTGTTTGATGTTTATGAATCGACCGAATCTAGTCTCCCGGTCAAACAGATCATACATGATTCTAAAATAGACCAATTTATTGTAATTATTCTGCACATCACTTATTATTCTAGCTGAACGGGAGGTGACTTCATCCGCAGAAATATTAAAAATCGCAAACTGGTTATACAAACATGCATCTTGAATGTCAGAGTCCTTTGTCTACTGTTCTTTGTTGGAAGTTCTGGTGCTGTCCAGCACTTCCGCAGTGGTTCGGCTCTGTGGTGTCCTTGCTTCGTTTACTGGATCTTGCAATGTCGGGGTGATAATGTGACGTTTGGATTCATTTTTAATTATAGTGATGACAGTGCTTGCATCCAATGTCGAACGAGATGGTGTTGGCATTGTCTGATTTTCTTTCAGCTCTTCGGCTTTGGAATGTTTTATTCTCAGGTGTTCTGCATTTATGTTTGTAAAGTACCCAGGATCATCTGCTGACATCAAATCTGCACACCCACTGTCTGTTTTTTGGATTTCTGCATTGCTTACAAAATCAAGATATTTCCCCATTAGGCTTTTTGGTTCCGCGCACTTAACAAACACTGTCAGGATTCGGAGTCTGTCCGAAGATGACTGTAGCCAGTCTTTCAGATGAATCAATTCGCAGTTGTTGTGCCATGGATTGTCGTTCAATTTTAGACTGGACAGTTGAGCAGCGGTGCTGAACACATCGTGGTTTAAATAGGTAAGCGTGTTATTATTCCGTTTTAAAATGTTAAGGGACGGTACATTTTCGAATGCATATTCATTCACGGTGCTGATTTTGTTGTGGCTTAAGTCAATCTCTTCCACGTGTGGAGAGTTACTTAAAAAATGTGGCCCGATTGCAGAAATGCAGTTTCCATTCAGTTTCAGTGATGTTAGTCTAGTCCCGCGAAGGCGTCTGAATCGATCTCATAAAAAGATAAACATTTCAAATGTATTTATTCGTGACAAGTGAACTATTTGTATCAAAACAGAAACAAAAATGAATTCAATAACATTTTTAAGAAAACAAAATAAGTAGAGTTTTTAAACAAACAAACAAAAAAACTGTCAATGATTCATGACTTTAAGTAAAATAAGTACATCTTTCATAGAAAATTAAATGCTGACTGTAGGTCAGTAAATCCTTTTGAACAATACAACATTTTCTCATGAAGCACCAGGGTTAAAGTAATTTTAAAGTGTGGATTCGTGTCTTAAATTTTGAACAGATATTCACAAATTCGTTTTAATTTAGTGCTAGTATTGTAGCCTGAATTTCTGTAATAATATTAATATTAAAATTACAATTGAACCATGAACATCATATTCAGCACACGATTAGTTTTTTTTGTTATGTCGCAATATGTTTTGCACAGTGTGACGTGTGAACCCTTATCAGAGCGTATACAAGAGACAGATTTGATTTAGCTGTCAGAAATTCGACTTTCAACTCAAATTCCGCACTCACCGCATACTTACAGTATTCATGTATTTGTAAAAACGAAAGACAAAGCGAATGTTACAAAACTATCAAGGAAACAACAAGGGTACACATAATCTTAAATGATCTTTATTAAGTTTTTTAACATGGTAGTAAATGCAATTGTCTAAAACAGTTGCATTGTTATTTTTTTGTTGTTGTTTGTTTTTTTCTAAAATTAAGTAAAATAAAAGAAATATTAACAGAAAATATATGTGTTTCTTACCCAAAATAGGAACCAAACCCACCGTGTCAAATTTATTAATCACGAAATGGGATTAAAAAAAATAAAGTTTAGAATGTTCAAAACCAATATATTTTTTCTAGTGTAAATTACAGACGTCAAAACATAGGCGGGTAATAAAATATCCTTCTCTTTGGTTGAAACCTGGTATATAATCCTTTTTTCCTTACATTTTCACTCTATTATAGTTTACTTTCGCAAAATCGACACAGCAAAATGCATTCTATGTCGTCAAGGGTTTTCGGTGAAATACGAGGGAAGAGGAGCGCTGACCAGCCACGCAGAGAGCACAAAACACAAGGAATCAGAGAAACAGAAAAGAATGCCACAAATCACATTGGGTTTTTTTTTTTTTTACCAAAAGAGAATCATCCCAAGAAAGTCTGGTGACCGTGGCTGAAGTGGGGCAAGTTTAACACAGTATCTTGCACCATTTAAGTTATGCTGCCAAGACTGTGCAAACAAAATGCTTTCAAGTATTTTACCTGATTCTGAAATTTTGAGAAAAATGTCTTGTGGATGGACAAAAGCAACCAGCATAACAGAGAGAGTGTTTTGGCACCAAAATCACAAGAACTTTTGCTTAAGGACTTGGATGTTGCAGGTTTTTTTTCAGTTGGATCTGACACCTCCAACAAGGGAAATAAGAAATTATTTCCATTAACCGTGCGTTACTTTTCTGCGAGGGAAGGGCTTGCTTGATTTTTATAAGAAAAATGACGAGACAAGTCAGGCAATTGCAACACGGATCTCCAATATTCTACAAGAGAATGGTCTCAGCATTAACAATGTGTCTTCTTACGTGGCTGACAATGCCTCTGTGAATTTTGGGAAACATAGGTAGTGTATCAGAAACTCAAACAGCTTAATAACCGACTGATACAAGTGGGGTGCAAATGTCATGTAATCCACAATTGCCTCAAAAATGGGAGGAGAGAATTGAGTTTTGATGTAGAAACACTCGTCCTCAAAGTATACTTTGAGGATGAGTGTTTCTACATAACTGTTGCTTTTAGTTATCCCACCATTCACCATGTGACTTGTAGTATACACCTCCAGGGCAAATCTGGACTTGCCACAACCATCACTATCACCCTCATCTTGTGGTTCCTCTTCGCTATAATGCTATTGATCGTTTTATACTCGCGCAGTCTGCGGTGTACTTGATTAAGAAAGACGGGTGCAGTTCAGCTATAGTTTTCTGTGGCAAAGTGGCTGTGGATGCAGGTGCTGGAGTGATGCAGTGCGTGAATGAAACAGATAGAGATGATTTTAATCGAGTTTGGAAAGGATTTTATTAATTGTTTCCAGGTCTGGTGACCAAACAATAATCCCACGGCAATACACAACAATGTGTACTGCACGGGGTAAATAACAACAGGATTACAGTCCCAAATAATAAACAATAATATCCGCCCCACAATAATACAAACAAGTCACCAGTCCTGGGTGCGTGCAGTAGTGTTGGTAGTGGTTGATACATGTTTATTTCGTGACAGTGGTGAAGTGTTGTTCATGTATGTGCTGGCCCAAGGCGACAGCTCCGGAAACATGTTCGCCGTCTGGTAATTTAGATACAAATTACTAACAGACACAAAAACAAACAAAACACTCACAAAACTGTTACATTCTCTGGGGTCTCTCACAGTCCTTCTAGGTTCTAATACAAAACCAAAGCGAAGGAACAGATTGCAATTCTCTGTCCCTTTTTATGCTGTCACACATCACCCCTTGGTAAACGAGTGCAACCTGCCTCTCCAATCTGCGGTTGCCATGTCGTTTCCCTTCCGGATCAATGCGTTATTGCAACGGAGTCTCGCCCTCTTCCAGGCTGGCCGACTTCCCTTGAACCCTGGGAAAGAACTGTCAGACCAGCCCGTCCAAGAAACTGTTCTCGTTGCTTAGGTCAGGAGGGAGATTTACAACCAAGAATCATTGTAGTTCTGTCACACTTTCATAATTTTAATTTATTTTAGTCTCTACTGCTTAATTTGCATAATGTATAAAAAGGACAGTATTATTAATGACATAATAACAACCAATAATAATAAGGAGATGTATTGAACTGTCCAATCAGAGAGATGGATGCAGTTACTGGGTGAAACACGAATGATTAGCTGATTCACGTTTTACAGTGTTTATGACAAGCGATCTAAGAGCTACTCAGCGGAGTGACTGAGAATGTAAGTTAAGTACGTAATACATATCTACATGTTAATAATTGGTTTAAAATAAATATCTCATTAAATATTTGATATAGTCATATCGTCAATAAAAATACATTTTTAAATACACTTTTAAATATATGGCTATTTTCTGTGTTTATGAATGAGATGAGTGAGTGAGTGAGTGAATGACGCTATTCATGTAGATGGGTCAAAAAACCTCTTCAACCGTAGCTCTGTCTCTGTCCCAGCTGCATTTCGGACTTTGCCCTGGCAATTCGCGAATCGCCTAGGCAATAAGCGAATTGCTCAGTTTCGGGGTTTGCCTGTAACATATTGCAGAGCAAGCGTGTAGTGGGTTCTTAGCGGTGGAAATGAAGACGCTACCAGGATATTTCTTTGACTCTAAAAAGTGCAGTTTAATATTTGTTCTTTCAGAAAAATACATTTAACTCTTTCACGCTGACAACAACAACAACAACAACAACAACAACAACAACAACAACAACAACGTGCAGCGCGCAGGCTGCGCTTAATATAAGCTTATCCTCACTGCTCATTGGTGGAGCTACAGTAGGTGATTTGCATAACTTGTTACATCTCGCACAGCGCAGCGAGCTCGTGGGGGCAGTGCACACTCAAAATAAAGCAACAGGCAGCAGCTCGTACACAGACAGCAATAAAATAACAGTGATAATCATCACCCCTGCCCCCCTCCCCTCAAGTTCAGTACAGAACAGTAGTGAATGTAGTGCATTTTCTGTAATCTAAACTATTTATGTTAATATTTTAATATCTGACTCTAATGAAGTTAGAATCTGGATACAAACATTTTTGGTAAAAAAAAAAAAAGCAGGGTTATGTGCATGTTACTCGTGTGAGATAATAGAAATATCCCACACATTTTATTCTTTTTTTAAAAAAAAGCACTGTGCATGATATGTTCGCACACACTGGGATGGACGCGCTGTTGCTTCTCATCCCATAAGTTTGCAAGGAATATGACTGTTTCCATGGTAACAAAACCTGGAGTGCTTGTGCAGACCCACAGGAGGTGAAGCTGGTCATGTGGTAAAACAAGATGGCGTCTCTAGCCTGATGGATCATGCTTTGGGATCGAGAGTAAGTACTGCGCTTAGTGTACACTGGTGGTACTGGGCTTCAGGCAGCTTTCTGTATTGGTTTGTTGCACATTGTATTATCTCTGGTGTATTTGTGCCTTGAACGATTTAATATTAATTATGCACTAAATTAATTATGGGTTTATTGTTTTGATTTAGCCCTTGGATGTTTTTAAAAACAGTAAACGATTACGGTCTAACAATTCTGTTAATTTGTGCATCTATTGCTTTTTTTTTTTTTTTTTTTAGAATATCTGATTGCTTTAACAAGGTCTGGTGAATGACGTGAGGCTGGAAGTTAAGCATATCTTCAATGCCGTTGCAGTGAGAGGCTTTGTCCACACACACACACACACACACACCCACCCCATAGGAATTGCAGCAATAAAATGGCTCTAACTGTTTTTGGTAAGTTGAAAGCTATGTTTTTAGCCTAAACTTCCATTCCCCCACCCCACATGCTGTTTGGCTGTGATGCAGTTTTAGTTTCGATTTCAAAGGATGTATGTAGAGTGTTGGCCAATTACTAATCCTATTGTTTTGCATGGATAAGCCTCCTAGGCGTATGCAGCCTGAAGACAGATTTTGGAATAGACGGACGCATACATACAGTGACAGTGCAATTAATTGGCGGTAGACTTGTCTTATATACATCATGTGTCGTGCTTGCTGTACAAGGTCATAGTATTTTCATAGGGGTAGCATTTTAAATAATGTACAGCCTATGTTTTACATTTTTTGCTTAATAATTGTTGATGATTTAAATTCATGCAATAACAGAAAGATCGCACACAGATTGTATATTACCAGTAAGTTTGTACAGTTACAGTACATCTACTAGGATTGCTGGTCGTTTTACAGTTCCCAGCACATCACTATTGCTGGTTTTCTGTGGGACAGTTACATTAATTGCATTCTGAAGCTAGAGTACACAATTTACAGAAAGCTTGGACATTAATTACACCAATACACGGTTTCATTGAGCTACTTAAACGCCTGTACGATTAATTATTCATCAACATATTTATATTGATATTTAAAGGTGCTGCCTAAGAGAAACTGTATATTGTAGGTTATTTAACAAATTTAGTCGAATGTGATTTAAAGAAATGACACAGCCTTAACCAATATTAAATTAACAATTCAGTTATTAAGTAGAGATGAACCAGAAGCTAATTGTTCTTTCCAAAGATACAACGATTTTATACATCTTAAATATGTGAAAAAACACATCAACAGTAAAATACAGTTAAACCAATTATGGAATAAACAGTCTCCAGAGTGTGAGATGCTTTATTATAGGAAGTCAACATGTGTAGTCTGCCTATGTCATCATAAGTATTACCCAGTGTTGTATAAAACAGAATATGATAAAAAAAGAAAAAGAAAAATAGATTTGTTTTCTGTTTTGTGATCAAGGGAACCAGGATTTTAAGGCATATTCACACTGGGCTGATATTCCGTTTCCCTGTACGGTTTGTTTGAGTTCGGAACGTTTGCCTATCAGTGAGAGCGCTCCAAACGTTCCCGGGAACGATTAAAATGAACCGCACCGAGACCACATGAAGGTCTCAAATTGATTCTGCGTATCGGATTAGTCGATGCTTGCATGAACCTGACTGTTCCTTTGTCTCTTATGTTGACTGGCAGTCTTTAACTAATCATTTTAAACCTCAAATGGTCTTTGAAGGAAGAAATGTTGCTGCAGAAAGTGTGGTGCTGCCTCACAAAAGCACATAAGCACAGTGCTGTTTCTGGTACAGGGGCTCAGATGTCAAGTTCATAAAAATAAAATGACCAAATTAACAAAGTATAGAACTGCACTGAACAAAATATCAACAGCAAAAGTTAAAGAAAGAATCAATAGACCACATGTGTTCACGTAACACGCAGACCTACTGCACTGAGTGAGACGCTGCTCTCTGCAGCCCTGATTGACATGTTCCAATTGGAGACCAGGGGAACTCTCAGCTATCTGATAACATGATCTAGCAAGGCATGTCTATCTCATGGCAATTCAGTTGTCATCCATCGAGACTGCCAGCATTGTTATAAGGTACAATTTCTTCACATATGTCAAGGCTTGGGTCATTTGCCAATTTTAAACATCAGTCACAAAACGTTTAGATTTGTTCAAGGTTTGTTATATACTAGCAACACTGAAAGGTGAAGATGCCATTTTTTTTTCTACTGACACGCCAAATCAATTTCTGCATGTGGTATTTGTACTGCAGGCATTGCAGGGGTGTGCAGAAAATTCACTAAAAACTGTCAGACAGTTCCCACCTGGTGGCACTGTGTATCTTTTAAGAAAAAAAAATCCTTTCGAATTTGTGCTTATTTGAGTTACACCAATTCACTCACAATAAATTCCTTGTTTAATTAATCTACTTTTTTACTGTTGTTTAAAATGCAGGGCAGTGTAATTTGACATAACTCCACAAGGTGGCGCATTTATTTAAAAAATGTGGAACATTCCATATGTACTGGGAAGCTTTGTCCAGATAATTCACTGAAAGGATATTGAACGGGGTATTTAGTTGCTGAAATGGACAAATATAGCTGAAATATGAGCTGTAGTGTTCAACAAATATTTAACAGTGTATAGCATTTGGGGCTCTTTGATATGTTTCAGTTTGCATATGACCAAACAAAGTCTTGGCTAAAAAAAATACTATTTCAATGTAATGCCTTGTCTGATATTTTATACCTTGTACTCCATGACTAAAATAAGTAATTTTCTTGTGAACCAGGTCACTGTTACCAGCAACTCTCCTCACAGCAAAGCTGTCATTATCTATTGCAAACAGACTATACATTTAAAAACATGCAGAAACATACTGTCTCGATAGTATTGCTGTTACTCAGATTAAATTGTCTATTCATACAATATGGATGTGCCTCTTATAAATACCTCTCAAGAGAGATCTAGAATTACTGGCTGTTGAAATGGGAAGCTTTACAGAGAGGCACACAATAATGTGTTTGAAAGTCATGCAAGACATTTATGTGATGTGATTAGATTAATACAGTTTTTTGATGTGGAAGAGAATGTATCTTGTTAATGCAGTACACTGTCATTAAAGACTATGCGTCAGGTTGTGTCTGTCTGAAGATGGCCAGTAACTACTTGTTCTATTCCTCTTATCAGCAGCATTATTACAAAACCCCTTTTCTTGAGTTGAAGCAGAATTGGTTCCGGTGTGGCAGGTCACTTGACCTGATTGCATCGTGACCATTGACATGATGCCAAACTACAGCACCAGAAAGCAGAAGACACTTTGAAGTATCTTCATATTCCAAATTGAAGTATAAAATACAAGGACCCAAAAAATCTTACTGAGAGTTAAGATTGAATCGATATTCTTTCCAATTAAAACCCATGTAATCTGCAGAAACTGTGTCTGCAACCCTCAATCTAGTCAAAATGCATTTTGTTGCATTTGTGCATCGAATTGAAGATTTTTGTTTCAGGCAACATTGATGCTGTTGCTAAGGAAACTCTTCATAAGTGGCTCAAGCAAGCTACAGATAACAGTAGCCAACACAACACTGTAATGTTTACACATGTTAAAAGTTAATTTACAGACCTCTGCCCTACACAAGAATTTGAAAGCATCTGGATTTAGCAGCCATATGCCAAGCTGTTTTTGACAGTTTTTTCTAATGGTGCAGTACACTTTATCTGTATTGTTTACTGTGTAAAACATAGGCAGCATTGGAATAAAGGGCTCTTCCTTATAAAAAAATAGTATACAGTGCTCACTTGTTGTTTCAGTATATGAGTTACACATGCAAAAAATTGCAACATTTTAGAGACATTAAATAAGTGAAGTGATCCTTATACAGTAGGATATAGGGTATGGCCTATCTGTGAATGAACCACATTAGAGGGTAAACGTATCCTAAAATAAAGACAGTATCTCCAAAATTGGTCTGGTTACAGAAAAAAAGTCAACACTTATACTGTAATATAATCCTACAAATGGCCAATTAGGCAAGACGTATTTGTGGCTAACTTGACCACCCCCACCCAACTTTCATTGATAAACCTGAAGCTGGCAGCTCGGGACATGGAAACGTGTTTGTGAGCACTGTTTCATTGACTGTTTCATTAATCAAGTGTGGTTACTAGAGGTCAGCTTTTTAATTTTGCAAAGCATTACATGTAAAGTATCCGCAGTGGAACGTCCAAAGTAAATATTTTATCAAATATTTCGATATAACTAATTGCAAGGCTTCATTTTGCCTTACCTAAGTAGCTCGCTTGTATTGTACCCTTGATGTTTTGAGGTACCCATGATAAAGGAAGAGAGTTTTTACCCTACCCCCTTTCTAATGTTTTTTTTTGCATTTGTATTCAGCCATTGTATTTAGATTACCTGCTTAACTCCTGTATTGTTTAAGTAATTTAGTAATTCAAACATATACTGTATGGTTGGATTCAAGTACTTCATATTTAATTGTTCCTTGTACCATAGGGACCCCCTTGTGCACAAGGCAAACTAATCTCTTGGGGCACATCTCATATTAACAAATGATAGTTCACTAAGCTACTTAATAGTGTTTTCTGCATAGCTTCAAGTGCTTCATCATCCTTAACACTGTAGTTTTTGTTCTGAAAAAAAGCTCATGTTTTTCATTTTAAAAACACCAAAATGTACTTTATTGCTTGTACAAGTGCCATTTACTGTACCTCCCTCCCCATATTTATTGAAAGTCACTGTTATCTATGTTTTTTTGTTTTTCAGCATACATATTTTATTTCATCAACCGGATAGATTACATTGACTCACCACTTTGTCAAATAGCCATTTAATCCAATTTTTGTGTGAGATGTTATAATCTTTCTCTTTTCTGCTTAGATAATGACGAATACAAACCTGTGTGGAAATCATACTGTAAGTAAACACTGGTTTCTTTGCTTAATGTTTGTTTACTCATTTTGTTAATAAGAAATAATATTGTTTTTTTCAGGAATGTAAAATGTTAAGCATATTTCCTGCTAGAAAGTTTGATCGTGAAAAGTTATGTAACAGGGAAGCTTTGACGTAGATCAGAAGGGATTTAGGGAATACAGATGACTGCAAAAGAGAAGTTATTCATAGAATTGCAATAACATTGAATCTTGCAGTGTACCAGTTACAGCAGGAAGCACCCCATCCTAGACGGATCACATGTACCTGTGAGGTTAGTATCTTGTACAAACTGTCTTTACATGGCATTCATACCATCTAGTCACAACTCAACTTGAACTATAAATATGCACTACCTTTTGCATTGCCAATCTTGCCCTGATAACCTAGCGGAGTAAGAGGCTGTGAGAATGATTCGGGAGGCTGGCTTCACTCGCCAAACCTCACAATGTATTCTGGTACCTCAGATGCTCTTAATCTTGTTACCAATTACCATCCCTCTCCCCCTCCAGTGCTGTCTGTCTAAAGGGTCCATTCAGAAGTACTATAATTCTAATTTTTGTATTAAGTGTACCTTAGCATTTGTGCATGCTTAAAGCCAGCGGGTTATAGAAATTCATTGAAATGTCCCACATCTAGGGTTCATATAGTAAAACATTTGGTATAGTGTATCCTTGTAAAGAATATATAGAACTGTATGTTAATGTACATGCGTTAGCCTTTATTCTGAGAGATATCAGGAAATCGCCATGCGATCACTTGAATAAGGATCCTTACAGGATGTTGTCATTGTTATGATAAGACAACAAATCTGAATATCTTGAGATTGGAGAACATTTTGTTCTATTCCCATAATATAATAGGAACGGTAAACACTGTTTTACTCAAGTGCATATGTACTGGGTTATTTATTTTACATTCATCTAGAGAACCGCTTATCCAGTTATGATGAGACTCAGAATGTTACTGAGCTTGGATTTTGGATTCACAGCCGTGGCGGGGTGCGAATGCCACTGACATGCTTGATTGTACCACATTTGGATAAAAAAAACTAAAAACACATTTCAGTGATTTATTCATCGTGAGCACTATATTGAGATGTGCTCTTTAAGTACATGCATTCAGTGCATCCAACTTCAATAAATGTACAAGGGTATATCCGCTTTAATGACTTTCAGAGTAGATTGTAGAATGGCCCATCTTAATAAAAACAATAAATAAGAATAGTGTTCCAGTATATTTGGTGTGCTAAAGGGAGAAAACAAGTCTGGTTTATCATTCTGATATATATATTCAGACCCCGGAGCTTGTTCCTTGTCAAGATATTTTGATGGCTAACAACCTGCAGTGCTGACTGGATTGATTTACTGAGATTAATATGGATTTAACGCACTTAAAGAGATAAATAATACAGCTCAGCTGCATTGTCACTGGACACTATATTGCCATCAAGACCACAATGTTGGAATTTGAATAGCAATATCAGGTTTGCGTGTGACATCGAGACTGCAGTGCTATGTATTATGTTTGTTGCTTTCAGCATTCAGCCTCTGCAAATTGACTTTTCACTTAATTAGGGTAGGATTACCTGAGATGCAGGCTAATTTACGCGAATTGTATCTCAAAAAGCAGTGTCGATCATTCAGAATTCAGTTTGAGCAGTTGCTTAAGAATTTGTAGCTGGAGGCTTAGTCCTTCAAGTGTTAGTAGAAATCTGTATTCACCGGGGATAGGGCTTAGCTATCAAGGGGAGTCATTTGCTGTAACTTTTTCTTTTATCCCTATAAGCTAAAACATTGAATATTGAAACCACCTTGCAGTCGCTTTGCTCACGTACCTGTAGGGAATATTCTGTACAGTAGAGATGTAGAAGGCTTTTGAATGACAGTTGCTATTCATGTGGTTTGTCTTTTTAAAATGACTAGTTACTTATTTTCCATACTAATGGGATAAGCTGGATAACTAAAATTGCTGTGTTGATTTTTATTTGTCTCCAGTTCAACTTCTTGGGATAGCATTCAAATATGGTGTATAATAAAGCCTTATCCAACCCATAATGTAGTCCTGATAACATTTATGCAAAATAAATAACAGAATACTGCACATTGCTTGGCATTGTAGTGCTGCATGCATTAAAACATGTACCACAATAGCAAATGGCAGGGGGCCTTTTCACATTAGTGTATTCATTAACCTTAGCATCACAGGGTTACATGTGGAACCATGTTGTAGGAGATCAAACAAACCCATAATTAATTAAAACACAGGTCATGAATTTGTAAAATGTAATTCCCAATAACAGGACTTGCACCTTTTGCCAAACAAATTGAGATGGAAGTAAATTCATAATTTGGGTGAATAATGTATATTTACAAAGAACTAGCCAATGCTTTATTAAAAAATGGTTTATGGTCAACTGTTCGTTCTGGTGTTATATAAGTGTTTTTATCTGGTGCGTATGGAACTGCATTGAAAACAGAAGAATAACTGCTTAAATAACTATTTTGCAAACTATAGCTGGGAATACGTCTTCAAGGCCACATTTTTTCTCTTTGAGACATTTCATCAGCTTATATTTACAATTTATTTGTTTATTTAGCAGACGCCTTTATCCAAGGCGACTTACAGAGACTAGGGTCTGTGAACTATGCATCTGCTGCAGAGTCACTTACAATTAAGTCTCACCCGAAAGACGGAGCACAAGGAGGTTAAGTGACTTGCTCAGGGTCACACAATGAGTCAGTGGCTGAGGTGGGATGTGAACCGAGGACCTCCTGGTTACAAGCCCTTTTCTTTAACCACTAGACCGCACAGCCTCTTTTAAGTGAACCTGATTACTTTGTAGTGTATAGCTGCATGGACCTTGAGACCCAGCACTTCTCAAAGGCACTGTTAACATTTTGTTCCTGGGAAATCAAATACATTGATCCACTGAAAACCAAAGCTGTAATCACTTCAATCAAAGTTTAGCTCAAGAGGCTAATGTCTAATGCTTGCTTGCTTGGTTAGTGATTTGTTTTAGAGGATTGCTATTGAGATTAAATGGCGAGGCAGATGTGTTGGTTGCTCTTTATCCCAGCAGCATCTTCTTCTCTCCTGATGATCTGGCAGATGAATCAAGGAATCTTCACTCGTACATTCTTCCCTTAGGGAAGTCACGACAGAAGTGCCTTCTATTATGCTGCTGAAACACATGCCATTTTTATGGTGTTCTGAGTTTGCTGTTTCTGCCCTCTTCTAAGAATGTATTTTTAAGATCAGGATATATTATTAAAACATTATTCTGATTTGGCTTTGCAAACAAGATTTATTTTTTCTCTGCTCTGCATTTTGTTGGATATGTATTTTAATGCAAGGCTTTCAAACATAGTCATATCTCCCCAGTGGTAGCTATGGTTGTACTGTATGTATACTGCTTTTTAAGCCAATGTGTGTTTAAGCCCCCTAAATTAAATGCTCCGAGATCATTGATGAAACAGGTCTACCTTTTCCAGTGTTGAAGGTGTCTGCGTTTTGATCCACTGTAGCGTGTCTGTTTCTCGTCACAATGCATCTCGCATGTTTGCGGGACCTATCTGTCATGACCCGCTAGTTAATAGTTGTGATTTGCGGTGGTGGTTTCTGTAATGACTCCCATTCCATTAACACCCGGGAGCCTTGATGGACACTTTGGTCAATGCATCCACCACACGAGTGACAAGCCAGCTGACCACATGCATCTGTCTTCATTACAGAGAAGGGAATTTTTTAATTGTACATTCTCTCTACATTAATTGTACATTAATTCTTACATTCTCTGATTTTTTTGGTCAGACAGTGTATATACAACCCTTATGAGTATTAAAACAGGCAATGATTGTATGTAAAATAACAAGCACCATATGTGACACTAGGATAAAACAGATTTAAATGCCCAAAGGAATGCAGTGTCTGACTGAAATAAATTGCATCCAACGCAAGTTTACATTTCTTCTGTTATAATTGGAGGCTTAGGTGGTCTTGAAACCTCGCTTGGGATGCATTCTCATTCTGCTGAAATTTTATAAGCTCTGCAATATGAGGGAATCAATCAGATTTATTATTGTTCGATTCTAATTGAATAAAACACATTTCATATTGAACCGTTCTTTCTAGGCAATGTAATGGCATTGTGTTTCTAATTATGTTTAGTAGTAGCCTCTAATATGAATCCCAGAAATCCATGACAGGTGGGGCTATGTTTAGTTTACAAGAGGGCTGGGGGGAGTCGAGACACCTTTGGGGAAAGCATGTGTTTGAAAATCCACCCTCTCGTGTTACACATTTTTCCATCAATAAGTAGAATCCCATCTGTGTGAAGGCCGTACAGCCAGGTGCTCCCCTAGGGGGCCGGTAACAAGGCATCACATCTTAAATACATATGAAAACTAAAGTCAGGAAGGCTACGGGTTTGACCTAATTATAAAAAAAAGGATTTTACAGGACTCTCGCCCCTGGGTCTAGCCTTGGTATGAGTGCTTTAAAGTATTACCTGAATATGTGTTCTTTATTCTGTTCTGATTGTTGTGAGATTTAAACTTTGTACCAGCTGAGTATCTTAATCAGGCTGACCATGGATCTGTGCTTGGTTGAAATCATCATCCTGATTCATTAACAGTCCTGGGAGCCCTCTTTACCACATTGCCTGGTGGGACTCATTACTTTTCACACTAGTTCTTATTTAAAATGCAGCATCTTTGTAAGCATTCAAGTCAATAAACAATTAACATCAAATTTATGGAAGCTATTTGTCGCCAGTAGAAGGCAGAGGAAAGTATTTTGTTCCCACTCATTTATGGATTTGTTATAAATAAAGGTGCTGTGTCCCATGTGGCACTAACAATCGCTTTTACATATTTAGGAAGGTTGTTACCCCACAAGCTCATGTTAAAAAGAAACAAAAAATGGCTCACTTAAGAATGGTATAATAGGTACCACACAGTGCAGTATGTAGAAAAGATTAATTTTAAATATGGAAAAAGCAAGGAAAAGCTGTTGACGCCAGCAGATTCTTGAGCCAAGCTATGCTTATGTACATTATTAATTGCAAATCACTTATAAAAGCTGTGAAGTTTTAATCCATAAAAGTCAAGGTTTACAATAACTTAATTGGGTAGGTGGATTCACCCCACAGATTGATGTATTTTTGCCCAGCACCTAAGGTTCTGGGTCAGTGGTTTAATAGATGTTGTGTTTTTTTGTTTTTTGTTTTTTATCATTTGTTTAATGTGACATATGATATATGATTTAGGATTAGTAGTAAGAGTTGAGTAACAGATTTGTAGCAAAAACATTTGAGTAACTAAAATGAAATGCTTTGCCTGCTATCTGTTCCTTCAAAATAAATCTTCAGTTGTTATAATTTCTGGCCTGTCATCCCCATTCCATCTTCCACAGCTGCACTGCGAACATACAGGTATTGGTTTTAATGTAGCATAGGTACATGGTTGAGTTATGTCATCAAGAAAGTCGTTTAACGTGCTATTACTGGATGGTAGTGCTGCTGTTGATTTTATACACACACATGAACACAAAAAAAAAGAGAACATGAACGTTTGAATTCAGCTTTAATATACTCACAATAGTATAACTTGAACTTCATTTAATTTGTCCATTTCTGTAATTTGGATAAATATATATTCTAAATATTTCCATCATGACTCTACCCTTGAGTGTCTTCCTGTTAGCAGCACAGTTGGATCTTAGTGGTTTGTGTTAAGTTCAATTGCCCTTGTATAGTAAATATTTTGAAGGGCCTTCGTTCAAAGTCCCTTTTAGTTCTAATCCCCAGTTTTAATAAGCTTTCTTCAGCCTTGATCCATACCAAATTAATTTCATTAGCACCAGCTGATGCCTGTGATCTGTAGCACTGCCTGTGCTTTCATAGTAATTTGATCTCTCAGCTGTATCAAGGTTTTTTGAGACGGAGAAATCAGACTCCTGAAAAGAGCCAAAATAAATTATTTTAACGGCGTGACTTTACCACCAGTACTGCAAAGGTAGGATTCCCCAGTGACCTAGCAAGATGGAGGCAATAATTTCACGACATCATAAAGTCAATTATTTAGTAAAATGTCAAATGAGACTGTTTATATCCATAGCATATTTTTCAGAACCAATGCAGAACTTGCATATGGCATTCAAGATTTTAAAATATTTTTTTGTAAAACTTTTGCAGGTAGAAAACCGCCCCAAATACTATGGAAGAGAGTAAGTAAGACATTTCTAATACTCTTATCCAGTTTTTTTATTGTTTTTATTATTACATTGCTATCAGAAAAGATGGACCATTGTGTTTTTTTTATATCTATATTATTTCTCTCTGAAAGGTACCATGGTATGATTTCAAGAGAAGAAGCTGATCAGTTGCTTAGTGTTGCAGAAGACGGTTACCTCATTCGGGAAAGCCAGAGACAGCCTGGAACCTACACATTAGCGTTACGGTTAGTATTGCAGTCGTCTAGTCTTCGGGGGTCGGCCTTCTTATTTGGTCCTGCTCCATTGTCTAATAACAGTTATCTGTGACGACTGCTGTTTTCTGTGCTGCCATTAGGGCACAGAAGGTTTTTGAAGGCTGGCTACATTTCTCAGAAAGTTGTGTGCTCTTGCTCGTGCTATGAGACACATGGATAAATTGGTTTAGGTTTTTATTAAACTTTCTAAATGAAATATAAATGTAGCAGTGCACGTATCTTAAGAGTGATTTAGCAGCTAGTTTAAATATTTAAAGCTTCAGAGGAAGCCCCTTCATACATTGAAAAGTGAAGTTTTTATATAAAGTTTCCATGGTATTTCAATGTCATCCTTTGGATTAACTCTAATCAGTTTTACATTAACTACCGTGCATAGGAACAAAAAACTTTAATAAGCCAATGTTTTAATTCCTTAAATATAGGTGTTGATATGCCATGGAAATCTATCTAAGTTATGTTTGAAGTTTTTATTTTTATTTTTAAAGATGATGTTGTCACTGAGAAATAATCAGTATCTAACATTTTTTTGTACAGAAATGTTTCTCCTTGGCTATATAAAATGTGAGTCTGAGATGAGTCATTGTCGGTTAGGTACACAGTGATTCATGTGGTAGTTTGACAAAAATAAATGATAGCAGGTTGCTGTTGTGACGATTCCCTCCATATGAAAATGGTGCATTGCTGTTCATTTTCAAAAGCTGGTGTGCTTCTAATTCTGGAAGATCAACAAGGCTGGTTTTTATTACATTTGAACTTTTAGAAAACTGAACAGAAATAAAATAAATATACATTTAGATTTGATCTATATGTTTAGATTTTATCATTTGCCTTTTAACTTATGGAATGGTTCTTCTGTATCCTAAGGATTCACACAAAATAATGTACAATGATCTGGCTGATTCAATAGCAATATATATTTTTTAAATTGTATTTAGTGAAGCAGCAGGTTTCTTAAAGCTAGTTCACCTAGCGTTAAGCTGAAGTTGCTTCTTGGAGTATAACATTGGATAATTGGAAAGCCTGCTTGCCTCTTATTTAATTATCAAATGTGATAGTATGGGTTTATTAAATAACCTGCTGTGTCTGCTTGTTTCAGTTATGCTTAGGTGATTTATGTGGAATATTTAATTCACATTTAAAAAGCAAAAGAAGAATAAACTGCAACATTACTGGTACAAGCTATTTGAGGACCATGCATATGTTTTAGAAGTAATTTGCATGCTGCGAAGAGCTGGGAGTGTTTCTAGTGTGGAAGGAAAAGTAAGACTAAATTATATCAATGTTGTTATTTCATTTAAAGGTTAAAAACGGGTCTAATTTGAAAGCAGGGTATACGCTTCAAATGTATCCCCCACCCCATGTAATCGCTCAGTATGGTAATCTCATAAATTATAAATGGTATATGGGAACAATAACAGAAAACATACTCTGTGAATTTCCCTTTCAAGTGATTAACCAACCCTGTGAGCGGTGATGTTGCACATACATCTGCTAATATCTTGCAGGTTTAGATTTTCATGTTTATGGACCCTTCACTTTGACCTGTGACCTAAGATGGCTGCCATATTGGGGTCTGCTTTCCAGATAATAAAGACCTTTGAGATACTGGCTTCATACTTACAGCCACACAGCTTTATTCTATGATTCTGTCAATCAAGATCGATGGTGGGTATCATACAAGAAAAATTAACCCTTTCCCTCGCTTAAAAATATATATGGTAAAATAATCTGCTCAACCCTTTCCTGCCAGTTATTTGATAAAGCTTCTGCTGTATAGAGACAGTACACTTTGAGTTTTAATGTTTGGTGTACAGCTGTAGTTTGCTACCAGTGTTGTCTAAAATAACTCTTTCACTGCCACTGTTGTTTTAACCTCTGGCCAAATATATGATAAAGTCTATAAACTCTGGTATAGTGTCTTTATAGTTGGTACACGTGAGTGTTGTTCATTTTTCTCAATAATGTTCCATTGCTATGATACAGATCGTATTCACAGATCCATTTTACTTCATGTTTACAGACCATTGGATCTGATCAGACATTCACCTTAGGTTATGCCCCTGGGGATGCTTTGTTTTTGTTGACAAAAGCTCCCATTTCCAGTTAAGAAGTTGAGGTTGCAAAGTTAAATACCAGTAACCTCCGAATAAGAGCCTAACCTGTACTTCTGAATACATTTATTGAACAAAAACACTAACATTTAAAAAATATTTCCAGTTCAATAGTTTGATTTTCCTCAGGTATTTATTTATTTTGACCCCCAAGTGATCCGCATCTGAATAGCTTTGATGTCGAAGCACTTTCTTCAGTTCTTGTTCTGCTCAGCTTTATAGCTCCCATTCATTTCCAGCTATATATATATATATATATATATATATATATATATATATATATATATATATATATATATACTGTATATAATATGTATGTATCAAGCATATCAGCCTCTGATTATCAGTACATGAGGCTAGTGTTTCGGCTAGTTCATTCATTAGTGTAATGGAGTGATGTTTCTCAGTTCTATGTTATTTTCTTTGATTTTAATGTTTTTGAAATTATGGATGAATACATTAGGAAATAAAGAATAACTCCTGTGATTGCTTTTCTGTTAGATTTTGTCCCAAAGAAGCCTCCCTTCAAATATGAAAGCAGCATTCTTTACTGCGTCTTATTAACAAAGCTCTAACTCGGCACTCATTTTGAAATCCATTTAAGTGACTGAAATATAACTTGATATCCTTGAAGTTTCCCAAGACTACTGTATAACAGTTAGATGGTTTCTTGAATATCAAACTGTATTTTATTAATAAAAACAGGTTTTGTATAGATGGAGCTTTTTAGCTGTTTGCCTCCAAACATATTTGTAAGTGATTTTATGGCAGGCATTAAAGTGCACCATATTAGTTGTACAGAATAAAGCTTTGTTAATGAGTCATTATTGTTGGAACTACAGTTGTGTGTTCAGCTGTTTCTGTGTAATAAACAGGAAACAAAGGGCACACAAAGGATCCACTGTTGACTATTGAGAAGTGAAATGCCACGAGTATCTTTTCAGCACGTTTTGATTTTCTTTCCATTTGTGGCTGGAAAATTGCTAACGCAGGAAATTGAATGCAAAGTAGGACATGTAAAACTACAGGCTGAAAATGGAAAAGACAGGAGCATCATTTTTTGAAGATATTCTGCTGTAACTAGATAGCAATATGATTACAACATTAAATATCAAACTACAGGTTGTAAATATCAAATGGACTTCAAGTGGGGATCAAAACCATACTTTAAAAATGTTTTCCAGTTATCTAGAAAAGGGCTAATCCATAAAGATCAAGTGGAATTCCACTAAGAAGGACATGTAAACTGTGTGTTGAGCTTGTATGTTCATATAATTATGGTTGTGCATGTGTGTTTGTAAGTTAAGTTATTCTTACTTTAGGGTAAATATACATCTGCTGGCTTTGTTGGGGTCTGCAAAGAAATGATGTATTGCAAAAATGCATTTGTTTAAAACGTGTTGCATAGATGATCAATTTGTTAATATTCTACCATTTGCTTATGTTGACTATTATAAGTACAAAAGCAGTGATTTAGTAGGAGGTGTTTTTATCTATAAACTAGGGCAGCATTTGAATTTTACTTCATGAAAATGTATGTCCTTCCAAACAGATATTCAAATGGGTTTTGAAATGCAAATTGTTTTCAGACTAAATATTCAAAGAGAAAAGAGCTGTCCATGCTTCACTTAATGAAAAAATGTTTTGCCTTGCAAATGCTCTCCTTTATTGCTTTCCATAAATAAAAATGTTTTTTTGTTTAAAGAAAAAAAAAAGAAAAAGCTTCTGTATTTTGTTTTTGCTGCTTACAATTTTTTTCTTTTTTTTTATATAAAGTGAACATCAATATGTTTGCTAAACTAATGTCTTTAATAAGATGTTTTAAAATTGAGGGCTATACATTTTGATTACTAGTGCAGATAATAAAGTTGTGCTTGTATCACAGGCTTAATTAACAAGTGTAACACAGGCACTTTGTATATTGAGTTGAAGAATTGGTCCCTGGCATTAACCCAGAAACAAAGAATGTTTCCTCTTGTGTCACTGAGGTTGTGCACTGCTCTGGTTTTGGCAGCATTGCTGATTTAGTGTATTTGTCTGTATTAAATCCAGAATGGCCTCTTCCTTCTGAAATGGCTCAGGGAGGTCTAACAGTAGTGTCAAACCACTGTATTGATCACTGCAGATAGAGGGCTCCATTATTATAACTATTGAGCCCTCAGCAATTTGATATAGAGATACTGCATTCAAAACAAACCTTGAGCAGAGTATTTTGGGTTTTTTTTCCCCCACAGCTGTAGTATAGAAGCTGAAAGAGACTGGAAGAGAACAACTCACTTCTTTTACAGACTGTTTTTTGGCAATCTGTCTTTATTTGTCAGTGGTATGCCCTTCCCTTCTCTGACATTTTTTTTAGTTTTATTAAACTGTTCCGATGCAAAGTACCCAGGATGGTGAAATCGTGTCTTAGATTAATGTTTTACAAAACAGTACTGATCTAGCCTTCTTTACTGTATCTCTTCTTTCTCTGTGTGTTTTGAGACAGATTTGGAAACCAAACAAGAAATTTCCGCCTCTACTACGATGGCAAACATTTTGTTGGGGAAAAGCGATTCGAGTCCATCCACGACCTGGTGACTGATGGGCTGATCACTCTCTATATAGAAACCAAGGCAGCGGAGTACATTGCAAAGATGACGATCAATCCGATTTATGAGCACATCGGATACACCACGTTAAACCGAGAGCCAGCGCACAAGAAGCATGTGCCAGTCCTTAAAGAAGCACCAGACGGGAAAGAACCGCTGGCAGAAGATGCCAACCTGGAGGAGCGGGTAAGCAGCAGCACAGATTTGAGGTTCATTTTTAGTTTTGGGAACCATTTAGAAAAATCAACTCTGTCTTCATTTTCAATCTAGAAACTAGAATTAATTTAATACTGGTATGGTATACACAAGATAAAACAAGAGCTGCATCCAGAATATAACAGGAACATTTTGCAGGAATAGAGCAAAATCTGGCATGCATCTGAATGCATAGGTAACACATGTACGTGTGAATGTGTGAAATGTCTGGGCACTGTGGTCAAGGACAGTTATTTTCTAGGCATTTAGTGAAATGACAAATCAGATCAAGTTTTCAACCGTGGAGCTGGAAAACCAGCTTCGACATGGTGCGGTATTCAAAACAACATTATGTTTGTCTTCTCATGGAGACTGTTGCCTAATCCGTATTTTAATTTTGATATTCAAGGTAGTTCATATAACTACCTTTGTGTTGAACTTGTTAAATGTCCATTGTTTTGGGTATTGAATAGACCCATGGTGTACAAGCTTATCTTATGATGTACTTATGTCTGTGAAGTCATATTTAAGACCTTGTGATATCGCATAATAGCAGTATTATTTATTTATTTGTTTTGCATCAATCCCATTGGCCTTTATTCAATATTTGGTTTCTTTTCATAAATAAAAATAAAGATCTGATTTGAAAGGGTTTAAAAATAGCTGTATTAGTTTCCTTGTCCTGGATAATGTCTGGAAGATTATTGTGTGTGCGCGTGCGCGTGTAGGTGCGCATGTGTGTCAGAAGACTGCAGGATCAAAGCAAACCTTGGGGGATCTATTCAGATGTACTTCCCATGTGGTTCTTGTTGTTCAGCTGTGTTAATGTGACTTGGATGAAAAAGCAGTCCTCATGTTACAGTACTAGGTAATGTTTGCACAGAATAATTTAATACTGTGCAAATTATACTGCCGTCTCTTAAGGTTTACTATCAAAAGCTAAAGTAAGCAAGGTTTAGCGAGGTTTAGTTTATTAGTCTCAGGACTGCAGTATATCAAAGGATGATAATTCATTTTTTAGACTTTCCCCATGGAGAGAGCAATTATATTTTTCATAACTATTGTTTGCAAATTGCTGTCAGAAATTGGATTATGGTCATGCTTGTGGGTTCCCCCCCTCCCCCTGTGAGTATTTTTTTTCTGAGAACACTCTAGGTTCAACTGCTGCATGAATTAATGACTTTGATTTGACTTTGAAATACTGTAGCAGGTGAATAGCAGTAGCCAGACAAGCCCTCAACCTCCATTTCAAAATAGTGCAAGTCAATTATAATGCACTGTTTAGCTTTATTAGCATTATTGCTGGATCCTCTTATTGTGCTGAACATGTTTTGGTTCTTCAATTGTTTTTTTGTTTTAACGTTGATCAGGATATGCAGATATTTCAAACACTGACCACTATAGATACTGTACACTGCTGCATCCTGGTACCTTTGATTGCAGGTAGACCATCAGAGTGTGTTTGGAATACAACACATGATTAGGTACCAGCAAGTGGCAGCGAGTTGTATTTCTAAAATATGTATATCCCGATTAAAATATACATAACAAGCAAAGACCCAAAAGATCACAAACACAAGAAATAGAGGGCAGTGATAGTGTTGCCAGCACTATTTAGAGGTAAGAAAATCAGTGATAAAACCGTCATTATCACTCCTTTTAATAGGGAATGCAAAATATAATGGAAGAGGTGGTGTAATGGAATAGCTAACCTTTGTCAAGCACAATGTATTTGTTCACTTTCCCTCGTCAAATTTTCAACAAAAAAAAAAATGCAAACGTTCAGGCATATTAAGGGAGAAAATTTATGGGGAGGAAAAGGTTCCCGTAATATGTCCCATCTGGATGAATATGTAATGTGCCAGACAGCCCCTATGATGCTCATTAATATTCCACCATTATCTCTAACACACAGTACCCACAGTAAATATTCCTGACATTTAGTCTCTTTGTCTGCAACACGAGGAGTGATATCTTCAATGTGAGTTTTCAAAACAAGACACCTGGAATGTTCCACCATTATCCTAAATATACTCCCAGGCTCTCCCCTTAGAAGCTTATTTATTAAAGGGGGTATGTGAGACAAAGCAAAATAAGTACAGTACATTAAATAAAGGCATTGAAAACGAAATTATTATTGTATTACTTAATCTTAACGGAACTTAGTAGTTTGTCTTGCTAAATATATCACAAAACGCTGGTATTTTGAGTTTGATTTTTTTTAAAAGCCATTTCTCGAAAACAACGGGTCATTCCCCGAATGAATCTTTTGTATTTGATAGACATCCCACAAACACTGCTCTTCCTGAACTAATTGGATTACTTGCAGTTTGCTTCCACTTTTGAGTCACCACTCTGAGCTCCAGACTGAAGTTGAAGCTGGGTCGTTTACAAACTCTTGTGTCACTTGGTGAACTCAGTGTTGCACACAAATGAATTGCTAACTGTGTACTGTAACTGGAAATAAACTAGTCTTTATCAACAACTTAATTGCTGTATGTCCCACCAATGTCTGCTGACTTTTGGAGAAAAATCATATGTTAATCATAAGCCAAACAAGCATTTAGAATATCAGAATCATGACACACCCCACTGTTTCTTTTTTTAAATCTCTATTGAGGTTATGGTTGATCTCTGTTAGTTAGCACTGAAGCAGCTAAAACAGCTGGCTTCTTAGACACTGATTAGCACGTATCCAATGTTTCTTTAGGTACTGAAGACTAGTGCTAATCAGACTCTGTGAAACCAGCTGTAAGAATCCTAGCCCTCTTTGAACTTGGTCAAGGACTATCAGGCAATTACATTGCAGGCAAACTGAAAATCACGAATTGATTTCATGGCAGTAATGAATGTGTTTCCCTTTAAATCCCTACATAGTGTTAGGTTAAAGCAAGTTACAGTTGATGTCAGCAGCTAAGAAGTTACAAAAATAGAGACTGTTTCCACACACTTGGTTAAGTCTGTTGACATATTCAGTCCTTGTAATATAAATATTTATGTGTGACCTACATGAGAGAATTACACTTTCAGGAGTTCTAGAATCCTGTCTGGGCCTCTGTTTATAGTGAAATCCCTTCCGAATATGTGTCATTTAATTTCTCATTCCTTACAGTAGTTCAATTTTTGTGCAGCTTTCCATAAACATGTACTCAAGAGTTGGTATAAACAGGAAATAAGCTGCCAGTCTGTCTGTTTAATTGGTGACGGTATTTCAGGGAAAAAAGTCATTCGGAAAAGTGAACTCCAAAAATAGAACCAAATTGATTTTAAAGAAAAAAGCTATTGTTTCACTGAGGAAAGCAGCTATTTAATTAATTTGCTTTCAGTACCAGATTACATGATATATAAAGCAATGGGTGTTTCGTATTGGAAATGTAAAAACAGCCTACGATATACAAAATAGAAGTTAGGCCTACTTATCCTGCTGCATCAAAATTACTGACACTGCCAATTTTTAGATTGGTTTTTGCTCCGGCGATGAGTCTCCCTGCTCCTATTTTTATTCTAGTGTATATTATTTCTATTGTAGTCCATTGCAGTATTTAAAATTGTGTTGCTTTATGCTTGGTTTGGCCCAGCTTGTATAGTATAGTGCCTGGGGTTTGATTTGTTTTAAGATTAATAAATAGAAATAAGGAACAGCTGTTGTCTTTTTGCACACAATGAGACTGCATACATGTGACGTATTTATGGACCTCGTATATCAAAAGATATGGTCTGTAAACTTTATTTACGAAATAGCTTTGTTGATAAGATCAAATTACTCCATGATGCTCATCATAAAACCATCCAGAAGCAACATTGTGTGAATCTGGACAAGATAGCAAGCTGTGCATGTTTTTAAGGTATGACAGATATTACAAGTGCTCAAGCAGATTCACAAACAGTGTGTGTTTCACTTAGTATTCCCTTGGGATCAAAAGGTGCAACAATACTAAGCCCTTTGAATAAGTACTCCTAAGTCTGGATTTAATTGCAAGAGATGTTGCTGTGACAGGCATTGGTTGATTTAAGTTTATGGACGAACTCAATTAAAGGCATATTAGATTTGTGATTGTGATAACATTAATGTATACACAAACTACACAATTGATTTAAAATAAAATCACTTACAAATATGTTTGGAGGCAAACAGCTAAAAAGCTCCATCTATACAAAACCTGTTTTTATTAATAAAATACAGTTTGATATTCAAGAAACCATCTAACTGTTATACAGTAGTCTTGGGAAACTTCAAGGATATCAAGTTATATTTCAGTCACTTAAATGGATTTCAAAATGAGTGCCGAGTTACAGCTTTGTTAATAAGACGCAGTAAAGAATGCCGCTTTCATATTTGAAGGGAGGCTTCTTTGGGACAAAATCTAACAGAAAAGCAATCTCAGGAGTTATTCTTTATTTCCTAATGTATTCATCCATAATTTCAAAAACATTAAAATCAAAGAAAATAACATAGAACTGAGAAACATCACTCCATTACACTAATGAATGAACTAGCCGAAACACTAGCCTCATGTACTGATAATCAGAGGCTGATATGCTTGATACATACATATTATATACAGTATATATATATATATATATACACACAGTATATATATATAATCTTCATGCAACTATGCAAAGTCCTAAGCTGCCTTCACCTGATTGTACCGCCAATGCCCAACTAAGCTCATTCTCATCACTGAGTTCTCAACATTAGGCGTATGTTTGAGTTGTTTGTTATTTCAGTACCCTTTGCCTTAATGACTATTCAATAAATGGCTGTAGCAGACTCTGTGAGCTTCATAATAATTTTAAAGGTCAAATATATATTAGTTTCCAAAAATGTAGTATTGATCTAATCTCTATATATACATAGACTTGTTTTAGAAAGGCTCTCTTGTTAATATGTTGCCACGGAAACAGAATGTTTTATTACAAAATCTATATCCTTGTAATCTTCAGGTACATTCTTAGGTGCATGCAAAAAATATATTCATATAGTATACATGTTCATGACGCTCCCTGATGGACAGCTTTATTTAAAAACAAATAAATGGAGAAGAAATAATACATTAAAAATAATGACATGGACGTTCAACCAAACAATGACAAGAACTCAGAAACAATGAGATTCAGACCAATAACACAAGAATTTAAAAAGGTGTTTTTAAATGAGCAAGAAAATGAAAATGCAGTGGGGGAAAGAAACATAGAATATACTGTATAAAATAACATATGGGTCTGAAAATATTATTATCAAACAATAATATATTGTTGCACCACTGGCGCATACTGCCCAAAACCAACTCAAGACATATTATTGCATGATGTTATATTCTGACCCATATATTTGAGTTAGTTCAATATGTAATTGAAGTAATAGTATACTCCCGAAAGATTCAATTATATGAAATACAAATGAATCTGTAAAATACCAGGATGACAAAAGCTGTTTCAGTAAATGTAGTCAAAATTTCTAAACTGATTAAATTAAATTTATCTTGGGCAGATTTGATTAATTAATCAAATTAATAAACATTTTCATTGATTAAACCTCATTTGTGTGATTAATCTTCAAGTCTGTTAAATATAAATATAGTTTCAGCAGTAAAAAAATGTAATCTTCTTTAGACCAGAATATTCATTATCGCTTTATATTTTAACACCTTAACTGTGTGCTGGCAATGCAGCTGTGAAAAGTGCACATCATGATGAATTTGACTCCTATACAAATTATATTAGTCAAACTCTCTTAGGATCCATTCCCAATACAGGCAACAATCTCTGATGTTCTCAAAAGATAGCTTTCCTCATTTCAGCAAACACGACAAGTGTTGGCGTACACAGGAAATGCAGAAGGTGCTGTTCCTATGGGAAACGGTGCCCACCACTGCCAATGTTTTTCTGTGCTTGCCTTGCTTACAATATAAACAGACTAAAAAAATCAAGTGTAGTCAAGACAAGCTGTGCCCATTTTTATTTTAACTTCCAAAATGTTGCTATAATCTTACCAGCTTTTGTTGTATTAAAACGTGTTAGGTTAAAGGACACATATACGTAATTAAGCCTAGTGCTTATATGGTTGCATTTTTATCTCCCTCTAGATAACTGCTTACAGACTTGTAATGAAAGTACGTTTTTGAGGGTATCAGATGCTGTGGGGATATGGAGGCATTTGTCTCTAAATCACTTATATTTTTCCATGTGCACATTCTGAGTGATACTAATAGCTCTAATTTTGTATTTACTACAGCTGCGATTTAGTATTTCTTTATACGTGTGACATGGCAAACGGTCTATTTTGCAAGCAAGGCTTGTAACGTGTGATAACAATACATGCATTGTGAATTAATAGGCACCAAGTCCACTGATCATTTGATGCAGAAGCTGTCAGGTTGGGCATAAAAACAGATGCCAAGAATACTTGTGCATGATGCCTGCAGCAAGGTGGCATTTTCCCCAGTAATTATCTATTGAAGGTAGTAATAGCTTTTACACATTTTTGTGCAAATTTTAGATTGTGTGCATCCCGTGAACTTCACAGGGAAATTTTCATTAACTACAGCTGAGAAAGCTGAGCATTAAAATGACTGCTGAAATGCTATCAGGCTTTATCATAATGTGCAGTTCTAGCCACATTGAGCTGTGGAGAGAGGGAGCCCTTCTAAAGTCTTTTTTTATATAACCAGGTTTATTTACAGTTTCCTTCAAAGCATTCAGCAGCTGTAGTTGACACAGGTTTTATTACATTCTGGGGGCTATACAGTCAGAGTTCCTTCTGTAGAAAGGCAAGGATTAACCTTTTTCAGAGTCGTTTTTTTTTTTTAATTTGGAATCGGCAATTGTATTTTACCCCATTTTCTCCCCAATTTGAAATGCCCGATTTGTAAGCCTGGCTCACTGCTGCAACCCCCGTTCTGACTCAGGAGAGACGAAGACAAACACATGCATCCTCTGAAACGTGTGTAGTCAGCCGTCCGCTTCTTTTCACTCTGCAGCCCCGCCATGCAGCTACCTCAGAGCTACAGCGTCGGAGGACCATGCAGGTCTGTGCCGCTTGCAGGCAGGCCTGCAGGAGCCCAGCCAGTCTACAGGGCTTGTTGGTGCGTGGTGAGCCAGGGATATCCTGGCTGACCTAAGCCCTCCACACCCGAGCGGCGCTCCGCCAATTGTCGCCGCCCCTGGGAACTCCCGTCCACGGCCGGCAGTGGAATAGCCTGGACTTGAACCGGCAACCTCCAGGCTATTGGGCGCATCCTGCACTCCACGCGGAGTGCCTTTACCGGATGCGCCACTCGGGAGCCCCTTCAGAGTCTATTTTGTTCAAGAAAATCGTTACATGGTTGATGTGCAGTAAATTATCCAAAATCAAGGTCGCACAGCATTGCATTTTGTGTTGGGATAGGGTGAAGATATAACTTAAATCGTAAAAAAAACAGTAATATTGTAAACTTTTTTTTTTTTTAGTGTTAATCAAAATAAATATGAATTAGTGGAACTTGTTTGTGACCGCCAAGACTGGTACTCTACCCCATTCAGTGGAGTAGCATTCTGGGCAGTCACAATTGCAGAAATGTATTCATTGGGCAAAATGGAGAACATATGCATCACCCTAGTTCTGACATAACTCATAACTCCTTTTAGCATTATCATTGATCCCCACACACAAAGAACCAAAAGATCTTCGACAGAAGTAACTGGAGACCTGATAATATTATAAATGCTTATAGGGAGGTACTGTAAGAATGTATTTTAAGACTGTGGTTGGCACTCCTGTAGAGGGTAGATTATGTGGCTACCACAGATTAAAAGATCGAGCTCTGTGCTTTAAGCTTTAGAGATGAATGCTGTATAAATAACACAAATATGGAATGAGCATTTCATTTCACCTTTGGTATGCAAATATTACATCTTAGCAACCTGGCGGGCTTTATGTTCTCCTGTGTGACCTTGATTTGTGTGTCTGGGTGTGTGTTTATGAATGGGCCCCATCAATCACTGTCCAGACCAGCCTGAGTGAACTCATTTATTTGTCTTGAATTATTGTACAATTCTATTCTCACATTTGTGCAACATAAACAAAAACAAGTGACTTTCAGGTACCTAGAAGGTAGCCAATGTTGAGATTAATGGGAAAGTCTGCCTGATTTCGAAAGGTCAGCGTGAAAAGGTAATGGAGTTATTACCACCAGTACTCCGTTTCAGCAGCTCTGATAAAGTAAAAGGTTAGAGGTATTTTGCTGATGGGAGTGTAGGCGGCTTGGAGTACAGCGATTTAGCATGTTTTGCACTGAAATTAAAGTTATATCATTTATGCTGTGCTTGTGTTTTTGGCCTTTTGACTTCATCTGGGAATTATTCATTTTAGTTCTGTTTTAGCACACTTTATAAAAACCTCACTGTGCATCTAATCAGTTATGTAACTCCACGATGCTTAAGTTGATCTCATATTTAAAAAAAAAAAAAAAAAAAAAGTTTTTAATACAGATGCTTTGTTTTCTACACAGTTTGTAAAGT
Source organism: Acipenser oxyrinchus oxyrinchus (assembly GCA_030684275.1). NCBI lineage: Eukaryota > Metazoa > Chordata > Actinopteri > Acipenseriformes > Acipenseridae > Acipenser > Acipenser oxyrinchus. The sequence continues at coordinate 38,060,307 of CM060258.1, forward strand.
TAGTTAACACAGTAGAGCACATCTGGTTCTTTATTACCCACGTGTCCTCTGAAGAGCTGTTATGTGAATAATGATGATCGTTAGAGTAAAGAAGCATAGTCAGGGGGAAAAAAAAACCTATTTATCTGTTTGTGTAGCTTCTATAATCCCTTTTAAAGGTTTACCACAGTAAATTTGTGTTTTTTCATGGTTATACGACAGTATGCATTTACCATGGTTTGCCATGTTTTTTATATGCTTTACCATACCTCTCTGGGGTTTGCAATATTTACCAATGCTTTACCATGCTTTCACTATGCTTTAATACACTTTGCTTTTGCTGTAGTACACTTTTGTAAAAGTATAATACAGTCTTCTCACTAAAGTGATAGTTATATTAACTTTGAATACTCTGTAGTTTATATAATGACGTTTTTACAGCGTTAGTCTATTGAGCTACTGATAATAAAGGGAAGGCATACAGAGTATTTTAACTTAATGCAGTTTTGGACCTCATGACAGCATTACATAAGACATGACCTCAAGTGGTATTGCATTATTTCTGAAGAGCTTGTTGGGGCATTCCTGTTGGCTGCATTTCATTGTAGACTTGTAAAGGTTGAGCAGGTGGTCTTACAGTCATCCCTTGTCCCTGAGGTGTTGTAGAACCTGGAGCTGTATGCCTGTAGTGTGTTGAAAGCCAGGTCTTTGCAGTAATCTAAAATTGAAGAGGTGATAATGATGTGTTTGGGGGGTCCCAGTGGCTCTAACCTGCAATAATGCACAGGCACTGCAGAGCTTTCAAATACAATCATCAATGTATAAAGGTTATTGTGAGTGGGTGTTTTTTTTTTGTTTTGTTTTTTCGACAAAAAACTAAACAGGAGTGCTGTGTGCTGTTGAGTGTTTTAAATATTTTAGATATTCCTCTTCTTGTATAACATAACCTTACGTAAGCTACACTGCCTACGTTGCTTTGGATATATTTTAATTAATCAAAACCTTGCATTGCAGCAACAATATTTAATACTCCTTAATCTGTCCCCTGTTAAGGAATAACCATCTGGTTAGTTTTTTGTTCCATTTATTCCATTAATAATACAGTATACTCGTTAGAGTAAAGAAGCATAGTCAGGAAAAAGCATATATATATATATATATATATATATATATATATATATATATATATATATATATAATGGCAATATTATTCTCATTACACAAATGGGAAACAGTTCTAATGTATCATTAGATGAGCATTATTCAAAATGAAACTTAATGTTGCTCAACCTAATTAGATTTCACTTACAAAGAGCGAGCGAGCTGAGAAAGAACCGTCCTGTTGAACAACCCTATTGTGATGATTGAGCCAATGAAGCATTAAACAAGAACATCAGCTTGCATAACCCATCAGTCCCTACCTCCCCCTGCCTTTCTGAAAACAGCTTCCAATATTTAACTTCTATGTGGCACATGAACAGTTAAATCTGTTTTGCTGAGATTGAGATAGAAGGTCACTGTGTATTTCAGTAGGCTGTAGTTCCCATTTGTCATTTCCATAGGAGCCGACTTGATGAATGGCTAAATGGCAAACCTATGACAAATCATGTTTGTATCGTAATAACAAGCAAGGCCTCGGAAATTGCTGAACCCAGTATATTCAATATCGTTCTGTAATAACATGTGAAACATGGAACAGCTTCTCAAGATACTCTGAATTTAGATTTTCTGTCTACCTTTGCTGAAAAATATGTATTTTAAGAAGCGTTGACAAAATGTACAGGAGTGTGCACATTTATTAGAACACCACATTCCTTCTGTTTTGATTTGTTGTGCATATGAAGTCAAACCACTATAACTGAAAATCTTGGGATATTGTCAAAATAGGCACGTTAGTGATTGTCTAATTTTAATTGATAACACATGCAATTAATTTAAAGTAGTAAATGAAAAGGAAAACCTAGCCACAAATGGTAAAATGCATGAGACTTTTTAGAAGGTGTTTAAGATGCCTAATAAAAGCACAAAGTGGTCTAACATTTTCCCACAAGTGCTTATTGTTTCTTTATCACTGATTCCGGCCTGAAAATTGAAATTATCACACCAAGGTTTTCATGCAGGTAGGTATATAAATCTTAAGGTGTTCTATTAAATGTGCTCACTACTGTATATAGAAACTGTGTTGGTTACTTTGAATAGGGCCATGAGAGATGGTACCAAGTAATGGATATTTTTCAAGGTCAACATAAAGTCTAGAGAGCTTCTTTGATCATGCTACTATTGATATATTAAACCATGTTAGTAAAAAGAGGTTAGCAATATAATATATTCTGCACCTGTGATAATATATAAGTCTGGGAATATAATTCCACAAAAACATCCCTGAATCATTTCCTTTGCTCAAGTGTTGGGGGCCTATAGTTTTGTTACACAATGTCAGAGTTTTCATAGCTTGCTTCTTTCTACTGGGTTCCTCAACATTCTCTTTCATGTTGAATTAAAACCAAATCCAGGATGTACAGGAAACACACAGAGGGTGGTGTTTCCACAGCAACAGGCATCATCATGACTGCTTTTTATGACAGGAGCTAAAGGCTTTCACCTGCTACCCTTTGCACCAAAATATGTCTGCAGCATTAATCGGATGCACTTTTAGGATCAAGTCTTCACAAAAAATCTAACCTTAACTAAATTGGTTTTGGTATGAATTTAACCTCTGTTCACACAACATTAAGCACCAAAAAAGATTGCCAGTCATATATACTCATTCCATATACAGTGTGTAGACATGCATACACCCCATCATTGTGTCTCTTTATTAATAATTTGGTCCATTAAACTGCAGAACCAGTTATAAGGTGGTATGACTCCTATTTCTCATTGAGATGGACTAGTCTCTTAACTAAGACTCCCAGCAACAGCATTAAAAGGAAGGACACTGTGTATGTTAAATATCATCTTGCTAATCTGTAGAGTGGCTGTGAAGCAGTCTTATTTAGTTTTCTTATTGAAGCTGTAGATGTGATTTTAATGCCGGCACTACCAGCAGGTATCATTGCTTCAAAGCACAGCACCGCCTTGCTCTGTGTTCTCCAATATGGGAATCAGCAAACGGCTTTGCAACTCAATAGGGCTCCAATAAATTATCCAGTACACAGCTTTAAAAATGTTGCTGACATTCAGGGCGGTGTGCCAACTTGCACCCTGACAGTGATTTCTTTGCTTCCCTAAAAAATCCTAGCTGTATAATCCTAGCTTAGAAAAACTAGGAGAGCTCTCAAAATGAATGCAAGTTCTCTGCTGGCGAGTTAAATAAAAAATGAATGCTATTCATTGTGTGTAGTTTATATACTGTTGTTGTACTTTTAGAAAATCTTAAAATCAAAACACCCTTCATACAGGCTTATACAGTGCAAATCCTGAGCAATACACCCACATCCCCCCCCCCACCCCCGCCAAGTACAGCATTGATGCACAGTTAAATGGCTGTGAGTGCTGTTTAAAGATAAGACGTACAATATTCAGTCATGATGCATGACTCATTCATCCCTCAATATCATCCCACTGAAGTGTGTGTGTGTGCGTGTTCTTGTCTTTTCTTTTTTTGTTCCTGAGCCTTTATGAAAGCGGTGAGGGTTTTCTAGACGCGATCAAGCAGGGCCAGCCTGTTTATTGGTTAGCTGCTTTCTTAATGACCTGTCTCCTCCAGCGTGACTGTTGTAGCCCAGCCCCCTCCTGCACTACACTCGGCCTGGCAGCAGCTCTGTGGCTGGAGACTGATTGCAGGCAGTACATGCAGGAGCTGTGATTTCCAGTGTGAATATCAGTTCAGAGAAGAGGAAAGAAGCTTAGATCCCTGATTTTTAAAGTGTTCATCTTTTACAGAGAATGAAGGTTTATTATTATTGAGGATTGGTAAAGGGTTTGGGTTACTGTGTAGACTGAGCTGCTAATTTCTCATCTCTCTCTATTAAGGGAGAGGGAGTGTGTAACAGGGCCTTTTGAAATTGAAGTAAGACAGTGTTTTTTTTGTTGGTTTTTTTTTTGCTTTGTGTTCTCTTCTTTATAAACCAGTGCAACAAATGGTGTCCGTTCGGCAACGTGTGGGATAGATTAATGTACAGAGAATTTAGTATCCAGCAAACCAGTGATACTGTACTGTACATCCACCTTGCCTGTTTCCTGACTAGTTTTAGCTACAGTTGTGTCAGTTCTTTAACTGGGGGATCTTGTTTTTGGATATCAAAATGCCATCCAGGGAGTCGTGCTCGCGTAGGAAAGGGAACAAGTCCCTGGTTCACAAGTCAAAGCCAGAGGCTCAGCAGCAGGATATACTGGCAGCTGCTCTGGGAATGAAGATGGGACCTCAGAAACCATCTGCAACTCTGTGGCAGCCTCTGAAACTGTTTGCTTATTCACAGCTGACTTCACTGGTTAGGAGAGCCACGCTGAAGGAGAACAAGCGAACTCCCAAATATGAAAAAGTCCACAATTTCAAGGTAAGCAATGGGGGGTGGGGGGGAAATATGAAGCATTATTACTTTGTGATATTAGAGGAATGCTGGAGGTGTCGTTAAAAGGTTTTTTAATCATTTTAGTCTATTATTATTTTTGTCAAAAGGCACATTGGCGTGTATTCATATAGTAAATATAGCTGTGTAGGTAGAGCCTGGTTAATTTGGGAATATTGATGGAGAAGCTGGTCAATTGCTGGGGAGCAGTTAAAGAGCATGTCCTGGTTTGGCTTCTGTCAGCAGATGTTTTTCATCCTCCCCTATCTTGTTAATGAAGTGACTGGTGGAGGGAACCATGTTCGCAGGAGACGGGGAAATTGCTGACATTGGCAAAACCGCTACATTTATTTATTCATTTCTCTGTCTTGCTGTACACTTCAGTTTGTAATATTTTAAGGGCCTCGCTGATATAATCAATACTGAGTTAACTGCAGTACATTGCAGTTCCAGAAAAAACGTAAATAATTTAGGGAATTACTATGGTTTCCCAACTACAATTAAAGCTCAACAAAGATGTCAAGTGCAAGGCGATATATATTTTTCATGCTAATTTACTGAATTACTTCTTGCTATGGTACAATATGGTAATAAATAGTACATTTATTAGTGGAGCCTGTGTCCCCTCAAAATAAACCTTTTACCTAACCCTAAATGTAAACCTCTGTATTTAGTATTTATATATTCACTATGTAGTGAGAATACTAAACAGGGTCAATTCACTTGGAGGTAGTTTTGCATATTTCAGATGTCATTTGGCATAGTATTTAAATATGTCATGGCACAGCATTATCCACAGCACTAGATATGTATTCATTTCTATGCAAAGAAAAGGAATTAAATACCACTGCCAGATATTTTCATTCAAACACATTTAATGTATTTGGCAAGGTTAATTGCAACAATAGTGTTTTTAAATTGGGCTCTGCTGAATTTGAAGCCATTCGAAGCATTTCTCTCTCTCTCTCTCTCTCTCTCTCTCTCTCTCTCTCTCTCTCACTCTGAGGCTGTTTTTGATGTTGTGCTGTGGTTGCAACATTATTGCTTATTTCCATGACAACCCACCCCCTCTTGCACTTGCACGTCACTAAGGACATACTGCCTGCCCCCGCTTGGATGCCACTTTTCAATGTAATTTAATAAACACTGCCTAAATCATTTTTTCTTTTAAAACAGAATGATCTTTTATCAATTCCATATATGTTTCTATTTATGTATGTGCATAAAAGGAACACTTTGCCACACAAGGTCTTCCTCTGATGTTATTCTAATGCGTGAGTGTTTGCCAATCCTGTTTTGTTGCTTTCCCTTTTTTCGTAGGTTCACACGTTTAGGGGGCCTCATTGGTGTGAATACTGTGCCAACTTCATGTGGGGTCTCATTGCTCAGGGAGTGAAATGTGCAGGTACTTGAACTCACATTTCTTTTATCCTGTGAGATTGCTTTGACTTGCTGCTTAGGTCCTTTTAATCCTTTTTGACAGTGGAAAATAATACTCCGGAAAGTCTAAGAATTCACTGGGGTTCTTCTAGAAAAAGTGGCAAAGCTAAAGTGAATCCATGTGAATGTGTTGAGTGTCACGGAGGGCTTTACATCCCCTTTTAAGGATTAGAATGAACATTTCAAATAATTGTGTTTTATCTACTTTATTGAATTTCCCAGTGGAAAGAGATAAATATTATCAGTTGCATCCACTGTTATTTTCTGCTAGATCTATAATGCAGATTAAAGGTTACAGTAAAACGCAATTCTGTAGTTCACATATTCCTGCTATATATATTTAGAAAGTGGGATGAAAAATATAATGAATTCTAAGTCCCAGAGCATTAAAACAATATGGCTATAATCCTCTACTGTATGAACATTTAAATAATCCTGAATCTGTCCCAGGTCCTACCAGGGAATTATATATAGTGTAGTCAATGTGGCATTACCACTTTGTCAATGTGGCATTACAACAGCTGTGCATTTTAGTGTACTTTGATTAATAAACTGCTATTTACTGAACGTTACATTTGTATGCATTTTGTTTAGAACTTCTCAATTGAAATCAAAAATACATTCATGTATTTGAATGTGTTAAGGGTTTGTTAAAGTGTTTTGTCATCTGCTGTGCTATACTGTCTGCAGCCTGTCTCTCTGTGTATTCATCAAGGTCTTGGTGTCAGGATATGTGAACTGTACCACCAGTACAGTGTTTGAAAGCTATCTTTCATTTCAGCAGGCAGTCATGTTTCCTACATAACTATTCAAAGCAAACAAAAAATACAGTGAGGGTTATGACTGCAGAGAGACCAATTCACAAAAAGCAACAAGCATGACCTAGTTGGACGCACTCTAAAAAGGAGACGAAAGTTCTTAAATAGCACCGTTCCTTTGGAGAGAGCTCATAGTGAGCCATATTGCTTGTATATCCAACTAAATCTCAGTTTGCCAAATGCGTCTTGCTCGCTACAGGAGCTCACAAAAACACAGCCATGTTGGATGTTTGTGAGCTGCTTGGGAAGTACAGCCCAAATCCTACAACACATTGCTGTAGCAGTTGATACAGATTAATAAAAACAGCACTGTCTCTCTATCAACTGCGTTATTCATCTGTTAATGGCCCCCTTCCAGCCAAAACACCAAAATGATGACTGCCATATTGTAGTAAGTAATTAATATTGATCTGATGAGGTAATTATTATTGCTCTCCATAGCTGGCGTTGTAGAAATTCTATCGCTCGATCCAATACAGTTGTGTAATACATGAGCTGTATGCTAACAGGATTGTGAAAGGAAATACTAGGACACATTTTCATTAAAAATGAAGTAAAGACTGAAACCAAAATCCCTAAAATGCATACTAATCAAACCTGACCCTCCTTTAAATGGTTATGATCAGATGAGAATTTATGACTTTCACCTTAATAAATAATACAACTTCAGATCAAAACCGGGCATTGTGTAACTTACCATGAATATTTAGAATGTAGAAAAGCCTGTAAGAGTAAAGTTGTACACAACATTATTTATGTTCAATATTCTTTACACCCTAAGAATGCATTCAAGGAAATAATCTGTTTTGTTTAATCTGCCATGGGGCATGCATCTCCTGTAATTAGACCAGCTTATCATGTTGAGAGAAAATGATGCATGTATTCATAAATTGTTAATGTGACAAATTGTGCTATACATATGTTCTTCGGCACTAGTAGTGATAAATCATTCACACATGTATACTGTGTCAGTGTTTTAGAAACCAGCATACATAAGGCAATAATTGTACAGTTTCTTTTGATACCTTTTAATTTAAAATATCAGCATTTTGTAAATGGATTAGTTGATTATTTTCCAAACCTAATAACAAACGTATGATAACTGCAATTAATGGTCAGCAGAAGTGATCTTTCAGATGTTACAGCATGTCTCTGCTTTGTTTGTGCAATACCATATTTTCTCCTCAAAGTTTGCCTGCAGCCTAATTTCATCATACCCGTGCAGGAAAACAAGGTTGGCAGGCCTAGTTAATGAAGAGAAGGGCTCCAAGCAGTTTGAAAAATTTCCATAAGTGTATGCAAATTCAAACGCTAAAGCAGCTAGTGCACTCAAATGCTTTAATGTGCCTTTTTAATGAAAATTCAGAAATCCCTTGGAGATTAAGACTGTTTCTTTTTTTATGATAAATATTAATTGGGTACTAGCAGTGTTTGTGGGGATACAGGTTCTATTGGTAAATATCTTGATCCAGTACAGGCACTTACAAGTATGGTATTGAGAGCAATTCCACAACACTTTTTATAAGGTATTATGAAATAATGAACTGCTCAAGCTGCTCACCTGGATTAGGGTATAATTGCTTTGATTAAGTATTTTAGGGTTGGGTTGGAAACAATTCCTGGATTGGGATGGTCATTGCTTTGCACCTCTCATCCACGGTGAAATTAAGATCTTTTTTTGAAGAAATACAGCATACCATAGTGATTCTAACCACACCACAAAGACTGCTTTTAAGTAAGAGTGAGTGAATACAATTATTTCATCAAATACTAGAATGATGATTGTCATCTCCTAAAGTAATTACATTTCTGCATCAATGAATATAAATAACACATTGCAAACGCCTTCAGGGAATGGAGGAAAAAATGTTAATCAAGCTTGAAGATTCGCATTTCAACACTACACTATATTTACAACATAACATCATATAACAAAGAAACAACTATTACCAGAACTTCTCTGTTTGTTTTAATGATGTTTTATCAACAACTGTTTAGCACAGCTATTTGTATTCAAGAGATGCATTTTCACATGACATTTTTAAATATCCTAGCCCAGTATGCATTAATTTGAGGAAGCACAAGTTTTTACAATGATTTATAGTTTCAGAAAATTGCTTCTTACTGGGATTTCTCTTGGTGCCATATCCATTTTTAACAGCCTAAATTGGTTTCAACCTAATTTCTTTTCTATCATAAATAATTCAGTGATTCTGAGTAGAGCTCATAAAAAGTTAAATACAGCTCTTTGATATTTTTATATATATACTTGTATATTGTTGCTTATAGTCTGTGCTCGATTTGAGGCTGAACTAGTTTCGTAGCATGAAAAAAGTTTACTGTGTTGCATGGTAGTTGAAAAGCTTAGAGGAAACCTCTTGTTTTAACTCATTATTTAAAATAGGTCTTGCATCCCCTGCAACAGTTGCATTGCTGCTTCTGCGCACTGTTTTTAATAAAAATAGCTGGACTGCTTGGATCTGAATAGCCGTGATATTGTATTTTGTAATTGCATACAAATAAAGCATTTATTCTGTACATCCAGGAACATGAGTGTATAAAATGTTTTAGGATACAAATGTTGTTGTGTTTTTTTGTTGTTTTTTTAAACACCAATATACATAATTGGTCAAATAAAAAAAATAGCAAGCTAGAATTTGTTTTACGTTAGAAAAAGTGGGTCAATTTGCTAATTCTGGACTCAAAGGACTAGTCAACATTTAATTGGGCAGTAAATGTAAGATCAACCTGGGCATTCATCTAGTAGTATGAAAAAAGATAACTCAAAAGATAGTGTGTGTGTGTGTCTGTCTGTCTCTGTCTTTGTCTCTGTCTCTGTGTGTGTGTCTGTCTCTGTCTGTGGGTGGGTGTCTCTGTGTGTGTGTGTGTGTGTGTGTGTGTGTGTGTGTGTGTGTGTGTGTGTCTCTGTGGGTGTGTGTGTGTGTCTGTCTCTGTCTCTGTCTCTGTGTGTGGGTGTGGGTGTGTGTGTGTGTGTGTGTGTGTGTGTAGAAAATCCAGAACCGGATGCCCAGGTCTTTTTCGGGTAACGATTAAAAAAAAAAAAAGTACATATATTAATGTTTTAAGTGCACGATACATAAGAACATAAGAAAGTTTACAAACGAGAGGAGGCCATTCAGCCCATCTTGCTCGTTTGGTTGTTAGTTGTTAGTAGCTTATTGATCCCAGAATCTCATCAAGCAGCTTCTTGAAGGATCCCAGGGTGTTTAAATACTATATAGTACACATACATTTAGTCCCTTCAGATCTGTAAACTTGTGTAACCTTTTTCAGTACTGGAAACGTAGTAGTACTAATAATAATAATAATAATAATAATAATAATAATAAATATCTCAGTTTGAATACAGTTATGTTAAATGCGCTTCATGCTGCGGGATTCTTTGCAACATCTATTGGCCATATTCCGCTGTTGTTATTTTTAATGTAATGTTGTTCTTGTATTGATTCAGGGCGAAGCAAGGGTTCCAATAAAGGAGGTTTTATTTCTTTTCTCAATCGGAACACAGCGAGGAGTATATTCTATCTGTGAATCCCTTTTGTCACATCCGGTTTGTTCGAACTTTTTATTGTTCACCGGTCACTCTATGGCAAACACAATAGCCCAAAACTAGACTTAAAGGTGCAGTCCTCCAAATCCGAACTGATAAATAAACGTAAATATTTCAGTCCTACTTTAACATGGCATCCATGCAAAGCATTGTGTAGAATTTATTTATCAAGCAGGAGAAACCAGAATTTGCAAACTCTGCCAAGAAAATACTTTATTCAAAGGAGGAAACACTAGCACTTTTAATGTGTTCCACAAATATTTTTATTTAACCCAAAACAAAACGTTTAGTAAGTGGTGAGTAATGTTTTTCTCATACTGATTTAATTTTGTACTTTGCACCTTACGCATTTTGGAGTGCATATGCTTTTTCTTAGTTAATCTATTTCATTAAAATAAAAATAAAAAGTTTCCGGTTTTCAGTCTGTTTTCTGGGGTACACCGCTCACAATACTTTAGTCATTTGTTTTATTTATTTTTAATCTTATTTTTTTGATCATTTTGGTAAGAAACTATATCTGCGCAATAACTGTAGATAAAGCTTTCGTCATTGGAAGCCACGTGGTAATTATTATTAATGGATAATTAAGAGATATCACTGACATAAACCCAACAGGATGTTATGTTGTTTTCTTTCTGACTTAGTTCCTGAGAAGAATAGTCACCTCAGTTATTATTATTATTATTGAGGTTTACTTCCCACTAAATCAAAGCTTGTTTTAACGTCTTTATTACACTGGCCAGAGACCCGCGCTTACAACTGCATTGTCATTTTCTTTAAATTCTCAAATGAATAATCAATACATGGGTAGTAAAAAGAGCCCCAGGTTGGGCCAGGTAATTTAAAACCATTTTATTACACTGAAACTATTAATATAGTTATGAAGAGGTACTACTGTATTCACTCCTGTTAAATCACTGCTAGACTGTACCTTAAGGTCAAACTAAATGAATAGGCTAGCTCCTCTTAGTTGACGCACCAATAGGGATGCAGCAAATGTTTTTGCCAAGAGGAATAGGCATGTGCCGGTATATTATTTTATGTGGACATTTATTTTAAAAGGTTGTTTCTCACTTTGAACTGTATTTGGTTCTGTATGGTACAGGAATATCTAATTTCCCCTCTTTTTTTCTTTCTTCAGACTGTGGTTTAAATGTTCACAAGCAATGTTCCAAGGTGGTTCCAAATGACTGCAAGCCAGACCTGAAGCATGTCAAAAAGGTCTACAGCTGTGACCTTACCACGCTGGTAAAAGCCCACAACACAAAGCGGCCAATGGTGGTAGACATGTGCATACGAGAAATCGAGTCTAGAGGTAAGAACAATTGAGAATTCCAGATCCCCATCCATGGAGCTTACTGTATCTATATCCAGGGGGCAAGGGGGTCAGAGGACTAAGATTTTGAAATATCATGGGACCTATGTTGCTGATACTATGAAAATCCATATTGAACAATGTAATTTATGAATAACATCTAATGAGAAGTGTTAGCATCTGTGTTCTATTGATTTGCATAAGATTGGTGTTCCACTGTATTCTATAATGTACCCATTTTTCTCCCTTTTACATTTTTGCTTAGTTTTATATGTATTATCATTTAGTAATTTAATTGGTTATACATTTGAATTATTGGAACGTTAATCCTAAACAAGCAGTTCAGTGTTTTTATAGCAATCCCAGTGAGATTGTTTTGAGAAAGCGTGGCTCAGTGCGGTTAATTATCCTGACATGACAGGGAATAAGTAATTATGCTCAGAGCCGTTTCTGTTGACTCTACTAATCCTTGAAGATGAGGTCACCTGTACTGCAATGTATGCAAATGTATGTGGTCATGTGACCAGAGAGTGACTCAACAAGGGAAATGATAGTGAGTCCCTCAACACTGTGGCTGCATTGACCAGCCAGCCCATTTCAAAGTAGAGCACTAACTAGACACACAGAAACCTAACCTAGAACAGGACGGCTAAGCCGTTTACCTGTAACAAAACAAAAAGCTTTAACACAACCACACAGGTTTACACTTCACACACTTTCCTTTCGACTGCTCGGAAGCAGAGCACCTCTTCTGCCTCCTTCTACTCAGCAGCCCTGAGCAAACTGACTGTCCTCTTTAAATACCCTGCACCTGGTTCTAATTTAACAATACTACCCAGGTGCAGGGGATAATTAAACAATAAAACAATTAAACTAAACCAAATGTGCATTCGCACATGTTTTTTTTTTTCCACACAGGGAGGATTAACCCCCTCTCTAAAAACCTCTCTTTCCCCACTGTATCAGAAGTATGGTTTTATTATTTTTGGAAGAGGCTGCGTTCTTTGTCACACACCGTTTCAGCCTGTTTTGGACAACATGAAACAAAACAGGACATTTCCAGAGGAGTTCGTGAACAACATACAGTAGTAAGCTCTCAAACCTTAGCTGGTCTCCTGTAGATCTGGTCCCCTTTGGGGAATATATCTTCACCTTGTTTCATCTTTTTTTTAGGTCTGAAGTCAGAAGGACTGTATAGAGTGTCAGGGTTCAGTGACTTAATAGAAGACGTCAAGTTGGCATTCGACAGAGGTATGTTTTCATTGAACCTTTCAGCCCAATAATAAACCACCTTAACCATAGCCGTGTGCTGCTTTATACTACAGTGCAAAACTAGAATGTGCCTTAAATAGGGTAATTGAATTACAACACATTGGTATTTTAATAGTTTTATATACAACTGCATACCAAGCTGTGAAACATTATAGTGCAAGCCCACATAAGTAAAGTGACTTCAAAGGGGAATGCAGGCATGCCTTTGCAGACCTTTAAACATTATTTTCAAATACACAAAGTTAAGTAAAGGGTTTTATAAATGTCCATCAGAAATGTAGACACTCAGTATGATGTCTGAGTAGCTACAGACCCCACTAAACCAAAAGATCTTTATTATTATATTGACTGTCTGCCTGTGATGCTTCCTTGACCTACAGCGGAACTAGGCCAGACTTTCTCTTTTATAAAGCTCTTCATTAGTTAGACTGAAAGGGACAGAATAACTGACAGCTTCCAGCATTCATAGGCAGAAATAACTGGGAGCTGAAGATGCTTGTGCAATGAGATGTATCTTGCCTCTTACAGCTGCCTGGTATTGGTTTATCCTCTGAAGCCATGTTTAAATAGAAATGCCACTGTGCTGTCTGTGTGTGTGCTGTGAATTGAATCAGGGGCCCTCTTTTTGTATGTTATATATTTTAAATGGAATTCCTTCCCTACAGATGGCGAAAAGGCAGATATTTCTGTGAATGTTTATGAAGATATCAATATTATCACTGGTGCTCTTAAACTGTACTTCAGGGATTTGCCCATTCCCGTGATCACATATGATGCCTACCCAAGATTTATTGAAGCTGCAAGTGAGTAAATAATGAAATAAAGATGTCTTTTTATAGTTGGGCCTAAATCAAATGCAGGTAAAAATGAATAACACATTGTTGTGTTTATGTGAAATATGCAGTTATATAAACTGAAAAAATATAATACTGTATGTATACAGATGTATTAAAAAAACTAACCAGGGGTATTTTAAACTATGCAGCTTTGAGTGCCTCTAAGAAGAAAACAAATCATAATTTTTGAAGGATGACTTTTAAATGCTTGCTACTTTCTTTCTTTCTTTCTTTCTTTCTTTCTTTCTTTCTTTCTTTCTTTCTTTGTTTTATGTATTTATTTATTTTAATATTTATGAAGTGATAGACCCTAGTGTTCCAAACACACCGTATTTACTGTGTGGTCTATTTTACATTGTCATAGGGAGCATGGCACATTTACCACTCATGCATGAATGCTTAACTGAACAGATTATTATTGCAGAGCTCACAGACCCTGATGAACAGCTAGAGGCCCTTCACGAAGCACTGAAGCTTTTGCCACCTGCACACTGTGAAACACTGAGGTATCTTATGGGGCACTTGAAGAGGTAAATGCCATGACCTGTACATACATACATTTCGCCTCCTATTAATCTTTGGTCATAGTTAAAATGACTTACATTTCAAAGACTCCTAAATGAAACTGGTCTGGAAAATATTTTGGAAATACAGATGAGCATCTCCACCAGTGTTAGCAAGTAAACTAGAATTAGATTGGGAATCTCTCTGTTCAGCAAAGCTAGAATAGGGGGTCAAGGGCAGCTCTGCAGTGGTGTCCCTTTAGACTTTTCAAATGGAAGTGAAGAATATATTAGAAATTAAAAGTTTGACTGCACACTAAGGGGAGCAGTGCAAATATAGTACTGAAGCTAACTGAAGGAAAATCGACACAGTTAATCATTTATTTGTAGCAACCCCTTAATACATACTGTAGAACAGATTACAGTACTACAGTATAAATTCCAGGGCATTGTATCCTAAATTATATTATTTTAAATCTAGTGAGAATGGGTTCCATATTACCCCATGTCCGATGACTGACTGTGCATTAGTTCCACTTGCTAATCATCCTGTGCTCCTCTTCCAGGGTGACTCTCAATGAGAAGGACAGTCTCATGAATGCTGAGAACCTGGGGATTGTGTTTGGTCCCACCTTGATGCGAGCACCAGACCTGGATGCAATGGCATCTCTCAATGACATTCGCTATCAGAGACAGGTGGTGGAGTCCCTGATAAACAATGAGGACATTTTGTTTTAAAGAAAAAAGAAAATGTATACTAAACTCAATGGATGAAGAAATATGTTTTTTTGTTAAATTCAGCTTTGAGGCTGAAATGTTACAATGTTTTTTGTTTTTTGTGTTTTTTTGCATAGCGACTTGAAAATGAAGGAAAGTTTTTTATTATTGTAATTTCACACTACAATGGACCTGTATAAAAGATACCTTTTTCCCCCCAATTGCTGGGTGTGGATTATGTATTTAAAGCTAACCCTGTTGCATGACTGACTCCCCATTTTTGTCGGGGGTTGTTTTACAGAAATGGACCAAACTTGGCGGAGTTTCTTTATTTTGGATAGGTGTAATTCAGCATGTGTTTAAGTATGTGAAGTCGTAAAGGTTGTGACTTTGCTTTTCTCTTGTCCTGTGAATGTAGTTCATATTGCAATATGGGCAGATTTTGTGAAACACTATATCTGGATGTTACATAGATACTGTATTAAATTCTTTTGCCCTGTGTTTGATTAGATTTTTATTTTTTTTTCATTTTTCTTTTGGGTCAAGTCTCTTTCTAACAGAAACAAAGTAGTCTGTGTACTCTCGATGTTAACTGAAATAACCCTGTGCAAGATTTTGTTTTTGTTTAGTTGTAAGATTTTTGTATTTGGTTTGCACATGCATTGTATATATATATATATATATATATATATATATATATATATATATATATATATATATATATATATATATATATATATAATTATTCTTATTAATTTATTAAATCTTGCTTTCAAGAATCATGCGTTGTGTGGAACTTTATGATGTACATTATATACAATGCATAATTTAACAGAGGCATTATAAATAGCTTGGATTACTGTACATCTCAACTTGTGTGGCAGACATCATCACCCCCAGCATAGAACATATGGCAAAATTGTAAAGGTAAAAACAACTATTTATGTTTGATATTAGTCTGAGTACAATTTAGTTTATATGGTTTATAATAAGTTCAAAACCCGTTTTGAGCAGCTAGGCCCTAAACTGCAAGATATTACATCTCTTATACAATGAGACAGCACAGAGACAACATATTAGCTTGTGCAATACAATATCACATATTGACATCATAACACAGGCAATGTATTTATGTATTAACCACAAATAAGCCCACATCCTTTTACCAGCCTTGTTATTGTATTCATATGAAACAGAGATTTACTTATTTTTAAATAACAATACTCCCCTGTATATGCTTTCTGACAGATTGTTTGGAGGGGAAATAAACCTGTTCCACAGACTCTTTGCAGCATGTCATTCCATTATTATACATTCCCCCAACACATTCATTCCCATTGTAGGAATTACTAATGACGAGTTAAAAAAAGAAAACAAATAGAGTACCACCACCATACATAAAGAGGTCTTTATTTGTATAAAAATGAAAGTGATTTCTAATACCTTTGATAAGCAGGGGGTTTGCTTGTCCTGGAGGTAATTTGGAGTCTGTGAAATGACAGTCCCATTCCCTTCGATGCAGAGGGGCTGAGGTTTTTTGACAGCACACCAAGCGGAACTGCGTGCAATCAGATCAGGCTGAGCCAGTCAAGAACCATGTACATGTGAAATCTCCCACAGACACAGGCTGCCAGCTTTTTTGAAGCCGTTGTAAATCCTATTGGCATATTAAAATGTTTTTTATCTACCGTTGATGATTTTGGATACACTAGCTTTTAGGTCGAGTTAATGAAAGCTATCGGCACAGCATGAGTTGACCTTTTCATTTCTGGAAGCTTGTGTTTAATTTCACACTGGTGCTCTGCAAATAGTTGAACTCTTTTGATGTGTCTGTTAACAGTAATGCAATATTGCATTGCTTTGTATATATTTTATTTAAATACTGAAACCTTGACTTACTTTCTTATAATTAATATAGTGTAATATTTTACTGGTACCATTGGTTTTTTCCACTGTATGTCACATGTGGAAATAAATACTGCATTCTACAAACTCTTGTTTCTTTGTAAAATTAGGCCGAGATCAGTTCCTCTAAGCACAGTCGAATACAGTTTCAGGATACACAGCAATGTTTCTGTTTTACACTGCATGGTGTTCTTAGCTAGGCAATCGTCTCTGTGCTTGTGATAGTTTCAAACCTGACAGCAAGAGAAATTTAGACCATTTTTGTTTATGCAACATCATCTCATGACGCAGCTGCTAGCTTGCAGGTTATTTTAAAATATCCTCCAGTCTACAGTTGTGTTTGCTTCTAAATCTGACTATAACGCATTCAACTGTCTGGCTTTTCACTCCACTCTAAATGTAATATATTGAGAAAGTCTTCTAGTTGAAACATTGGTCAAAGAATTTTGCAAACTTACTTTTAGCATTGCTACAAACACTTCTAGATAATGTGGGATAATATAATTTGTTTAAACACAGGGATGATTGAAATTGACCCCCATGAAATAGAACTCCTTGGACCATTTTGATATGCATCTATAACATGTTTAATTCATTCCTCTCATCAATCTTTTAAAACCTTTAAATATATACAAAAAGCTGCAACACACCACTTGTATAATATTAACCAGACCCACAAAGCAAGAGCTCCAGGTGGTTATACTCTGCTCTACAGAATGCAGAAAAAAGTGCCTACTTCATTTTTTAAAATATTTTTTTTTGCTTAAAATCAATTGCCAATGAGAACCCATTCATATATCTTGTAATCAAAAAGTGAGTTCTTTATTATATTCTATATATTGTCTATTTTATATCATTTTATGTAAACTGTGACATATTCCACTTTGCAGAAATGATTTAATATTTTTTGCATCCTTTCAAATGTATACTGTAATAGCATATTGCAAACAAATTAAAATTAAAATAAAGTAAATCTACTCAATTCATTAAAGCATCTTATATAACAATGCAATAGCATTTCCCTTCAAGTAGATTTCATTGCACATGTTAAACATGAATGTAACAAATGTAATTATTTCAAAGTAGAATGGAAGCTGGAAACCTTTTTATAGACTTTCCATATGTGCTGCCAAACACTAATCAAAGCTGACAGACTAGGAGTAGTACATTGCTGTTGAAATACATATGCTCTGTCTCACTGTCCCAGCCTGGTCAAAGCAATTCAAAACACATGGCTAGAGATTCAAGTCATTGTCATTTCAAAGGCTCCTTTATTTTGGAATAATCTCTTTATTTTGTTATCTAAACTGAAACATTATCTTAATATTCTCTGGAGATAATTGTTGCTAAGAAAATACAATCCCTCAATTAGCCTTCTGGCATCTTTGTGAGGGAAAACAATGAATGTAATTGCATTTTACATCCAAAAAGCTGACCTACATATTTTTAAAGGTGTAGTGTGCCATACAGTTTTCAAAATGTTTTTCACATATTGTTGAACAAATGTCAATCCTACAGGATTTTCATTTAAAAATGTCAACAGTATATATTTGGCCAAAACATTACATTTTCTCTTGTAGTCAATTCTTACCCACAAATTTGTATTCTTTAGGATGAACACAGTGAGAGATGCCTGATAACTAAAGGGCAAGGAGCTTCAAATGTCCTCTTCTTTCTTAGCTATTTATGATGTTTAAAAGCAGCCTAAATGGTTCTGAAGTCTGTTGCTTTAATACTGAAATTTAATAATTTGTCTCAGAATCCATGTGGCATTATCTGTGCCTGTGGAATCCTTGTTGCCAGCTACTTTGGAGTACTTCTTGATTCCAAAGGAATTGGGTGATCTTTCTATTGGATCTTGTAGTAATAAAAGTTGAAAGGTCACCACATCATGTGATTTCTTTAGAATCCAGAAGTCCTCAAAAGGAGTCAGCCACTACAACAATTCACATTTCTATAGCATCTTTCTTTCATCACAAGGATCACTTCATGCACACAAACACAAGAACATTAAACCAATACATTTAAAACAGTCTAATAAATAATTTGATAAAATAGAAATTGAGAATCTGTATTCTGTAAATGGAAAGAGTTATAATTTAGTATTCCAAACAAATATGCAGAACATACTGTTTGTATTGTGAGGTTATGTGAGGACTAATGTAACCAGAATACAAGCTGTGCATCTCTTCACAGAGCAGAGGAAAGGTCACAAGCACTGAGAAAGGCAAGCAGGGTGTGCACAAACATGATTCCATTATTATTCAATAATTGTACAAAGTCCCACACATATTATCCAGGATACTATTGTTCTTAGTAGTATGAGTGCAATATTTGTTCTGAATAATAATGGAATGTTGACTGTACATGTGCAGGACTCTGTGAATGCCTGCTCAAGGCTAATTCTCTTATATAACCGCAGAATAAGAATGGCATTTTAAATTCAACTTGCAAAACAAACGCATTACTTCATATGTATTCAGAACACTCATACTCAGAATAATATTTAGAATATGTTTGCCATGTAAACATAGTTATTGACAACAATAGATTGACAAAGCAGCAGTTTTCTGAGTTCATGATCACACAACCATATATATATATATATATATATATATATATATATATATATATATATATATATATATATATATATATCTACAGTATATACAGTACTGTGCAAAACTTTTAGGCAGGTGTGAAAAAATGCTGTAAAGTAAGAATGCTTTCAAAAATAGACATGTTAATAGATTATATTTATCAATTAACTAAATGCAAAGTGAGTGAACAGAAGAAAAATCTAAATCAAATCCATATTTGGTGTGACCACCCTTTGCCTTCAAAACAGCATCAATTCTTCTAGGTACACTTGCACAAAGTCAGGGATTTTGTAGGCATATAGTCAGGTGTATGATTAAACAATTATACCAAACAGGTGCTAATGATCATCAATTCAATATGTAGGTTGAAACACAATCATAAACTGAAACAGAAACAGCTGTGTAGGAGGACTAAAACTGGGTGAGGAACAGCCAAACTCAGCTAACAAGGTGAGGTTGCTGAACACAGTTTACTGTCAAAAGTCATACACCATGGCAAGACTGAGCACAGCAACAAGACACAAGGTAGTTATACTGCATCAGCAAGGTCTCTCCCAGGCAGAAATTTCAAGGCAGACAGGGGTTTCCAGATGTGCTGTCCAAGCTCTTTTGAAGAAGCACAAAGAAACAGGCAACGTTGAGGACCGTAGACGCAGTGGTCGGCCAAGGAAACTTACTGCAGCAGATGAAAGACACATCATGCTTACTTCCCTTGGCAATCGGAAGATGTCCAGCAGTGCCATCAGCTCAGAATTGGCAGAAAACAGTGGGACCCTGGTACACCCATCTACTGTCCGGAGAAGTCTGGTCAGAAATGGCCTTCATGGAAGACTTGCGGCCAAAAAGCCATACCTCCGACGTGGAAACAAGGCCAAGCGACTCAACTATGCACGAAAACACAGGAACTGGGGTGCAGAAAAATGGCAGCAGGTGCTCTGGACTGATGAGTCAAAGTCTGAAATATTTGGCTGTAGCAGAAGGCAGTTTGTTCGCCGAAGGGCTGGAGAGCGTACACAAATGAGTGTCTGCAGGCAACAGTGAAGCATGGAGGAGGTTCCTTGCAAGTTTGGGGCTGCATTTCTGCAAATGGAGTTGGGATTTGGTCAGAATTAATGGTCTCCTCAATGCTGAGAAGTACAGGCAGATACTTATCCATCATGCAGTACCATCAGGGAGGCATCTGATTGGCCCCAAATTTATTCTGCAGCATGACAACGACCCCAAACATACAGCGAAAGTCATTAAGAACTATCTTCAGCGTAAAGAAGAACAAGGAGTCCTGGAAGTGATGGTATGGCCCCCACAGAGCCCTGATCTCAACATCATCGAGTCTGTCTGGGATTACATGAAGAGAGAGAAGCAACTGAGGCTGCCTAAATCCACAGAAGAACTGTGGTTAGTTCTCCAAGATGTTTGGGCCAACCTACCTGCCTACCTGAGTTCCTTCAAAAACTGTGTGCAAGTGTACCTAGAAGAATTGATGCTTAATGCTGTTTTGAAGGCAAAGGGTGGTCACACCAAATATGGATTTGATTTAGATTTTTCTTCTGTTCACTCACTTTGCATTTAGTTAATTGATAAATATAATCTATTAACATGTCTATTTTTGAAAGCATTCTTACTTTATAGCATTTTTTCACACCTGCCTAAAACTTTTGCACAGTACTGTATATATATCTACAGTATATATATATATATATATATATATATATATATATATATATATATATATATATATATATATATATATATATATTGGCAATTTGTCAAAATAATGAATTTACCAGTGTGGCTCACTGACCTTGTCATTGGGTATCACATATAAATCTACACTTTTGTTTCCTTAACACTTGATTACAATGCTGGCTTTTAACAAGCATCTCTTGCTAGACTGACCATGTTTATAATGCAGCTACTAGACTCCCTTCTCTAAATTCTGTGATCGTATCACTTCCATTTTGTATTCACTGCCCTGACTTCCTATTCATTTCCGGTATGATTTTAAAATTCATTTTAATCTCATGGTCATCCTATGTTTGACTGAGCTGGAGGAACCTTTCTGTCTCGGATGATGCAGAAACCAATCAGGGATGCTGTATCCTTGATGGCTTTAAGTCAGGCATTCTCAGAATATATGGTTGTTGTTTTTATCATTTCTCCTCCGCTGTACTGTTGTATCATTCAATACCATACTATAAGTTCTGCAGTACAGAATAAAATGATGATTACAATGATGCATAGCAAAAATACACACAAAACATACAGTATGTTTTTTTTACATTTTTAGCGTGTTGTTTTCCCCAGCATTTCTGAACAGAAAAAAAAACAGATTTGTTTTATTCGTTACCAGCTTGTGCACCTGTTTCTGAAAGGAGACAAAAATGCAAAGCACATTTAGATTGCAGTGCAGCTCACATGCTGGATAAACCAGTTTTGTAACATTAATATTATGCTTCTGGCACTGAATAAACGCAATGGAGATTGTGCCATTGTGTTATATGCAATGGAATCTGGTCTATATTTATTGAAATGTATCCCGGAGACCTACATTTTTATCCCTTACATGGAAAGGGTGATCCCTCTAAGCCCTGTCTTTCACATGTGTAGACCCAGGCTGCAGGCTTAGCTTGGTCCCTCGCGGGTGGCATTTCCTATCAGAAACCCACCAGCACATTTACACAATTAGGTTTGTAAAAATCATTGTTTAACAGCCATTCGCCCAATTAAAAAAATGAAAAGAAAAATAACTGATGTCCCTGCAGGGCATGGTTACAGAAAATCGGGAATTTAGGAGCACTGCGATGAGTGGAGATGCGGTGATGGCATACTCACAGATACAGATGTGTGCCTCTGTAGCATTATACCAAGGTCAATCATTTCTAATTGTGTTATCCCGACTTTGTGTGCTTTGGACAGGTTTAAAGAAAATGTAGTTCTCCATCCTGGGATTGTCAATTTGCTCTAAAGAAGATGGATGGATTGATGGATTAGTGGGTGACAGATTGGCTAAAAGCTAGAAAGGAAGACACAAATTGAATTGCCAAGTTTCATCTTTCCCACCCCTTAGATAAACATAAATCATAATAAAGGGGGACTGGTTAACATAATCAACCTTCCTTATATACACCAATGAGGTTTCATCTTCCATCTTAATACCACTTACACTGAGGGCACTGCACTGAGCATATGTGAGGGAGGAGGCCTGTGGGGTACTCTTGGGGAGCGTAGTCTAAATGTATTTGTTACCTTGTTGAATGATTTATATCATTTCCACTATTTATTTATTTATTTATTTATTTCAAATGTAATGTGTCAATTTGTAACAGCCAGAAATCTCTACATTTAAATACAAAAACATATCAAATAACTTGCGATGTTAGGCAATCGCTGATTATTAGCGTCAGATGTTAAAACATGCTGCCCATAGGGGCTCTCGAGTGGCGCATCCGGTAAAGGCGCGCCACGTGGAGTGCAGGGTGCGCTCTATAGCCTGGGCGTCGCGTCGCCGTCGCTCGTGTGCTTGTCTTCGCTCTCCCGAGTCAGCGGAGAGATGAGCTTCAAAAAACAAAACAAAAAAAAAATTTGGCCCATTCTAAATCGGGAGAAAATAATTGGCAACGACTAAATTTATGAAGGAAAAAAAAAACATGCTGCACACTAGTAAATAACCGGGCCGCTTAAATAATAGAAAGAGAATTGTAATAACCTGGATTAAATATACATATTAATATCATAGACCGTGTCGCAACCAAGAATTGACCAGGAAAGTGCCAATCAGATTTCGCAGAGAGCTACCAAAAATCAAGTGACGGAATTATCCAATCAGATCTCGTAGAACTACCAAGAATACTGAGCGTTTTCAACGATGGGAGATTATTGAATCTTGAAGTCTTTTGGTTTATTTCGAAATACAATAATCTGAATACAATCATCTGAAGGTAAGAATTTTATTACAGTATTATTTTAATTGTCACTAGTACTGTACGTATGGTCACCAAGAATATTCTAAATACTATTCTGAGTATGAGTGTTCTGAATACATCTGAAGTAATGCGTTTGTTTTGCAAGTTGAATTTAAAATGCCATTCTTATCCTGCGGTTATATAAGAGAATTAGCCTTGAGCAGGCATTAGAGTCCTGCACATGTACAGTCAACATTCCATTATTATTCAGAACAAATATTGCACTCATACTTACTATGAATTATCCAATCAGATCTTGTAGAACTACCAAGAATACTGAGCGTTTTCAACAATGGGAGATTATTGAATCTTGAAGTCTTTTGGTTTATTTCGAAATACAGTAATCTGAATACAATCATCTGAAGGTAGGAATTTTATTAGTATTATTTTAATTGTCACTAGTACTGTACGTATGGTCACCAAGAATTAGGAGGAGGCTGTGTGATCCAGTGGTTAAAGAAAAGGGGCTTGTAACTAGGAGGTCCCCGGTTCAAATCCCACCTCAGCCACTGACTCATTGTGTGACCCTGAGCAAGTCACTTCACCTCCTTGTGCTCCGTCTTTCGGGTGAGACCTAGTTGTAAGTGACTCTGCAGCTGATGCATAGTTCACACACCCTAGTCTCTGTAAATCGCCTTGGATAAAGGCGTCTGCTAAATAAACAAATAATAATAAAAAATAATTTAAAAATGCCAATAATAATATATGTTCGCATTACAAATGTCAGCTGTAGAAATGCGCGGTTAGTAAACTCTGGCTATATTTTGTAATACAGTATTATCAATAAAAATACACGATTGACATTTTTCCAATAAGTGTCAGTTCTGAGTGTTAAAAATGTAATATTTACAACAGCTAGAAACTTGTTTGAGGGACTGTTTTATCCAAAGTGCAATTATATTGAATACATTTGTCCGTTATAATGTACTGTAATACCATAGTACCGTGGTATAGTGTTGCATTATACTGTAGATACCATGATATTTCTTAGAAATAAAAAGTACAATTGCATTATCATGGTGGTACTGCATTATAGTACCATAATAGTGCATTGTACATTGATAGTATAGGATATATTGTGTTTTTTTCTGTTTTTTCAACAATACATGCTCAAGTACCTTTTGTATAGTAGTGTTTAGTATAGTAGTGTTTATTTGTTTTCGCCCAGTGAACATCTTTTTGATTTCTTGTTGTTTTGTGTAGAAACCTTTTATTTGGCCATTGTGACTATTTTGTGTTTAGCCTATTTATTTAATTGAAGTCTTTTGTTTAACTGCAACCTTGCTATTCTGTCACAAATGCTCTTTTTTCAGGTTCAAATGGAACCCTTGTTTAGAAGAAAGGCTGATGGCAGGCTCAACCTGACTGATACCTCGGCTGCCTTCAAAGTGAAGGAGGAAAAACGCAGGAGACCATGGTATGGTACTTGGTGCTCATGGTAATTTAATGAGATAAAAGTACAAGTAATAATGCTAAGTTGTAATCTATTTATAGGATTCAGTTGGACCTGATAATATACCAGGATATGGAAGAGTCCAGGATTTGGCAGAATATCTTGCTGCACTTAGGTCCCACAGTCATGCCCTTGCCATGGAGGAAGCATCAGAAATCATCAGCCTGTGGGAGGCTCTGGATAATAACAACAAACAGCGTACAGTGTAATGGTACGTCACCAGGCTTGTATTACTAAGGGCAGGTTCAGGTCGACGAAGAAAACTGTTGCACCTGGGGTTGAGAGCACAAGACGGTAAGCTAACATGTTAATAATGTTAATAATTTATGATCATACAATGATTTCTGTATTGTACAATGGATGTATATTTCATGGATCCTTCGAAAGGATATGGTACAAAAAAAGTCAGAGGGAAACGCCACCACCTAGTGATCTATCAGAGTAACCCAGCTAACTCAGTTTTTGTGGATTTTGCATGCATACATACAGTATAATTTTTTTTCTTTTAACTTCAAGAATATGTTAATCCTTTTACTTTTTGTTATTTGTGAATAGTTCAAATTTGTGTTGCCACAACATTGTATCGTTCTGTTTAAACTTAATTGCAATGTTGCCACAGCGTAATTTCTGTTTGTTCCAAGGTTGACTGTTCTTAAATTTTTAATGCTGCCTACTACTACATTTTAAAGTTGTATTATTCAAACTCGAACTTACTTTAACTAGTAGGTTCCAAGCCCTTGTAAAAGCAGAGGAGAAATTTTGAAAATATTTAAGCCTGTGCTCTTAGTTCAAACCATAGCACTTCTGTGGTGTAATTGGTGAACACGTCAGCCCTTTGGGTGGAAGATCCAGGTTCAAGTCCTAGTGGGAGTAAAAACTGGTTTGAAATTGAGATGGATTTAAACACTTCTAAATTATGTACATATAAATAATTCATTTTTAAAATAGGGTATTAGCAAATAATGACTGGATTACAAGTAACAAAGCTAATACACTTAGAAGTAGTGTGTTGTTTTTAACACATTACTGAGTTTGATAAAGGTCAACACATTTTGTATTATTTTGTTGCACAGTCTGTGTTGGGTAAAGCACTGTTCTGTATTTTCACCTAATATTTCAACACAGTGTGTTAGAATTAACACACAATGTGTTGTCCCTAGTCACACTCAGTAATGTGTTAAAATAAAAATTAATGGAAGAGTGTATTACCTAATAGCAGTAGTATTTTTGTCCAATTCTTGAGAATTTAAGTAATTTTTAAGGAAGCAGCATGTTTTTAATTTCATGTTTTATTGTGGCCTCGTTAGTGCAGTAGGTAGCGCGTCAGTCTCATAATCTAAAGGTCGTGAGTTCGATCCTCACGCGGGGCAGTGTTTTTTTTTGGTCTAGATTAGACATATCGGACAATTTATAAAATTGTTGCTTTTAAAATAACAATAATTTATTATGTATTTTGTATTATATTGAGTTAGCAAATGGTTGAACCAAGACCAATGACTTAGTAAGGTAAGGATGGATGTCTAATGCATGTAAACATGTTGGATTTTGTTGGTTTCATTGTTTTCTTTTGTTTGCAGCGAATCACGCAAATGAGGCTAGTTATTGTAATACTGTATAAATTTAAATTGCGGTGGAGATTAGGGGGCCAAGAAAACAACCCTATCAAATTCTGAAATTGCATATTTTAAAAATATATAGATCTTAAATTAAAGTAAACTTTTCGCTTTTTTAGAAAATATATATATATATATATATATATATATATATATATATATATATATATATATATATATATATATATATATATATATATAGAACAATGTTGCTTGAGGAGAGCAGCAACCAAGCTCAATTGCTTGGTCCCTTTTTCTCCACCAATGCTGAAAAAACAGCAAAATATAGAAAATGTGAAACGAAGCATGCACGGATGAATGTGGCGAAGCAGTAAAAACCATGATGCTTAGCATTTGTAGCAATACAGTACGTGCTTTGAAACACAATCATTATTCAGAACAGCACATATTAACACATACTTATGGAAATAAATGTATTACCACAGCTATGTTAATGTTTGATTAAATGCTGGAGTGATTAAGCCTTTAAAACATTCGGTAAGCTTTATGAATAGCGTTATCGCGTTCAACCAGATATCGTTTCCACTGAAATGTTACAATTTAGTTTTTTTCTAATGGACTGGCTCCAATTTGATTCTGTTTATTTTGTTGTCTTTTGGTATTATTATTTTTATTATTATTATTTATTTCTTAGCAGACGCCCTTATCCAGGGCGACTTACAGTCATAAACAAATACATGTCAATAATCACAGTACAAGTAATAATACAATTAAGAGCAAGATAAATACAATGACTTTGGTTCTAGCAAGTACAAGTATGACAAAATACGATTCAATAATGGAGCAGATAACAGTGTCAGTGATAGTTGCATTAGGATATAATTAAATACAGAATACTACAGATTAAATAACACTTGACAGATAATCTAAAGTACAGGATTAAATGCAGTAAAATAGGGGGCAGATAGAGCAAGTAAAGCGCATGGTATTAGTGTTATTTTATGTATTTATTTATTTATTTTTGCATGTGTGTTTATCTGAGGTATGAAATACTATTTGCATTACACCAACCCTGCAATTTAACTTGAGCAGTCATATTCTAAACTGTACAGTGTAGTATGTTAAAGTTAAGGAAGTGGTTTATGTCTGTCAGCGCCTCTTCTCCAGTAACTCTCAGCTGTCCCTTCATAACACAGATGGTGTAAAACAATAGCTTAATTTCTCAGTAGTCATCACACGCGCCAGAATCAAGAGGGACAGAGTGGACAGTGTCTAGCTAGTGGATGTGCTACAGTATACTAATATATTTTGTTTGAGATTCAAAACCTAGACAGAAAGAAACATCAATGAACAGCAGTTATCTCTGACTGGAAATGTGCTCTTTGAGTTTTCTTTACAAGTGTTTGATGGTGTCAGTCTCTTTAACAGGTATGTAGACTTTTTACTTGTCTAGTTAACTTTACAGTTTACTGCTTGACACAGCATATCTCAGCACTGGCGTTGTTTGCATGCAGTAACACATGTATTAGTTATTCTCACTGGTGGCTAGCTTTTTTTCTAGAAAAGTTAACCAAATGTCTTGAGTAATTTTGAATGACCAAATTTAAAAAGATCCTTGTGAACGGTGTGTATGAGGTAGAAAAAATAGAGCAGTCCATGTGAACGGTGTGTATGAGGTAGCAAAAATAGAGCAGTCCATGTGAACGGTGTGCATGAGGTAGCAAAAATAGAGCAATCCATGTGAACGGTGTGTATGAGGTAGCAAAAATAGAGCAGTTCATGTGAACGGTGTGTATGAGGTAGCAAAAATAGAGCAATCCATGTGAACGGTGTGTATGAGGTAGCAAAAATAGAGCAATCCATGTGAACGGTGTGTATGAGGTAGCAAAAATAGAGCAATCCATGTGAACGGTGCGTATGAGGTAGCAAAAATAGAGCAATCCATGTGAACGGTGTGTATGAGGTAGCAAAAATAGAGCAATCCATGTGAATGGTGTGTATGAGGTAGCAAAAATAGAGCAATCCATGTGAACGGTGTGTATGAGGTAGCAAAAATAGAGCAATCCATGTGAACGGTGTGTATGAGGTAGCAAAAATAGAGCAGTCCATGTGAACGGTGTGTAAAAGGTTGCACAAAGTAAACTTCAGGGCCTACACTAATAGTGCATTCTATGTACTGTACTACATTTGCTTAACTGATAAAGTTTAGGCAAAATATTTGAAGTTTTTCAATTCAGTTACTATTTTTTTTCTAAATAAAACTCCTTTAAAGTTTTGGTGAAACAAAGCTAAATGAGCACTCTTGACTGACAGGTGCATGTGTTTCCTTTGGCTATTTATAATTCTGTTTAAATCCACTGGTGTGGGGAAAGACAGTCTGTGTACAGAAAGTTCATCTTGGTAATTTAAAACATCTAAATGAGAATTGTTTTCCTCTTGGTAATTTAAAACATCTAAATAAGAATCTGAAAGGATGTTCCTTTTAGAAAATTATTAATCTCCGCCTGAATCTTTGCGAACGCTTGCAAAGTCTGGGCTAATTGCAGTCGCTGTTGCTTTAAAACTTCCTGATGAAGGTCACCCAGGATTTGAAATTGGAAACCCGAGCATTTGGTCTGTTGTGCAGCGGAAATAGCAGATACTTATCTGTGTAATACTTGAAATCGCTGGCACAGGCATCAGTTAGCCTTTCAGCTGCAACAGCTCAGCCCTTTGGCTCAAGAGTAATGAGAAGAAAAGCAATACATTGAATTGCAATCATCATGCAGAGGGAAGACACAAGATAACATCAAGGGAAGATTGTGCACTTCCAAATGATATAACTACACCTTGGAGGACATGAATATTCCTGTTCCTTTTAATACAGACCTTTCTGTTCCTGATATAGGAACAGGCTTGCTAAAATCTAATATGATGGCATGAAAAGAGCCCATGCATCCACACTATAATGCAATTAAACATTAAACTGTTTTGTACTGTTCCATTATAATTTCCTGCAGTTGGAGGACTACAGTAATACATGAACTGATATTGATAAAGGTTTTTCTGCCTATAACATTTTATTTTTTTAAAAGACTAAAAGCTTTTTTGTAGCGCTATACAACCCACAAATTAATGTTCTGCTTTATATTAACGTTAAAATGACTATGCCAATAAAGTTACCATAAAACAGCACAGTAGTCACTGGAGAGATAAATAGTGCAGGCCTTTAACTCAGCCTCTTACATTTCCACAAGTTTCACATGATGCTATTCCTGTGTCTCCAGACAGAATAATTTACATGCATACATGTTCAGTCTCTTTGGTGTGTGGATTTTTAGGTTTCATAGTACAGTATATACTGTACTATTAATCTAGTGTGGCATGATAAGCACTTTAAAAATGTGTGATAAAAGAAGCATTCATGTAAAAAGTGCTCTTGTTTGCTTCAGCTGCTCAGTGTGTTCCTGTTGTAGAATGGATTTGGGAATGCACAGTACAATCACCTCAGCTGTTTGCCCAGTTGTTGTTTCACATCAAAACAAAACTCTTTCATTGAGGGGGTGCATTTCTTCCGCTTAAAATAGAATTAAATATCTATGCAGTGTAATCCACTGAGTGTAAAGGGCCTTGAATGTTTTGTTCTGTTTCCTTGTTAAAAAAACAAATGTCTTTGTCGAGTTTCAGTTGTGAGTGGGCTGAGCGTGGGCTTAAATTCAGCACTCCAAACTTTTTGCGCATGTTCCAAAGCACAGAAACAACGTGACAAAATGTATTCATACCTGGAGGGTTTGAATGTGCTCACTTGAATTTAATAATGTCCTGGATTTATTACCAGTGCGTCATTTAAGCTGTCAGTTTATGTGTCACCTTTGATTGCTTGAACAAAACAATGGAGCAGAGGACCTGAGGACAAAAAGTGCTGCTGATTTTAAAACAGAGTCTAGTGTTTTATTTGGGAAGTGGTTTCTCTGGGTATATACATATAAAGATACACACATTTCTGTGTTGCAACCAGGCACTGGGTATCTTCCAACTGAAAGGGACAGGCAGGAGCAAATGTTCTTCTTGATGAGCCAGACATCACTGTACAGTATGCTAGGTTACACAACTTTGGACAGGAGCATGTTCTTGGAAACTATGTTGTGTTTCTGAAAGGGGACCACCCCCTAATCACATACGTAATCACACTGTTCCTTTAAATAGCCCTTTCACCTATGCCTCCTTGTCGTTTCTTTGTTTGGTCCTCCTCCTCCCCTTGCAGCACGCCTTGTCCAGGGGGAAGGTGGCCCAGAGTGCCTCTTGTTCTGCCCGCTGACATTAGTTATCATTCAATCAATATACATTACATCATAGTTCAGCCAGTGTACAGGGGCGGCTATGGAGCTCCAATGGACAAGGCCATGGGCCAAATTATATTACGTTTCATTGGGCGCATGGTCATTTGTCAAATGCAATAAAGAATTGTTTATTTCAAATCTTGTGGATGTCTCCTTTCAGAAATGGATGTGTATATTCACTGCTTCACAAGAACCTTCTCTGAAATTAGAGAGGGGAGACAGCTCCCGACACCGGATTTGAAGATAGAATCTCCCTGTAACAGAGCACCATTCAAATGAGTTCAGAGGTCTTTTCCCAATAGATTCCAATCCCTTTTACAATGTTGCCTCACTCCAGGTCAATTACTTTTATCATTCCTAATAATCAAGTAATTACATTTTATCTTCAGCTAATTTATTTTGGGGGATGTATTTTTTATTTATGTTTTTAATTGCATTGGTTGTGCAGTTAATTGCTATTGGGTTTCTGTTCAGCTAAACATTCGACTGTTGTTGCAGGGATCTGGCAATGGTAACTGTCAACTGTCATTCAATCATCCTGTCTTATCTTGGTTAGATTATATTTAACTCTATATAGTGCCTGGCACATTGGCAGCTTTTACAGATTGACATCTGAGGAGCAGGTGACATAATGTGTTAACAACAACTTTCTTAGGAAGGATGAATTCTCCAAAACAGTATCGTCATTGCATTATAAAATAAATTAAAAAAATTAAAAAAAAGTGAATTCAAGAAATTTAACAAAACCACCTTATTTTTATATTCATCAGATTTAGTATTTAATTTCCATTTCTGCTAATTCAAATTTAAAACACTGTTGTACATTTATTTTATTATGCCAACGTATGTAAAAGGGTATCTGACAAAGGCGCTTTCATTTTAAACAGGGCTTTTGCTGTTCAAAGACTGGGTTTATTTCTGTGTGTTGTAGGGCTGGTCCAGTGCTCCAATCATGAGACCCGTTTGGTGAAAATGCTCTTCACTGGCTACAATAAAGTGGTTCGTCCAGTAGAAGACTACCGGGACGCTGTTGTCGTCACAGTGGGGCTCCAGCTGATCCAGCTCATCAGTGTGGTGAGGAGAATCGCTTCTCTGACAAGCTGGGCTGTTTGTTCATCACACTTAACACTGTGTAAATAATTCTTACTTGTCTAACCTTTTATCAATAGGATGAAGTGAATCAGATAGTAACAACCAACGTGCGCGTGAAACAGGTAAGTTTATAAACTCCTAGTACTTCTTGAGAAACCGTGCAAACAGTAGACGACCTACAATAAAAACAAAGTGAAATACAATATGTAAAACAGACAGATAAGTGTGAATAAAAGGACATTCAGGTTCTTCTGTACCTTATAACCCCACATTGAAGAGACATAAATTATGTTTCACTGTATGATAGACCATGATTGTGGGATAAAATGTGAATTATTTTTAGATACGATTTGTATACATCTCTATTTTGATACAAACAGCTGATGGTCACATTAGTTAGAGCTCAAAACTCTACTGTAGATATTGGTAGTGGGTTGAGAGAGTGTCACTCTTATGCAATATAAATGAATTGTATTTTATGTCATTAGTTTAATCCCCAAGGAATCTGGAGCAGTACAGATATATGGACTTTGGGGTTTAAGGTTAACGTCTATTTAACTATCGTTCCTTATTCAGCAATGGAAAGATGTTAACTTAAAGTGGAATCCAGATGAGTATGGTGGGATTAACAAGATTCGAATCCCTTCTGCTGATATCTGGCGCCCTGACCTGGTTCTTTACAACAAGTAAGAATGCAAACATTTTCATTGAAAATGTAGCTTTTTAAATGTGTAAATTAAATCTAAACGAATTACAAAATGTAGTAGGAAATTATGTGTTAATTAATGAGTTAATACGTTTTTTATTATGAAGGGAACTTAGCTACCATTAAAATAAGTGTTTATGTATGTATGTATGAATGTTGGATTATTATTATTATTATTATTATTATTATTATTATTATTATTATTATTATTATTATTATTATTTTTGTCATTATTATAACAAGCCATGACATCCTTATGGTGGTTACTAAAGTGCACCCACGGATATTAAGCCTTGATATCATGGATACTCTTGAGACCACACTGCCATGCCTCCCAGACAGCCTGTCCCAGAAAACATTGCCTGGTGCCACTCTCACCACTGATGGACTTGCAAATTTCTGTCACTGTCGTCTAGAACGGGTTCTCAATCTTTTTGCTTCTGTAATTTGGAGGATTTCAAGCATTCATTGGACAGTACTTGTGCACAAATTACACACTGCGGTTGAGTAAGATCTCCACTTCCAGTACAAATAAAACCGATATTCAAGTAGCCGTCTTCGTATTTCCTTAATTTTGCAGGGTTAATAACGTCTTTATGTGTTTTACTCACAACACCACCAACTCACTGCTCTTCAGCCCTTACGGTTGAACTTGTTGAAGGAAGTTCTGTATCATCATTCTGTGGTTTTTGTTGTTTTCATGCTGATGGTCGAATTAAAAGTGTATCCTATTATTTTTTCCTCTGCTTTGTAATCTGTCATGCTCCTGCTGAAATAGTTCTATTACACCATACGAGAATGTGTTATGTAACCTGAGAACATGTTAATTTCTGCGCAAGCTTATGACATGCTGAAGCAAATAGGTTTCAGCATGTCATAAGCATGCAGCGAAAATAATTCTCTGGTTTACTTTTGGAGGACCCCTTGAAACCTCAAGGCTGCGCACCCCCGGTTGAGAACCCCTGGTCTAGAATATGCTGCACCCCTCTGCTCGCTTGCGGCAGTCCTAATTATAAAGATGATGATTTTAATTACTGTCATTGCAGTGCCGATGGTGATTTTGCGATCGTTCATGAGACTAAAGTTCTGCTGGAAAGCAGTGGCATGATCACTTGGACGCCTCCAGCGATTTTCAAGAGCTACTGTGAGATTATAGTGACGCACTTTCCATTTGATCTGCAAAACTGCAGTATGAAGCTTGGAACCTGGACATATGATGGCACATCAGTTGTAATCAACCCGGTAATTGTATATTTTATACACTTTAAATAGAGGGAACTAGGAAATGGAAGTGTCCCTGCTGAAACCTAAGCTTGAATTCATGACTAAGTTCCTCACTATTTATCCACAGTAAAGAGCTAACATAACTGATAAGCAACATGAACTTCCCTACATTGACCTACAGTGTCAGTCATCTAATCTTGACCCTCTGTCTGCAGAGGTGATCAGTGTCATTTGTAAACCCCTACATGAAAACCACTTGCATTGAGTTGCTAATCTTGGCTGGGAACCCCCAGGGAGTGCCCTTTGAGATCTCGCGGGTTAGGAAGGAAGATAGTCTGAGGAGAGCTGGTCTCATGGTGATTCCGTCACCCCCTCTGGTCAGGTGACTGACAGGCTTGGGCCTCTCCACCTGAGTTCGGACACTTGGTGTCTGTGGTAGTTGGCCAAAAAGCCCATGTCTTTGACTGTGGAAACTGAAATGTATAAACAGCAGAGTTGTTGTAAATGTTTTTCTTTTTACACAATTAGACAGTTTAATGCACACTTCGGGAAGCCTTGCATGGCATTACAAGCTGTGGGTTTGCTTGTTTGCTCAGTCACTGTGAATGTTTTACACTGCAACCACGTGCTGCTGTTGTGAATCTTAAAAACAGTAGTTTCTATTTCACTGACAGTTTTGTTTTAATGACTATGGATACATATTTTGCCTCTCAATTAACATGCAGTGCTGTTTAGATTAGGCACCGGCGAGGAAAATTGGAATTAGTTGTGGTGTTCTATAGACAGGATGTACTGGAATTTTGGCAAATACTTCACTGTGATTGGTTGATTTCTGATATGGGATTTATAACTGAAAAAAACTTCCCTGCAATTGGCCAGTAACAGTGAGGGTGAACTAAAACTCATTTATTTCTTCCAGGAGAGTGATCGGCCAGACTTAAGCAACTTCATGGAGAGTGGGGAGTGGGTTATGAAAGACTACCGCGGCTGGAAGCACTGGGTTTATTATGCCTGCTGTCCTACCAAGCCTTACCTGGATATCACCTACCATTTCCTGATGCTGCGATTACCTCTCTATTTCATTGTCAACGTCATCATCCCATGTTTGCTCTTTTCATTCCTGACTGGACTGGTATTTTATCTTCCCACAGATTCTGGTAAGCAGTTTTCCCAATTGCCATGAAGTAAAACTCTTCACTATTGCATCAAATCTCTTGTCTTATCCATAGAATCCAGTTTGCGAACCCTTCAAGGCACACTAACTCCTAGCATGGTGTTAGAGAGCCCTCTGCTGCTGAGGATGCAGTATTACAGATGAGATGCTTTACCATGGTCCTGACTGCTTTGTCTGCTGAACAAACATTAAAGATGCCTTGACGTTATTATTTAGAGGAAGCGCACGGCTGTTAATGAAAAGAAGAGAACTGTTCCTGCTCAATTCTCCCAGCTCTGGTTTAATTCATGTCTTTCTTCAACCACAACAAATGGGGACAGAATATAAATATGGAACTGTCCTGTAATGTATCTTGTGTCCATTTGTATCCTCTGTTCTGATTTTGCTGGATGTATAATGCATGGTCTATGAAATCAGCATTCTGTGTCTGTTTTTTCTCCTGGTTAAATACATTCCCACATAGAGATCCTAAAAATATGTAGTTAAAGACAAATGAACAAAGGAAGCTCTAGAGGGAAGGTGCTCCTTTATACAAGGTGATGGTATCACGATTTTTATCTTTGGACCGCAAGGGTATTGGAAAGAGCTCAAAGGCTCATTTAATTCCATTATCCTAATGAGTAAACACTGTATCCAGTCAGCTATTAACATTGACAGTGAAGCAGCGAGGAGCCTTGTGCTCTGGGGTGAGTGCTTTAGAGGATTACAAAGAACAATCCAATAAATAACACCGCCACTGGAAAGCTAAAGTTGTGTGCAGAGTCCCACAGGAACCATGGATTAACCAAGGATTGTAATTTGTGAAAATGTGTGACATGGTGCCTTTTAAAGGACAAGCACTAAATGCTGCTCTTGTATCTAAAGCTGTGAAAGAAAAGTGTTTTTTTTTGGTCTGATGTCACACTATTTTCTGTGATGATTTTTTGTTGCTCAGAAAATGTATAACAAAAAAAACAAATCCTGACCTGGAAAAAAGGCTGACTCCTACATTATCTCTCCAGGTTATCTCGCTCCACTTCTTCCAGACAACCACTTACCCCTTTTGGCCGAGGAGACGTCACCCCTTGCCACGTACAGTTCCGTTGTAGCGATTCATTTTTTTGACAGCAGTTATAAATTGTCATGGTTTCCTCTCCTGACATGGCTACAGCAATAACACACTGTGCAGTTTGGCTAATTCAGATACACTGTAGCCAGGTGCCATTCTGAATGTATTTAGGCTTCCTCTGGTCATTATCCAAAAATAAATTCATTTTATTGATGCATGGGGCTCATTAAAGTATGGCTTGTTCGCACCGACTGCTGTTTACTGTCTGCTGAGTGATAACTAGCATCTTGTCTTTTGCTCCGTAGGTGAGAAGATGACCCTAAGTATATCTGTCTTGCTGTCCCTGACTGTGTTTCTTCTGGTTATTGTGGAGCTCATTCCTTCAACCTCCAGCGCGGTGCCGTTAATTGGGAAATATATGCTGTTCACCATGGTGTTTGTCATCGCATCCATCATCATTACAGTGATTGTAATTAATACCCACCACCGCTCCCCCAGCACTCATACCATGCCACAGTGGGTACGCAAGGTGAGTTCAGCAGGCCCAAACTTGGTTTCTAGCTCCTTTTTCTGCCTGCTTGTGAGGGAGCTTGTCTCCTTTATTTCCTACAAATACATATTATTTAGTAACATTACTGCAAAAAGGGCTGATTTCTTAGCTCTTTCCACGTGTATCTTGTTTTCTGTGGTAGTTGGCCCAAAAGCCCAACTATGTCTATGTCTGTTTTGATGACTTTGATTTTTGCCTGTAAATTAACTGCTTCATTAACTGGTCACTTAAGAGGTGGTATTAAAATTACCTGTTAAAACACCACCATAATAAATGTATTCAGAAATTGTTTAGTTCCTACAATTTATAAACCTTACTATTCAATTGATCGAAAGACAGCAGATCTTTAAGTCTTTTTAGTGTATTTCAGTCTGTAAATATATGTGTAAAACATCAGGAGGAACCTATTTTAATTATGTTAACGCTCACAATATTTAGATACACCACTTTTTAGACCAATTGAA
Organism: Acipenser oxyrinchus oxyrinchus; assembly: GCA_030684275.1. Taxonomy (NCBI): domain Eukaryota; kingdom Metazoa; phylum Chordata; class Actinopteri; order Acipenseriformes; family Acipenseridae; genus Acipenser; species Acipenser oxyrinchus. The sequence goes on from CM060258.1 coordinate 38,097,340, forward strand.
TAAACCCTAATAAAGTATAATTGAGACTGGTATAATCTCTATTGTATGACCATCTGGTTAGAGGCTGTTTTCAATGCATCTTTGAGTAGCATGGGATTAGTGTTACATGTATTTCTCACTTTGTTATTATTATTATTAATATTTATTTCTTTGCAGACGCCCTCATCCAGGGCGACTTACAATTGTTACAAGATCTCACATTATTTTTACATACAATTACCCATTTATACAGTTGGGTTTTTACTGGAGCAATCTAGGATAAGTACCTTGCTCAAGGGTACAGCAGCAATGTCCCCCACCTGGGACTGAGCCCACGACCCTCCGGTCAAGATTCCAGAGCCCTCACCACTACTCCACACTGCTGCCCTATGGCCCTATATACCTACTATATCATTTGCAAACATTATGATGTTCATAGATGGCATTGGATGATTATCTAAAGTAATTTTAGATAACAAAATAATTACATAAATCTTAGGCATTTTGCACTTTCTTTAGCTACATAGGTTAAAAGAAACATGCTATAGCTTTTAGCACACAAGTATTTTACACATGATAAAGGAAGATCTCAGTTTCTATGCCTTAGTTGTGTTTGTTTGCACTTGTACTCAGGTCAGTTTACTTCAGGAGTGTCTTCTAGGTCAAAGCATGTTACTGTCTGCAAGCATGTCAGTCAATAGGGGAAGCATCTGACTGGTTATTGACAGGAAAGAAGCCAGTGAAGGGGTGGGGATAATTTCACCCTCCAGGTGAAACGACCCAGAAAATGCAAGACAGTCTAACAGCATGGCCTGTAAAGAGTTTTATTTAACCTGGTGGAGTAACAGATATCATGTTGTGAAATTAAAACACATATTTCCTATGAAATGATTTTCTTTTAAAGCTGCACATTTGAGACCTATCGTTTCATTTTAAGTAATGGGTATAGCTATATGCATTTCTACCGTGCTGATAGAAAAATGACTAACCATTTCTTGGACAACAGCATCACCTGCTGTCTCCAACCTGAAACTGCTAAATAATGAACAAGAACACATTTAAACAAGCAATTTTCACATACCCAAATGAAAACCTCCAGTAATAAACATCATTTACCAGTACCCGCTGAAACAAACATTACCATGTACTGTTATTATACCGTGGTATACAGCAGTTAACCTTACTTTTTGTTTTTGATTAATTTTGCAGGTTTTTATTGACACCATTCCAAACATCATGTTCTTCTCCACCATGAAACGGCCCTCCAGAGAGAGACAGGCAAAGCGTGTCTTTGCCGAGGACATTGATATCTCAGATATTTCTGGAAAACCTGGTCCTGCCACTGTCACTTTCCAGTCACCAATCACCAAAAACCCTGATGTGAAAAGCGCAATAGAAGGAGTCAAATACATTGCAGAAACAATGAAGTCTGACCAAGAAGCCAATAATGTGAGACTCTTCTGTTTCAGAATAGCAATAATAATAAAAATAAAAAGTATATTAAGGCAGAAATCACTTCATTTTTTAAAATCATTATGATTTAGCACACAGTACCAATCATAGGCCATATTAATACTCTAATGATATAAGCATGATGACGTTGCAAGAAGGTGCCTTAGTCGTACTTATGAAATATCCTGCAGCCTTTACCTCCTCTTGTATATATACATTACACTAGATTTTACAATCATTAAACTGTCAAGGTATCATCAGTTTCCATTACCAACCTCAGTTTGAGAGATGCAGCTCTCCAGCTCCACCACCATGCATTACTGTATCTGTGGGACCTGGTTTGTCACATAGCTGTCCTGACCACATTCAGATGACCTGCCATTGACTGTAGTTAAAACTTTGAATTGGTCCGAAATTAGCCCTGTCTTTCCCATTATTTCTGCAGAACATTTGATTGATTTTGGGTTGTCTTTTGATATAATTTGTTAGAAATTCTTCTTAACGCCATGTTTCAATTTTTCTTTACAGGCAGCTGAAGAATGGAAGTTTGTGGCAATGGTGCTTGATCACATTCTGCTTTGTGTCTTCATGTCTGTCTGCGTCATCGGGACACTGGGTGTGTTTGCAGGTCGTCTAATTGAACTCAATCAGCAGGGATAGGAAAGCTGGCATGGTCAAGCAGTTGGGTTAATGTAAATGGAATGTGATCTATGTATGTCCTTTAAAAGGTTAGGGTTAGGATACTACATTAGTAAACAGAAAAATGTTAGTGTTGTTCAAAGAGTCTGTTTACAAGTTCATGCCAATATGCCTTCACATACTATATCGATACACAATGGTCTCAAATGAAGTTTATAATTAACATGCAATTACCTATTTGAAATAAATGACAATTATAAAACACTGATTTAAAAGCCGGCAACAGAAATCTAATGTCATCTGAAAAACACGAATGCAAGGCAGCCCTGAATTAACTGCACAAAGCTCCTACAGCTGATTGCATCCAATGCTTTAAAACAGTCTTGTCATAGAACTGTGACACCAAAGATGTTGATACCTGTCTAGCTCTCTTTTTTAATGTGTCTTTTTTGTATTTACCAAAATAGTGATGAGATGTTTAATAAAATACTTTTACCTATAGCACACACTGGACTGTCAAAGATTATTGTTTAGCCTTGCCTTGTAACACAATTGTCAAAACAGATCTTTTTTATACAAGGGGACAACGTTTTTTTTATTTCTGTTTTTAAAAAAAATAATAACAATAATTTAGATAATATTGCAAATGATAATATTGCTTTATAAACACCCTGCAGGTAAAAATCATTTCTGCTTGACATTGTAAAAGCTTTATAATGTTCACACAGGATTTTCACTATAACGGTGCATGCAGTGATTATAACATGTTATGACGTTAATGTATTTTTTCTATTATTATTATGGTTACATGAAGCTACAATTTGTGAACGTCAAATAATGTGTTGCTGACAATAACATGTGGTTGCAGTACTTACTATTGAGACACATCCTCTATGTCCATATTAAATCCAACACCCCACATAATTCAAAACGCACTTCCTGTGTTAATACTACAAGAACTCTGGGGTTTTGTTCCAGATGAAGTCAACCAAATTGTCAATTTTCACTGATTTGCACTGTTCTGTGCATACAGATAAGACATATTTGAACAAAAACCTTTAAGAAATAAACATTAATAATTCTGACCATGAAAAAAAAAAACATAATGTCTTCAGTTACCTCCCTGGTTTGTAAGCATGCACGTTTAGACGCGTTTTCTTTGGGGCTTTGGAAGAAATAAACAGCCAAACAGAAAACTCCCACTAGCACGCACCCCTCAGTGTTTTTGCAAAATCTGTTGTGAAACAACAATAAAGTCTTATAATGATGTTGCAGCTGGATTTCAGCATCAGCATTTGTGTTTGAAAGTCTAATTTTCCAGTGTGCACCTGTGTTGCGTTGTTTTGTTTTATTTTTCAATTGTCCCGCGTTATACCGCCCCCCTTTATAACACCACTCTCGCATACCGCCAGCTGTTCTCTCTGAACAAATGTCACCAATATGAAAACAGCGCTATTTGTAGGCCAAGCTAAGCAAACGTAAATATAAGCATTGTAGTTCCCCTAATCGTAGCGCCAGCGAAATAACCATGGCCAATTAAAACAACAACGTTATGCAGTTAACCTTTGACTCACTTTCCTAATTCGTACAAAAGTGCAAAATGGCGAGACGACCCTACATTTACACTAGAGCAAAAGAAACAAATCTGCATGTATACATCTGAAAATAAGAAAGCAAGACATGGCAAATGTTTTCTCGCCGAAGTGAGGCATATACTATTAATCGAAGGACAATCGGAGACATTCTAATGGACAAGGGCGTCTGCTAAGAAATACAAATAAATAAGAATGGATAAAACAAATGACTTCCCTTGATGGAACGGGTCGATTTGTTTACCCTGAAAAAGGCTTGACGCAGTCTAAAATAAATGACTTTTATAAACCACAGTAAGTTTAAAAAATAAAAATAAAAAGTACGGTAAGAGGTTTGTTTGTTTACGTGCAAGTTTTGCACATACAAGACTGACTTAAACTAAAGCATCAGTTTTCTAAACAGCAGTTTTTTTTGTTTTTGTGTTTTGTTTTGTTTTTTACTTTTCGTTTAAAAAAAGGTTTGCATGTACATATTCAAAGTTTTTTTTTTAACTGCTTAAATTGCTTTGTGAAATAAATAGATAGCAACGTTCAATGGTGCGTAGAATTCATTCAGCCACAAACAGCAAAGTTCAAATGACAGTAAAGTAAAAAAAAAAAAATCTTACGATTTTTTGTTTTTATGGATTTGTTGTTTGGGTGATTTGAAACTAAATGAGTGTTTTATTTAATTATTATTATTATTATTATTATTATTATTATTATTATTATTATTATTATTATTATAATTATAAAGTATAAACTGTTCCTCAAAAGTAACCATGTATGTTTCATACAGATGGGAAAAGATGATAAAAACGTCACTAGTATACCTACTGTTGTGTTAAGAACTAGTACTGTAGTTTAAAAAAAAAAGATTAATGTTTTATCAAAATGGCCTGGAGATACTGTAATTGTATAACTACAAAATTAAAACGTTTGAATTTATTGCAAACCTAGAAGGCTGTGTGTGTGTTGTTTTGTTTTTCTGTTCACCCTCACTATATCGCCACCCTCGCTTGTTGCCCGTTTTTACCCATGGCCCTTACCTGGCGGTATAAAGACGGTTGACTGTAAAAGTAAATGGTTTACAATGTGTGTAAAACTGCAAGAACCACATCTGGAAACATTGCATCACTGAGAAGGTCCCGGATTGAGAGGAAGCAGAAGTTTCACAGTCGCAGTGAATTTAGCAGCACTTAATGTCGCTTTTGCAAAATCTGTAGGGAAATTATCTTCAACTGTCAGTGATGTAAGAAAATAGAGGAAAACAAAGAAACACAGACCGGTAAGTCAAATATGTGTATTGTTAAAACGCATGTTCAACAAAGGCGACAGAGAACTGTAAAGCGGAAACATTTTTGCCTGTGTTTCTTTGGGAGTGGTGATTAGACTATTTAAAGAGGCATCGTCGAGATGGTTGCATGGTTGAGTGATGTTTCATGATTCATAACAGCTAATGCTGGACACTACCTCGGTGCAACGAACAAACCGTTATGTAGGTACTTAGATCTGACAACATTTAGGTATTAAAACTCCTGGGTCATTTATTTTGCAATACTAACAAATTGAAACTATTCTCATACAGTTAACGTTTTTTTTTTTTTTATAATACCCATTGTGAATTCTGTAATAAGATTTAGAAATGTGGACATTTGTAGAATATAGCCCACATAAACATCGACGCTAGCCAGTAGGAAAAGCATTAATGAAGCAGTGAGGTTAACCTGTCCATCTTACCTTAAACAAATTCACTGAATGGAAGACATGAACTTCGAATCCCGATGGTCACCAGTCCTACTGAATATGACTTTGAATCCCAAGTTTTGTGATCACAATACAGGAATATAGCTCTTACCAGAATAGAGGGGCTGTTGCTGGCCAAAAGAAGCAAACAAGGGTCACTCATTTCTGGGACTAAGATTACCACAATTACAAAAAACAAGTCAACTGCTATTTGTAAGCAATTTACTTAAAAAGTCAAGTAAACTTATTTGTGTAAATGTAATGCCAGATACTCCTGCTTTAACAGCACAACAGTTATAAACAGCACAGCAGTTATTTATTGCAATTTACATTTAAAAAAAGAAGTTCAAATTCCCTATTGTTCTGTATTTATATGCTGGCGCTGCTGTTTTACCGGATTATTTTTTCATTCACTGTGTTCTATGTTAACGTTTCAAGCTTTCTGTAAAAGAAGCCATCTCATGTAACTTTCTGAAATGCACTGAGCTGCAGAGGGGGTCTAGGCAGGTTTGTGTGGACCTTAAATGACAGAGAAGAACTAAAACGTGTTTTACACATGAAATAAGACAGTTGTACGAAATGTTTAAAAAGAGCAATTGGTTAAATACATGTGCATATAGTTATTACTAGCACATACATATGTATTTTTTTATTGATCAAGCCATCCAATGAAATGAGCAACAAGCTAAAAGTTGTTGCTTTTAGGAATAACTAACTTGCACCTTGCAAAAGCAATCAGTTGAATACATGTTTATACTCTTTGATTGGTCCAGGGGAAATACTGTCTATAAAACAAACAAAGAAAAACGTAACAGATTCTGCCAAACATGGACCTGAAAGCTCATTGCATTGTGATTATATGCACAATATGTGTTAGGGATGTTGCTAACCCATACTGGCAGGCTTATTGAACCACGAGGTCCTCCCCACAACAACAGTGGGCCCTGGTTGAGCTGTATCACTGTCAGCTACTTCTGGTTGGCAGTGGCTGTAGCAGCAGTGTTGCGCAGTGCGATGTGGCACTGTCAGCTGCTTCAGGGGGGAGTAGAGCCCCACTCCCCTGGCTGTACTGTCGGGCTCCCCTGGTTGGCAGTGGCTGTAGCAGCTACGCTGTGCAGTGCAATACAGCGCTGTCAGCTGCTTTCTCTCGCTCTCCAGCTTGTGTCTCTCTCCTCAGCTCAGCAGCAGCATTCCACTACTTATTTCTGTGTCCAGGGCACACCCCCAGTGCACCAGCCACAAATCCCAAGCAGACACGTCTTCCCGCTCTTGATCCCCTGAAGTTACAATATCTCTTCCCTTGATTCTGCCAACACTGTTGCAACTGGGGACACTGGCACAGCAAGCCAAGCCCGACTGGTGGCGATTCTCCCGTCTCTGACGTCCTTGAACACCTTCTGCACTGAACTGTTGACCCTGGGTCAGAACCTTCCCAAACGCGGTTACAGCAGACCCAGGGTCCTTACAATATGTTGTTTTGTTAGAAAGATGTCTACAAAACTGTGATGCTATTTTTAATGAGTTATTGAGTTATGTACTAGAAAACACTCTTTTTTTACTATTTAAGTAAAATAATATTTTTTTCAGACTGGGTTAGTTAGTTGATTTGTTCAAGTATTGAAAGTCTTTCTGTTAATCATTAACGTTTTGCAAGAGTTGTGTAGCAACAATGTTCTGTTGCTGTTTCAGCTCTTAAAAACATAAATAAACCACTAACATTTTCAAAAATGTACTTTATATTCTTTTAATATTTTGAATGATACATTTTTTAAATACTCTGTTATTGTAGGAGGTGCATATTTCCATGCAAACGTTGTAACGTCAATAAATGAACCTGCATAATAGTATGGGATGCATTTTCTGACGGGGATGCAAAATTCGATACACAACAATGTTAGAAAATGCTATCGGAATGCATTTTCTGACGGGGATGCATTTTCTGACCGGGATGCATTTTCTGACGGGGATGCATTTTCTGACGGGGATGCATTTTCTAACAGGGATGCATTTTCTGCATTTTTGTCACACTGGTTGCCGGCTTATTTTGAAAACCCTGCTGTGTTGAGCTGGGGAAGGTTTGAAGTGTGGGAATTAGTGCCTCTGCTGCAGGTCAGAAACCATACATTGCATTTATTTTATTTATTTTTTTAAAATCAAGTTTAGTTCTCTCTTTAGAGACATCACAGTAGGAGGAGGAAGTAGGGCTCGCTTTCCACACCAGCAGTTTGCTGTTGAAAGGATGCTTGCTGTTTCCGCTAGATGTCACATTAACCAGCAAGAGCAGGCATAGACAAGATGGGTTTAAGGTGACAGTCCGATCTTGGTGCTCACTGAAAAACAAATTTAAACTTCCTGTTATACTTTGAAAAAGAGTTGGTGATTAGTAAAGAAATAGAAATGAAAGGCTAATCACTCCTCACCCTTTGACAGTGATAATTGCAGTGCTTGAATTGACAAATAGTATAATGACTGCAGGGAAGAAAATAACAGAAGCTTATTTATCTCTGCAATTACACAATTCGACAGTGTATAAGTTAATGAAAAGATCTCACTGTGAAGCTTCCCATTTAAGACAAGAATGCCTCTGTGCTTGATGGCATGACCTAAGAGTGTGTATCTGGGTCTGTAGGCAGTTTGTTATGTAGGGCAGCAGTCTTGAGATGGAAACCGGAGTACTTAAATACTTCAGTACTGAGAAAACCGAGATCCTATTAAAAATAACCAAATTCCTTTGCGATGGTCTACTATGTTCTGTTAAAGCCTTTGTACTTTTCTATGAAAAGCAACTGAAGGGTGGGGATAATATTAAAATGCAACATTTTATTAACTGTGTCAAATCTTTAATTGCCAGGGAGCCAGGTTTATTTTTTAGCCAGTTGGTATTGTTTGAATTCACAAGAAAACCTCAGAATGTACATTTAGGGATTTTACAATAAGCACATTAAAGTTGTTTCGAATTTTGAACAAACTTGAGCAAAAGCTTAGTAACTGTGGTCCAGCTGGCTATTAAAATAGTAACACTAGAGTGACTATTTTCGATTGAAAGACGGTTCTTCTTCACAACATGTGTCTGAGCGGTGCTCTTAGAGAAGTTCGACAGGCTTCACAAAGTGCAGTGAGGAAGTGTGACGTTTTGTCTGTAGATTACAGGAAGCTCATGCTAAACTGAAGGAACTGATGTTTTGAGAATGCTACCGAGAGCACATAAGGTAAGCGTTTTTAAAGCCTCCTTTGATCTTGTATGTGAAAGGGCAGTAAAAGGGATGAATGAGGGTGTTTCTAATTTCCTTTGGGGTCTGGGACGGCTCCCCTGCTGTAGCACTGGCTGGTTACTTGTTTAAAGTCCTGTAGACCTTGCCTGTGCTGTTGCAAGCGTGTTACTGGGCTGTAACCACAGAAGGAACTGAAATGCAGCCATCAAACAGAACGTGAAACTGTAACGTTAGCATTATCTTGTGAACCCGCAAAAAACAGCCATTAGGAAATTCCAAACTGTACTGTAACACAATAGGGATTCTTTCATTTACTGTATGAAGGACATGTTACAAACTGCCTGGAATTAACCTAACCTAAAGTGGCATGTTTTTGGTGGGTGAACTGATTATATACTAGGCTGTAAAGCAGAGTAAATTCAGCATAGACTAATTGCTGGCCTCACTGTTATTGCTTCACTGTGTTATTTTATTGTACACATATGCAAATAACTATCCATTTATGGAAAGAGAGCAACTTGGAATGCAGAACTACTCTCTGCTTATCATATTGCTCGCCAGTATTTTTATTTGTTTTGCATTTTAATAACCCCTGGTTCTCTGATTGCAAAAGATTAAAACATTTAGTACGGGTAACTTACCCAAGCAGACAAACAGGAGAGCATACAAAAAAAATATATAAAATTTTGCTGTTAAGTTCTGTATTATCAAATAAATAGCAGTATATTGAAAGCAGAGCAAGCCGCTGGAACAATCCTGTTTGTGAAGTCATTTTGGGTAAGCTGCCTGTCTGGATATCATCCATGAGTGACCCAGCACTCGTCGGAACTGTTTATTTTACCTGAAGCATGAAGGTGCATCTTTATTTTGTAAATAATTTAAGATGGTTCAGTACATTCTGTATGGGATTGTGGATGAGTTAAACACAGATTGGTGCATGCATGTCAGAAGCAGGACATACTCACTGCACTTTGTTTATTGTTTTTCCATTTGTTTTCTTGATCAATAGATTTTGGTCCTGGCATATCTGTAGTCCTGGGTGGCATTTGCATTTTACTGACAACCAGTTTTGATAGCTTCTATTAGATAGTGATCTACTAAACAAATGCATTTACTATACAATCTCTTTACATTAACTTGCAACAAACTATCTGTGCAACTACAGTCGTTTTACACTTTCAGTTAATTTAATACAGCAAGTGTGCAGGTGGCAGTGAGATTGTAGTTAATTTGGTCAAATATTAACCCAGCATTGTACATCTTTGTGTTGGAGAAAAAGCTCATTAAAAACCTGCCCTGTCACAGGCATGGTCTGCCAGGTCACAAGCAACATTTCACAGAATATTTTCTGTACTATTAGTACAGAATTTAGCATACACTCCATCTTAGAGCTAGACCAAAAAAGACAGGAAGTGTTTATAGTGAAGATGTAAAGGTCTATCAGATCTGACTGAGAGGTGGTTAGATCGGCTAAAACAGGATAATAAGTGTTGCTTTGTGGCCTAGCACCAAAAGGCATTCACAGTGAAGGAAATGCAACCAATGAACATGAGTGTCACGTACATATAGATTGCTGATCCTTGTGTGTGTGTGTGTGTGTATGTATGTATGTATGTATGTATGTATGTATGTATGTATGTATGTATGTATGTATATATATATATATATATATATATATATATATATATATATATATATATATATATATATATATATATATATATATATATATATATATATATATATATATATATATATATATATATATATATATATATATATATATATACAGGTATATATTAAACAGAGGCTGTGTGGTCCAGTGGTTAAAGAAAAGGGCTTGTAACCAGGAGTTCCCCGGTTCAAATCCCACCTCAGCCACTGACTCATTGTGTGACCCTGAGCAAGTCACTTAACCTCCTTGTGCTCCGTCTTTCGGGTGAGATGTAGTTGTAAGTGACTCTGCAGCTGATCCATAGTTCACACCCCCTAGTCTCTATAAGTCGCCTTGGATAAAGGTGTCTGCTAAATAAACAAATAATAATAAATAAAAGAATTTCACACTGCAGTACACCATACTGTCTCACGTATTGCATATAAACTCTAGCTCGTTTCTCTGTGAATAATGTGCTGTGTTTTGTCCCACTGTTTCACACAATCTTTTTTGGTGAATAGTTTTTAAAGTATAGTAATACCCTCTGCATATCTATATTTATTTGATTAGTTATCGCATGATATGTGTTCTTAATAATGTATTAGTCTTCTGGTTCCTATTTGTCATGCCTTGTTAAAGAATTTAAGATGAAAAAAAATTGAAGGATGGAAGCTTAGGTAATGTTCATTTAAATAACCGAAGAAGGGAAACTGTTCATCATAATTGATGGAGGAAGAAAAGGAAGAAGAGATGAGCTGTAGTTTTAGTAAAGAAGATATATTTATTTCATGAGAAGTAGCTTGCATTTTCAATAACCCTGTTGAAAAAAAGCCACATGACTTGGAAATCCAGCTTCTCTGGTGCTAGTGAATACCTCATTGTAAATACCTTTGGAATTCTGAGAAATACATTTTTTCTAGTAAGAATTTAACAGTTATTTAAAACTGTTTCAAATCAGTTTGCAAATAACCTTTAGTCATGAATTGTGTTTGTTGTATAAGCACAGTAACTTGAGTTTGTTTGCTTTGACCACACTTTTACTGTAGCATTACAGAGACCATGTCAGAAGGGCTACCCTATAAACAAAGTCAACTACTAAGGTAATGCCAGACAAGCCAGGTTTTATTGAGACAAAACTGTTGAACGGTGCCTTTACTGTTATTTAAAACAATTTAAATCTCCAAATTACAAATTCATTAACCTTTTCAATGTTTTGTTTTCCTTTCATCTACTGTAGTGCCTTGCCATGCAATGGATGCCATATTCATTCACCATGCTTTATCATAGTTAACCATGTTTTTATAATCATTTCCCATTTTTAAATGTTATTTAGCATGCTTTTGGCTTCCTGCAACGACATCTGTTTAGTCAGTGGAATTCTGTGCTCTGTTTGAACATGAATCACAACATCACAGGCTATGCAACATTCAGTTGACCATCCTGCATAAAGTTGCTGTGAGATGTTGGTGTCATATGCACAGGCCTACACAGTGTACCTTATAGTGAATAGCACACACTTTTGGGATTTTAACATTCATAACCTAGTGGTTGGCAAACTAAAATACGTATCATTCTCCACTCTTTTATTATTGAGTGGAGATCTGGCAAATGCACTGCTTTATGCATTAGGCCAGAACTCAAGGACAAGTGTTTAAAAAAACAAAAAACATATATCTGAAAATTAAAGTAAAAATAAAAAGGCAAGAACTAAAGATGTCCATGCCACAGAAGGGGGAGGGCAGTGAAAAGGTTGCTGTTACTCAAAAGCCCTGGTTACCACTCTTTCAGAGATGATTCTAATACAAGGAAATCTTCAGTCACCTGAATGCTAAATCATCTCTCTGCTAAATGTTAGTACAGTGCCTATGTTTAACTAAATGATTTGCAAAACATGTACAGCTTACACTGACAGTATCACGCAAACAGCATGTAAAGAGCAACACTTAAAGTGATGAAAACAAGCCCCTGACTGATAGATTCATTGGAAACAGTTGCCGGTGTCTGTAGTTATCTTTCCTTTCTGCGTTTTCATTTATGTATAGCAGAAATATGTCCACCAGACAAATAACTGTCCGTAACCTGATCCTGCTGCCGGATCTTACTGCAATTTCACCCAAACAGTAACCTTGTCTGAGGTGTGCACTGCTGAGGTGTGCACTCCTGAGGTGTGCACTGCTGAGGCGTGTGCAATGGAGCACTAACATCAGCCCAAGTTGGAACTGTACAGGATCTTATTACCATCGTTTCCCAGCCCAATAGCTGTGAGAGAAGCAACAAGACCACACACACCTGCTGTGCAGCAAACAGACAGTCCTGGGTTATGCCCTTAAGGGAGCTATGTCTCATTGTTAGGGAGGAAAGAGAACCACTGGTGAAGTCCAGAATTTCTAGAAAGAAGTAAGCATCAGGTTCTAGAGAGGACATTTTGAGCAGTGGTAAAGCCTACTGCACAATGTTTTCTTTGTCAAAGTTAAACTGGTATCTACTTAAAGATTCGTTTGTGCAAGTTTTGCCATTGTGAGATGGCTGGAACCGTAGGAAAATCCAGTCCCTGTCAAACTAATCTACTTCTCTCCAGCTAAACTTTTCTTAAGCATCCTCTTTCACTACAAGTTTTGGAGTTTGAATTACTTAATATTGGCTATCCTTATGAGAAAGAGAAAGATGGTCTCATACAGTATTTTTGTATTCTGTTTAAAATTGTTTTCACAAACATAATGGCTACAGTTACCAATATATTCCTTCCTTTGCTACTCCAGAGGGATGTATTAGTTGTGAGATACTGCTATTTTTTGGTTTGTTTGCCTTCAAGGTACAGAATTGAGATGAAAGGGTTGTGTATTTTAAGAGTGTCAATTGCAGTCTGTGTGTACCAGTTCAAAGGGTATCTCAGCATGGAAGGCGGTGCCAGGATGCTGGTTTTGCACTTTGTCTCGTTAATTCAGCATCAAGGAATCTTGCATTGCTTAAGAGTAGTGTGTCTGTGGAAGAACAGTAGGAAACAGTTATATGGGAAACTGCAGCTCCAGCACGAGTAGCCTTTAATGCTAAACTTGGAAAGCACCATGTAATTTAAGCTGCCTTTCTAAACAAGTGAATTTCTATGCAGGCTTTGTGGTGGGTACTCCCAGATGAATTTTTGTAAGTTCAGCATAATGTTTCCAAGAATTGGCTTTATTGAAACCCTGGCTCAGGATGACAGTTACTGGCTACAGTCCAGTTAAAGTAGTTTTTTTTTTTTAAAGTAGTAGTAATTTCACACTATCTCTGCATAATAGCAATTGGTTTTCACAAATGAACATACCTCAAAATAGCTTAGCTGAATCAGAAAAAGGCCACTGCAATGCAAAACCACTCTTTCACATCAAGAAACGTGTGCACTTTTTAAAGTGTTTTTTGTCCCCTTCCGTTTTGATTTATATGTCAATATAATCCTGAGATAACCACAGAGGTGGTGCTTTTAAAATACGCATTTGTCATATTTTTTCAGTGTTAAGTCAAAATGTAAATGTAAAATAATAGGAAGTAATTTTTATGGTGTGGTTTACCATTTTGTGTGTGAATGCAGCTGCTTGAGAGTCTGTGAGGCAGCACTGGACACATTCTGTTCTTCTGTACAGAGCCGTTTGCGGACAGGCACATGTGAATTAAATTGGCCCCTTTTATAGATCAGGCATAGTTTTTTCAGGCTTGCATTAGGTCATTATTTATTATAGGTGATGTAGCTTGGATACCAAACATATCCTGTGTGGCTGACTTTTTTTTTCATCCAAGATGTGGTATTAAATTGCATTATTTATTTTAGTTTTACAAGCAAATGTAGAAGTGCACTTTCTGGTCTTTGACAAAGTTTAAATTAAACTTTCTCGGCTAGTTTCACAAATCCTAAATAGCACTAATCTTGGACTACCGGATGTTAATGTAGGTAAGGTAGACCACAATTACTGATAATCAGGGCTGTGAAACTAGCCAGCTCTGACACAGTACATTTTTTGCACACATTTTGCTTTTACTGTTTACTGGGGGAAAAAAAATGTCTTTACTTGTTTAATATTTCAAACCATTTTGCCGAAATTTGAAGAACAAATAGAAGATCACACACACGGTCAATAAAGATGACAACACTGATAACTGATTGAATTCAATGTTGAGGGCTATCTTGGGAACCTTGTCTGTTTTATATCATGTACTACTCTACATGTTGACAGATAAACACACAGCCACAAGTCAAATCTACTCTACACAGCCTATGGATTTAGGACACTAAAAATGGCGTGACTTATCCAGAAGAGGGAGAAAGGCATTGATCAGTGAATATAATATATGACAAATTCTAATTAGGACATAAGAAGACCATGAGGAGTAGAGTAGCATCTGGTTGATCTCAAATCGTTGCAGATCGGGTATTCAAGGATCACAGTGTTTTAATATCAACAACATGGCTAAATAACCCATTTCATACATTCACCACTCTCTGTCCTACCCTCTGACCTAATTGTCAGTGAAATTCGTTTTCACAATTTGCCTAGTTATCTAAAACCATGCATGTGGTATGTTAAACTACTTAGGTTTGTGCAAAAAAAAGAAAGAATGAAGTTTGAGTAATTAGAGTTGTGATGACAGTATCCTACATTTCAATACCTGTCAGAAGGTATTGTGTATATATACAATAAGTAGTTTCCCACTCAGTGCTCTGTCTAACCACAATGCTCTAATTTGGCTCAAGATATAGAAGCCAAGTTTCAGTCTACATACACTTCCCAAATTGTTCAATGTAGCAGGGAATTAAAGAGTAAGTAGCAGGTTTCCTAAAAATAGTGTTCCACGTCCCCACATGTTGCTACAACTGTTCAAACAGCGTACCTGTGATTTTTATTTTCATTGTTAACATCCTGACAACTTTTTACACTTATAACTTTAAACTCTGTTTCAAAGCTCTTTTCAAAATGGCCGCTCTAGTGCACTGGGGTTTGAGATCTGTCCTCTAAATCAATGCAGGAAGAGCGATAAAAATAATAATTAATAAAAAAACAAAGCAAGGGCTCTGTTCCGTACCACATCATGGATCGTTATTGCTGTGCAGCCTGTGTGTCAACGTGGGCAATAATCCTTACAGTATCAGTGCACTACAGTGGACATTTTGAAAACAACTTTGAAACAGACTTTAAAGTTATAAGTGTAAAAAGTTGTCAGGATGTTAACAAAGAAAAGAAAAATTACAGGTGCATTATTAAATAGTTGTAACAACATGTGAGGACGTGTAATGCTATATTTTGTGGAACCCTGCTACTTACTCTTTAAAAATCAAGAATTGAGAAAGGCTTGAATGAAATAAAACAGTGTTTCCATTATAATTACAATTTGTAAAATATTAAAATCCATTTCACTAAAAGGAGTCTGTTACTGAAAACAAGGCATGGAATGAGTCACTGAGCAAGACAAAATTGAAGACAGGAAATGCTAAGGAGGTGGCTGCTAGCAACAGAAAGCTGGTAACAGAGACAGAAGATATGTTGCAGTAAACTCCTGACCAGCTCACCATTCAGACCACTGCTAGCCTGTTCCTCTGGAGGTCTCCCTCCATTAGGACCAGCTCTCTTTGAAAAAAAACAAGTGTCAGGGTTGAGTCAAGCCTGGAAAAGTAGTATCATAGGTTGATGATGCATCTACACACAAGTGAACAGGGGCTTTGAAATAGTATAGGAGTCTTCAAGAAGTTTCAAGTGAGTAAATTAGAACCATGGCACTGCTTACCTTTGCATAGTTTTAAATAAGAACATACATAGAACATAACATCTTCTAGGTTTCTGAAGATTTCAACATGCATCTTCACCAGCAGTTTTGATATTATGTACATGCACCTGAGACACACTTGGTGCTTTTTCTGAAGGTCGTGTTAAGTAACATTACCAGTGGTATTTGACTATCACAAAAAGGGCTGCAAATTCTACATTGGTCTGAAGACCTTGATAAACCTGACCCATTGCGTCCCTGTGAATGGGTTTCATATATTTCTTAGAGAAACACAATTTGTATGGGGTCTAGCAAGTGACTGGTGGTTTATTTACAGCACACTTCCATTGTAATGATCTGTTTTGTGCTGGAATTTTTCGTTCTAACAGCTGCTTTGTAAAACAAATACAGAAGTGGCAGGATGGTTGTGGGTTTGCTTGAAGCTCTGATCTTCCTGTTGACCAGTTTAACAGGAAGTCAGAGGCCTAAGTTTAACCAGCCTAACTTGTTCTCTTTTTGACATGCAAAACTAACGCAACAATTCAGTTTATACTTACCATGACTACTTCAGAGTCAAATCTAACACAGTTTGTTTTAAAAAGCTTTTGGTTTATGCACACACTGTAATTATCTTAAACACAATGCTTGTTTTCTTGTGATTGGGTGACCTTCAAGTTAAGTTAACTACTTTTAAGGACTACATAGAATAACATATTCATGTTTTTCAAAACAGCATGGAGCAATCACCTGATATTTAGAGCAATGGCTTTGTAGAATGTGCTATTCTTTTGTCAGAATGTGTCTTAGATGCCCTGATTAGCTGAACCACAAGCACACGCCTTGCATAGTCATAA
Source organism: Acipenser oxyrinchus oxyrinchus (assembly GCA_030684275.1). Lineage (NCBI taxonomy): Eukaryota > Metazoa > Chordata > Actinopteri > Acipenseriformes > Acipenseridae > Acipenser > Acipenser oxyrinchus. The sequence goes on from CM060258.1 coordinate 38,114,180, forward strand.
AGCATAGTGTAAAAAAAAAAAAACCTCTACATCACATGAGGTTTTTAAAAACTTGAGGTAACAAATCTTCTTGGTATGGTGTGTAACTTTAAGACTTTAATTTAATGTACTGGCTCGGTGCTTTGTAGTGTGTCACAAACAGTTTTTTAGAACTGTGTGGGGAACCTAGGGGTAGATGTACTAAAGTGCTGCGTCTGTCTCAATCGCTGCAAACCACGTGCAAACTATTCGGAAATGTAGCGTGAAATGTATTAAACAAACGCAACACTGTTAGCATCATTTTAATGAATGCTTTGCAGCCACAGTTCTTATTTGCGCTTTAGCCTTAAATGAATCTGTCATTCTGGGAGTTCCTCCAGAAATTTGCAAAAACAGGGTGGAGATGCAAATGAGGGATCAAAAATATTGTAATCAGATGTACTACAATTACAATTGCATCAATGTGTTAAGAACTTTTGAAAGCTTGTTTTAAACAGTCGCAATTGTTGCTGGCATTTCCCAGTCCACTTTTTTCTTGTGTGTTGCCTGTTGTGCTCAATGTATTTTTGAGACGAACACCCAAGTACCCAATTTTCACTGAAGCCAGGGTGTACTTACAAGCCTTGAAAACACATTTCTATGACATTTCTGGTTTTCCCAGCGTGTTCGGAGTAACAGACTGCAGACATGTACCACTAACCCCTCCAGCTCATTCTGAGCATCTATATAGGACCATGATCTATTGTGTGCTAACTGTCTAGGCTACTAAGTAGACCAAGTTAAAAATAACAATAATAAAAATAAAATTAAAATCCCTAAAATCATTTTATTTGCATTGTACACCAGTGTGTACAATGCAGCAGAATGACTTACTTTGTGTTACCAGTAGGCAAAAGTACAAAAAAGTGCGCGAGGTATTCATTTGATTTACTACTGTACTGTATACTGTTTAGGCCTACTGTACAGATTTATATTTATACACAATATAATGTGTAGCCTACCCAAAGCACACTGGTGTTAGTTCAGCGCTATGATTTATATTTAAAATTCATCGAGAACTGTAAATGTATGTGTGTGCGATTTTATTGTATTGTTTTTAAACCCGACACCTCCTTATGTCTAACAAACATGTCCGGTTTAGCGAATGGCTATGTATGATTATGAAAAGCTTTTTGGTGGTGAAGACTGTGGCCCCACTATAGAATCTGATGGGATTAAACTGCCTTTCGTTTTATAACAGTATTAAAATAGGTAAAATGAAGATGGAACAGAATGTATTGTATAATGTTATTTTGATTCTTGCACAGTTACATGTATACACGTTATCCTTCGGGCACCCTCTGCTGTAGCAAACCACAGCTCAACTGCCGCTATTTTATTTGAAAACATGTCGCACAACTCTCGCTAGAGATCTCACTAAAATGACGCAAATAATATTTAAATTAGTATAGTGCAGCTATCTTCATTAACATATTTTTTCTTAGTCCATATGACAAAATGTGCACTTTGCTAATTGTCGTAACCAAACTGCGGTATGTTTGCACTGCGACTGGCCCATCTTAGTACATCATCTACCCCTAATTTTATTAATTAACCTAAACAACAACTTAGCTTAGGAAAACTGAACGTTTTAATTTATAATTATGCTTAGTTTTGAAAATCATAAAAAAAAAGAAAAATGCTAGAAATCAGACATTAGGGGGCATAAATCTACAAGGGTTTACATTTTTGTTTTACTGAAACATCTCAATTGCCTCTTCTCTAGCAGGAGTAAGAAACACAAGAAGGAAAATTAAAAAGAGAAGATGCCTGCTCCTCCACCTCCAGCCCCTCCCCCACCTGCCGCCCCCCCACCTCCCACATTCTCACAGGTAAGTTTCACAATCCCAACATAAAAACAGCTTGCCTCTGTAGCAATGCAATGAACGACGGGTTAATGTAGGTAAGTGTTCCACGTTTATCGACATTAATCTCTGTCTTTCATTGCAACTGCAGATAAACAAATGTAAAATAACACAATAGCTTCACACTCAGGACTGTTACAACTACACATCTACCGGTATTTCATTTTGCAAAAAGCAGAAGTTAAAATCGTTTTCCTTACCATGTGTTATTGTTTTTACAATTGCAGCCACAGCCTTCCTGACAGTGACCACAATAACTCAGTGCCAACCCTCATAAAAAAAGCAAACATGTTTTTTTTTTGTTTTTTTTTCTTCATAATAAACATAAAGTTTCAGCTGAGTATACAATCGTGTAGTACAACCTGTCTGTCAAGGAGATTTGCACCACAGCGACCCATTGTGGTAGAGACAGACTTGAACAGTCTGGCTTGCAAGACGGTGGTGACGAGGCAAAGCCTGACTGGGACTCTTCTTTTCATTCTCTTGTACACTACACTGCTTCTCAGCACTGTCATCTTGTGGTAGGCAAAGATAAAACATACACAGACAACCATGACAGTTAATACAGATAATAATCACAACTAGCAGTCTAGCAGGCACAATGCAAATGCCCCTCTCTAAACCCTCCCTTGAATTTTGATTTTGTTAATGTCTACTAAGGAATGTAGCCATTGATAAAGGAATCATTACTTGTACCATTGTTTTTTTCAAAAATAATTATATTTGCCTTTGAAGGCAGACATTGTTTTTGTATTATTATTATTATGTAACACCATATGTAACATATCTGTATTCATGCTAAGTACACTTTTATTGTATTCTAGGCCAGTACACAGAAACCTGCTCTGAGCAAACCACAACAGAACGGAAGAAATGCTCTTTTGACAGATATTTCAAAAGGAACGAAGTTGAAGAAAGCTGTAACAAATGACAGAAGTAGCCCATTGATTGATAGTAAGTACAGAAGCTCATTCAATTTCTGAGACTTTTCAAATGAAAACATATGAATGTATTGCAAAAACAATATAGTAAACATCTATAATTGAGTAAACTATAATATTAAGATATAAAGGGGGTTGGTTATAATGAGTTATATGAAACAAAGGTGTGCGTGTGTGGGGGTTATAATAAGTAACTCTTGGCAAACCCACCACCTGTACTGCTGTGATCAAGTGTTTAAAATCTTGCAATGATGTTTCTACACATTCGTGATTAGTCTGGTTCTTGTTCTGCAGAGCCCAAAGGTGGAGGAGGTGGAGGAGGTGGAGGTGGAGGAGGTGGAGGAGGTGGAGGAGGTGCAGGAGGCGGATTAGGTGGACTCTTCCAGGGAGGGATGCCAAAGCTGAGATCTTCAGGGAGCAGAGAAAGTAAGGCTGAGAGAATGTAATACTTTAGTCCATTTAAATACTTTATGCTTGCACTGCTATGTAAACACCTTGGAGTAAATGTGTTGGTGACCTTGACATTTACCTCTTCTAATGTGGTTGCTAAGTTATGATCACATGGTTTCTTTTTTTTGTCCAAAAAACCTGAATACAGTATAAAAAGTAACAATAAAACATTTCTCACATGATGTTTAGTAGTAACTGGACACAAGGCCATTGTTTGCTTACACAGCAGGCAATAGGTCAGGCTCTGAGAAATAGCCGTTGAACAACTGAATGACACACATTATAAGAATTTATTACAGCCTCACAGACCAACCCAAGACAGGCTACATGGACTGAAGGAGAGTGTTGAGTAATTGATGGTGGAGAGTGAAGTATCATTTTTAAAGTGTGTGTGTTTGTTTTTCTCTATAGATTCTGGAGGGAGCAGAGCCCCAATATTGCCCCCTGGAGGACGATCAACAACTGCCAAGCCTTTCGGTGGTAGCTCTGCCCCCCCACCCAGATTTTCTGGAACACCTCCTGTGCCGAGAAACAGTGCTCCGGACTTTCCTAGAGGCAGGATGACGCCTCCCAGGCCAGAGAGTGGAGGGGGGGCCCCTCCCGTGCCCAACACGCCACGCCCCACGCCGTCCAGTATGCAGAACAGAGGCCCCCCACCAGTGCCAGGAGGAGGCAGGCCGTTCAACCCCACCCCTGCTCCCTCTCCACCATCCTTCGGTGGCAGGAATCAGGGTCCACCATTACCGGGAAGCTCCCCCTTCTCTCGTCAGCCTTCCCATTCCAGCCCTCCAGTCCCCAGCTCGGGCCGGCCTCCACTCCCTCCTGCACCAGGCAGGCCCATGGAGGACAGGCCCCCACCCCTTCCGACAGGAGGCAGGTCCTCCCTGCAGAGAGACGGGCCCCCAGCCCTTCCCTCTCAGAACAGTAAGCCTCCAGTTCCTGCTGTGCCTCGGCCTTCAGTTGCTAGCGGGGCTCCTCCTCCTCCTCCCCCCAGCAGACCAGGCCCATCTGCCTTCCCTCCCACCCCCCGCGGTGATGAAGAAACTCCCCGGCTCCCCCAGAGGAATCTGTCTCTGAACTCTCATGCTCCAGCTCCTCCACCACCGATGTCTGGCCGATCCGGCCCCCTCCCCCCACCTCCCAATGAGAGACCACCACCCCCCTTCAGAGAACCTCCTGGCCGATCAGGTGATCATTTTTTTTTTTACTTAATTTACTTTTTTTTAGAATATCTAACTGTCTTTATTCATAGTAACATGATAACTAAACTACACTATGAGAAATGCTCACAGCTAAAGATGTTTAGTGAGGAACTATGCTTATCACCCAATAAAATTAGGTACATGAAAGTCAGAAAGCAGTGACTTCCTTGTATACTGTATTTTGCTATTTTACGAAAAATCCAGGTTCAACGAAGAACCACAGCCACTTACATAAATAAATGTTGTTCAAATTGTTATCAACGCGCTTGTCTTGCTTTCAGTCATCATGGCTTTCTTATTTGCACAAGCAACTAATCCTAGTTAGTCTAAGAAAATTACCAAGAAGACTAAGACGGCAGCTCTTGTCAATGCCTTTCCTAAATCTTCCTTGCAGGGCCCCTCCCCCCTCCACCTCCCGTTGGTAGGAATGGAGGCAGCGTGAGGTCATCCCCTCCGCCACCTCCACCCAACCGGCCTGGAGCCGAGCCCCACAGGGGCGGGGGGAGACCCCCACTCCCTCCTGACAGACCTGGAGCTGGAGCTCCGCTCCCGCCTCCACCACCAATGAGAAACGGCTTCCAAGACTCTCCCCGCATGGCATGCGAAGGTACATTCATTTTTTTGTGTCAAGAAGACAAACATATTAGCTACAGTGTTGAAATGCCATCTGATGGTTTCGCTAAAAACTGCATTTTTTAGAAGACAGAGTGGTTTTTCGTTTCCAATTAATATGATATTTTTTTTCTTAGTCAATTCATGGTAAAGCACAGGCTAGCAAGGTATGGCAGACATGCATGGTAAACACATGGTACAGTATATCCATGCATTTATAAATTTGTATCACAGAGGCTTCACGTAAATCGGTTTTGGCTTTTAAATTGTATTGGTTAGTGTTACGCTTACATCTGTACATTTAGGGCCATATTCTTTTGAGAATAAATAAACAGTTCATGTCTTTTTGTTTGGCAGATGAGTGGGAAGGCAGATTCTCTTTCCATCCTGTTTCAGAGTTGCCACCGCCTGACCCATATATACCAACTCAGAAGGTCTACCCCAGCAAACTGGGAAGAAATGAAAGCAGAGGTAATTCCCCATCCTTCTCCTTGTTGGCTTGTCAGAATGTTACAGTCTTTCATCTTAGACTTTCTTCACCCAATTAATGCTACAGGCAGGGTAGTAGTCAAAAACAACAAAAAAAAGTTTCTTTTAAACAAAGAAAACTGTTTTCACCCCCAGTGGGTTGCACTTTTAAAACAGTCTTTTAATTCTGCACAATCTGCCACATGCTTACATCAGCTCTGTTCCGTTCTCGCTCTTTTCTGGAATCAGCCTTTTTATTCTGATTGCCAATTGATGATCAACAGTTGTTTCTGTAAGAAAGTTTGAAAGACTGATTGGCTCACCTGACAGGGTATTAGCCTTACATTTGCCAAATCAAAAAACAATAGATACATGGACCACTTCCTCCTACCAAAAATGCATTTTGTTATGTATGTCTGACAAACTAATTGAACTCATTTTTTTAATTTGTTCGTATAGGCTCAGTAGGAAGAGAAAGAGGGGCTCCACCACTGCCCCCTATTCCAAGGTGATCTGGGTGTCTGCACAGGATCACCACTCCTTCCATCGGGAGCTCTTTTGTTTCTTTACAGGGCTGTGCTCATGGCCATTTCTCTTGTGCTTTTTTCTGTTGGCTTTGTTCAGTGTCTGATAAGTCTTGCAGCATCGGGGCTTCAGTGAAGTTAACCAGTGATGTCTTTTGCCTTACAAAACTGTGTTTCCTAAACTATAGAAGTACAGACACGTTTCTGAGTATGTGTTTTGTAAATAACACATTTAACATGCTTTACTACAAGCCATTTCAATTAGCATAACATAAGGACCCATTTTTAATTAATATTTGTATTTCTTTTTAATGCACTGCTGTAGCAAACAAAAGAAAAAAAATAGTAAGGTTTTAAAAAACTCGATATCTGTATGTATTCTTATCAAAGCACAGACTGATGCAGACATTTGTAAACTCTGCAAAGAAAAAAATGCATTTAAATTGTTATCTCACAGATCCACATTTTAGTTAATGGATTTTATATGAAAAAAGAATATTCTGGGAAAATATTCATGAAAATAATGCATTGTATTAGGTTATATATCTCTGGTTAGTCATTTGCATAATTTGTTGTAAAGAGGCTGTGTGGTCCAGTGGTTAAAGCAATGGGCTTGTAACCAGGAGGTCCCAGGAGGTTCAAATCTCACCTTAGCCACTGACTCCTTGTGTGACCCTGAGCAAGTCTCTTAACCTCCTTGTGCTCCATCTTTCGGGTGAGACATAATTGTAAGTGACTCTGCAGCTGATGCATAGTTCGTACCCCCTTGTCTCTGTAAGTTGCCTTGGATAAAGGTGTCTGCTAAATAAACAAATAATAATAAAGAGTATTTTTTATCCTCAAAAGAATAATGTTTATATGGTGTTGCGCTCACAGTGTTACTGTACTTTAACTATGCAAATCTACATGTTTTTTTAAATATATATTCTTCTTGAAAATGCCTTATTTCAGAGGAAAGATTTTATTGTTTTTGGAAGCAAAAAATATGTTTAACTACGTGAACAGTAAACAAAATGCTTGTGCAATTGCTATTTTTCAATATCAGTCCATGTTTATAAATGATTGACAAGTAGTTTAATAATTCTGATAATGCATCAGGGATGCATCATTTTTTTTTTTTAAACATATGCAAAATGTTTTCCAAATTTTAAATAAAAAGAGTTTTTAAAAAGTGTGTAAAAAAAACTACTAGGAAGAGATGTGTGGTCTGCTACAGTTTTTAGTTTGTTACTTTGTGGTATTTGTATGTGTTTTTTAATAAACATGCACAAAACATTTTGTTTTGGAGTAAAAAAGTTGGCGCCCCCCTTTTCTTTCTTTTTTTTAAATTTGGAATCAGTATTGTTTTTCTTATTTTCTCCCCAATTTCAAGTGTACAATTATATTTATTTCAACCCGGCTCACCGCTGCCACCCCTGCGCTGACTTGGGAGGGACAAAGACGTACACGCATCCTCCAAAACATGTGCCGTCAGCCGTCCTCTTCTTTTCACTCTGCAGGCCCGCCATGCAACCACCTTGGAGCTACAGCGTCGGAGGACCACGCAGCTCCGGGTAGCTTACAGGAAGGCCCGCAGGCGCCCGGCCAGTCTACAGGGGTCGCTGGTGCACGGTGAACCGACCTAGACCCTCCCCACCCAGGCGGCGCTCGGCCAGTTGTGTGCCGCCCCCTGGGAACTCCCGTCCACGATCGGCAGTGGAATAGCCTGGACCAGTATCCGCGATCTCCAGGCTATATTCACGCGGACTGCATTTACCGGATGTGCCACTCGGGAGCCCTGGCGTCACCCTTTTCTATTTGTATTTTTTTTACAGTGTTCTGAATAGTTTGTGGGATTTTCATAGGTCTGTAATTGGAAGGTATTTAAAAGGTTACATATACAGTAGTGTAATACCTTAAAAAGATGCAAAGCTGAGGGTTGCACAATTAGTGACGGAGACCTATTGTACTTGTTCAAAAGCACATTGTGCAGTACATACACACACTTTAAAAATACATGCAAATACAGTACACACGTTTTTGTAAAGGTGTGAGAAACCATTAAATAAACAAAGACACTGTAGCTATGTCTTCTGATCTGTGACCATGGCTTTTACACAGAATTCCCTTAAAAAGGTCATTTCACTGTATTAATGTGAAACCTTTCAGAAATGGGCTCATATATTAATACAGACTTTGTACAGTGTGTAGTCATGTATTTAATTCTATGAGCCCCTTAGACTAGTATGAACTTCAGCTGAAAATAATTTCTTCATTGCGTGCAATGTAGGCTTTGAAACTGAAGAAATATCATTGCCCTTCTCATTGTTCTTTTGTAGTAAAAACTGTTTCATACTGTAACTGAATTTACCATTGGCCGAACTAGAAATAAATTACACTTCTTTGCAGTAGTATGACGTGGAAGGCATTTATCATTACTTTTTGAACTGGTTTAAAGTAATTGTTTACTCATCTGTAAAGTCATGTTTTGACATGATGCAAAGCCCTTAGGCTGGTTGCATAAAACACTATAAGTATTGAGTTTAAATATTACACTTAAGGATACATTTTCCCTTAACTAGGGTATTGACTTCAATAGGTTATGCTGCTTTCTGCAACACCCTTAAACTCAAGGAACACTTAGGGGTAAAACTATAGGGAAATTTAACTTGAGGTGTATAATGCAACTGTCAATTCTGTGTGTGTGTGTGTGTGTGTGTGTGTGTGTGTGTGTGTGTGTGTGTGTGTGTGTGTGTGTGTGTGTGTGTGTGTGTGTGTGTGTGTGTCGGCGCGCGCGCGCGCGTGTCGTTGTGGGTACCTCGTGACAGTGCGAGCCTCCTAATGCGATTCCTCCACATTCACATACACCAGCCGTACTGCACAGCCTTCAATGTGCGGGGGCTCGTAACGAACAGTTAAGCATGTTTTTATTTTTTATTTTTATGTTACTGGTTTCTAAATGAACAGTCTGCCAATGGTGGGTGCAAAAAAAACAACAACTCCCAAGTAAATCCATTAACTGTAACCGCTTAATCCTACAGAGGGTCTCGGTAAACCGGAGCCTAACCCGGCAGACATAGGACTACACTCTGGATAGGACACCAGTCCATCACAGGGCAACTAAGGGCAATTCACCTAGCCAGCATGTCTTTGGGCAGAGAGGGAGTACCCAGAGAAAACCCACACGAACACGGGGAGAACATGCAAACTCCACACAGACAGACCCCAGTGGCCAGATTCAAACCCAGGACCCTGGAGCTGTGAAGCAGCAGCGCTAATCACCGCGCCACAGTGCCACCCCCAAGTAAATCCAAGTTTTTAAAAACTGCAGTCCAGGTAATTATGCTGCAAAATGCATTTTATCTGATGGTCTCATTTAAAAAAAGATTTAAAAAAATAAATAAAATAAAATAAAAAAACACCCTTAGTTTGCACACAGCTGAATTAATCAATTGTTTGATTGTGTTCATTTGCTTATCCTTACTGTTAACACTGATTCAATAATAATAATAATAATAAACACGCATATATATATATATATATATATATATATATATATATATATATATATATATATATATATATATATATATATATATATATATATGATCCACAGTACAGGCAATAGACTAGAATGAATTTCCAATATAGTGTTTCTCAATCCAGTCTTGGTGACACACAAACCGGTCCAGTTTTTGATCCAACCAGCAGCTAATAATTTATTTTAAAATCTTCACTGCTTTACATTGTATGTAAAACAGTCACATGTTCTGGGACCTAAATTAACCGTGGGGATTATTAATTGTGCTGCGTGCACTACTAGTCTAACGTTTTATTTATTTATTTTCCAACATGGAAAAAGAAAAAAGAAAAAAACCCTGTACCGTTAATGGGTCCCCAGGACTGGATTGGAAACAGACATAGCCGAAACATGTTTGTAAACCTTTTTTTGTCTCTGTTTTGCAATAAATAACAATATCACTTTGTAATTGACTTATTTTATTTTATCTTTTTTGCAGACTTCGTTTTGGATGTTGTTTCAACATATATAATTAAAACAATACGTCAGTGGCTTTTAAACGCTTTAAATAAAACATTTCAGAGTACAAACATCCATTATAATGTCATATTTCCGACATGCGAATGGTCATTTTGTCAGGGCATGAGTGAAATGTGCCTCTGTCATACCGTGGAAAAGGTTGGGGTCTTCGACTCTCGATCTTCGGGGCAATGTTGGAACACTCTGTTCCAACATTGACGGCCAATCGGAGCGGAGGAACCCGTGCCTGCCGACTCTGGCGGCCAATCGGAGCGCCCCGTTCCAACATTCGGCCAATCGGAGCGCCCCGTTCCAACATTCGGCCAATCGAAACGGGCTGTTCCAACATTGGGCCAATCGAAACGGGCTGTTCCAACATTGGGCCAATAGGAACGGGCTGTTCCAACATTTGCCGGCCAATCGCATCGCGCGGAGCCTGTTCCAACTTTGGAAGGGCGGCGGTTCAAAAAAAGAAATAAAAATAAACTCATTCTCAGCTGCCTGCAGACGGAGAGAGGTCGGTTTGGAGTCTTTTATTCGTATTTAAATGCTGGTTTTCTATTATTTTTTTGTATGTCGACCGTATAATCTTTTAATTTAGTCGTGTGTGTTTTTTTCGCCGAATGACAACGTTATATTGCCAAGATTTACTATGATTTCAACTTTGTTTTCGCTGGTCTGTAGACTTTTGTGCGTTTGTTTTGGGGGTTTTATTCATATTTTTCCATGACAGCTTGTATTATTATTATTATTGTTAACATTTTAAAAAGTAAAAAACAACAACAACAAAACACGAGTATTCGGCTTTGTGTTTAGCTAAGCGCTATTAGCATTTCGTCGAGATCAAGCGTTTGTATTAATAATAATAATAATAATAATAATAATATTCGGCGTTGTGAGATCAAGCGTTTATCATTCATTAATTTATTGCGTTTGTTGTACTAGTATTACCGTGTGTATTGGGCTGTGCATATTTAGCTATGCTGCTATTTCGTGGAGATCAAGTGTTTAGTATTTGTAAGTTTTTGCTTTTCATCAATTGCAACGTTTTATAATATTAACCACTTATTTGTTCTTTCTTTCACAGAGTGATCATTAACTATTTGAAAGGTAAAGTGCTATCTCTTTATATCTCCATGTAAAATTAATTCTACTGCATGTGTATTATTATTATTATTATTATTATTATTATTATTATTATTATTATTATTAATAATGCTGCATACACTCAGTGTTATGAGTGTGTGTATTTGGCTCAGTGTGTTTAGTTATGCGTACTATTATCATGTCTATTAAAATGTTCATCATTCATTAATGTATAGCTTTTGTTGTGCTAGTATTACAGTGTGTATTAGGCTATGTGTATTGCTGCGTTTAGCTATCCAGATATCCCAAGTGAACTATTGTCATTCCCTGCCACGCAGTGTCCAATGTACTTTTATTGCCTGAATTGTCTTTCCTTCAGAGTAAATTTAAATCTAACAGTCAAAGGTAAAGATAAGTGCCTCGTCTCTAAGCCTATCTCAGTGTAAAAGGAATTGTAGCTTGTGTGTGTGTGTGTGTGTGTGTGTGTGTGTGTGTGTCTGTTTACAGACATCATTATTATTAATGCTGCATACACTCCAAGTTGTTTTTTATTACCACACATTGACATTCCTAAAAGCTGAAATGCTACTTCATTCATCACCCCTTTATGCATTTTCCAAACTGTACTTGCCTGTTGAATAAATTGTAATTTAAAAGAATGAATCATATGTCAGAAAATATCTAGGAGAGGAGCTTTGTTCGTCAGAGTAATAAGTAGTAACATGTAAGTTGTATTCCAGTTATGAACAATGGAAGGAAACCCTGCCTTCAGAAGGGTGCCAGGGTCCCGGGACCTGCTCCTCCAGCCTTAAGCCGAAGCTGCCGCTGTCTCCGCCGCCATTAAGGCTGTCGCTGTGTCCAGCGCCTGGCCAGCAGTGTGGTGAGCCTGCGTGGGTTGGCCTGTCTGGCGGAGCAGCAGGTAGATGAGTTCATTGAGCAAGCGGAGACAAGCAGCGCCTTCCCGCCGTCACCAGGACAGGCTGATTCAGGGGCGATTCAAGACCACCAAGACCGCCTCCTCTGACACCCGGGCACGGACAGCCTGAAAGCGGTGAGCTAGTTCATGTGTAATGTTATTACAACAGAAAAAAAAACAAAAAACTCAACATCCACACACAACCCTAAAATATAAACATGTACCCATTACTACTAAAACTTTTTACTCCTGTTGCTTGGTTGCAGGTGCCTGCTCGGACAGGGCTCGGGACCTGCCCAGTGGCCACAGAGCGAGCAGACTCGTCGAGGCCATCTGCATCCAGCTCTGCTGCCTCCACCCATCCCCACCAGCCTGAGGCTCGTGGAGAAGATCACCCTCCAGCTGTTTGAGCTGAATCAGCACACCCTGTCTCAATGGTAAGTTTCGTCTCTTGACTGGACACTGATGACATTACACCTCGAAAAGCATAGTGTTGAGATGTCCATTAAGAATGACAACATCTCCATCGCTATACAGTTTGAGGTTAAAGGCTGAAAGAAAACGCACATAATCTACACAACTACCACAAACAAGTGACTGTTTTGTTGAAACATAAAACTGACAATGTCATGCATCTGCTGTGTTTCAGGCACAACAAGCGCCAGAAGGGGCAGGAGCAGGCTGTCCTTCAGCAGGGGTGGCACCCCTAGCGCCAGCGCAGTGGACCCAGAGCCTCAACCGCAGTCGCACCCGCTGCTACAGGAGGGCATGACATACGGACACCAGCCGCATGTCTTTTCCATGCCCCCAAACACCGCGGGACAGGCAAAGCAGCGGAAGCGCCCTGGGGCCACGGCACAGACCGGTCCTGGACCACTCGGCCACATCCCACGTCGTCCCCTTCCACCTCTTCAGCTGCTCCCAGTTTTACAATATCCAATTTATTATTTTAAGGCTTTCTCTCACAACTGCAACTTGCCAATATTGACTCAGGAGAGCGAAGGCCAGCACTCCCGTCCTCGAAACCATTTTTTAAAAATATTTTTTATGGTGGTGCATTGTTGCTTTTCCGTTTTGTGTTCTCATGTACCCCAGCAAACCTGTATAGCATTTCGTTCAGCACAAGTTGGACTTTCCTCTGGTCAAAGCCCCCATGTGTAAAGCTGATCCCCATACTGAACCACAAGTGTAATGTAAACACTAAAATGTATATGTTATAATTTGTTTTGTTTGCTATGTTGAAAGCTGTATTGTTGAATTTGTCTTTCAATGTCATTAAATATTTCTAGTATGTTATTCATGTATTGCACTACCTGGTCCACTGTTTAAAAAGTATCAGTATCTCTGGACATCACTTTTCTCATAAACATGTTGGGTTTACCACTATGTCCTTGGATGTTAGGCTGGTGTAATCAAGACAGCCAGACAGGTGGGGGTGAAACACTGAACACTGAAAAAAAGATCATCTTGTTGGTTGCATGAGATATGCCTTTAATTTCTATTCATTCAATGCAACAAAATAATTTCCTGTAATAAATATATATGTATGTAATCATTTCTGTTCATTCAATGTCACAGAATAATGTATTGTAATAAATATATATGTATGTAATAATGTGTATACATTCAATGCCACAGAATAATTTCCTGTAATACATATATATGTAATTGTTTGGTGTGGATTTAAACACTGAAATGCCTATATTCTAATCAGTTTTGTTCCAGATGTACCTGTTTTGTTTACTATGTTGAAAACTCTATTGTCTTTCAATGCAATTAAATATTTCTAGTTTACAAGTATGGTATTCATATTTCATACTACCTGCTCCACTGTTTAAAAAATATCAGTGTCTCTGGACATCACTCATAAACACAGTTTCTCATAAACACCTGCACTGAACACTGAAATAAAAGTTGTATACCTATTGGTTGCTCGAGATATGCCTCTAATTTCCATTCATGCAATGTAACAGAACAATGTCCTGTAGTAAATTGTATGTAATTGCCTGGTGTGGATTTAATGCATTTTTCATCTGGTTTTATCTTTTTTTTTTTTGTGCAAAAATTAAGATTTATCAATAAAATGCATTCTTACTTTTAAGTACATTGTATTGCTTCATTTCATTTTAAAATGCCTGTAATAGAAAAGGAATTAGCAATACATAATAATTGATTTAAAAAAATCTTCTCAGGGGTTTTCCTTACTGTTGACATCATTAATATATCATTATTGTTATTATTATAGTATTAGTAGTAGAATTATGCATACATTATGCTATCAATTTTATATTCTATAACATCTTTCACAAAGACATAAACACTACATACTAGAATAAAAAAACGAATAAACTAGAATACTAGAATAAAACTAGAATAAAAACAAAACATTACACAATCTGTATTGTAAAAACATGACCCGTTTTCAAAATAAATGCATTTAAAAACAATACAGGGGCTGTAGGAAAGTGAAGGTTTGCATGTGATCTGGACGTTTATTTATTTGGAAAGGCGATACTTTTATATTATTGTATTAAGAGCGCATTTGCGCACCGGGTCACGTGACACACAGATTAATGTGGAAGTTTTTTTATTTTATTTCTTTTTCCAAGGCAGATACTGTCGATGCTGTGACTGTGGCTTTTTGAAAGCACTTGAGACGGCGCGTCGCGGGCCCGCGACTCGAAGATTGGGCCGGGTCTTTTGGGGAAGGCTGGTTGTAATCTCATGGTTATGCAGCAATTCGACAGAACAACATGCGAGTAAGCCATGTGAGAGCGCTCTTCTGCGAACATCATGCTGTTCCTGTCTCAAATTCACGTCGCCCCACCTACCTTTCCTCTGATTTGGTGAATTTTCCTCTCTACATGGCGTAATTAGTGTAGCGGATTGGACGCGTAGATTGTCAGTCGCAGCTGTCGGGCCGGGCCTTGTGTAAAAACATCTCTGGTACAATTTGAAAGTTGCACAATCTGAAGATTGAATGTTATGAGAGGAAAAGGGTTCAGCTGTTTAAAATGCCAAGATACAAAAGGTTTGTGAAATAAATATTGGCTTTATCCGGACAGACGACGGCTAGTTTAAAAAATGTTATATGTACTACCACCTCTAGTCGGTGTATAATGTCATTTGCTAGTGTTGTCCTTTTTTCTTTTACTCAGTGACTAGGTGTCATGACCTGGTACGTAGCGGTAAGCGTTTAACTTTGCTTTTATTAATGAGTGTCTGTAATCTGGTATAGGCGGATACAGCACATGTAGGCTGCAATATATGCTAATTGCTTTTTATCAATGTTAAATTACTGTAGTTCAACATTAATATTATTACTGACGTTTATACAGTACATTTGATAGTAAAATTTGCAAGGGCATTACATTAAAATATAATGTTACTGTGTAATAAAAATCAACAGTGGTTTTGGCAGCCTTTTTATGCCCAGTTGTGGCTGCTTATTTTGTGAGGTGAATACCACAGGTTTATATTTGATATGCGCATTTTTAGCATATTAAGTTAAGGGTACTAGTATATTAAAGATTTTAAAATAGGTTTAGAAATCGATTGTTTATAGTAGTTAAAATATTGTTGCGGGCAGAGGTCATCGTTCACAAGAAAAACGTATTATTATTATTATTATTTTGCTTTGTTATCGTTGTTGTTAGCCTTGTACAGCGTTGCAGAACATTGATAAAAACAATGATGTATTATACAAGTGAGTTTTGCAACAACAACAAAAAAATTGGCAGGCCTGTGCATGATGAGGCATGTCATATTATATCTCCTCATGAGACTAGGTGTCCACCACATAATTGCAGCTAACAACTTACTGTACCAAACATCTAAATCTACTAATACCTGACATACATATGAAGAGTAATTAAAAACCCATATCTTAACAGTGATGTGATACTTAGTTTTCTCAGATAACATATTTTTTTAAAAAGGAAAAGCTTTGTGCACCGGAATTTCAACATGTTTCCAGTGTTTTACATTAACCACTGTGCATCTGCACAGATCAATGGGGACAGCTTAATAGTTAGGAAGATAACAATTTGATTAGGTTGCATTTGGACACTGTTGAAGGTTTTATTATGCTGTATACAAATGTGAATATGCCATTGAATATATTGATGTGAAAAGTATGTTGTTTGTTAATTAAATAGTAGAACAAAATGTAAAAGTACTACACATATATTCTGAAAATCTAATGATTGGTTGTTTAAAAGTAGGTTTGTTAATCTGGGTGCACATGTCCTTGATATTGTACTCTATGAGATTAGAGCAGTCTGTATTTAAAATTCACTAGGAATGTCTGATTGAAGGAACTAATGGCCATCTTAGATTGCTGGCACTCCATGCATACTTCTTTTCCTGCATCAAATGTTCTGTTCCTTATCTTCACATTGACTCATATGCAAATTTCTAACTTTTGTATAATGAATGCATTGAACCCATCAATGTGGTTAATGCTTGCTCTGTTAACAATAGATACCAGTAGAAGTACAATTACGGATTGTAAATGATCTGTTATCCCAGTGATACAAGTAGCAACAAGGGCATACTATGGTTTACCTAGTAACTATAAGCAGAGTGTAAGGTGATTTGGAGATTATCAGTTTGCAAGGTTTTCAATTAGTTTTAAGGTACATGGCACTTACAAGGTAGCAGGGGGCACCGATTTCATTGTGGCGTGTAGTGCCGAGGGGGGAGAGTTTGGCCTCCCAGTGAGACATTTTTGATAAAAGGGATTAAAGTGGTGCATTCTGGTATATTTGTGCATGGTTTAAACATATGCTAGACTAGTAGTGGTCTGCTTGTAGTGTCTAACAAAGTGCTCCATTAGTGCAATGAAGGAGTTTTAATTCAGCACTGCTCACAGCAAGGCAAGATCAACAAAAAGAAAAATTGACTTTTGAAGCATCATGGCCCTTGCAATACAAGACTGGCTGAAAATGTGTGCGGAATTGGTGACCGCACCTACAGTTGTAATATGAGAAACAGCATGTTGCAGCTCGCATGCTCGGTGTCAGTGAAGACCTGATCTGACAGCATGTAACAGACAGCTCTTATGATTACATGTTACCGTTTACTTTTCAGTAAAAACAAGTTTAAATTGCAGTGAGTTTGTTCTGCTATTTTTGATATTAAATACACCACAGCAAGCACATTGGCATATATTTTAGATATTTCATTAGCACAATCTGAGAGCTAAATTTAGTGAATGGCAGTTATTTTTACTGCAGTGAAGTAAGCTGCAGTACATTTAATTTAATTCCCTATATATATATATATATATATATATATATATATATATCAGCAGCAGTACACTTCCTAAGTAATGTGTGTTCTGTTTTCACCTTTCTGTTCAGTTTGAGAAATAAACTTTGTTTTCCCTGCAACAGCTGACCCTGCTTTAGTGCAAAACTCATGTTACGTTTTTTTTTTTTCATTATGGTAACGTCTTTGTTACCATCACAACTTGCATGAAACTGGGATTACCATATTCTGCTGGTGTTGATAAAGCACCTCTCCATTTGTATATCAACTGACAATGGCTCAGCTGATATCCCATCATGACTTTCTTCTTAAAGGCGTACAACCTCTGTACATTAACCTCAAATATCTTTGACAAGCACCTCGGTCCACATTTGTACGATATCACAACAAAAGGCATACAGTTTTTTCATAATTCTTTTGGTGCATGTGTATAGCTATTATGTACTTTAAGTCGCCTTACAGTACGATAATACAACAAAAAATTACTGAATGATAATGCCCCAAATAATCTTAATATTTAATAAAAGTAGCTGGTACAAATATAGTATTAGGCGGTGGATCGCTCTGGTTGCAGGCTTAAGGCTGGTTCGCACTGGGCAAACAATTAACGTGATCGCTACGAACAGTATGCAGGTGGTACGTTTGTAGCGATCGTGTTAATCGTTTGCCCAGTGTGAACCAGCCTTTATTTTGAAAACCCTGAGTTTGTACGTGACAGGATTTTATTCAGTGATATGAAGTGAAACTTGAGGTTTGGAAATAAGAGATAAAGAAATAATTATAGTAGAGCATTTTTCTTTCCTTTTTAACAAACTGGAATTACAAATAAAAGATCTGTATTGGCTTTTCCAGACACAATTTGATTTTGAAATAATGTACCAGTAATGTGACAGTGCTATAATTGAAACATGCTGTTTTTAAACTCAACAGAATCATGTAATTGCCAAAACCATTTTACCTCTTACTAGTTTGAGAAGAAACTAGTAATGTCATTTCTGTTCCTTTTATACTTTGAACAGATATAGATGGATGCAAGCATGGTTTCTAGAAACCCTAAGGAAATTTCCAGAACCTTTCTTTTTTTCCAAAAATGATTACTAACTAGATTATCTTCATAGCAACTGAAAGACTACACTGTGTTTTGTTTGAATGATGGTTAAAAACAATAAAGAATGAGGGCTTATCTTGGTATTTCATGTATCATAATGATTGTAACAATATATTGGCAATAAACAATAACTTGTCTCAAAGAGGATTAGTTTCATGGCTTCAGGTAATGTTAAAATGGGATGTTCCCACAAAGGAGACAGTGAGCTTTCAAAGGCATCCTTTATATTGCCTAAAGCTTGCTTGAACTTGATAGGTCTGTACAGCATATGTAAATCGGCTGCTAGACCCAGGTAATGTCCTTTTTAAATGTTGTTGTTTTTTTTAATGGTTATTAATTTGTTCTAGGACTTTAATGATCATCTTTAACTGATGCCATCAGGAGAGGAAGACTGGCACGAAGAACTCCTTGATGACCGTAACCATGCCAGATTCTTATCCTTTCAGATACGGACTGAACCTATCAAATAATGCCACAATGAACCCAAATCCATCCATGTCCATTGACAATCTCTTCCCAGCTCTCTTGGAATGCTTTGGGATTATCCTTTGTGGATACATTGCTGGGAGAGCGAATATCATAACATCCTCACAGGCCAAAGGTCTGGGTAACTTTGTCTCAAAATTTGCACTCCCAGCTTTGCTGTTCAAGAACATGGTGCTACTTGACTTTGCCCATGTCGTCTGGTCTTTCCTTTGGAGTATTCTCATTGCCAAAGTTGCTGTGTTCATTATTGTCTGTGTTTTGACACTGTTAGTTGCAAGTCCTGAGAGCAGGTTCAGCAAAGCAGGACTCTACTCCATTTTTGCTACCCAAAGCAATGACTTTGCTTTGGGATACCCTATTGGTAAGTAACTTCCCTTTTTGTTACATACATAAAACAATAAATACTGTGATTACACAATCTGCCTATTTATGTCCCATCTCATATTTTGTTAATGTGTTCCAAAGTACAGACTAATAAACTGTAGTTTTTTAAGCTATTTAATGTGTCTTAAACTCTGATTATATTTACAGTACAGGAGTTGGTCGGTCCGTAACAGTGTTAGGGTTTAGAGCCACCATGGGATATGTGTTATAAAGGTGAGTTTGACACGTAAGAACATAAGAAAGTTTACAAACGAGAGGAGGCCATTCGGCCCATCTTGCTCGTTTGGTTGTTAGCAGCTTATTGATCCCAGAATCTCATCAAGCAGCTTCTTGAAGGATCCCAGGGTGTCAGCTTCAACAACATTACTGGGGAGTTGGTTCCAGACCTTCACAATTCTCTGTGTAAAAACGTGCCTCCTATTTTCTGTTCTGAATGCCCCTTTATCTACTCTCCATTTGTGACCCCTGGTCCTTGTTTCTTTTTTCAGGTCGAAAAAGTCCCGTGTCGACATTGTCAATACTTTTTAGAATTTTGAATGCTTGAATCCGATCACCGCGTAGTCTTCTTTGTTCAAGACTGAATAGATTAACTTCTTTTAGCCTGTCTGCATACGACATGCCTTTTACACCCAGGATAATTCTGGTCGCTTTTCTAGAGCAGCAATATCCTTTTTGTAACGAGGTGACCAGAACTGAACACAATATTCTAGATGAGGTCTTACTAATGCATTGTAAAGGTTTAACATTAATTCCCTTGAATTAAATTCAGCACTTTTCACAATATATCTGAGTATCTTGTTGGCCTTTTTTGTATCTTCCCCACATTGTCTAGATGAAGGCATTTCTGAGTCAACATAAACTCCTAGGTCTTTTTCATAGATTCCTTCTTCAATTTCAGTATCTCCCATATGATATTTATAATGCACATTGTTATTGCCTGCGTGCAGTACATTACACTTTTCTCTATTATATGTAATTTGCCATGTGTCTGCCCAGTTCTGAATGCTGTCTAGATCATTTTGAATGACCTTTGCTGCTGCAACAGTGTTTGCCACTCCTATTTTTGTGTCGACTGCAAATTTAACAAGTTTGCTTACTATACCAGAATCTAAATCATGGATAAACCACTTATCAATGTGAAAATCATGCAGTGGTAAAAATTTTAGTCTGAGATGAATCACTGGTGTCACATGGCAGTTTTACTTGGTATTTTTTATGTAGTAAATGCTGGCATTGTTTGTGTAACCACAGCTGAAAAAACATGAACTGGTATAAAATCTGTTCTGCTGCTGAAATGCGTTTAACTGGTTACAACACAGAATCCATAGTATTACCTTTGTTTACATTGCAGATAATGTAAAACTAAAGGGTTGACTATCAACGCATCAACCACCTATATGTTGTTATCCCAGGTTTACCCCTAAAAATAAGTGGTTTATCCATACAATATACTGTAGGTGGATTCGTTTCTCTTGTAAACACTGTAACAATCCAGCTCTTGCTTATCCCAGTGGGTTATAGGGTGATCAAGTCTACTCCCAAGTCAAGTAAACCAACGTTTCAGCTTGTGACTGTCAGAGTAATACACTGTAATTGGCTAATAAGGGGCCACAATGAAGCATAGAATGACAGCTTTAAACCTTTTATTAAGGTTTAAATATGAAGCTTTACATAGTCCTGTTTTGTATTGAAATACTAAAAACCTGATTTTAAGGTACCGGCCAATACAAATGGACTCTTTGGAACTCACAGCTGTGTCCTACAATTCTCTCATTTAACACACAGAAGGTACAGTATTCCACAGTAAACTCATAATGCTGTAAATCACACGATTGTCGTTTCAAAATGGGTACACATGTAGAATACTAGTTGGTACAGTCAGTTAATGCAGTTTCTGTGTTCCTCAAAAAATATCTAATTAACTTTTTCATTTGTTTTTCAGTTGAAGCTCTGTATAAAAACACATATCCAGATTACCTTCAGTACATTTACCTGGTGGCTCCAGTGTCTCTCATGATCCTAAACCCAATTGGGTTTGTGTTCTGCGAGATCCAGAAGTGGAAAGTAAACAGAACCCCCCAGCATAACAAAGTGAAAATAGTTGGAGTGGTGTTACTTCAAGTGCTCAAAAACCCCATTGTTTTCATGGTCATCATTGGCATTGCCTCTCACTTCATCCTTGGCCAGAAGATCCCAGCTGTTATGGAGCAGTTCCTGGATGGTCTGGCTAACTCCTTTGGTGGATCTGCCTTGTTCTACCTCGGCCTTACGATGGTTGGACAACTCAGGAAACTTACAAAATCCACATTTGTGGCACTTATTCTCCTCATCACAGCTAAGTTGTAAGTACACTGGTTTTAAGTATTATTCTGTTAACAATCGGCAACAGAATACTGGTCTATATGGCTGCACAGTCTAAAATAATCTATTTTGTACGGGACCACGTTTCTGTCTTCATAGAGACAATAGCCAGTTATATAAATGTTAGATATAGATTGGTTACACTTAGATTAAGTTTAATAGCAACACATTTAATTTAAAGTACCAAAATATCTTTGAATAACCTGTGAAGCTGGTGGTTAACACAGTAGGCTTTTTGTCCATTTTACTATATTATTCTGGATAGCTTCTTTTTTTTTTTTTTGTATTACAGCAATCAAATTAACAAATGAAGCTTGCTAGGAATACCAGACTTTCACTTCAGTTTTTTTAAGCTTAGTTCAAGTAATCAAAACTGTTTTTCGATTAATAACTTTTTATTATTGTTTTCACCTAACTGAAACCAGTGCTTGTCTTAAATGTCTTTAACTGTGTATGTGTCTTTCTTCACAGGCTGGTGATGCCACTAATCTGCAGAGAGATGGTTGAATTGCTGGACGGGAACAGCAGTTTAGTGAACCACACTAGCCTTTCTAATTATGCATTTCTCTATGGAGTCTTCCCCACTGCACCCAGTGTAGCAATATATGCAAGCCAGTACAATATGGAATTGGAAGTCGTAAGTGCTTCTTAACAGTACTAATAGTAAGATAATATGACCTTATCTAATGTATCAACTTATGCAGGAATTTCACAGCATGTTACATATAAACATTATACAGTAGACATTATTGCAAACCAAGACTTTACATGCATTAGAATCCAATATGAAAAGACACCATGTATTTTTGACTAATCTACATACTTGTATTTTAGGTTACCTCAGGAATGGTAATAGGCACATTTGTTTCTGCTCCAATTATGTACGCCTCAGCTTGGTTATTGACTATTCCATGGATGGATCCAAAGCCATTAGTATCTGCTCTCCAGAATGTCAGTTTTGACATAAGCATCATCAGTTTAGTTGCTTTGGTAAGTATTTTCAGCAGACTTGTTTTGAACTGTATTTTACTTCCGAACTGCAACTAGCTAGTGCAGTTCCCAAGGGAAAATTAACTTATCTAATTTGTAGGTGTTTTGCAATGTGACTTCTTTGCAATAGGCTTCTAAAATTAGATGACATGATTGGCAGTCTCATAAGAATAGAATATTGTTGAATTCTGATACTGTTGAATTACACAAAACATGTACATTTTGAGATTACTTTTCTTATCTCCTGTGACTTGAGCCCAAAGTGGAAATGAAATTTGCCAAAATGAACACACTCATCCTTTTCAGGGCTTTGCGGTTTTGGGTTTTACTGTGTAATGTTGCTCTCCTCCAAATATATTGGTATTCTTTAGCTCTTGAGGGTGTCAGTCTAGTTTTGTATGGTCCAGGTTGGTCAGCAGTAACCTATCCTTCTTGTCGCTGCCGGATACCAATTCAAAACCACTTCCAGGTTTAAATGTATTTCATCCTTGGTATTGAACTGTTATTGAATCAGGCCCTGAACCCTGCAGATTCTGAAAACGATGATTCAGAATTGAGCTCCTAGATCCAAAGCACATGATTTTACAATGCTGGAATTTTAATAATCCAGATCAGTATACAATGTAATTAATGTAGGTCACAATAACCTATTTTTTTCACAAAATTGATACCTGGTTGTCTATGGAACAGTTTATCTAGAATTTAGAATTCAATTTGTAATGCTATACTTTGGTAACAAAAGACTCTTCATCCTGCAGATTTGGTCTGTGACCGTCATGTTTCTGAGCAAGAAATTTAAGAGGCTTCCGCATTTGTTTACTACAAACCTGTTTCTAGCACAGGTTAGTATGACGTTTTTGTGTGTGTTAAATATCATGCCATACAGTATTTTCTTAACCCATTCTAATGTCTGACCTGGAAACTGGTAGGGACCAGGACTTGTATTACAGTGCATCTCCTGTTTCTAAATACTCTTCACAAATCCTGGGTACATAAACATAGATAACTTTCTGTTTTTTTTTTCCAGTTTCTTACCTGTCTGGGAATGATTTTGTGGAACTTTATCATAAAACAAAACAACCTTATTGGTCAGGTTCTGACTTTCATTATACTCTACAGCTCACTTTATAGTACTTACTTGTGGACAGGTATGTTGCGTTCATTTTTATAAATCATAACCAAATTTACATGTTGTTTATTTAAATGTAACAACACTACATCAGCCTTAGGTTAACAGGCTATATTGACGCTTGTTAAAAATGTTGTATGAATGACTCCAGCGACCAGATAAAATTTATTTTGACTCTCGGGCACAATATCAAAGGCAGTTTTATATTGGTCTGTTAAGGCACTTTTATGGGCCTGTAAGCACACTCTAGATCAGGGGTTCTCAACCTTTTTTTATTTAGTTATGCCCCACCTTAATTACTATAATTTATGGTATTGCAACAAATACTGTATTAGAAAGTTTGACCACTCCCCTGGTTGAGAATCGTTGCACTAGCAGTGGTTTTTAATCCCTTTCCTGGGGACCCCCTGTGTCTGCTGGTTTTCATTCCAACTGAGCTCTCAGTTACTTAACTAGACCCTTAATTGAACTGGTAGTTTGCTTAATTAGATCTTTTTACTTGCTTTTACCTCTTAAACAGTTGTAGGTTTTAAGTTGGCTGTAGCATTTTATAAGTAACTTGAACTTTGCAACTTTTTAGGAGCTGAGAACAATTATAAAAGGTCTAATTAAGCAAATTATTAGTTCAATTAAGGATCTAGTTAAGTAACTGAGAGCTCAGTTGGAAAGAAAACCAGCAGACACAGGGGGTCCCCAGGACTGGTGTTGAAAACTTCTGCTGTAGATGATATTGCAAGAATGCCCACAGTCCTTCATAAAAGCATGCTTTCATGTATGATTTTTCATTTCCAATTTCACATCGGACTTTGAAATGTATTTGTCTAGCTTCCAGTAAGCGTTCAGTTCTTGCATCACCATTTTTTACTATTTCTTCACTCACGGACATGTGGCATGTTTTTTTGTTAAGTCGTCAGTAAATGTTACCTTTGGGACTGATTGTCCATTTACAATAAGAAACTGTGTTTGCTTTTAAAATACATTTAGAAAATATTTAAAATAGGAATTTCAATATTACATGGAATTATTCCTCTTTTATAGGCCTTATAGCACTTTGTTTACTGCTGTTGAAAAAGGATGATGAACCAAAACTTCGAGCTGACATTTTCATTATTGCAGGATGGGGGTAAGTGAAGTATACTTGACCCCACTGGTTATTTTTAAGTCACAGCTTGAACTGTTATATTCATTTGCTTGGCGTCTTCATGTCAACAGAATTCCAATATTTGTTGTGGGAATCCTTTTGATGGCTGGAGAGAAGATGGTTGACCCCATTGATTCAGCTTTCTTTTATGGAAAAGATCAGGTAAGAGACTCAAAGCAGTGTTCATGTGATTTTTAAAGGTCTTGATAACTAAGTTGTAAAAATTCTATCAGCTTAACAATGTCTGCTGTTGAGTGTTCTCTTAACCAATGCCAACAGTTTAAGTGTTAATCTTTTATATAAATACTTTTCACAGTAGTAGCAGTAAAATATTGCAGAAGGGGTGCACTAAGGACATTTACTATTTATTTTGCAACATAGATGCTGCCAGTATATACGTTTACCTAATCTGCGACTACATTATGCTACAGTAAGCACAGTAAAACTACATTCTAACTAGTATTTGTCTGAATTTAAGGGGCTTTCCCTACAGTTGATTGGCAACTAAAAGGATTTAGTTAAAGAAAAATGTTTGTGGTTGATCACACTTTTATTTTCAACGTCATACTTTTTACTATATTGTACTGTATATATTTCAGAGCTGCAGTTTAAGCCGGATATAACATTTTAAGCATAGACCATTGACCTATTTAGACTATGAAATTATCTCAACCAAAGTCCTCATGTAAATCAAAAATTTAAAATGTGATTACTGTGTGTGAAAATCTGTATGTTCCTGTCATTTAAAAGAAATCTCTGTATGACACATTATATTTGAAGTACACAGTCTGATTTTTGAGTTTTTGTAATAGATTATCAGCACTTCAGTGGTCCTTTCATGCAGTATATTGGTGGCTGGTGTATCACTCATGGGTCTCGGTCGCAGCAGGCGAGATGCAAACTACCAGCTACTGGATCCGACATCATTCTCGGGCACGTCCGAGGACCTGAGGCCTCAGAACAACCAGGAAACCCAGACCCTGTCCGATCTGCCGTCACCAGATGCAGAAGTGATTAGTAACAGAGGTACATTCTTAATTCTGCTTTTGCATATAGGCTTAATAAATCTTGGCTGGACATTAGAGGAACAGCAATGAATTGATAGCTGGCATTGTAGTGATCTTTAAACCTTCGTCAGCGACAAAGGGTGCAAATGCACCCCAGAGGGTATAAACTTAACATATCTCTTTTTGAAGGTCTTGACATATCCTCACATGTGATTTAAACGTTAATCGATTACCTTTATTTTGATAACAACCACATGAAACGGGAGTGATCCTTCAAGTACATTTTTGGGATACATTTGCTCCCCTTTCTGCATTCTGAAACTTACAAAAAATATAAATATTTCACTTACCACAATCACAGCCTGTGCCTCCTGGCAGAATAGGTTGTTGAGAGTTGTGAGGGAGACTTCTAAAGTTATTGTTTGCAAGTATATTTTTTTTTTTTTTTTTTTTTGACAGACTGAAGCTGCTTTTTTATGCACAATGAGACTTCCTATAGAAGCACAGATATGTTGAGATATATATAATATATATATATATATATATATATATATATAGTTTCCAAGTACTATATAACATGTATTTTATGTTTGTGTGTGTGGCATTTTAAAAGCATTTACTGTTGATGGTATATTTTATACAGTCAAACCTGTATTAAGAGACCATCTCTTAACACAGAGGTCTCTTAAGAGGGCCTGTAACTTATGAATATCCTATTTGTCTCTGACATGCTTTCCTGCAATTATGTATGTCTTACATACACTGTAAAAGCCAGAAGATGTAATAAGAAAACAAGTTATTTTGTGACCATAATGAATAAAGGTTTGACTGTGTGTGTGTGTATGTGTGTATATATATATATATATATATATATATATATATATATATATATATATATATATATATATATATACACACATATACACAAACAATATTAAACAAAATGCTTAGCACTGCAAAACACTATCTATTTAATAAATAATTGTTTCATTAATATAAAACAATTTTGTGTCATGTTTTTTTGCTTTAGATTATAAATTAACTGCTTGTATATATGTGGGGTACATTTTGCACCCCTTTCTACCTTCTGTGTGAGCCCTATTATTGCTGCTGACTAAGGTTTGCTAAACATTGATCTGTATACTACCTGGAGACTAGGTTTGAAATGTAAATTTTGCTGAGATTATAAATGTCTTGTTTAAAGAATCCCTCGTATTTTAACAGAATTCTGTGAAGTGAACAAGTTGTAAACTAATCCCAGTGTTTTCTGTGCCAGATTGCTGTGCCTGTGAGAGTGTAAACAGAGAGGTGAGCTGCTCTGCACAGCCCATGCCCCACATGATTGTTGATGCCCATACAAATGAGACTCCAGCTGTACAAACAGGTAACACAGACGTGAAGATTATTATAATCTCAGACCACTCTACTGTTTGGATGGGGGATAGGCAAGCAGCAGGCCGGAATAGCTGAACTCTGGACTCAATTATGGTTCAGGGCCGGGTGGCACACTTTAATTTTACAAATAATAAACAAACAAACGTTCTGGACTTTTAAAGATGGGTCAAGAGTAACAACAAAACAGCCTCATTAAAGATGTCTTGATGAGACAGAGAGCACAGACAACTACTCTCTTTGAGTCCCAGTATGAAGCTGTCTCCCAGCTCCTCCTTTATACATGTGTCCTGGCTCAAATGACAATCCATTTTAGCCTTCCTGAGGGGAACTAGACAAAATGCAGGGATTTAGCCTAAAATCCTGCCCTATACACGGTATACGTAAAAATAACATTTCACTCAGTCAGACAGAAAAGGGCAATACAATGTAAACGTAACTTGTGAATCACCTGTGTTTTGTCTGCTTGGTTTAAGCAGCTGAGTGTGTCAGTCACTGTGAGTCTCAGATCTGCATGCTGTCACAGGAAGAGCAGCTGCTGCACACCACCGACAGACAGCTGGCCAGACACGTGCTGCTCTGCCTCCTTCTAATTGTGGGCCTGTTCGCTGTGAGTTGGTGCCGTTTAAAGATAAAGTTGTTACTGCAGTTTTAACATGCACCCTGTGATTTAACTTTGCACAGTGTGCAGAATGTGCACCTCATGTAGAACACCTATCTTGGGTTACACCCTTGTAGATCGTGCACCCCTTGTATACCTTGTATTTAACTCCACTGAGCAATAACGGAACGACTGACCTCCATAGAAAACAGTGTACGGTTATTGTATAATACGCTATCATGAACTCCATAGAATACTATTATGCACAACCTCTGTATAACACATAAAGATTCTCCAAAAATGTATAAAAGGGTGTGTGTAATATTGTTCTGTATTATATTGCCAGCAAGTTTGCATTTATGTATTTGGTGATGGAATTTTTTTTCTTAAACTTGGTCACTGTAGTTGTGCTTTGCCTTATACAGGCCATTTTGCTGAATGATCTTTGTGTTTCAGAACCTATCTAGCTGCCTGTGGTGGCTCTTTAATCAAGAACCAGGACGACTTTATGTGGAGCTTCAGTTCTTCTGTGTCATATTTAATTATGCTCAGGTAGTAAGCATATCATTATATTTTATCATTATCTAGCTCTGCACTGCTTAACCATTGCCTCTGTGTTTTACATTTGTATCAAACTCCTTCAAACATATGCATCTGTATTCTCTTAATCCAGGGCTTTATTTCCTTTGGTATTTTTGGGCTGGATAAACATTTGATCATCGTGCCATTCAAAAAGAGGTAAGAAATGACTGCAATGCACTGCCATAAAAGTGTTACTGAAGAAAAGTATTAAGTCAAAGCATAATTATTAATGTATTTCCTTCATCATGACATACCAGTCTGAGTTCCCTACTTAACTGCAAAAGAATCCGATTCGTTTGAACAAGTAGTTCCAGTTCCTTATTACCTACCACACCTTATCGGCAGGCGTCAGCCGTTTCTGTAACAATGCATCACCAGATGCAGCAGATTTATAGGCAGATAGACATTATGATGCATCACTCGCCACACTTATCTAGTCCTTATTGGAACCATTTACCAAAAGAAACAAAGTCAAGTAGACAAACATTTTGGCTAGTGTGGACCTTCTTATAGTTTTTAACTTTTTTGAGCATTTTGAAGTTACGGATAAACATTTTACCATGACAGGCAGGAAGACCAACGATGTTTAAAATGTCATTTATGTAACAGTAAAATGTATTTTAAAAATACCTAGAACAATTTTTACAAAATTCACAAAATGGTAAATGTGTACATTATTAATTAAGTTTGTGTGCATTTTTATTTTAATTATTTTTTTGGTTGCAAGACTTGCACACCTGTGGAGAGGCAAAGACAAGGTAGAAGAGCCTGAGACTGCAGTACCTGAGGAGATCATAATGACCTGCAGACAGTTTGTGAACTACCACAAAGATCAGTGTGTCAAGGATATTGTGCAGGAGAGAAGGTACATCACTAATCCTCTGTAATCAGTCATCAGACTTTAGTGGTCTGAAAAAAAAAAAAAAATCTTATTCTTTACTTTCACTTAAGACTGTAAAAACTAATGATAAACGGGTACTGGTTTGTAATTATAAATTCCATTTTAAACCAAAAATATGTTGTTATATCTGTTTTTACTGCATGGTTATGTTTTCTCCACAAAAGGATAACAATTCAAAGTAATTCATTGGTACAGTAAGCTCTACAAATGCAGAATCCTGCTCAGACATTAACATGCAAAGTGCTGCTTGTTGTTGTATTGATGTTTTGTTTTATGTTGTTTTGCTTTTGTGTTCTGTATGTGCAAAGCTGGTCAAACACTCTAATTGTCTTTCCACTTCAGAGAATGTTTCTGCCACTGTTACAGGGTACATCTGTATTACTTACTTAATTAGAGTTTTCATATTTAGAGTTTAATTAATCTTTATTTTTAAAATGTAACTTTTTAAAATTAAGTACTTTAACAAATGATCTTAAGTACAAGGGTTATTTCTTGAGATAGATATTATATTTCTGGAATATATATCCACTCCCATGTAAATTTACTTGCAGAACTTCGAGCTTTGTATGCCTATTACATTTCAAAGAGGAAGCCTAAGTTTTGGAACTCCTTTCCTTTTTGAATTCCATCGCATTGTGTGATAACCTGTTACTAAATACAACTGTAAGGTGAAACATTCTGAATCCATGAAGTGAAAGAAAATTACTGTTTTTGAAGCCTGCTTAATCTTATGCTTCACTCAACAACTCTTCTTGCTTTTTTGACTGTCCTCCCTACCTCTTTATTCCTCCTGGCTTTCTCTCTCTCCTCTCTCTCTCTCTCTCTCTCTCTCTCTCTCTCTCTCTCTCTCTCTCTCTGCCTAACAGTGCTGGTGACAGTTTAACAGGCCAAGTGGGTGAATCATTCCTTTGATACACAGGTGTGGCATAAAGACCGCTGCTGGCATATTCTGTGGCAGTGATCTGGTGGACTGGCTGATCCGTGTGGGTCTGGCACATGATCGTGGAGAGGCTGTGGAGTATGGGGAGAAGCTGTTGCAAGGTGGTGTTCTGCAGCATCTTACTGGAGAATATGAATTTCGTGATGAGAGCTTGTACTATCGCTTCTTAAAGCAGAGGAGTCGAGTGTGATCGCAGTACTGTAGCACTGTGAGAGCACGGGGTCTCTGCTCAAAACAATCATTGCATTTTTTCTTTTAGAAAGAAACCCATATTTGGATCAGCATAGAGACTAACCTCTGTTCTGTTGCCTAACTTCTGTTAATCCATCTTTCTGAAGCAAAATATCAGAGCCAAGATAAATAAAAACACAGTCCATAGGCTTAACTTTTTGTTAATGAACTAGGTATAAACCATGCAGAACCACTGAACTTGAGAATTGGTTTACTTTTTATACTAAATGTGTTACATTACTACAGGGCAGCGTTCATATAAAGAGGCACTGTACAATAGTATAGCAATGCCAAAAGTCATCATTTTTCATAATTTGAAAAAAAAAGTTTTCTTTTGAAAAGAAAAAAAAAAACACTTGCATATTCTGTTACACTATTCCCAGTATGGTTGAATTTGCCAGCTTAAACTAATACTTCCCTTGTGAATTCACAAATAACACAAATTAATTCTTAATAACTAAAAATAACTGGTGAGTATCTGCTGTTACTGGACCTACAGTAAGATAATAAAACTTACTGTAGAACAGTACCTGCATCTATAGGGATCTTCATCTGAATGTTTCAAATATTAAGTATTTATAGATTTTAATTTTAACTCATTTGCAGATGTTGCCAATATATTAAATACTTGTACACTTTTGTCAGGTTGCATGATGTGATGTGACTATTAATATACCACATTGAACTTGAAACTATGTTGCTTTTGGCCAAGATGTTATCCTGGTTCAAAACTGATTAGGAATTGCTTGCTGAAGCATGTGCTACTTTAAGATGTTTAGTGCTTGTGCAGTGTCTTAATAAGACATTGGTGTCTTTACCAGATTAGAGGGAATGTGAACAAACTTTACATAGTCTTACTCATGCAAGATTTACGCTGAATTCCAAGCTTGTCCTCTATACTTTAACAGTTCAATTTTAAATAATACTTGTGGACATTGTCACACTTTACAGAGAGCCATATTTGCTACTGCATGCTATTTATTGACAATTGTTCTGCCCTGAAGATGAGCTACAAAGATAGCCCCCTGCAGTCAGAATTTGCATTTGTGGCAACAGGCATATTAAGAATCGGATGTCACAAAATGCATCTTAACTGTGACAAGACAGAGGTTATGTTGCTAGGCACTGCCCACCAGTTACGTAAAACCAATGCTGTAAACTTGTCAGTTGATGGTACTATGCTTGAGTTTAGATCCAAAATGAGAAATGTGTGAGTTATATTTGATCCTGGATTAACTTTTGAACCTCATGTGCAGAATACTGTTGAGGCATAATTTTTCCACCTTCGAAACATCACTAGGGTGGGACCTATGCTTTCTGCTTCTGTAGCTGAAAAGCTGGTTCATGCATTTGTTTGTTCGAGGATTGATTATTGTAACGCTCTGCTTGCAGGCATCTCCAAATGCACACTGTCCAAATTACAACATGTTCAGAACTCAGCAGCTCATATCCTGACAAGGTCATGTGTAAGGGATCATATCACTTCTTACTTTTAAGGCTTTACATGGTTTGGCTCCACAGTATTTATCTGATCTCTTATCAGTCTACACCCCTTCACGCAACCTTTGCTCAAGTGATCTTGGATTATTATGTGTTCCCTCTGTTCACCTACATTCTATGGGCAACAGGGTTTTTTGCTGTTGTGCCCCTAAACTTTGGAACGCCATTCCTAAAGAGATCAGGGATTCTAAAACTCTTAATGGTTTTAAATCTAGCTTAAAGACCTACTTTTTATAGAAAAGTGTTTTTATGACTTTTTATTTTCTGTTTTGTTTGTTTATAAAGCGCTTTGAGATGTTTTAAAGGCGCTATATAAAATAGATTATTATTATTATTATTTATAAATGAGCAGTTCTAGTTATAGCGTTGAAATCTTCTGTATTAGCTGGTAGGTAGTAGGGCTGAAAACATTTTAAACAAACCATCAATTTGTACTTTTATGTTTGTATAATTCAGTACTGAGGGGATAATATTTTAATATTTAAAAATTATTTAAAAAAAAAAAAAACCCAGGTAGCCAATGCATCTCTTGCACACACATGCAGATGAACTGCTGTTTTTAATCTGCTTCCAGATTAACAAGTATCTCTTTAGTTAAAGGGTGAAATCTGTATACTTTTCACAAACTGAGTGATTGACAGAACCACATCATGCTGTTGTATTTTTATTATTTTTCCAATATTCAAATAACTCCTATGTCAAAAATATCAGAATGTTTGTTTAATTTTGCTTGTAAGTAACCATATGTTATTTGCTAAACTCCAGATACCCGTACCCTGCATGTTGTTTCAATTCTAAATTATTATTTTAAAAAAGTGTTCTGCAGTGCATTCTTCTGTTGTTATTCATATGCATTTTTTAAAGAAAAAAATGAATACTTCTAATTTATTTTGAAATGAATAAGTGAAAAATGTACTGTCAGAAAAATAATTGTAAAAGTTAATATTGAAATAAAGGATCTTAGAAGAACGAGGTTGCACAAAATCACTGAATATTTTTAAATGTAGAATTCCAGCATTAACCTTAGACAACACAGAGTGAATATTCAAAGCTCTCAAGTTTGGTGGAATTATTAACTAGGAATAAGTTTTCATATATAAACCCATTTGACGCTTTGTAACAAAAATGCCATTTTGAATTTGTGGCTAAAACATTTATTTAGTCCACCCTTTATTTTATAGTGCAAATACCTGTACTGTCAACCAAAGGCAATCATAAAACAAAATAAACCATCTCTAATGGTAGCAAGAAATAACTTAGCTGAGTAGTTTCTTTGAAATGACTACTGTATATCAGTATTCTTTTTTTTTTTTTAACTATGTTCTGTTAAAAGTGCTTTATCAATTTACCTATAAGCTTTCAATTCTTCCTCTATGGCTTCAGCTAAAAAGATTGACTGCTAATGTAGAATCTCTCAAACTGTTCTGTGCAATCTCCTCCATTTCTGCAATTGTCTCTTTCTCCAATGTTCTCATCTTCTTCAGCATATTCTCACCTCTTTCCGAGAGAGAAACAGGATTACAAGAGGTAGATTTTACCATTGTTGTAACTTTTAAATCAGTAGCATCTGTTCAGAATCAATATAACGTCTTTATAATACTGGTACACTGAATCTTTTCACAGAAATATGGGAATCAATAACATTAATTGGGTCTTCATATAACAATACACTGTTCTGCTTTTTTTTTTCATCCTATTAATTGTTTCAACCAAACCCCTTGCTTTCTATTACTGCACACCCCAAGCCAGCACTTGCTATGTAGTTACTTTAGTTGACTCCTATAATTGCAGCTGCCACTTCATGTTTCTTGTACAATTCATGCTTGCGATCTGGCTTTGACTAAAAGCGTGGTATTTTCTTGACTGGATCTTCTGGTCCATAGGCAGGGTTTGGCACAAAGATGAATGGTTTGAAAACAGTCCTATAATATCAAACGTACGATGTTAGCAAATGTTAACCTCAATTTGACATTTATCTATTATTATTATTATGAAGTTACTTAGAATATGACCTCGGCTTTACGTCTCAACCAAAGGACAGCGCACAAGGAGGTTAAGTGAGTTGTTCAGGGTCACACACAGCGAGTCAGCTGAGCTGGGATTGAACCTGGAACCTTTTGGTAACGAACCCCTTTCTTTAACCACTGGACCACCAAGCCTTATTCTACGCTAAATGAAAATATGAATTTCTGTGCATTAAACAGACATAGTTGTGATGTTTAGTGCATGTTGTAGGAATATATTATTTAAGAATTTAATAACAATGACATAATTGAATGCAATATTAACATATTCATGTATCACACATAGATGGTTTTAGAGGCTGAAGGAAAAGTCAAATGAATTGTCAGCAAGCCTCTAATTAAAGATCATATTTAATGGCAACATTTAACGTCACCTTGCAGGATCAGGTGTCCCTGTGAAGTAATGAACACAGGGCAGCCGGGGATCCTTGGGCAGAACAGAGGCCATGCTTCCATTTGTCAGAAATACACCTTCCATATTTATGCCGCTTTCTTTGTCTCTGAGAATGTCCATCATAGTTTCAACGGTTATATTTCCTGTTAAAACAAACAATGCACACATCTCAAACAGCCTGGTTGATATTCATCATTTCTCCATAAAACTAAATAATATTCAACCCAACAAATGTGTCACGCAGGTCAAAAGTAAAAAAAACAAAAGGCAGAAGACAACAGCAGCACGTTGACTCCCACTCAACTAAGCTATTGCAACTTTAAAAAAGAGCATGTTTCATCTAAATATTTTTATTACTGTTATTTGTCTCTAAAAGTTTGCGACCTCTACGGTATCTGCTGCCAGATGCATCGATTCTTACTGTATTCAAGTATGAACAGATAACAGCAAAGTTGAACTCTCTCTTACAATCTCACCAGCCTTTGCTCTTAGCATAGTCCCTTGTAGCTGGGTGTTCTCGGTTGATTTTAGTTGTTATGGAGTACTGGTTTGAAATGTGAAACCCATCTAAAAAACAAAACAAAAGTAAAAGTAAAATGCATTACAGAAATGTGTTTTAAAACTAGGTGTCATGAGATGTGATGCAAGGGCTGACTCAAGCAGAAGAACTGGTAGTTGTTTTTTATACATTGAAATGAAAAAGTGGATTTAACAGTTATTTTTTTTGCCTTGTTCTCATGCATGCTCAATAAAAGAGTTCATTTTTGAACACTTAATTTTACAATTAAGCTCGACAAAATTAATTCAGGACTGAAAGGGTTAAAAATTCACTGAGCACATTGGCAGTGTGGTAAGACAGCCTAATTCTCTTGACTAACCTTTTCGTGATCTTGTTACCTGCCTTCTATTTTTTCTGCTGCCCAGTATTTCCCAGATGTCTCCAGAATCCAGGCCTCTTTCTGGTCAGCAATTAAAAAGCTGTTGTGGTATATAAAGATGCATTCTTCTTCCATGCAGTTTCCTCCTTGCCCATGTCTTTCAATAAGCTCTGCGATGACTTCTAGTGCCTTCTCGGCACTGTCAGCTCTTTCAGGCCAAGTCCACAAATTGAGAAAGGATTTAAATAAAAAACACTTCACATTTAACATGAGATTGAGACCTCGCCAAGTGCTTTTGACATCTCAGAGTTAAGCACCTGATTAACATATCCACTGTTTCATACTTTTACCCAGGGGTGAAATTCTGCCGGTACTCCGTATTGGGTCTTATTTTAATGCCGGTACTCGGTACCAGGACTTATATCATCTGCTTTTCATCCAACACGCTTGCATTCCGTTCATTCACACTAGCGCAACTTTTCTCAAATGTGCTTTCATTCAGCACAATTAATGCTGTTGCATTCTGTTTCCTAATACTGCTTCTCTGTCTCTTAGCTACTTTTAGCCACCATTAAACTCAGCATAATCACTGTAAAGGTCCAGTAAAGGCATATGTAAACCACAGTAATGATATTACTTTATGAAAATGTGTAATTTGTCACTTTGTTATTGTGAAGGAACCACAATGCCAGGGATTAAAAAAAATAAAAATCCTGATGTCTACTTTTATACTGTTTCTGCCTGAAATATACTAATCTTTCTGTGGAATAGATCATGGTATAATTCATCTACACAGAATATATTGTAGGATAAGTAATCCATAAAAAAGTTAATAAATAACGGATATATGTTCTAATCCAAGGTTATCAATGTAGCATGGCCAGGTCCTCTTGCAGGTGAGCACCCAGGGTCTGGAAACTACGGGGAGGATTTCAGAGAATACAATGGAGATTGAAATGGCCAAGTCATTTTTTTTAAGAGTAGTGCCTGGTACATTAAAAAATAGAGGGGTATTTCAGCCTGTACTGCGCATTGTTTGACTTAAACCTTTTTGTATCATTTGTTCGTAGCACAGTTGTTTTCTTCATACACATTGTGTATAACATCCCCACTTTTTTAGGATATCTTAAAACAAAACTTCCTCTACAGCAGTTACTGCATAGTGTAATATTTTCTTAATACTTATCATTTAAGGTTTAACTTAAGTGTTATATTACAGTACACGATTGAGTGATACATGCAGAAGGGTACAAAGCTTTCAGTTTTTTCAGCTTCTTTGTTTATGATGAATTGGTTATATTTTATCAGTTATTTGTTAAGGCTTATTTTGTATTCATAAATGTATTGTGTACCGGCTACGCATATGACTACCTGCACTATTTTGTTGAGAATTTCACTCCTGCTTTTACCAACCTGACAAGATCCATGCCAAGCAGTGCCTCGGAGTCACTGGCCTCTTCCCTTCACCACACAGCCAATGCAGAATCCGTGCTCGATGGCCCCCATTTCTGCACTCCAGAGCCAGGCGGGTCAACTCAGTACAACAGCATGAGTGTGTGACACCTGCTCAATCTCTATATAGGTGCACTAAAATTATGCACATAGAACAATGAAAAAAAAATTTGGAATATATACTAGAGGAATTCAAAAATCATCAGATGTCAAGCTTTCTCTTGGAAGATGACAAATATCTCTATAGCAATATCTATATTTCATCTTCCAAGTCATTAATGGGTTCTGTACCTGGTTGTTCAGCTCATCAGATATAGAGTAGCATGTCTTTATGTAATGAAAAGTTTATCTAAAACAAAAGGTTCACCAAAAGGTACCTCAAGCTTGGCTCCTGGTTCATGGCTTGCTGAAGGAAAGTAAACCACCTCTTGAACTTCATCAGACATGGCCTGTCAATTCTTTCCAAAAATAATCTGTTCTACCGTTGCAGGTGAGCGAGCCACAAAGGTGTCACAAGAGTGAGATGGGTGTGCAGCTGCCATTCTTAATTTAAATAGAGGAGAAATAGCTTTAGGATGTGCTCATTTAGGTCATTTTATCAAGTAGTTGCGTGATTTTCAGGAATGCAGGTAGAGCATGCAGATGGACTGAGTGGTTAATTTGATCAGCCTATACATTTGACAGCACTAGCAATCATCCTGGGTTGCAGCAATCACCTGGGAATACCTCTAAAAACTTTAAAACTACCAAATCAGATCCAGATGGCTTCTCTGGTACTGTAAGACACTAAAAAAATTAAACTGGTTTATCTGGGCGGGTTAGAGTTTGATCAAATCAACTTCTGATCTCTCCTACAAGTATATGTCGAAGGCAACGATTTCATCGCACTAAACAAGTCACTTTGTTTTTTTGTTTTTTTTTAATGTATATAATACACGGCTCCACAATTAATATAACAAAGTAATAAGATATGGGACACGGACTAGTTAATTAAGCTTTGCAATGCTAATCGCAAATTCTGCATATGTAAATAAGAGCTGATACCAATACTTTACAAAAGCAAGCCCACCGCTCACAGTTCCCTCTCACCAAAGCGCATCCACCTTTATTCGCATTTCAACGTGTGAATAACAACATTTGCTTTATAATGTTACCTGTACAGATAACTACTTCGTTAAAAACTGTTTCTAGTAGTTTTGGACTCGTCCACACTGTCACAAAGAAAAACTGGGTCACGGAGGCGGAGGCACTCCGGTCCAACTCTGAGGGGTTAAAGTTCGAACATAGAAATACAAAAGATTTTTTTTATATATATATATATATATATATATATATATATATATATATATATATATATATATAACGAACATTTTGTCTATTAATGATATTTGTCTAGTAATGGCTAGACGACGTGTATATATTATAAAACTGTAATATGTTTCAAAAACAAACGCTTTGTTTTGTTTTACCCGGAAGTAAAAGCTTTCATACTCAGACCAATGTTTTTAGGTATCGTTTGGTATATGTGGTTGCTTGTTTAGGTTTGTTATTTTGTGGGGGGTTGTGATTTAATTTTCAGCAATTGTTTGTCCTCTGAGTTTGCAATCATAGGGACATTATTTGCTAATTTTATGTTTACAAAAACGATTTTAATCCTGTTTCGAAATCCAACATCAAGAAGGTAAATAAATACTGAAACCGATACACATGTGTTTACTGTACAAATGGAGCACACCTACTTAATCATTTACTGTGTAGACGTTATGTTTTATGTTAAAATCAATTCAAACGCGTATTTCAAAGAAATGTGTATTTTCCTTACTGTGTCAACAAGCGTTCCTAAGTTACAGCTTTTTTTTTTGTTTTTTTACCAAAATCTACGTAAAATGTACTATAAATATAACTGTTTTATATCCAAACATGCACGCATGCCTTTCGCACCTAGTGTGAAGAGCAGTCTTTGCATCACACTATGGTATATCCTGTTTGTTTGTTTCAACGAGAGCAATGTTTGTTCAAGCATGGTAGGACCCATTGACATCCCATATGAAACCATAGGAAAGTATCTCGTCACTCAGTTTCGAATAATTAGTAGATAATACCAAGTAAAGAATTGTTTTCCTGAACAACAGCGTCTGGTTCCATCTGATACAGAAATAGTCTCCAGCGCCAGCAGTAAATCTGTTTGAGCGCACATAGACTCACCGAGAAGACGATAGAATTATGTGAGGGCACATGGTAAAATATTTATAATCATAGGTAAAAAGCAATAGTTCGTTCTTTTAATGGCTGTGCATTGATTTGTGAATCTGATGTTCGAATGATTCTCCTGATCTAAATATATACCGACAATTTGAATACATCGTTTTTACCCATCCCATGCCCGTATGTTCTGTTTGTAAGTGGATTACACCACCTGCTGTTTTTGTTTTGTATTGCATCTTTATGTCTTATTACCGTCTAAAAATTAGCCTAACAATTGATATATTGAATGGCACCGGAAAAAACTTAAGTCCTCCAAGATTAAATTTGTTTCTATTATACGGTGCTTGCTATTTCACTGAGACTTGAGATATACATATTAAGGCTAGTGAATTAGTGAAGTGTATTGCCACAGTAAATAATGGTATACTATACACTGTATACCTGTGTAAATATTCATAGATATGTAGCTAAATAGTGATAGTTTCTTTTCTTTCCTTCTTGCTACAGAGGAGACAAAGGAGGTAAGAGCTTCAGCGACTCCACATGGTCTTCTAAAGATTAAGATGCTTTTATCATTTCGTGCAGTTTGTTGATTCTAGTTTGGTTTGTTGCAGAAAGAAAGGGAGTCGGACTGTAAATTTGAATGTCAAAAAGTAGCTCCAAGAGAAAAGTACATTGTTTTCCAAATTGTCTGCATATTGAACATGTTTTTTAGAAGCATTTCAAACAGACCAAACAAAACAGTCACTGTACTGGTAGCTGAGATGTATCCGTGCAGCCTTAAAGAAAGCTGCTTTTTTTTTTTTAATGAATTCCTTATATCTTTTTATACATTTAGTTTCAGTTAGGGATCAGCTTTTACAAAATATCCTGATAAATGCAGCCCTGGTTTTGTATTTTTATTTTCCAGTAGGCTATGTTCTCACAGTAGGGCCATCCCTGATAATGTAAATATCCTATATTGATAATCTTGTAAATATTGAATCCTGTGTATTTTGTAGGTGCGGAATGTGAGGTGTATTAAATGTCACAAATGGGGACATGTAAACACAGACAGAGAGTGTCCGCTGTTTGGTTTATCTGGAATCAATGCCAGCTCAGTGGCGAGTGATGATGCAGGTATGTTACAGAACATCTTTAGAAGATTAAATGTATCTGCGGTGTTTTAGATTGTTGATCATTTTAACAAACCAGCTATGTAAGTCATCTAGTTGGTTATTCAGTAAACCTAACGAAATGTAGTGGCCCACAACATTCAATACTTGGCCCAATGCCAAGTCATTTTAGAATCTTACAATCAAACCTGTCAGCATACAAGAGGATGATGCAGCATCAGAAAAATTAATTTAAAAAATGGAATTGCATAAAAACACATGTCATCCACTTTCAATTCTGTTTCCTTCCTTCTGTAATCAAGCATTGCAACCACGCAGGCCTCATCTGTTCTGACTCTTCATGCAATTTATCTACTTGTGAATGATAAAAGCTTAAAAACTAAAAATTGTAAATAGTACTGTATTTATTTTTAAACATCATCTGTAGAAAAAAAATATTAAATTGTTGTTTTGTTTATGTATTGTTAAATCTTGTTAGCTGTAGTTTCACTACAGTGAGCTAATAGCAGATAATGCAAAACTATGGCTACACATGTATGAACTTGATGACTTCAGAGCTCAGAATTCAGTTTTTCAATGCTATTTGTTGTTGTCTCTCACTAATTACCTGAAAAGAAAATAGCAATCAATTTAGACTGTACTTTGACAAATATGTTCATTTTTTTTTTTCTGGAACTACCTGTACTGTACATAAGCTGAAAACTGTCTCGCCTGATCTGAAGGCAAAAGACAAGCCTTAAAGGCTGAATGGCCTTTGTAGAGGGCTTGTTTTGTTTTGGTCTTTTGGAAGCTAAAAGCAAGAAGGGCATTCAGAATGATGTTTTATTTATATATATATATATATATATATATATATATATATATATATATATATATATATATATATATATATATATACAGTACTGTGCAAAAGTTTTAGGCAGGTGTGAAAAAATGCTGTAAAGTAAGAATGCTTTCAAAAATAGACATGTTAATAGATTATATTTATCAATTAACTAAATGCAAAGTGAGGGAACAGAAGAAAAATCTAAATCAAATCCATATTTGGTGTGACCACCCTTTGCCTTCAAAACAGCATCAAGCATCAATTCTTCTAGGTACACTTGCACACAGTTTTTGAAGGAACTCGGCAGGTAGGTTGGCCCAAACATCTTGGAGAACTAACCACAGTTCTTCTGTGGATTTAGGCAGCCTCAGTTGCTTCTCTCTCTTCATGTAATCCCAGACAGACTCGATGATGTTGAGATCAGGGCTCTGTGGGGCCATACCATCACTTCCAGGACTCCTTGTTCTTCTTTACGCTGAAGATTGTTCTTAATGACTTTCACTGTATTTTTGGGGTCGTTGTCATGCTGCAGAATAAATTTGGGGCCAATCAGATGCCTCCCTGATGGTATTGCATGATGGATAAGTATCTGCCTGTACTTCTCAGCATTGAGGAGACCATTAATTCTGACCAAATCCCCAACTCCATTTGCAGAAATGCAGCCCCAAACTTGCAAGGAACCTCCACCATGCTTCACTGTTGCCTGCAGACACTCATTCGTGTACGCCTCCAGCCCTTCGGCGAACAAACTGCCTTCTGCTACAGCCAAATATTTCAAATTTTGACTCATCAGTCCAGAGCACCTGCTGCCATTTTTCTGCACCCCAGTTCCTGTGTTTTCGTGCATAGTTGAGTCGCTTGGGCTTGTTTCCACGCCAGAGGTATGGCTTTTGGCCGCAAGTCTTCCATGAAGGCCACTTCTGACCAGACTTCTCCGGACAGTAGATGGGTGTACCAGGGTCCCACTGTTTTCTGCAGTTCTGAGCTGATGGCACTGCTGGACATCTTCCGATTGCGAAGGGAAGTAAGCATGATGTGTCTTTCATCTGCTGCAGTAAGTTTCCTTGGCCAACCACTGCGCCTACGGTCCTCAACGCTGCCCGTTTCTTTGTGCTTCTTCAAAAGAGCTTGGACAGCACATCTGGAAACCCCTGTCTGCCTTGAAATTTCTGCCTGGGAGAGACCTTGCTGATGCAGTATAACTACCTTGTGTCTTATTGCTGTGCTCAGTCTTGCCATGGTGTATGACTTTTGACAGTAAACTGTCTTCAGCAACCTCACCTTGTTAGCTGAGTTTGGCTGTTCCTCACCCAGTTTTATTCCTCCTACACAACTGTTTCTGTTTCAGTTAATGATTGTGTTTCAACCTACATATTGAATTGATGATCATTAGCACCTGTTTGGTATAATTGTTTAATCATACACCTGACTATATGCCTACAAAATCCCTGACTTTGTGCAAATGTACCTAGAAGAATTGATGCTGTTTTGAAGGCAAAGGGTTGTCACACCAAATATGGATTTGATTTAGATTTTTCTTCTGTTCACTCACTTTGCATTTAGTTAATTGATAAATATAATCTATTAACATGTCTATTTTTGAAAGCATTCTTACTTTACAGCATTTTTTCACACCTGCCTAAAACTTTTGCACAGTACTGTGTATATATATATATATATATATATATATATATATATATATATATATATATATATATATATACACAGTAGATGGCATTTATTAGCAACCTCTCTGTTCCCAGCAAAAAGTTGTTATTAACCAAACGTTGTTATTAAGCGAAAAGCCACATTTTCAAGTGTATGTATATGGAAAAATGATGTATACTATAGTTGTAAAAACAGCGCACTGAAATACACGTCTTGGTTCACTGCAGTGTTACAAAATAAACACGAAAAACACCAAATATCAGAACAAACAACTGGTTACTAAAACTACACGGATGTGTAAAACTAAAAGGTATGCACATTACTGTATTCTACATATAGCACTATAACAACATACTATCTGTAAATCACTCTCAATTTTGCGTGCAGCTTCGTAGCCAATTTCTATGGTGACTATGGTGTCAAACTCCTCTGCTGTCAGATTGTCTGGAATGGCAACATCGACAAACACATCGATATCCACCTGCTCAGTGTTACCTGTGGCAGACACAAACCCCCCCTTTGTAAAGCAGTTGTAAACACTGAGAGAACAGCAGCCCAAGACTCCAGAGAAGCAATGAGGCAGGCATTGAGATGAGCCTTTGAAGTTTTTAATGACATCCATGTCCATCGGCTGCATAACAGAGGTTGTGTTAGGAGGCAAAAATCGCAACACAATATGTGACAGCTCTATATTGTCTGGATGGACTGGGCATCTGTCAATCAAAAGGCAGATGAGATGGTCTTGTAGGTGTAGCTCACTGTTCAAATTTTTC
This sequence comes from Acipenser oxyrinchus oxyrinchus, assembly GCA_030684275.1. Taxonomy (NCBI): domain Eukaryota; kingdom Metazoa; phylum Chordata; class Actinopteri; order Acipenseriformes; family Acipenseridae; genus Acipenser; species Acipenser oxyrinchus. The sequence continues at coordinate 38,157,639 of CM060258.1, forward strand.
AGCCACTCTTCAAACAGTGAATTTGTCATCCAGGCATTAGCAGATTTCCGTGAGTAATCTTTCAAGAAACAGCGAGGGCTTTTACTTTTTACAATCACCATAAGAGGGTGTTTCTCCGTCCCGTCCATGTTTGAACAACACATCATTGTAATGTGGTCCATCGCTTTTTTACCTCCTGTAAACTCTTCCCTCTGTAAACCAAGCCCTTTGTCTGGAAAGCCTCGGTAGAATGGAGCAGTTTCGTCTGCATTAAAAATGTTACTTGGCTGGAACTCGTTTAAAATCCAAGGTAAGGTGTCCGTATATATATATATATATATATATATATATATATATATATATATATATATATATATATATAACATTTATTTTATATTGACATTTGAATTTAATGTTAATGCCGTACATATTTATTTCTTAAAGTTCTTCTTCATATTTTGCTTGGAAAGTTCACCTGCACGTTATTTCCCCTTGTGTTGCTACTTTTGCAATCAGGAACTACATCAATAATAACCTGTTTATTCAGACAATAGCCTGCTTCTTTGTTGTTGCTAGTGGGAAGGTAGGCGAGAACTCCTCCTGTGCTGCAAAAAGAAATGCAATTATTATGTATTCTGAATCTTCTAACTGCTGCTTTGGAGAATAATATCTTATGATTTGCTCAGCAGAAGATTATTGAGTTGATTTAGACACACTTTTTGTTAACAAAGACACAACTGAATTCCTACTGTGGAATCAGTGGAAATGTAGACAGACGTCAATGATACATTCAGACTGTGATTTTTCTTAACAGGTCCGTCAATGCACCCCTCAGAGTTAATGGCAGAGATGAGAAACAGTGGGTTTGCTCTGAAACAAAGTGTACTGGGGAGAAATTTGACTCTGTGATCCATCGCAGGTAATAATCTGTTTTAACACAAGACACAACGATATCTGTGACAGATCCTGAATTTAAGTTTGATTGCTTTGAAATGGCCAATTATCCTAACCACAACGCTCCATGCCATCCAAGTTTAGTCAAGTGGGCAGAGTTAATGAGTCTGCAAAGCAGTCTTAGATCTGCAGCTATTCTATGTTGCAAGTGAAGTTGAGGGTGATCCTGAAGTTGAATTTTTAAAATCGCTTACAACCAAGCAAAAACAAAAGCTGCTCAGGTATGCCTTTTATTAACTACAGAAAATGATCTTGCTTAACAGCTTGTTGATATTTCTTTATCAGTTTGCTTTGAGACATGTCCTTTGTTTCAGAGAGATCAAGCGGTGCATTTGGGGGCAAATGCTTCCCGTCTTTGGTTACACTTGTAATGATGACAACAAATGCTTGTTGCAGTGAAAACGATCCATTGTCTTAATCTGATCTAACATGCTATCTTATTTAAAATGAAAAAGAAGGTAAAGCTGATTCACAACAAAGAACCCATTTGTGGCCCCTTTAACTAGGTATAACAAAGTGGTGTTTGTATTGTGGACAGAAGCCTTTGATTTGCGAAGTGTCAGCTGGTTGAGGGTGCACATAGTGGCAAGATTATATCCCTCGAAACAGACATTCTTTTGTGTTTCCAGAATTTATCAGGTGTTACCTTTAAACTACAAAGCACTGGTAAACATTGTGTGCATTGCCAGAAATCTGAAGTAATTGATGATGAAATGTAGGTATTAGGCAGAACCTTTTTAGAAGGTCTCATAGATGTTGCGAATCTTGACGGCCTACTTGGTAAAAATGCTTTAAAATAAGACTGTGTCCTTATTAAATGTATCCTTCTTTGAAAAGTTCCTAATATCATTGTGAAAAGTGTTATGACTGTTTTTTAAAAAGCCATTTGGGTCATCTATTATTTTGGAGAAAATTGTGGTTTGAGGTTGTTTTTTTTTTTTTAAACACTTTTGTATCGTTTTAATAAGGAAACTTGTCGCCTTGAAACGAAAGGGAAGAAAAAGAGGAAACAGAAAAAGAAGAGCAGAAGAAGCAGAAGGACAGCAGTGAGTCTTCCTCCTCCAGCGACAGCTCAACCGGCGATAATGAATCAGAGTGTCACCACAAGGACAAGGACAAGAAGCACAAGAAAAAAAAAGTCTACCAATGGAAGGAAGAGAGAGAGAGCAGTGATGATAGCGATGCGGAAGACAGGTCACAGAACAAAAAAGAGAAGCCATTGACTGGTAGACAGGAAAGGTCAAAACAGAACTCGAGAAACCAAAGCCCAAGAAATGAGAGAAGTAGGTCAGAAAGCAGAAGCCCCAGCAAAGACAGAAAGGAACGGAAACACAGAAGCAGAAACGGCGAGAGATGTCAAAAGAGAGGAGCAGGAGTAGAGGCAGGGAAGAAAAAAGGAATCATAATAGAGGAAAAACAGAAAGGAGCCCACAAATATGTGAATACCACTGCAAAAATAAGCGAGAAGGGCCATGTATTTTGTGTCAAGGGATAACAACTTGATAGAAGCAGGAAGGTATTTGATTTTTTTTCCTCAATATGTTGTGTTACATTTACTAGTGTAAAAGTTGAACCTTAATTAAATTATAAATGCTGTGTACATTACTGGATTTTCAATCATTCTGTTTAGTACAGCTATATTCTGTATTTGATTGAGAATAAAAAATAAAACGTTTGAAAATGTTATTACATGTATGTAAAAGTCTGTCTGTAAACAATTGGGATAAAAACTATTGGAACACAACAAACCAGAGCTTGCAATATCCCACATTATTTTATTCCACTAACCTCTGCTTCCTGTGAACAGTGCAGGTATTTGGTAGGAGTGCTCCTTTTAGCAATTCCACGAGAGGGCGCCAGTGGACTCTTCAATTCAGATTTGTTTTTTTAAGATTTAAGTCATTTGTACAGTATTTGAACTTCAGACTCTTACACTAAAATCCAAAAACGTTTTTTTTTCATACAGAGAGCAATTGTAGAAAATGTGAATGACCTTATAGTTCTAATGCAAAATTTAAAGTAATATTAACTAACATGATTTTTTGTCTAAATTTATATTGCATTTTATTAATCACTTGGTCCAGCATACTTCATTTCATTGCTGAAATCTTATCATTATTAATAATGTTGAACACCATCGAGTATTGATGGCTGAAATTATATGAATATTAATAATAGATGTATTAATATGTTAACATATAGTTACCAGTGCTTGAAAAGCTCTTACAATCCATGGCTATGTATAGTGGGGTTGTCATTTAAGCTCTAAATGTGGTGATCAGTAACTACAGTATTTTTTTTCCCAGTACTGACACTGTATTGGCTAAGCGCTCAATAAAGGTAAGTTAATAAGAACAGTATCTAAATACAGCCTAAGGCGACATTTTGGAAACCGGGTGTGCAGTAGTTTTTGTGACTGCCTCTCGTTTTGAGATGGTTTTCCACTGTATGGGTCCTGATATACTCGTGGCGACCTCATTTTAATGGTAATGACACCTGTGATGTGTAGTTTGTATTGTATGAGCAAGACACATCTTGTTAATTTACTGCAATAATAACATTTACTACACATAGAAACAATGTCACTAGTTACAATCTATTGAAGAACTCAAACAATGGCTTTTACAGTAATAGATTTTTGGAGTTAATCTTTCCTTTTGCATGCTTAACATGATAAATAAAGTATTAAAGAAACTAACTTATGTTGGTCTAATTTAAATACTGACATAATTAACTGTGAACAAAAGTGAGAGAAATTAATATAATTCTGTTCATGAGCAGTCCAGGGACTCGTTTCCCAAGAACAGAAGTATTTGGAGCTCACGATCATTGTAACAATGAGCGAGCGGCTGCTTCAGGCTTTCTCGACGTGTGTTTCCCAAAACCCCAAGTGAAAGTGCAGCGTGTTCGTGATGAAGCTATTTAAAGCCACATCGGGGCTTTGTTGGGAAACACATTGGAAACAAATGGATGGAGTAGCTTATATATGAATGATAGTTTTTTTGTAAAGCAAACGAAAAATGCACCGCTGGTTGAAATGCAGGCAAAAGAAATGAAAAATAAAAGATATATTTAACCAAAATGAGTTAGAAATAGTACATGAATGAAGTAAAAATAAACAAGGATGTATTATTCTGTAAAATAAAAAAAAGAATGTACTGACGAATCAAACAAAAAAGAACACGTGTGAAGAAATAGCAATGAAAGTAAATGCTTTAAACACTCGTCCTCCGGGAGATGGCAAAGAGGTGTGCAAGAAATGGCAGAACTTTGCATGTGTGAAAGTTTATTACAGCGAGCCGGCTACGAGGGCGTCTGCGGTATTGCTGACGATTCACAGCAACAAGCAGCACCTTGCTAAATTCTGCCGTTACGTTTACACAGTGAATTACAACTTCCACTAACATGTCAACATTACGCCAGATCACTTGTGAACTCAACTAGTCGTTAAAGCGCTACTGGAGTTACGATAGTGTTCGGGAAACAGTACAGTTTGCAAACGTTGCATTAAAGACGTTTCACGATGCTTTTTAAGTTAAAGTTACTTTTGAGAAACGGGCCCCAGATTGATGCATATATCTTATTGTGGTTCTACGCGCTGGAATATAGCTGAAAAGAAATTGTCATTATATAAAAAAGAAAAATTAACATATTTTTCTGAGATTTTCGTCAGACCTACAGGAGCAGTTTCACCAATACAACGATACATTCACATTGTTCAGGGCAAAAAAACAACTTGCATTACTAGACACTTGATGACCACCAGTTTGTTTTATCAATGTAACATTGTCAACTGTGATAATGTGGAGCATGTGCACAGAGCATGCACCACATCATTTTGCACTATAACATTGCTGTAATGTTACAGAACTACAAAGTAATAGCGCGTATTTGCATTTGGTGTGCTTTGTGAAAATGGCTGTGTGTATAAAGCTGAATTTGGTAATATGTTTTGAACTTGAATAAACCAGGTCCCCGAGTTTCGGGCGTGGGCTTTTGTCTACAATTGGCAATTGTGTTTGTGAATTGGAATCTCTATCCACCCCAATGTATGTAACAACAACATGTCTTGTAGTTTTGATAGCACAGAAATTATTAAGACATTTAGTAAAGATGAGCCATTTCCTGAAGGAGATGCTTATGACTCAGAAGGGTACGAATGTGAAGCCATATATTTATCCAGACTGTATTGCCCCAAATGGTCTTAACCACTGTTTTGCTGCTAAAAACAAAGCGGCCTATTGAAATGCAAGTCACGCTGTTTTTACAGGTTTTGTTTAATACAACGTGACAAGGCTTGCAGTAATCACTGTTTGTGCATATTAGGCATCGTTGAATAGTGTTTGGATTTTTGCCTTACTCACAATGGCATTAATGTAGCCATATTATGAAGAGATATATAAAAAAATACATTCCCTGTCTGTTAAATAGCTTAATAATGAGGAACTCAATAAATAGCTTCGAGTTCAGCACCGCATGGTTAGGTATAGTTATCTTACCATGCTTTTAACACAACCACGTTCGGTATTTCTGCTAAATAAACCCTTTTATATGTGAAGAGTAGAGAACAGCGAGCAGTATAGAAAAATAAAACGTTTTTTAAATGTGTTGTATGGTGTTTATTATGTGCAGGGAATAAATTAACTTCAGCCTTATAACACATTTCTATGAATTCCGATTCGATTGTCTTTTCGATTGAAATCCATACAGGTGTTCTGCAGTTTGTTCGTCTGATTTCAGTTCTTTTTTCCTCAGTGTGTTGTATTCTGTACAGATGCCTATCAAGTGCTTTGTTAAAGCGGGTGGAAGAAACAGAAAATGCAGATTAATAATAGTGTCTTCAGTTATATTCGGACACTTGCATTTAATTAAAACCGGCTGAATTGTCTAGGCTATATGCCTGAAATGAATGTGCTTTAAATAGGAGTGTGTGTGTGTGTGTGTGTGTGTGTGTGTGTGTGTGTCTGTGTCTGCGCGCGCGCGCACAATTAGTTTACATCAACAACAGGTGGGAAGAAAACATGTTAGTTCATTAATCTCCAGTTATATTGTAAATTACATTTGCATTGAAACTTTATCTTATATTAGTATATATATAGTAGTCGTAGCAGTAGTTTTATAATTTGCTTTTACAAAACAATTAACTCAAGATATATTTTGAAGTTCAATATAATACCATTTGAATTATATGGAATGTTGATGCATGCTCAAAGATAATCGAAGCCTACATTATTTTAAACACCTTTGTGAGTTGTTTGTTATTATTGTATTTATTTTAAGGACCGTTGTATACTAGATAACATTATGATTGGGACTGTGTTTAGTTGCACTATTCTTTATAGAATTTAAAATAGCTCAATTTACTACCAAATGTAAAAAAAAAGAAAGTGTTGTTTAAGACGAAAACCAAGTTGAATACATTCTCGGCACTATGCAATCTAAGATGATTTCATTCTTGTGTATATGCTAGATTGTTAAATGAATATTTCTTAGGGTCCGTATTTATGTTGTCATTGATTCATTCTTCCTCTCTAGCTCATTAGATTTCGATTAAGAATGATTTGATGTTAATGTAATTAGTATGTAATTCTGATGTACATAATTACTGTAATTACAACACTCAGGTAACCCAGTTTATGCTAAAAGGTTAGCTTCAAGCTCCATAGACTTTTATTTCATCCTCTAAAAAACAGTATTACTGGTGCAGTTTCCCTTTTCTTGTTACAACATAACATCAGCAAAAATATCTTTATATACTGTACCTGGTAAACCTTTCCCTAAAAGCAACTGTATAATTAAACAAATGATAGGAATCGAATAGCCATTATGTTTAATTATCTGGTTGGATTCAGTGTGTTAGATAAAATAAGGAATAATGTTCATATTGTTTACTTGATTTAAACATGACATTGTGTCTTTTGTTATTTTAAACAATTTATGTGCCTGTTCTATATAGTTCATGAGCTTAAATGTAGCTTAGTGTTCTGCTGCGGGCATGACAATGTTGTCGGTATGGGACTCGGGCATTAAAATAAAGAAAAATGTCTGCTCCGTGATGTAATTGGATTCACCGGTGGAAATACAAAAAGTGACAGTTGCAAAGATTCTGAGACTAACCATAGGCCTACATTATTATCAGTGTAGGGTATATGACATGTTTTTATTTTCTGATACAAACGTAAAATTGCCAAGAAACGGGTATGAAAAGAAAACAGGCCTCACATGGTAGATTTGTCTTACATTTATTTGATAATGTACCTACGAATATGTAGGCTAGAGAGCCACATTTAACAACTATGGTATGATCACATTCTGTGAGGATCGCTCTGTGTTGACTTCAGAACACAGCGTGCAACCAAGTGCTCTGATTTTTCTTTAATGGCCTGTAGATGGTGCCAAAGTGTTGGGAGCGTAGCGTTGATAACGTTCAAATACAAATACTTGACGAAGTAAAATAAATATTGTCATATGTACAAATTCATAAGAGTAGCCTGCAATTATGAATTGATGCTGAAACTATGCTATTTGTTTAGGAAACAAAATGTATAGAAGTATTTTGCACTAGGCAAATGTTATCTGGTAATGTAAACAACTTTGTATAGACACATTCATCTCACACATTTAGGTGTGTTTTGCAATTTATATATCTTGGGTATTTATTTATTTATATACATTCTTATGTATTATTGTTTGGTATTTTTGGCCTTATCTAACGCATTAACACTCTTTGATATGTTCAATTTGAAACCATGCATTGTGTTGTTCGTCTTAATTTAAGGTTTTAATCTGTTAAATAAAATATATTATGTATATTTTGTATATTGATGTTAATAATAGGCCTAATAAATAACAAAATATACATTTTTTGCCGCAAGTATAACTAACAATCTGCTATAGCCTAAAATTACAGATATGATTTATCTAGAGAGAGAGAGAGAGAGAGAGAGAGAGAGATTTCAGGCTCATATTTTTTGGGGGGAGTCCAGAATGATGGACATATTCTGACCTCAGAAGGGCAACGGCAGACCATGGAGGCCCTTGATCAGTGATCTGGAATTGTGACATTGTGCCCTGGCAGAGACTGGACCTGGATGCTTTCCTTTTATCCCTTTTCATTGTAGCATGAAAACAAAGCTGACTTCTGCCCGACACCCAGCAAGAGAGCATTCCAGGGAAACGCAACAAAAGCCAAAACTGACAACACCTACTGTCCGCCACCACAGGCGACTCTTTCCCCGCGGATTTGACCTCACTTAGATCGTGTAAATCTTAAAAGTACTACAGACAGGCAAACTGTGTATTTGATTAAGCACAATAAACAAAAAAAAAAACATCCTGATATCAAATAAATCTTTGTTTTCATGTGGAAAAATAAGATCATTATTCCTCCATCTTTAAGGCTGGAATGTCCTATTTTTTTATCTTTAAAACATGATCTTTAGTGCGCGTTCAAAGTCGCTAGTAAACTTTGATGTTATTCCTTATCTTAACTGAATCTACAATTTTGACATCAACATCAAATTCAAATTAGCAGAAACGTAAAACTTAAAACTTACTTGTCATTTCCAGTAAAAATGTTGAAAATTCATAAATCTTTCCATCGGATGCATTACACTGTAAATCAAATATTAAACATTACACTTGTGTAACATTGTCAACATATTTTATAACTGATATACCTAATGTTCAGTTTGGTAACACATTATTATTATTATTATTATTATTATTATTATTATTAGTAGTAGTAGTAGTAGTAGTAGTAGTAGTAGTAGTAGTATTTTGTGTTTGTGTGATGTCAGTTGAAATGAACACGTTAAAATAGTTTTTTATATTTCATTCCTGAACATTCGGTTTTATAGTCCATGTTGCAGTGTTTTATATTTTACTCTGTAGGAAAATGTAATTTATTTAAATCTACCCATATTAATGTCTGAATAATGTCAATGTAATTATTTTAAAAATGTGATATATGTATATAGACAGTTTCCCTTATCTTAGCTGTAAAGCCAGCTGTCAGAGTACAAAAGGAAATGAAAATAATAATTTTCCTCTAAATAATTGCCTTCTGGTCAATTTAACTGTGCGGTTTTGAAAGAGATTGTCTAAATGAGATTCCTGTCCCTAACGTGTTCCCAGGCCTGGTCCCCCGCTCTAATTATTCTTCGGGGTTTTCTTTAGAATCGGACGCTGCACTGGGTAATCACAAAGAAATCGGAGAGCATCCTTGAACCTTTTCAGTGTGGAGCTACTGATATTCAAATAACATGCGAGCACCGTTTGACTGCACGGCGACACAAGCATTTCAAATTCTCCATTTGCATACGTCTTTTTCCTCTTCAAAAGCAATGAAACAGTTCTCTTCCTATAGCATCAAATCAAGTGTCCCGTTTTTCTTTCTTCTTTGCTTTAAACCGCGTACATGTATTCTTGCCAGTTTCCCGTTTGACATGCAAATAGAAGCAGTTAATTTGGACAATTAAACTAGATATTCAATGGAGCTTTGTCACCACTGCACTCGGGAGTTTTCCCTTTGGACAAGCGCAGATAAAGTTGGGAGAACAATGATGTCTAGGAGATTAATTAGATATTTGATAAGACATGAATCCCTGATAGGGAATACAAGGCACTGGGGACTGCTGTGCTCCAAGTCAAAATTAATAACATTTAACAGGATTTTCATGTATGTTCCGGGTATTAACTACCGATGTATTCAGAGGAGAAAGCATGGTCGTCGTCAGCTCTTCCGAGTAGTAGTATATCTAAGCAGTCATATATAATGAATACACGATTTGTTTTATAATAGCATGTTTTATATTGATTTCGTTGTGATTTGTAACACTGATAAATAATATAGACCTATATATATTTAAAGTCAACTTTTCTTTGCCAATGTAACTGCATAGTGTGGACACATATTTGTTGAGTTACACATTGCAATAAAATTAAATACAAATTTTAAAATATAAATATTTTTCTTTGAATATTAACAAAAACAAACTAGGTGCCCAAAATAATTTCATAAAAGAACAAATATCAATATCGATTTGATGATTAGATTTCTTTAATGATAAGAAAGTTTATACTTGCGCAATTTTGTACAAGTAAATTGTTCGAATCTCTTTAAAATATTAGGGTCAAAACTACTTGAAGTAAAGGCATGGTTAACTCGTTTTAAATACTGTTTTACATACATACTGATTTCCACAAAGTGCATCAAAAGTAAAAGGAAACCCCTTGAATTTCAGGAACCCAGCCACAAAACTAGATTAACATTTACAAGAAAAAATAATAACAACATGTGCTCATTAATATTATTATCTGTACAAAGAATGTGTGTGACAATAGTCCACATGCGTTCCTCAGATTTCCTCACCTTTCACAGTTCCTTACAAACAAGTCTTTTGTTTCGGCTTTCCGGTTTAGACGAACAGTCTATTATCATATTTATATAATTACTATAGGATACCGGTGTCCTTATTTTTTTTCAAAAAATAGTTTCTCTTCCATGGCACGTTTCTGTTGTTAACTTAGTCGTACAATTACAGATTTTCTGATTTAAAATATGAAATCCTCACGTTGACCACGTTGCTTTTCATATTTTCATTTTTGCTTCCCAACTCCCAAAACCCGTTTTCATATTCAATAAACTTTACAGTTTTAGTTTAACGTCAATTATTTTAGCTTTTTGTTAAAGCCAAGATAGATCCCAAATAGTTTATAATTCTTAAAATATGTTGATTATGATTCGGTTTGTATAGGGGTGTTCTTTCCCTGCACTCTGTTCACTCCTTCTAGAATGAGGTCCGGCGACTCGGATCTGGGGGTTTCCAAGTTGCTGGTGTCAGTATCGCTGTCGCTGCCCTTTTTGCCTCCTCCGCCTGCGCTGTGGGTTTTAATGTGTTTGCTCAGGTGGTCGCTTCTCATAAAACGTTTGTTGCACACCGGACAAGCAAACCTTTTCTCGCCAGTGTGAGTCCGGAGGTGCCGCTGAAGTTCATCAGACCTTGTGAACCTTTTGCCACAGAAGAGCCAGTTGCAGACAAATGGTCGCTCCCCAGTATGCCATCTCAGGTGGGCCTTGAGGTGAGACGTCTTGCCGTAGACCTTACCACAACCGGGTATGTGGCAGCTGTGGAGCCCCTTCCTTCTCAGGCTGGCCCCGGCTGGCCCGAGACGCTCTGCTTCTTGACAGTTCGGGCAGTCGCAAGTTGCCCTGCCCGAATACCTCCTTGCAGATCTGGCTGAGCCTCCAATTCCCGTGGCGGCTCCTGAAATCATGACATTGGCTGTGGAGGAGTCTGCGTATGCCGGGATAACGGGTTTGAAACCTTCTTGCGTCAGTAAGTGTTGCCCTGAGGACAGAAGGTGAGAAGCTGTTGGGCTTATCCCGGTGGAGCTGAACGCAGAATGAGTCAAAGTGGAAAAATCAGGGTTGTAGCTGCTTAACTGGGAGTGGAGGGAAGCTTGGGGTGCTCCGGAATGAAGAGAGGTCTGAAGAGTGCTGGCTGGGTTCTGAACCTCTAGCCACGAGCTTGGGTTGGTGTGAACATCCCACCAAGGTGACGCTCCATTGGCAACTTCGCTTGAGATGCTGGAGTGAAAGCCAGATTTGTACCATGATTCGTATGGATGCGCCATTCCCACCCTGGGGTACAAGGTTTCAGCTGTAGAATGGACTTTGGAGATAAAAGCCGACTGCCCCGAGTCCTGCGAGGTGACACTAGCTGAGTTTGAAAACAGGCTACTGTAGTCGGCACCAAATGCCGATGTGGTCGGGGAGGTGGACGTTATGCAGAAAGCACTGTTGGCTGAGCCAGCGTTAGAGGTAAGTCCGGTGGATCCTCGGCTTGTGGTCACAGCGAACCCGGAGAGTCCAGACCCAAGGTTACAGCTGGAAGAAGATCTCTTCCAGGGATGAAATCCGCCCTTTGCGAACGCGCTGGAGTCAGGCAAAGTAGTCAGTGGGCTCGTGCTACCAATTTTGTTGCAAGTTGCTGCCAGCATGGCTAAAGGAGTAGTTCCAAATCGTGGTTCTTCCTGGTAACAGAAAAGTTTAAAACTGTTGATTGCAAACATAAGCCTTATTACAGACTGAAATGTATGTTATTTAAAAATAAGCTTATATTAAACGAGATCAAATGTATGCTCAGTAATGTCTAGAACCTCACAATAAATATATCGATTCTGTTAATGTTAGTATTTCTGCCAGTTAAATACAGTTGTATATTCCGTTTCTTTTTTTTATTATTATTATTTTAATCAAAGCAATATTGTATCGAGAAAATTCAATCTATTTTTTGACAGAACCTGGATAGCATAGACAAAAGTTGGGGCCTTCTTTTGGGCTTTTTTTATCATTCCAGTTGACATTTTACAATTAACATTGTGGGTAGCGTAAACAGAAAGCTTAAAACACAGCTAAACGATTTAGCCTGACATATATAATTAAGGACACACACAGTAACCTACTTTGCACACATTACAAGTTTCAATCATCATATCAGAAATAACGTTTCGTTACGCTTAAATAACATAAATCACAAAACAAAAATCTAATCCACATACTTGTATTTGTTGACTTGCCAACTAAATTGCAATGATAAAGTAAACTAAAAGCAAACTTTAGAAGCACTTAATCTACTGCGTCTTGTTCTAACTTACCCCAAGTATAGACGTTGCCATAGCCAGGGCCTGCTTTGTGCTGAAATATAGCAGTACAAAAAGTAGACTGCGCTGTGCGTGTCAGAGTTTGGTCTCTCTTCCTCACCCCTTTACTCCAGTTATACTAGTGACTGCATTCTTGGCTCAGAGCTCCTAACTCCCTAGTTGTAGGGAGCGCGCGCGCTTTGAAGTACAGCTGGTCAGAGCACCCAGCCAATCTAAATGCTGGAAGCGCAGCAAAGGAGCAGAGTTCGGCCAATAAGGGATCCCAAAATGACAAGTACTGTAGCACTGCACGTCAATCAATAACTGTTGCCTGGACCCATCATTCAAGACCTCAGAACCCGGGTATTTTTATCTGTTTTTTTCCTACATGCTTCAGTATCTTTATATTTCATAGATTTGTCTACTCTGTTCATTTTAACTCACAGAGAGTTGTATTTCTCCAAAGGGTAAGCATAAGGGTCCACATAATTGTAATGCGCTCTTGGCAATTCTACTTTTAAATTGTATTTATTTTACTTCTGTGGTTATCTTAAATAACGACTAACATATGTAAAATTACAATAGGCATTGCTTTCATTCTTTAAACATTTCGTGTTACTTAAAGCAAAGATGGATTTTTAAAACTCAAACAGTTACGATTTATCGTGTGTTTTTCCAAATGGACAATTTTAAAATGAGTGTCTAACTATATAGAAACTGAAGCAGTATAGCGTGTTTATACAATTCTATACGTTCTGTTAGTAAATGCACGTTGTTTATGTTACTTATAACTGTAATTGTGTAACATTTAAAGAGATCATTAATAATAGCAAGTGTTTTTTTAAACCTATGTGTACGTTGTTACGTTGTGTTGTTCTTTTCAGATTTTACAAACTACTGTTATGCAGCTTTATAATAATATGTCAGCAAAAAAGAGAAAAAGAAACCATGTATCCGTCCCAGTGTGTCCTGCGCTTGGTAACAAGAGTGAGTTCCTCAGAATAAGCGACATCGAAATGCGCGTTGGAGGTACCTGGAATTATATTATAGCACTCTAATCGTATAAATTGCGCATAATGCACGGATCCCGCCAGTGAATTGCAAATTGAATTGACGAACTGAACTCTACATCAAGCATGAAACAAACTGAAGCTTACCCATGGGGACCGTAACCTCGATCTAATGGACTTTATGTCTGTCTCCTCTGGAAAAACTGTCGGAAGAAATATAGGAGGCGCGCGCAGAAGTCGACCAGGTATCGTGTCAGGATCTCTCTTACAACAGGTGAACCTTTCAATCCATGGGTTTAATTAGGTGTATAGGACATTAGGACATCTTTCAAAGTTTTGTCTGTATTGTATGGGGGTAATAGTTTATACGATTAATGAATTATCGATGGCTTGTGCTATATTTAAATAGAGTACATTTTGACAGAAATCTTCCCATTGCCAGTTGCTTTGTTCCACTTAAGAAGGCATTTGAAAAAAAAAAAATCAATGCATTATGCCAATGTGTTACGCTGGCTGTTCAAACATTTAGGGGTAATGATAGTGTAACAATGGTAGCTTTGGGGTGAATCACCAATCCTTTAAAAAGTTAAAGCAATTTTCGGGAGAATTGCTTTCAGCAAACCATGTACATTACAGTATTCAAAACGGCCAAATAATGCTCTATTATAGCGCCTGAATGGTGCCAGTCAGCCCAAGTGCAATCTGTGGAAAGGCTCAGTGCCTTAAACCCCCACCTATGGAGAGGTGAATATAAAACAATTTATTTGACTCACAAGCACGGAGCTCGAAAATTGCTTCCTTTTTGCAATCATGGCAATTTGACTAGTGAAATTAGCGCTGTTAAACGTCTATTCTGCATAAACAAATTCGATTGAAATGCAAAATTGCAAGACCGCATAGAAATGTACAAAGCAAAACGTTTTTTTTTTTAAATTACAGGTGCTCGGATTTTTTACATTTGTGTTACTATTTTAGATTGCATGCTTTATTCGTTGAAACAAATAGAGGTTTATATTGTGAGCTTCTATCAAACCTGTCATAAAGGTTCCTTTGCATTACCCCAGTTTTCCTTGCAGAATATATATATATATATATATATATATATATATATATATATATATATATATATATATATATATATATATATATATATATATATATATATATATATATATATATATATATATATATATATCAAATCGTTGCATTCAATTTCAGATGGAAAAAAATATTTACCTTCGCAGGTAACAGAGACGTGTTATTTTGACATGCAAATGCAACCTTATAAAAGATTTGAACATAATGGATATTAACTATTTTGTGACTTTTAATTTGTTGATGAAATAGGCGAACATAAACCCTCTCATAAAATAAATGTTACTAGGGTTATATTTTTACATTTTAAAAGAGTATCAAAACGGGTGCCTTTGGAAAACCACATCTGTGGGGGAAATACCGCAAATGTTTGTCTCGGATATCCATTGTTTGCAGTAATTCTTTCTGCACCATCTCTGTGAATTATCTGAGATCTTTGCATTTTATCTGGGGTTAAAGGACGCCGTGAACTAAAGGAGGGAGCTAGTTTGTCAGAGAGGAAGATGAATGTTCAATCTAGAGTGCAGTGTTTTAATTAGAGCGATTATTCTGAGATTATTCAACATCCTACTGCTTTTTCAATCGGTGGTGAACTACATTGTTGGAAAAAGCGCCCAGCTCCTCGACCTGAAATTGAATCGAAAAAAGGGAACCAAACGACACCATTATAGTTAAATAATGGCATGTTGTGGTGTATTAATATATATATATATATATATGTGTGTGTGTGTGTGTGTGTGTGTGTGTGTGTGTGTGTGTGTGTGTGTTTTATGTATTTTATTTTCTGCTTGTTTTATGTTGGAGATTTATAACATGTCATTCAGAAAATGGAGAAGATTTACAACAGGATTAGTCTAGCACAGGTATTCCTGAAAAAATGCATTACATTTTATATGCAGGTGAATCGGTTTATTAACAAATGTACATCCCAATACTAAGCAATTACTTTTACTGATCAGTGGTAGTCATCACTGAATTATATCAGAATTGAAAACGGTTTGTTTAACTTGTTAATACCGATATTCTTACGATTATGCATGGTGTACATCTTCAGTACAGATATTTAGGTATGCATATCACACGTGTGTATATTAAATAGGCTACACTGAAGATGATTCAAGTGGATACGGTACATATGACATTTATTGTAGATGATGATTAAATGGCTTGAATTTTCCTGATGCTACAAAAAACACACTAAGTATTTTATCTATTCATATTGTGTTTTTTAGAACACTCTTTTTAGTGTCTGTAATAAGAAGATTATATCACTGAAGCCATTGTGGGTTCAACACAAATCTTAGATGGGATACTGAAGTACTTCACGTTCAAATACAAGCGTGTGGTACTTTTCTGGTGGCAATTAGGAGCCTATTATAAGTCATTAGATTGATCAATGTACCTTAAACAATGTGAATGATTTATTTGGTCAGAACAAAACGTTCTGCATCTATTGTAGTGATGCTGGAATCAGTCTTTGACTGAACGTACATCCATCACATCGTTAAACAACAAAAGAGCAATGATTAATCCAGGTCTATTTATAATTAAACTTCATACAAAGGCAATTCGACTTGCTTCATTTCTGTTATTAGAGCCTCGCCTTCAGTCTGTCAAAAGTCACAGGGTGCTGGAATTAAGAAACCAATGAAAGACTCGGCTGGTAGCCGAACGGATTAATTCACCTTTTACCTAAAGGCGGATAAAAAGATTTTCTGCTTTGTAAACAACTAAGCACCTAATCTGTTCTGCATAATCTTAAAAGCTCTCGTGAGCCTACCTGTTAATTTGAAGTACCTATTTTGATTGAGTTGTAAAAACATATGTAATTAAAATGCAAATTCAACAACAACAACAACTACATTAACCTGTACATTTAAATCACAGCAAAATAAACGCAGCAAAAAACAACGGTTTACAAAGGCTTATACGAACGTGTTTATATAGTGCAACAATATATTTCAAATCGTCGAATCGAGGTAGGCAGGCGATCCTGGCTAAACGCTTCAATACCTTCCCAATCCGTGGTTTAAAAAGTGCAGTTTCTAAAATGTTTGATTGAAATAATAGCCTATACAAAAACATCTTCATTTCCATCAGCTGAGATACAGACGCAGTTGAAGGACTAATCAATTCATATAGCTTACCCCTACCGATCGTTACAATGTAAGCAGAATCACTGATCCTATACACATTTAAATGGTCTATAAATGGTTATATCAAATATTAGGCAGGCTTAGTGTGCATTTCTGAAAACACCAAATCGACTGCGATTAAAGAGAAGATGACTATCATGTGAAATCACATATAGCCAAATGCTTCTTTGTATAAAATGTAATTAATCTGATAATTTATGGCGTGTGTATGTGTGTGTGTGTGTGTGTGTGTGTGTGTGTGTGTGTGTGTGTGTGTGTGTGTGTGTGTGTATGTGTGTGTGTGTGTAAGGCTAAACTCAACAAATATTTAATCAATTGTGAGTCAAATGTACTTTCCCATTTTCAGCATCTCAATGTGGACCTTCAATGGTAATGGTTAGGCATGGGATAATTTACCAGGTTTATGTTAACTTACTTTTAAAATGAATATGTATCAAGGATTAATCTTACTTAGTTTGACAAGGTATAAGAAAATATTTTCACTTCGGGTTATACATTTTGACACAAAAATAAACGTTTATTGGTACCCGATATGTTACATGTGTGTCATTTATTTCCTAAAGCTTCAGTAATTTAGGCTTTCGCCAAGCGGTCTTATTTTGTTAAATAAACCTAAAATGCATAAGAGACCAGTGCATGGATAAATACTTGAATCCCATTAGGAGTTCGACAGAAAATGTATTACCGTTCAATTAAGGTGTAGGGTTTACATACACAAACACGCTTAATTATTTGTCAAATTAAGACTATAACAAAAAGCCTTTGTTGTGCGGTTATTAAAGCCTATTTCTCCGTAGACACATTTAAAGAGATCCTGCTTATTTTTAAGACCATATGTGATCTATTTCGACTGAATCCTTTTAATCTTTACACCTAATAATAAGTTAACGTGACTTTCTGTCCACAATCTAAATTACTGATGAAATTTATTATTTTATGAGGCCTATGAGATTATAATCTAATTTCTGTGTTTTATTTGGTCATCACAGTGTTCATGTTGTTTTTAAATTTAGTGTTGCCTATTTTCCAACAGTTATTATTATTATTATTTTTTTTTATATTATAAAGGTTTGTATTCAACATTGGTATATGTGTAAGCGTCACGTGATACTGGATGATATTTCGAACTATGTGACGTGTAATTGCAATATAATGCTTTAAACAAGCAAGCACAAATCTATTGGATAAGGTAAGTCACCTCACGCAATAAACATATTTTATGAATCATGAAGACAGCAACAAAATAAATCTATAGGCCAGCATACATAAACACGAATCTACTAGAACAGCCATATCTTTTGAAGCCATGCATTATTTAAAGGACTACGCAATTTCTTCAAAAAACAAATCATTAATTGAACATAGCCTACATTATATTTTATACATATAGCTACTATTAAATTGCATACCAATCAAACTCGAAATTCTCCAAATTGTTGCATGTCTGAATAATCAAAAAGCAAAGATGACCAAGTTTTATAAGTATACTGGCGTTAACAGTAATTCAACCGATTTTCCATCATTAAAATGAGAGCAATCTAATACAATTGTCCATATTGCCATGGTGAAGAAGTGCTAAAACAACATACAGGAGTATTCACTGCATGCAGATAATGCCCAAGGACTTGAACATTAATAAAGAGCAGTTCGTTGAAGTGTGGATACCCACCCTCATTTCAATAACGATGTATCAAGCTATCTGGAATAACGCGTCAAAAGGGTTCAGTTTGTGTGGTTTATGGGCAGATGTCATTCTTGGGATTTAATCACATAAACCATTAAGAACTAATGCTAATAAAGAATAACAAAAACAGCTACTTTTACAGCCTTTTTGGAAGTCAAAAGGCAGTGTTTTCAAATCGCATTCACTTTAATATTTTCTGTAAACCGTTGAACTAATTCAAATAAATATTTAGTTGGGTTTGCGTCTGTATTTTTTCTGGTTCTTGAACAATAATGTACAAACATGATATATGATATGAAACAATTTAAGTAAACAATATGACAAAGTATCATGTAAGAAATGTATTTTAATTTATTTCACACAATAACTGCATGCTTCCAATTAGTATTACGTGTACAAGTAACCTTGTTTTTTTATGTCTGAATTTTGCTGGACATGAACATTATTTTCTTAAAATCTAAAAAGGTTCAAGTTTATCGTGATTAAAATACAGAATACATTAAAGAATTGAGTAGTAATCAGATATCATTTACATATGAACATGGTCTAAAGCCATGCTCCTCAATACCGTAGAGCACACATACTGTATTCTATTTGTTCATGAGCTCCCAACTGTGGTTTTGTGGGAGCTGAAGTAAAGAACAAACAACATATTACATCAGCAACACCAGACTTAACCCTTTGTCTTAGCCCCGTAACATATGCAGTCGGAAATCATGTTGGAACCCGGGTCCCAGTCTGAGTGCATAATTAATGAATATATGTAAAACTAAATAAATAAATGTCGTGCTCTCATGTATACTCAATAAAGGAGTACCTTTTTAAATGATATAACTTAATTTCGACAAAAAGAATTCAGGACTGGAATGGTTAAAGACCCGTATTCTACCCCCTTGCTTCCTCATCTAACACTGATTACTGTGGTTTTCGTGTGTGACAGACACAGCTCTAACTAGAGTAGCTTACTATTGTTCTTTCTCTTATGTCTGACAACAAACTATGAAGGTGGATCGGTACATCTCTTATTGGGGAAATCATGCTATAGATACTATAAGTGATTATTTCCTTAAAGCATTCCACTCCCATTTCCTTTATTCTTGATGATTCTGTGTTATTATTATTATTATTATTATTATTATTATTATTATTATTATTATTATTATTATAAGGCTGTCTTTGGGTTAGTAACAAATGTCTGAGGCAAATAATTGTAAAACTGTGTTGCCTGAAAACAGCATTTGTCAATATTGAGTTAAATGAAAAAATAGTTTTCATAAAAATGATCCAAACAAGGCATCATGAGTGCTTGATCATAAAAAGGTATTTTATTCAATTATTGTAGGTTAAGAACAAACCACTTTGTATTTCATTGAACACTAACTTAGATTATACAAATTACTAAACTGAGTTTACCATCTTTAAAAACAATGTTAAAACATAACTATACACTTTGTTTAGGCTCTACAGGATAAATAGATGTTCAAAAGCCAGCTGTTACAAATTATATCAGCTGAAATAGGTTCAATGAGTACCATGTAAGCCATGTACCCTGTGTGAGTTACATACACAGCTGGGCAAAAGTCTTAGACATGTTGCATTTTTTTTACTCATTATGAGGCTTACTCAAAGCCTCCACTAGTATAATCTTGACTTGCATAAAGAAAGAAAAACATTGAGTGAAATAGCTTGCATCACTCAATTTTCAAGGTGTCGTATCCGAAGCATAGTCAACAAGTACTGAGCAACTTCATCTGTAATTGATAAACCCCAGGACTGGAAGACACCAAAAGCTGTCTAGCAAGGATGAGCAACACTTGAAGATAATATCCTTAAGGAATAGAAAGAAGACAAGCGTTGAATTGACAACAGAACTGGCAGAAGGCACAGGTGTAGTTGTCCATCCATCAACAGTCCAAAGCACCTTTGACCATCCTTCCATAGTCCAATTTCTGTGTTCTTGTGCATATTTTAGCTTTTTAGTCTTGTTCCCCTTTCGTAACAGAGACATTCTTACTGCAACACAGCCTTAAATCCTGATTTCAAGAGTGACCTTACTGTTGATTTGATAGACAACAACACCTGTGCCTTCTGCCAGTTCTGTTGTCTCTTTCTCCACAAGAATATATCCAGCATTCAATGGGTTTCCCCACCAGGCAGGATGTTAAGCCTGGATGTGTACAATAAAATGATGAAGAGATAAAGGCGTCTGTCAACTAAATAAATAATAACAATAATAATAATTACATTTGAGAACAGGAATAATTTGCAAGCTGACACATCTTTGCAAGTAAATATTACTGCAGACTGACCCCCATCAGTTTCTCTGATATAGCATAGAAGTGGAAACAATGGTCACTGATGCTCCCCGGACAATTTAAACATACTGCAGTCTTGTCAGGTGTCTTTTAATGTGTTTTGGAATTTGAAAATAAAAATATTTACGTTTTACTTTATTTTATGTATTTGGTGCGATTTCCAAATAGGTCCATAGCTAACACTAGCGGCAATGCCATTATAAACTACAGTAGTCAACATATGGAACAAATATAAAACGATTTCTTTAAATATGCTACTGACATTCAGCAAGCAAAACTATACAGCCCGATTGCCAGCCCTTTGACTGGTTGTCCTTGCTTCAATGACGCAACGTTCGTGGGATAAACTTGAAGTTGCGTGCCTTTCACGTTTTCGGTGTTTGACCAATAGGAGGCACGATTATGTTGATTTTCAGGTCAGGGGGCGGGTCTCACCCTTTCTCTTTCAGGTTCTCTGCAAAGAGAGTACGGTGTGCATGGTTGTACAGTATTTAATATTTGTTCATAACTCCGGAACAAACTAGATTTCAAGGTGACGTTACACGTTTTCCAATGTATGTTATGTAACAATAGTCAATTCGTGTTTCCAGACGTGTGTTTGTAATGATATTATTACATGTCGGCATTGCTGGCGGTCGGCAGAGATGAATGGAAGCAGCAGGCCGCACTTCCCTGTGCAGGCTGAGCCTGGACTGAGTTTGCCACATGGGTTTCTATCGTAACTCAACTGATAAAATCTAATGTATCATCGTTGCTTGCTACCCGGGGTTTATGTAACAGACTCCTGTCCAAGCCGAAGTGCTAATTACTGCCATTGAATCCATATCTAAATGTTGTAATTCATAAACGTAGTAAATATAGAAAGCAGCAGGGTCAGCAGCGGATACAATTTCAGCTCCCAGCTGCCTGTAGCTTATTTTAGTAATGCTGGTCGTGCTTCAGTTATTTCACTGGGATCCCAGTTCAGTACTGGTGCATTCCCAAATCCTATTTGTTCTCAAGGAATGTATTTATGTCAAAGTCTGACTCGGTTTTATATATATATGTGTTGACATTACTTCTGAAAACATGTCTCCAAAAAAGGTAAGTCCGTTTTACATGATGTACTGCACCAGCATGCAGATGCGTATTCATTATTTGGTCTCTGCTGTTTCAGATGCCTCCGAAGAAAGGGGAAGAACCAAAGGCACTTCCACTTATTGGGAGATTCGGGACCAGTTTGAAGATTGGAATTGTTGGATTGCCAAATGTTGGGTATGTTGGTACAGTATGAATGTTATAAAAGTAAACACTTATTACATGATGTGGAAGTAGGTCAGTCTTATCTCATTGACACACCATGTAGTTCTGTTCTTGATTCTAGTTTGTTACCCAGATGTAGTAGACTAAATTCAATCTAAAGGAAAAAAAAAACTTTAATATGGGTGAGTTGAAAGTTTATACTCTATAGGTCGAGCAACAGACCGAAATGCACTTGTAATCTCCACAGGCTGTAGACTGTGTGCTACTTCAATGAGTTATTTATACTAGATTGTAATTTAACATGAAGATACATGCTGTTTTATACTTTCATATTTCTCTAATATAATATCCCCCAATCAGTAAATGTAAGTGCATATTCATCCAAATATTGAAATTGATTAATTATTGAAGCAATAAGAGGGTACATTGGAGCATACAAAAAGATAACAGACTTTAGATTGTATAAAATCTGAGATGGAGTCAAGGATTTTGTTCGAGAGTGAGTCTCCAAGCGAGAGTGAGTCTCCAAGCAAACTGTATGTGTTCTCTATTTATAGCTAATATGAAATGTGACTGGGTCTTTTAATTGTTTTAGTCCTGTTTTTTTTTTTTTGTAACGATAACTGACTTTTAAAAATGTATAATTACCATTAAGTGCCACTTCCACTCACTGAGTAAGACTTCACTTCAATTGTCAGTCATTTGGCTCGGCTTCAAGCTGCTTCTGCTCCCCTTTGTGTCATTTGTTTGTCCAAGCTGTACAGTATCGAATGATTTGGAATCCCAGCGGAAGTGAATGATGTGAGATTCCACCATAACTATTTGTTTTACATGATGATACTTGATGACCTGTTTATTTCAAGAAATATATTTTGCATTTGAGATTATTAAAGCAAGTGAATGTAGTTTGTATTGTACCTTGGCATCTGAACATACTTCCTCATTCCATTGAAATCATGTGATAATGTGACCTTTCAACTCTACTGCCCCTCCTACTTTACATATATATTGAGAGAGAGAGAGAGTGTAGGAAGGGCTGGTAGATTTTAAAGATCACATTGTCACATGATTTATAAGAAAATATATATGTTCTTAACTCTTTAAACATGCCTTCACTGTAATTTCCACTTGGAGAGACTGGGTTTGAAAAGCCTAATACCTCCAATGTTGCCATTTCCTTCTAGTGTTAACTCCTTTCTGCATGGTGTTGCTGGCAGGAATGGATTTGTCAAGGATTCAAGTCAGTTTCCACAGTCTTTAGCACTGAGGATAGTTACTCCACAACTGGCAGGCATCCCAGCATCTCTTCCCTAAACTGTCACTGTTGTGGTACAACAGATATAACTGCTGCCATTTCATAAGCCTTGGTTAAGTTTATTTTAGTGAATGTCTTAATGTCACCTGTTACAAATATTTTATTATATTTTATGCAGGAAATCAACATTTTTCAATGTCCTAACAAAGAGTCAGGCATCCGCAGAAAACTTTCCCTTCTGTACTATCGATCCAAACGAGAGCAGAGTGCCTGTACCTGATGAACGCTTCGATTATCTCTGTGAATACCACAAACCAGCCAGGTAACATTTATTAACATTTATTGCTTGTAATATGTTTCTGTGTGTAGCAGGTTAGGTAGCACTGGAAAAACAATTACGTTACAGGAATTTGATGTAATAAATTGTAATATCCTTAAAGACAAGAATCCTTTTTTTAAATCAATTAATCATATTTAAGGAATCTAAAGCTGAACTGAATAGTTGGTTTGTACTTGATTTGTATTAATGTGTGATTTATTTTACTTTTTTTTTTTTAAGCAAAGTCCCTGCATTTCTTAATGTGGTGGATATTGCAGGACTCGTCAAGGGAGCCCATGCAGGACAAGGTCTGGGGAATGCTTTCCTGTCGCACATCAGTGCCTGTGATTCAATTTTCCATATGACACGTTAGTATACTATTTGTTTGTTACAATCCAATTAGGTGTTTCATTGATGTGATGCATATCCCCAGTGACACAGAGGTATAATAATGGAGGCTCCTATGCAAATGCATGTCATCCTTACATTTGAGTACATCTTGAGAACCACTCATCCATGTTCCTTAGTGCAAGTTCTTTAATCTATTGTAGGTGACCTAGTTGAGTGGTAGCATCTGATTGGTTGGTCTGTGTTTCCAAAACAACTTGAATTTTACTAAACTTTTAGTTTGTCATCTATGCTCAACATAATGTGAATATTACACTATGAATATTTTTGGCTGTGCTATTTTAATGATCCTTTACATGGCCATTTTGTAATACAAGTTTATTCTTGATTTAAGTCATGTTGACCTAAAATATTTGGAACACACTTTCTCGTTTTGAAGCACTAACCACCTACAAAGAACTGTAATCTAATTATTCTAATTTAGTGAGTATGAGTGCTTTCTATGTGAGCAGACTTTTTAAAGAGAAAGTACACATGAATTGGGATTAAACATTCAATTCTGACTGTTGCATGATCAACAGGCATCCTCGTGAATATGCCCTTAATGTTTGGGTCAGAATTTCAACTAGACCTGGGATTACATTTGAATGATCCTTATAACTTTCTTGGTATTATTTGGTACTTTCAAAAGCCTCCATAAAGACAGTGGGTCCTCCAAGGATAATTAATGAACTGTCATATGTCCTTGGAAGGATTTTGAAAAACCTGAATAGCCTGATTTTACTGTAAATGAACATAGTCTCATTTGAAATACTCATCAGTAATTGTACACTGTCCTTTTTCATGAAACTTCAGGATTGGACTTTTGTGTTAAAGCAGATAAAAGTAGTCTTGTCATATTGGGGAGAAAATACAATTGCAATGAATGTTATGGGTGTCCACTATATCTATCTATCTATCTATCTATCTATCTATCTATCTATCTATCTATCTCTCTCTCTCTCTCTCTCTCTCTCTCTCTCTCTCTCTCTCTCTCTCTCTCTCTCTCTCTGCCCTGTTTGGTGGGAATTATTGGGATGGTGACAGATATCTGTTATCTTGGACCTTGTAATGAATCACTCAGTCAGCAGTTTTTGTGTGCTTTCTCAGAAAGTCAGAAAGTTTGGTGATGCCTTGCTTTCTCCCCTAATGGTGACATCAAATCGCAGGGTATTTCTTCAGCCCTGTTCAGACGAACACTGCATTAAAGCTTCCCATAGCCATTGTATAAAACCAAGAGGAGAGCACCTTTTTCATTATTGTATAGGGACAAATATTATTGAGGCAACATAATAGTGTTTTATTTTTCATCATTGCTTGCTGTAGGCAAGCAAATCCCAAGATAAAAATCTATAAGGCATTTTGAGCAAATGTTTTTTGTAAATAGTCTTTCTGTTTCAATGATTTAGTTATTAAAAGGTTAAGTAAAAAGGCTTTCTTTGTTATTGCCACTTACAAGCCACCCCCTGCCTCAGATATATAAGCACACCGATTCCAGCAGAATGCTTATCAATTGTCAACCATCAGTGGCAGCATAAAAATTACTTGTAGTACTCCCTTTGCTAGAAGTTCTTTTGTGTCTCTGACATCATCTTTGTTTTACACAATTAAAGTGTTACACGCTAGAATAATTTAAATTGCAAGTGTTAAGTGGCGATGGAGTCCTTTTTTAAAAATAGCTGAATTTGTTTACTGATTGTGTGCAGCTATTGACTTTTCTGTGATGTGAAAAGGCTCTGATTAGTCAGACTGTTTCTTAGCGCTGGCTGTGCCATACAAATATTCAGTATTTTCTGACAATACAGTGCTTTCTTCTTTTATGATTGTCAAATATTGATGTTGGGGGAATTTTATGAACAATGTTATAATAATTTTTTGTATTATTTTACTGTTGGTAGTTTTTTTTCAGTGAAATTTGTATTTATTTTAGCATTACTAGCTACATGTTTATATATTCATGTGTTTGCATACATTTTCCAGTGACAGGAAAAAGAAAATGGTGGGGGACTGACAGAGGGTTGGAATTGGAAATATATCAAAAATGTTTGTAGGGAATTACACATTGTGTAAGGACATTCATTTTTGTCCATATTTATCACACCACATTTGTGTGTACATAAAAGGAATTTTCTTTGTTTTTCAGTTTTATCTTGGAGTCTTTTCTGGTCTCAAGACCTAAATCTAGTAATTTTTGTATATATCAGCTAATGCTATTAAAAGGTATCAATCCCCTTATTGTACATCAGTAATGCTTTTATAAATTCTTGACATACTGTGTTTTTTTAAGTTGTAGCTGAACCTTTTGGAAAAGTAAGTAAAGTTGTCTTTGTCATCATACCAAAATTAGTGTGCTGTTTTATCTGCTATTAATCAGTACATAAACACACTTGAGGTGTAATGCTTGATTATATGTTATGTGAAAGAATAAATCTATCAACCTAAGAAGTGGGATTGGCTTACTTGAGTATTTTTAATAAGAAGGAAAGGCAAGAACTTAAATTGCAGTGAAATGTCTGACCACTTGAATTATCAAAACCAGTCATCATTGCATATTTACTGTTATAGCTGTGGATCATGTCTGTTGCACAGAACCGTACCAGAATGACATAAAACCTTATTTTTCAGTGGAATTAAATGACGTTACAGTATTTGTTGAATGATCAATGACAAACATGCTGCAAAGGCTTCACAGTGGGAGAAATAAAGAAACTAACAGTTTTCACTAAAAAGTAATTTGTTGGAAGACATTTACAGTACCTCTGTTTTAGAGCTTGAGGAGATTCTATACAGCAGTAATTGACTTGGGTTCAGCGATTGCCAGAACTGTGAGGTTCTTGTGCTTTGTTTTAACCAAGTGGTAGGATTGAGTTTGGGTCAAAGCCCCCCAATGTGTTATAGAATTCAATACCTGTATTTAGCACCTTTCATTTTAAATCCTTATTATAATTACAGTTCCTGTTTGTAGCGCAGTCCTTTTGAACCTTCTATGGTATACCTTGAAAGGTTGTAATTAAAGGCGAAAGATTTTGCTACACATTATTTTGCCTCTCGGGACAAAAATATTATTTTCCCTTTTCTGCTTTCCCTTGTTTTACCTGGATGCTTCCATATGATGAATATTTATATAAGAAGTCAGTCTTTTTTTTGGCAAATTCCTGGTGATTCTAAAATAGTAATAACAAACTAGTGTTTTACGTATTAGGAGGTTTAGCTTGGATAAGCAAATTTATAAATACAAACAATAGTACTTGTTTAAAAATAATAATTGTTAAAGTAAAACAAGAAAATCTTGATCTTAGTATTATGTAGCTTTTGAGGTGAAGTATATGCTTATTTTTCATATAGATTTGTATAATTTATTTTTTTATTTCCATTGTGAATAGATTTAGGTGCAGATATAAATATTGGATGTGCTTACAAGATACCTCCTGAAATCTTTTTAGTCTTAGAAATCTTGAAAACGGATTCCCTAAATACATGGCAAAAGAACTCCATTAAAAAAATGAAAAGAAAGCTTTCCAGCATAGATGATCCCAGTCAGTGTCAGTCAGGGATATTGTCAGGGATGTTGGTGGCACTGCCAAAGAACAAATTGGAAGCGTATACTTCTCTTTTCTTTGCAGGGGACTGTTGAACTATCCAAGACTTTTTCCACTGTCTCTCTGACTCCAATTGTGGTGGTTTTATATAGGCAATCAAAATGAATACAGTTTCAGTTTGTACATAATTTTTTCATTTGCTGTACAGTATCACTAAGCCTGTCTTTATCCTCAGTTAAATACTGTGGTTATATTTTCACAGTTTCTTCTGATATAATGTTTGTTTAATATCAGTAGTTAATTGAGATCATAAACTGTTTCCAGAAGGGATGGAAATGATGCATTTAAAAGCTTTGCGCTGTTTTTTTTAAAATTAATATTAAAGCAATGTCTGTTTTGTTCTGAATAGTCTTTAGTTTAGGATTACAAATGGTGTCATTTTTAAAGAGATGTTAAAATATCAAACCCATGTTGATTAAGCTTGGATAAAAAATTGTTTTATGAAATTTTTGAAAATCAGTAGCAGTGTTGAGTTATACAGTAGGTCCAACTAATAAATAAATATATTTTTTTTAAATCTTCAGTGAACTGTACATTGATTTCTTAGAGCAAGCATTTTATAATCAGACAAATGTAAAATATTACTTTGCACGCATCAGTAACACAAATACTTAGTAAATTAGGAGGTAACTTGAATTCTTTCTCTCTTTGTGTTCTTGGAATGTTGACAGTTGAAGCTTGGAGTCAGTAGTCATGCGACGTAAAGTGGAGGGAAGATTTGTTTACTTAATTGTTTTAAACATTAATACTTTAACAGCGGACCAAGTCAACAACTAAAGCAACTGCAAGGTGACAAACCTACTGTCCTTGTTTAGGTTCCTCTTCTCATCACCATGATTGCAGACTTCCTGACCCTCAGGGGATGAGGCTTAGGGAATGCTTAACATTTTCTAGAGTACATTTGAGCTTTTCAATGGTGTCTTGGCTTGTGTCGTGGTATTTTGGCATGAGAATCAACCAGTACGATTATACCTGAGCCATAACAGGTGTACAACTGGTTTTAGATGGAAGATGCAAACTGGTAATAGTGTGGGACTTCATGTAAGTGATGTTGTAGCTCAGAGTTGTTTAAAAGCTGCACATGATACCAGATCTAGGGTTTCCTTTGGGAGTTGGTGCTTGTTTTGTCTATGAATGCTCACCAGCTGTCTTGACAGCTTTACTAAATAGGCTATTACAGAGTTAGAACACCCTGTGATGTTCACTACACATGCATTACCTTTTGTTGTTTCCCATGCTGCAGCATGGCAATATATCATTCAACATAATAACAATTTATCTGTTATTTGGGGAATCAAAAAACAACAACTTGATCTTAAACTTCATTTGTGCACTTGTCAGTGTACTGAATGTGTGTAGAGGGCAGTCTTTTCTCTGAAAAACCTACTTCAGGTTGCTTGACCTGCAACAACAGCTATGCTGTAATTGAAATGAATGGCTGTTTGTTGATGTTGCACCTCTTTCTGAGGTCAAGTGTTCCCAAAAGTCTTATATCCGTTTAGCAAGCAATGCATAATGTACTAAGCTGTTTAGGTAACACAAAGCAGATAAATACTGAATTTAGTTTATGATTTCTTTGAATTTGAACCTTAACATTTAGCACTCAATCTTGAACTACCTAATGTTACTTTAGGTAAGGTAGTCTAAGACTACTGCTAGTATGGGTCTGTGAAACCAGCTGACAGTGAGTGGTTACAGTAAAATTGACACGCTTTGAAAAATCAGCCCATAGTGTTCAAATTATGTTAATAATAATAATTGGAATAAGTCTTTTGCACATAGCATTCATCATCAGCATTTGGGATTTATATTTGCCTTTAGCAGAAACTTGTGACAAAATGATGTATGTTACGTTTTCATTGCCTTTTGAAAGATGTTCATGCAGTTAAAATAAGCATTTTGATGCTGGTTGAATTAAGAATTTGTGTCAGTCTCTTCTCATCATGGATGATTAGACTAAAATGTCTGCTTATCTTGACTTGAGATCACCGCAGCTTCAGATAACATGCTTCGTGATTGAAGGTTGAAATATTTTGAATTCTAATAGGCAGCCAAAAGAATTGCCTGAAATAGACTGTAAAATTTCAAGGCTTCCTTTTCCATCTGCTGTGAAAAGAGCCATTGGGAATGGCTGAGCTTGATGATCATAGAATTACTGGATGGCGATTCTAAACCCCTCAAAAAGAAGTTGCTATGGAGATCCAGTTCCAAACTGTGAAATGATTCATCTTTGAAAGGCTTGAGGGGCTGAAAGCTGAACACATCATTGTTCAGGTGGCCATCGGTTAGGACATTGCTGGTGCCTGTGCAATCAGCACTCCTACGGTTGTTCAAGATCTAAAAAGGTTTGTTCTTTGAATGATGTGGGACAACAGTGATGTACATAAGATAGCTTCTTTCAATCATAGCCTACTCAGCCCTTCTCTTAAAATGCAGTGAAGAAAATAAAAAGGATTTTTTTTTTTTTAAAGCTTGTGCTGTATTCATTCTCTAGCTCAGTCACACAACAGATGTATAAATTGGAAGTTTCATTCTGTACTCTCAAAATAATTGACTTCCTCATTTTATATATTGTATGTAATAAAATAGATGTAAACATGGTAACATACCAAATCATAACATCCTGTATTTCAGGAATCAAAACATTCAGCCGATCGTCCCCTCAGATGGTGCTTTTCAAATGTATTTAAGATGATTATAAATAGATGGAATCATGGAGTGCCTGTGTTGCATTCCCTGCACTGTGATCACTGTGAATTACAGAATGTACTAGTGACTTTATTTCCTTTCCTATCTAATTGTGTCTTCCTGTCTGTTGTGGATTCAAATTCAACTCTTCTGTTTGCAGTGTCTTTTACAGACCACAGCTTAACAACTCGATCCTTAAAGCTCCGAAAAATATAGCGTTACACGCCCCCGTGTTGCTTCAACTGTTTAAATAACGTACCTGTAATTTCTTTTCATTGTTAACATCCTGACAATGTTTTACACTTCTAACTTTAAAGTATGTTTCAAAGCTGCTTTTCAAAATGGCCACTCTAGTGCAC
This sequence comes from Acipenser oxyrinchus oxyrinchus, assembly GCA_030684275.1. NCBI lineage: Eukaryota > Metazoa > Chordata > Actinopteri > Acipenseriformes > Acipenseridae > Acipenser > Acipenser oxyrinchus. The sequence goes on from CM060258.1 coordinate 38,188,327, forward strand.
TGATAGTGTAAGGATTATTGCCCATATTGTCATGTCTGTGTGTTTTTTTTTTTTTTTTTAATATAATCGCTCTTCCTGCAGTGATTTAGAGGACAGATCTCAAACCCCAGTGCACTAGAGCGGCCATTTTGAAAAGCGCTTTGAAACAGATTTTAAAGTTATAAGTGTAAAAAGTTGTCCATGTTAACAATGAAAAGAAAAATGAAAAGTACGTTATTTAAACAGTTGTAGCAACACGCAGGGACGTATAACGCTGTATTTTTTCGGAACCCCGCTAATTACTCTTTAAATTCAGCTGCTCAGACCTCTGAATTATGTTGCACAAACTATACTGTGTATAAACAAAAAATAATAGTACAAACCATTTTATTTTAGTGAATGAGTTAGTGAATCTCGTAAGAAAAGTATAACCTTTTACTGCTGTATGTAGCAACAGGAGCACGTTGGTTTAGTTTCCAGAGTAACAGAATGACATTAAAGCTTCATAGAAGGAGGTAGCTTCTGCTTATTGCAAAGACGGTTACACTATTATAAAAATACCAGATAAATTACTGGTTTGTGGCTTGTGTTACAACATCATTAAAACAAAAAAATTGTGCAAGTAGTGTATATTTGTTTGGTATGCTATTTCCTCAGTTTACATGTGATAACATGTAAATGATGTCCACGATACCGTAATGCTGTAATTTGTAAAAGCATATCGGTGACATGTTGCCTTTGAATATTACTGAAACCAGTTTAAACATAATTGATATGGATCTGGAATGTTTATTTTTGTCTCTACTCATTTTGTAGTAAATGGCCATTGAACTGTACTTCAAACGGACAACATATTTTATAATATAGATTTTTTTTCAACTAGAAAAACTACTTCCGCACTCTGTAAAACAGTTGTTACTTTGTCTTGTGCAAAGCTCTGATCTTTTGTAAATTACAGGTATGATGAGAGAGAGTGTGAGAGCTACAGTACAGTATGTCTTTAATTCAGACATTTACTCGAGGGGCTAAATAAAAGGCAATGCTATGCTGCCTATATACTTAAAATTCATTCCTGCACCAAGAAAATATTTTCTTATTTACCTTCATGGAATTTAGGCTACTGATCCATAAATACTGTACCTGTATTAACAACCAAAAATGTGAAAGCATACAATCATTTTTAATGCCTGTTTAAAATACTGGAACTTTAAAATGCTGCTGCTTCACAATGTTGTAGTACAACAGGAGAGATTTATTGCAGATTCCAGGAACAATGGTTGATTGTAGTTGGACCAAAATGGAAGAGTTGTTGATTGGGAAGTCATCAACACTCCACCCTAGCCTATTGTGAAAGTTCTAAAGCATTGTAATATTAAATGCTCTTTTAAAAAATAAAATAAAATAAAACATATTCCCAATTAGCAAAAAGTTGAGTTCTTTAATATAATATAATGTTACTGTTAAGAGGATACTAAATTCACACTTCGATTTACATAAATGTAAAACTGGCTTCACAATATCTTTAAACAGATCTAATTTGTTTGTTGTAAAAGAAAAGCATCACATTTATAAATCTAGCATATGATGTTCTGGTAGAAAATATGTTGCTAAGTTTCATTGACAGAAGGCTCTTGAGATTCTTTTGAAGGTGAAGGCTTTTGTTCAGTCAATAAAGGCACACCTGCTATTGGTCTTTTTAAAACGTACAATAACTGGAGTGGTAAAATGTTAAATGCCACGATAGACTTGACTTCTGGAGCCAGTTTTTTTTTTTTAACAGGCTTCCTTGTGGCTTTGTTTGGCGCCACAGTCTTCTGAGTGCCGTCTTCTTCAAGGCCTGACTGGATGCAGTCGTTAAGGCTCTAATTGTGGAGATTTCCCCTTCTTTTCTTATGCGTAGAGCACTGCTATTAAGGCTGAATGGAGATGGTGTGAAGTATGGGTTAAATTGGGTGAAATTAAAGCAAATTACTTTAGAATGACAAACTCTGAAAATAGAAGCTCTCTGTAAATGCAGTGTGCTTGATGATTAGCTGCTGTAGATCAAGTATAATAGAAATATATTTTTTAATGCAAATTTGCTTATGTAATTAAACAAGGGTTGCTGTCTTAGAGCACTTTTTTGTATAGCTTTTAACTCTGATCATTCCTGAAATAAGATAAGAACATACAGTAAGAAAAGTTATGAATAAGAGGAGGCACATCAGTGCTCATCCGTCATGTTAAAATACTTGCAATGCTTTGTACTACTACTACGACTACTACTACTACTACTACTACAACAACTAATAATAATAATAATAGTCATTATACATAGGCAGGTTTATGATTTTAAGGTTTTAACCAATAAGCACAGATAAAACAATAACATTCAAGGGGAAATGACTAAACACTTAATAGCAGTTTAATATTTATTTCAGACATAATGTATGTATTGGTTTCTAGTAGTGAACTATTATCACTTTTACAAGGCGATTCAATATTTGAAAATAGTCCCGATTACGATTAGCAATTATTCTAATAACATCATTCTTAAGGGGAAAAAAGTCGCAAAAAGGTTGATTTAAATGTTTTTTTATTTCTAGTTAAGAACTACAATAAAACGTCAATAATGTTTCAATAGCACTTTCAAACCTACAGCATGCATTATATTGAAGTGAATAATAATAATACATGGCTGGCAGTTTATTAACTCATTAAATATAACCCAGTACAAGAGTGGCAACCTGAAACAAAATTATAAAAAAATAATTGAAATTACAATTATTTTTATAATATTTTGTTTCAAGTTGCCATTCTTTCTTATGTTTCATTTAATAATTACTAATTATTAAATGAAATGTAATACAAGAGAGTAATTTGACACATTTTTGCTTTTATTAAAAAAATATATAATTTCTTAACCTGTCAAACTAAAATGAGAAACCGAGTGAACAGTAATAGATGCAATAACTCTGGGTAGCTCCCTTATAAATACATATTTATATCGAAATCCATGAACCTTCGGTTTCGAGGGTGATTGATCTGACTTGGACTGACCCCATATTTATATAATGCAATATCTGCTGCTTCTCTCTTGCTGAATGAAACTTTATTAATAAAGTTATTGATAGATGTGTAAAGAAAATAAAAATTGTTTGTATTTATGAACTTACAAGTATTTAAAAACTTGCTCACCTTCTTTCTCTGACCAGTATTTATAATGAAGAGTTCTGATATGCTATGCTCCCTGTATGTTTTTGTTTGTGACACATTTTGTATGCATTATGGGAGCTTTAACAGGAGAGCAGATCTAAAGGTTCACGTGGACTTCAGATCCCAGAGTGAGAGCAGCTTCAGTGGTTGCCTGACATGAACCACTGGAATGCGAAACTAACTTTTATGATGAGTGACCATTAAGAAGATGTGAAGTTTTATCGTATAATAAGCAATCGAAATTGTGCAGTTTATTAATCGTTCTAGTCGGTTTCTGTGTTTAATTTAATGATTGGAAATTAACCGTGTTTTAGATTAATCGCTCATCACTATTGGTTTCTTGGATGAGATCCTTTTTTTTTTTTTTTTTAATCAAATCTTTTATTTGAGGAACAATATAACTTCATTTTCTTTTATCCCCTCTCTGGGTGGCAACCTCCCTCCCAAACCACCCTATAAAGGACCTCAGGGACCTAGTTCAGTCAATAGTAGCTGGGTATAGATTTATTACAGATCTGATGGAATCTGCAGCCACTTTCCAGGCCTGAACAGTCCCCTCCCTGGCTCCATGGACCCAGGCTATAGAAAGTTCCAAGTAAATGATGTCAAGAAAAGCGAGGGTCAGTGGCACCATGAAAGGGAGTGCGGAGGCTGCCAGCAAAGTACCATCATTTTTTTTAGCGGCTGTGAGGCCAGCTAACCAGATCCGTTTCTGCTGCAGATGGGTCAAAAGAAGAGTCATCATTCAATAGTAGAACCGTAAGAGAGCGAGGAATATCTTTTTCAAGAATATTCGACAGTTGAAGATACCCATTCCTAGAATGCTGCCACGTCCGGATACTCCCAAAACATATGCAAGAAAGTGCCCATGGCTCCCTGTGGACAGAGTGATAGCCATTTATCAATTATGTTACAGTATGTGAACACATTTTGAACAAAGGAATTTATTTTGAATATTTGCCCCAACACCATCATTTTAATTTAAAAATAAAAACAACCACTAATACAGTTTTCTATAAACAGTGTTGATCAAGTTTTTAATGGTATTTTGAAGCCTATCATCTATGATGCCACAAAATAATGTTGCATGATATTTTATGACTACTATTAAACTGCTGAGCTTTACAATGATTTATTTTAAAATCTATAAAACAGGTCAGTTTTAAGATGCAGCATCGAAAATGCATTCTGCACATTTTGGTAGCTTAAAGTTCATACATGGACATAGCATACAATAGCAAATCTTCAGACCAATCAGTGCATACATTTAGAATTGTAAGTTGTAGCAGCAAAACAATAATTCCGCTGATTAGCCCTTTTCCGTTTCTTGTAAGTGAACTGTTTATACTGTTAAGTACCTCTGAAAAAGAAAAAAAGCCAAAACAGCCCTGATTAGTCAAAGAGTAACTAGATAACTTAATTTTAGCAAGAGAATGAATTGCTTGATAACAGCCTACGCCGAAATGCAGTGGTACTGTTCAGCTGAATGCATAACAAACTTATTGGATCTTTCTGATTTATTTATTATTATTATTATTATTATTATTATTATTATTATTATTATTATTATTATTATTTCTTAGCAGACAACCATATCCAGGGAGCCTAAGTTGTATGGGTGTAACAGTAATCGCCTCATTTCTTTATTATATTGCCAATATGGTACTTTATACCAAATTTCCAGACTATATATATATATATATATATATATATATATATATATATATATATATATATATATATATATATATATATATTACACACATACACACATAGTGAAATCAGTCATTGTTTAGAGAGTGGAAAAGTGAACGATCCACATTGTATAACTAGAGTAGTCTACACTTTGATTACTAAATTGGTGCCACAGGTACAGAAACAAGATTTATTTTTTTAATCTTTTATATATAATTCTAATTTGTCCGTAAAGTTTGCTGCACAACCGCAGTATGTCCAGCTATATTCTGGGCAAGGTTATAATAAAACACTTGCAAAAATGTTGTGTTAGAATCTCCTAGTGCCAAGAAGAGAGAAAAACCTGGTTAGTTGAATATAAGTCTGGTATGAATGTTTCGGCTTCACATTTGGTATTGATAAAATGAGAACCGCTTTTGCCCCCAACAGTTCTGGAGGACCTCTTAATCGTTCACATCCTGGAATGCCTGCGAGTGTCCATCTAACAGACTGTTTGAATACTTGTTTATGTTGAGGTTTGTAGCATCCCATTTTGTTTTCTTTTCAAATGGTTGTGAATGTAACCCTTAGTGTACCCACTCCCTGAGCCGACAGTAGGGTCAGGCTCTGAACATATGGTGAGTTTCTTGATCTCCACTCATTGGGAGAGAGTTCCACTCAGTGATGTGGTGAGGAATTGCCTCACTGAGGAAGGGTTAAAAAAAAAAAGAAAAAAAAAAAAAAAAAAGAAGACACCAAAGAGTGCTGTGCGGGAGGCTGCCTGCTGACATGCTACTAGCATGTTGCCACTAAAAGCAATTGCAAAATAATACATAGAAAAAAAAAACTTAAATTGAAAGATCAACCCACAAAACAGAATTGAGATATTGTATTGGACTTTTTTCTTTTTGTTTTTTCAAAATCATTTTTACCCACTTTTCCTACCAAATTTGTATGTCAACTGCTGGAGTTACTTACCAGGACAACCTCCTCTGTTCCCATGGCTAAGCCAGTTGTCTCTTTTCACCTGCTGAACCTAAGCAGCAGGTGTTAAAACACACCTTTTAGATTTTTTTTTTTTTCCCAGACCAATTTTGTTTCTGAAGGTATTAATTGTGCATGTGCATATTATTTACCTTTGTCAATTATACATTAAGAAACCTGTGATTCATACAAGAGACATCTGTAAATTATCTTGACCATATTCTAACCTTGAGCTGTCAAAAAGCACTCTGCTTTTCAATATTCTGATGGTTTAGCTATGGTAAATGAATGGTAAAGGTAGGGTACATTATCTGGCCACATCATGTTCTGAAAGGGCAAGAGTCAGAGAACATACTTAAGCGATATGTGGTTGTTTTTCCCTTCTGTTTCCAGTTGGCAGTTTGAAATTATGGCCCTACTGCACTTTAAATCTGTGATAATAGCATGTGTTTCTAATAAGGGCCAGCACCATTTTGTTAGGTTTGTGTGAATAGTTGTCACTCATGTGACAAATGCACCACCTTCTGCTCTTTTGGATGGCCTTAAACCCATACCCTGGAATCAGGGCGATGAAATTAGCTGCTGTGTAAATTGTGTGCCTAAGTGGTTCATTATCTAATCACCATCAGGACCATCACAACAAAGCGGATTGATTTAGAGAAGAAAGACTGATTTCAACCTTTTTTATTTTTCATGCTCCTGAATGTTGTGATTCAGTAAAGGTGTGTGTTTTTTTCTTTTTTTTTTCTGTAATATTTTCTATTTTCAATACTTGCACCACAACTAAAAATCCCCATCAACTCCCCAGCCCTTCACATCTAGTCAGTATATGCCTGGTGTATGGACATTTAAGCAGCAAACTAAATCATCTATTTTTTATAACTAGTTTCTATTTTGTTGTACTTCATGTTAATGACATTGTTACGCTCCTTTAATAGGTCTTTTTTGAGTTTATAAAAAGTGCAAACACACTTTTGATTGAATAACAGAATTAACCATGGAACACTTACTCTGGTTGACAAAACCACTCTAATGCTTTTTCATGTTGTAATACTGTTTGATTGGCGGCGTTACTCAAAACAATGGAATTGAAGGGGATTAAATTAAAAGATTGTAACAACTAATATTCAGTTTCAGCTGGCTGTCTTGCTATGGAGTGTACATTAATTCACCCCAACTGCACAGGTAGGGATCAGGGTGGACTAGAAGTCTAAACCACTATCAACAGCTGTGATGCCATCTACTTACCACGGTTTGTTCAGACCACTGAGATTTTTTATCATTTTATCTTATTTTTCAGTGATTGGTGGTCCTAGTTTACTGTTACGGTTAAATTTAAATCCTACTCCTGCTACTGACATTGCAGTCTGCTAGCATATTTGTTGCCTGGTTACCTGCTTGCAGTACAGTTTGGAAAATATTCTAAATCTGTCTTTCTGTAGAATGTGAAGTAATACCGCAGATACATAAACACAGGTCCTTTTAATGAATAATATATTTGAAGAACATTTTAAAACATCTGGTAGAAATATGTCAAACTATGGGGACGATTTCAAATGTAAAATAATTGTTCTTGGAAAAGGGGTTGGTGTAAAAATAAATAATTTCACAGTACAAATAGGCAGCTGTTAAAGGTGTACAAGAAATAAGCGATTATGTGTTTAAGCTATGTGCGCAATTTGGAAACTATGGATAAAGTCTGTAGTACAAGCAACATTTGTGAACATCAAATTACATTTTCACCCCCAAATGTAAAAAGGATCTGAATTGTAATACTTAACTGTGATAAGTATTTTACACCTGATCTCTGTCTCTTCGCAATTACCAGCTCAGATAATGATGCATTGCTAGCATTAATTATTTGGAGTATGTAAATAATGAACCCATGCTGTTTTCAGGTGCTTTTGAAGATGAAGACATTATCCATGTGGAAGGGTCTGTCGATCCTGTCCGAGACATTGAAATCATCCACGAGGAACTCCGGCTAAAGGATGAAGAGTTTATCATGCCAATTATAGACAAACTGGAGAAAGTGGCTGTAAGAGGAAGCGACAAAAAATTAAAACCAGAATATGTAAGTAAAAAAATCTAGGATTCTCATTACGTAAGTTTTCAGAAGCCCTTGTCTGAGGTATGTTTCTTTGCAGCAAGGTTGAATGTAGAAGTACATTTTTATTTTATTTTATTTGTATTTTATTTTGCTCATGCAATTCAGAGTGATCAGCGGTCATAGGCCAGTTGTGGTAGAAATCATTAGTAGTGAGTTACTTATTCAGCTGCTGACCCAGGGTCACAGTACTAGGCTAATGAAAGTGCTTCCACCAGCCTCTTTTCATATAAAGTAATGCTCAATCACTTCACAGCCCTGTCTCACTGATGTATTTTGTTTTGACGGTACCTACATTTATCTTCTCTGTATTCTAAGAAAATGTCACTCATTAAATACTCTGTCATAGAATTCTATTCACCTTTACAGAGGGAACCTTTTTTTCGGTGTGGTGTAGATTTATTTTGGATTCGGTTATTTGAGAAAGAGCAAGGTTCATGGTGTACAGGTCTTAGTAAGTCAGCTGTTTGATGCTGGTACACAGCTGGCAATCCTGTCATCTGAACAGTCTTAAGCTTAGAGTATACTTTTAAATTACCATTCTTAAAGTGAATGTATTTGCAATTGCAAATAAAATACATGAAATGTGTGCTTGCCTTTACTGTCTCCATGTCTGACTGCTGTGCTGCAGGTACCCTGCATTTGGAGCCATTGAGCTCTCATGTTGTACTTCTAATGACATTGTTGTGTGATAGAACCTGAAAAGTCAGTATCAAGATTTTTCTTTCATTCCTAAAAACTTTGTGGAACGTTGAACTGTGACCAAACAAATTAGTTTTAATCTCATTTTAGTTCCCTTCTCATGTATTCAGCTGGTGACAATCCCCAAATCAGATTTATAAAAAGTTTTTACTGCAGCTACTATATGTAGTAGTTGGATGCTTTTCAGTGAGCCAATATACCCTATGGTGCCAGCCACTATTGTCCCATCTCACAACAGCAGGGGCTGTACAACGAAGATAAAACTGACTTGTTTGATCAAGTTTCACTTCCCTGAATTCTCTGCTGCATTTTCCAGTAGGATTCTGGGTAGGAAAATGAACCTGCTCCTACGTATGGCAGCGAGCGGTCGACTCAATAAGGACTGTACCTACATTTACACACAATATTTTTGAACAAAAGTATTAGTGCATATCTCCAATATTTTTTTTTATAATATTGCAAAAACACAAGTAAAAAGATGATCCCCTTTTTAATTTAAGAGATTGAAGACATAATTTTAAGCCACCTCCTAATACTGTTACAGACCATGAGGGAGCTTGGGAACCCACAGCTCAAACTACAGTATATTTGGCAATTTAAACAAACCAGACCTTCAGCAAGGTTTTTTTTTCTAATAAAATAGGATATGTAGTAGAGACACCAATTGAAGCGTAAGTGTAGTATTAAGGCTTGTTCTCTCTAATCTACTGAATTACACACCTTTTATTTTGTGAAATGTAACTAGTCTTATTGCACAAAATGGTCCTGTATTGCTGTTTGCAGAAAACATTGGTTTCACAGTGGGCTTTGATTTTTTAAATTCTTTAAATGTGTGTACATATAGCTTACAAAATAATTACAGTAAATCTTACCAGATATTTACTGCAGTACTATCACTTCATTTCACGTTTTCCTATAAGCACACATTGTAAACCATGTGTTTATAAACAATAAAATTGGTGAACGTATTTTGCATTCTTTTACATGCTGTACTTTCCATTATAGGCACACATGAGTTACTTCTGGTAATTTGAGTCCTTTAGGAAAAAACTATTCTTAATGTGTCATTTATTTTAGACAATAACTCTTCCTAAGCACCTTTTCTAATATATATATATATATATATATATATATATATATATATATATATATATATATATATATATATATATATATATATATATATATATATAAAAAAAAAAAAAGTTGAAAAGAAAAACAAAGATTTAAAATGTTTGCTCTTTGTTTTCTTTAAAAGAGCTATCTCGTGCGACTTTAGGAAGCTAACCGGAAGTACAGCTTTGAGGTATCTGCAGTGAGCATCTTCTCCAACAGCTTCAAATACATTTCCATTAAAAAAAAATCAAATTCACCTTTACCATAATGTGTGTGTTTCATACAGAAAAATCTGAGACCAATGATATAATATATATGAGAATAATTTACTGGAATCATTTTGTAAGCACCATATATTAAAAAAAAACAACAAAAAAAAAATTCCCCTTTTATGAAGAATTTGTTGCTTTTAGTGGCATGGATATGCTTGTATTAAATTTAGACATAAAACAGAAACTGCATTCAGGCAGTGAAATATCACCCAATAAGAGACACAAGATGTGCATTCAGCTGTCTCTATGCGATCAATTGTAGGTCTGGGTATATGTAAGCTTTGACCACTCATTAAATTAACAAGCTGGGCTATTTCACCTGCTGGATCCATTAGGACTGTTTCCCCAGAATAATCCTCTCCTACACCGGTTTTCATACTGGCTGCCATTCAGCATTTGCAGGTGGCCACTGACGTACATAATTGCTGACAATTTTAGGCATTGAATAAAAATGATCTACATTACTTGTCAAAGGTTGTATATGTGGTGCCAAGTGCAATCTATGGGAAACCTTTTTAGGGTTGGAAGAATGGTTCTTATCAAATATATTTTAGAATGTTTGTATTTGACAAGCTGAACAGAGTTTGATTTTAATGAAAATGAAAAGGCGTGTTATTGAGAATCATTTGTTGATTGTTCAAATTACTGACATTTATTCATGTATTTATTTCTATTTCACTGCATTGCCTTTTTGCCAGAAAACCTATTGGAAGTACAGCAGGGTTTAGAATAAGACATTTGTTTGGAGAACCTTTTTGTTCCAAATGTAATGTTAGAAGAGCATGCAACTCACTTAAACAGCACTGCTCTCAGTAACAGTTTTTTGAGTGTTTACAGTAGTTAAGTCCTTGGAATGCACACCTTAAAACACCTGAACGTGGTTCTGATAAATTGCTGAAATGAAAGACAAAATAAACATATTTACCCTAGAAATAAGCGCTAACACAGTTTCAATCAATCTGGCAATCAAGAACAGCACATTCATTAAAGGCGTGCTTTTTCAACAAACCCATTTGAAAGAATATGCATAGGCAATTCTTAACAAACACATGACCCTTAAACTTTCTCTGTCTGCCAGAGAAGCTGAGTTTGACCTCTTCTCCAGACCTGTGTACCTTTTATTAACATCTGCCTGTTAGGAGAGCCATGCCACACGCAGCTTTCTGTTTCATTGCTGCGAAAATGATGAGGAAAAGCTCGAAAGGGTTCAGTTTGTGTCACTTGCCGTTTGCTGTTTCCATTTCACAGACGATTAATCTTTCTGTGAGGAAAGGCCAGAGAAACAAAGTGCATTGGGCTCTTCCTGCAGTTGCTCCTTGTGAATGCACACTAGCTCACTAACTAAAAGGCCTTTCGATTTCCCGTGGAGAGAGATGTTCTGAAAGTGAATGCAGCTGGTTGGAGGGCAGTAGCGTGAGGTTTTTGCCATTGTGTAATTGAGGCTTTGGCAGGTTTTTCTTTCTTTTTTTATCTGCATAAAGGAAGGGGGGGTAGAGTCGGGGGAGGAGGGGTGATGTTGAAATAAAATGAATGTGATATAAAGAAAGCTTTGACTAGTTCCGCTAATTTCTGTGGGGCTGCATCAACAATAATAGGCTCAATTTCTTTATTACAATTTTTATAACTTACTCCCTCCCATTTTCCCACCCATTCCCACTCCCTGAATAGCAGTGTTATCTTGCCTGTGGTCTTTACCCACAATTTATGAAAGTGAATGTGGCAAATGTTCTTCACGAAAAAGCGTTTTTTTTTAAATTTTATTTTTATGGAATTGTAATTTAAATTGGTACCTTAGGCTTACAGCCCATATTATATTACATGGAGTCATTTTTAGTGAAAGAGGAATGAGATTAATTCTCATGTTTCTAGTATAGCTTTTTATATTATTTCAAATGTTCGCTTGTTTTAAGTGTTAGCTATTTTCAGACGCAGAAGAACCCAGTGGTTTTTATTAATCAAATGTCTTGCATCAAGTTCAGTTTAAAGCATTTGTTCATGATACAAATTTTCTTGCTGTCTGCATGCTGTCTTTTAATATGAGCATGCATTGTTCATTTTGGCATTGGAATGCCATGCATTTAGGAAGTAATTACCCACTATCCTGCTGGGTTTACATTCTTTTTCATCTGCTTTAATGCTTATTTTTTTATTCCTTTTTAATACTATACAGGATATAATGTGCAAAATCAAGAACTGGGTAATTGATGAAAAGAAACATGTTCGTTTCTGTCGGGACTGGAATGAGAAGGAGGTAGGACTTTGATGTACACTCAGATTTATTAATATGCGTTTGCCTGGGATCTTTTAATCTAAGCTGCATGTCCGATGCCTCTTGGTATCAAGTTATGTGATGCATATTGTAACTGTATCTGCTTCCTGTTGTGGGACTAATGACATCTGTCCTGAATGTTCACAAGGGACAAGCTTTTAACCTTTTTTTTTTTTGGTTTCGTCTTTGTTAGTAAAATATATTTGCCTTTTGTCTGCTGCTATTTTGTTGACTTCTCCACCTCTTAACTATACAGATTGACGTGTTGAACAAGCACTTGTTTCTGACTTCCAAGCCAATGATTTATCTGGTCAACCTCTCTGAAAAAGACTACATCAGAAAAAAGAACAAATGGTAAGTTAGGAGAGTTATATTTTGATATTTCAATGTGATGTTCAGTACCCGGAAATACTCCTTATAAGTTTAAGTACTCCAATAGACTCGTACCATTAACAAGTGTAGCTTCTACAGATCTATGGATAATATATATCCGTGGTTCTCAAACTTTTAGGATCACACCACCCTGCCTCTTGTCTGTGGTACTTGATCCACCATGCCACTGGCTTCTTTGTATGTCACTGCTGTTTTTTTTCTTTTGCACAAGCTATCCATCGTAATAATTAACAAACTTAACACTGTAAATAAGTTTGCCAGTTATGTCCAATGCTTAGTAATGTGCACACCATGTAGTAAGCTGATAAACAACGTATATCGTCAGATGTCGGCAGACTTCGTCCAATAATATGCAAACTTTAAAAAAAAAAAAAAGGCACCAGTCAGATGCACAGTGCCATCTAGAAACTTTGACATGCCAGGAGGTGTCAGCAGTAAGATTTGCTTTAAGTTAATTTATAGGTTAAGATGTGCGCTGTCATTTTTAAACATTTTTACTGAACCTTCTCACGCCCCCCCAGGTTACAATCTGCACCCCCCAGTTTGAGAACCACTGATATGCATAATGGATCTGCTTAGATTTGTCTTGGTTAAAATATCTCGGCTATCCTTCCTCATAATTTACAAAATATATAACACTGCATAAAGACAAAGCTTAACCAAATCAGATGAATCTTGGCTTAGAAAAGACTAACCTGATCCAAGCCAAACAATGCTCAAAGTACACCATCCGCTGCTCTCTGTAGTTCATTAAGTACTTAGAAGCACATGGTTTCAATTTTCCATTAAAAAAAATGCTCATTTCCATATGATATCAAAGAGAGAGAGGGCTTTATAACTGAAAAATAAACATTTGTAGACTGGAAGCCAAAACGATAATGAATGTCATATGGTAACTCCAATAAATCATCAGATTACTTTCATTGAAAATGCTCTTGTATGGAGTCGTCCTGCTTAATGTTAAGTTTATCCATCATTAAAATAAATTCAAAGGTGGTGCAAAGAACACATTACCTTTTTGTTTTTGTTTTTGTTATTAGTATTATTATAAATTGTTAGGTAATCACTTTTGTTTTGTAATACTGTACAGTATGTTTTCCTAAAATATATCCCTGCTGGTAGTGAATTCAAAGTAGACCTTATCCATGGTTTCCTGACCGATTTCTGGAACTTCACAGGTTAATTTTCTTTCACAACAGACAGTCCTGTAAATTAGATGATTCATGTGTTTTAAATCTGCTGTCATCAACAGGAAGTCACTTTTTTTCTTTAGTATTTGTTATTACCTGACCTGATTGTAATAAGTCTTGAACTGTTTGATATGCTTGTATGTTGAGGTTTCCCGAGGCCCACTGTAACAATGCAGACATCAAAGGTTATTTATTTGACATTTGATGAGTCAGTTCCCTTGTCCATAAAGCTCCTCACACCTGTACTAGGATGATTGCAGGTAGATCTCACTGGCTCCAATTATACAATACATGCTATTTCCAGACCCTAATAGTAGACAGTCTGCACAGGAGACGCCAGTCTGTGATTTTAGCTGTCGCCAGGCGCCCTGTGTTTTTCTGATGATGACATGGTTATAGGCTATTCAAAGCAAACCATCAAACAAATTACAATCTTTGCATTAATTTGAAACAAAAAAATAGGATTTGCCAAACAAGTTCCTTCAACTTTCAAAATAATGTCATTTGCATACAACAGTACAACCAATACTTAGGTTTAAAAAATGTGTGTGTATATATAAACAAAGTACAGTATGTACATGTATGTTGGGTGTGTAACATAAAAAGCAACTCCTTACTCATTTGGATTTTTGGAATAATTGCAGTTGAAAGATCAAAGCCAGGCCAGTCGAGTGATGTTCCAAAAGAGAATTTACCACGTAGCCGTTTTTCTGTCCATTTTCTGCTGCCTGCTGTTCCTATTTTCCCTCAAGCTAGCCATTGACTACCCCCTGCTCATCCCTGCTCGTAAAAAATGATTGAGGAAGTATTTGTCATGTATTTATGAGTGGGAAGCATTGCGTGATAGAGAAATGGCATCTACTTGAGCCGAAAAGAGATTGCCATTTTTCCTTTTATTCATCTGTTCTGCCATGGCTCTAATGCCTGTTTATGCAGCATAGTTTTTGTATTAGAGTATAAAATAAATTACTTCACCACAAGGAATGCAAACAGAGGGTCTGTCTTCTGGTGCAGCGTCACAGTAAGTCTAACCAGTGTTTGTAGTATGAAGAATTGTATTCATCTGTCTTATAAACCTCCATCACTTGTTTTTACACCAAATTTGTTCATATTCGACACTGTTGAAAGTGTAGAAGTAGTCTTTTTTTTTTTAATTGTAGAGAACATCCATACCAGAATCTCCAAGCCCCTGATATTAAATTATAATAAAAGCCAAAGGTTAATAATGGAGTGCCTTTACATACCTACTGGCTATAATGTCTGTATAAGAAGATATGTTTACAGTAGGTGAAGTGTTTGGGGAAAATACTTATCCTACAGATGTCTGTGCTGTACAGTTCCAGGAAAAGGTCTGTTTAAAATAGCCTGCTGAACAGTTCTGTAACCACGCTGTGCTTCATGCTTCCAGTACAATAAAATACATTGTATTTTCTAAGTAGGTGGGTTGACCTTTAAAAAAGATGGAAGAACTGGAATTGCTCCAAGCAAGTACTCCACTGGGTTTACCAGAGTGTTGAATTAATCACTCACTTGATTTACAATTAGGGCCTAGCCCCTGAAGGGACATGGATAAAGCAGCATTGCCAGTTATTGAGGTTCTCAGATCGGAGGGTAGTTTCTAAAGAGTGGGGGTTATTTTTAATCAAAGCTAAATCTTGATAAACCTGGCCTTCAAGTGGTGCTGTTACCTGGTTTCAAACCTGTTAATTGCGATAACCAAGCGGGAGGGCTTTAATGTGCCAATAAATACTAAAATATCTCCAGACATCAGATATAAATGCTGTTTGCTGCCATTGTCTGCTTTTTGGTAACTTCATAATTTATTCAGAAAGTAGTTACAGGTGCACAAACGGGTGAAAAAAAAGCAACACAAACCAATAAAGCACATGAACATGACCTGTGTTCAGAACACCAGCCTTTTACTGTTTAAGAATAACAGTTTCATCAGTGTGATTTGCCACTAGTTGTGTTGTTCACATTAATTGTCCAGTATCACATCACACTCCACAAACAGGTCAAGATTTGAATACCAGATATTACCAATTAAGATCATGCTCACTTTTAATAACTACGTGTTCATGTTTTTAGGAATTGGTGTACTTTCCTACTGAAAGAATGTCATAGTGTGTTTTTCCAAACCTTTGGTCACAATTGCTAGTTAAAGCTAAGCCTGTGGTGTTATACTGTAAAACACAGAACAGATGGGAGCTAATGAGGTTCTTTAGATATTTGTTTATTCAGAAAAAGCATGGGAGTCAGGTGACCTAAAGATAACCTAAGAGTACTAAATCTGTTTCTTTACAAATCTCTAATTTTCAGGTTGTGATATTGAGTTGTAAGAGGACAAAGTGATCCTTTGTTTTAACTTGGGAGTGTCATTATCCTTTGTTCTTATCAATAATTCGATCAAAACTTTCAGTATTTGATCTTTGTTCCCAAGCTCCCTTGAGGTTATACAGTGTGTTCTTCTTAATTGGGCCACATTCAAGTTTGCCCAAAATACCAGATTCGAAACCCACTTTTTGCTTCTGAGACCAGTTAAATTTGTATCAGCTGGATTTGTATACTTGGACAAGCTACTGTGTTTTTTTTGGTTAGAAATGTTTGAACTGTATTAGATTCTGTTAAGTTTTTTCTTCTTCTTTTTTTTTTTTTTTGGACCTTTTTACAATATTCCATATAAAGTTTAAAAAGCTTCCTACTACCAGTGATCTAGATATTAGCCTTCTCTAGCAATGTATTTCTTTAATGGGAAAACTTGAGTTTCTTAAAGAAATATCATCTTCAGTTGTATGACAGCCAGAAATGAGTATTAGATAAGGACCTTCTTGGTGTAGCAATGATATCAGATCCTGGTGTTAAAACTTATAATTAATTAATTAATTGCAATTCAGTTTAGCTATGTAAGTAACATATAAGGTTAAATGAGTGTTTTATAACTAAATCAATTATAGAAATAACTAGTATGTTTTAATAAAATACTAATGTAGATTGACGATCCTAGTGGATATGTATAGTATACATTATTTTTTGTATTTTGTTTTAGCGAATGGCATATTTTGATTGTTTTTATAACGATATGTTCAGTTATTTCTAATCTTTGAAATATGGTTGTAACAAAATGCACATGTCACAGCAAGTGTCCTGTAGCGGTCCAGTTTAATGAGCTCAATAAATGTATTTGATGTGCACACTTCCAGCTTGTGAAAGCTTGTTATCAGAATGATTGTTGAACTGTTATGAATGGAATAGGATGTTGAAACTGGGCATGATTGGGTGATGTTACATATGTCCTTGATTACCTTCCTTCGGCTTTTATTCTAATAAGTGACATTCTTTGTACTCCCTTGGAAGGCTAGACAGTCTGACACGGGATGAGAATAAATATTGCATGTGGTACACATTAAGCTGTCATCTAGCTGTCAAAAAGTAACTGGAAAAAATTCATAAGAAATTCTGCTGCGCTACAGTTTTCTGTGTCTTGTCGAAATTGACACATTTGACGTACAGTCAATTCTCGTTAAAACAAACTCTGATTAGAATAATGTCCTGCTAGTACACATTTTCTACAAGGTCCTGGCAATTGTAAAGTTGCCAGGACCTTGTTGCTTATTGTAAATTACTTCTTATAGTACGAATTTCCTGTTTTGTGCGAATTATTTTGGAGCCCTCCAAGGAAAGAAAAATGTGAATAAAATGGAACACCCTAGTTTGAACCTGTGCAAAAGATATTGGGAAATGTATTCCCTTGCATCCGCATTAGCACCTCTGTACTGTATTTTAGTGCTGTTTTGAAGACTAAAGATCATACAGACTACAGAGCATTTCAAGATCCCATAGTGCTCACGCAAAAACATGTACCATCCTTTCAGACAAAAGTGGACGTGTTAAAAGCAGTGTATAATGCACCACTGTACAAGAACAAGAAAGATGTTGCTGCAGATTTCAACATTCCCGCAAACAATTTGTCAACCATTCTAAAAAAATCAGGATACAATAATCCAGGCTTATGAACAGCAAACTGTGGATGCAAGTCGTGAACGTTTCTGATTTGCTCAATACCCTGATGTTGAGGACGCCTGGCTTTTGTGGTTTAAAAATGCCTGTGATCAGAATGGGACATGCAGGTTTCAAGTGCAGTTCATTTGCAATCTATACTTTTTAAAAGTGAACTGTATTTACAATAAAAACGCACTACACTTTTGCATTTTTATAATACTTTTCATTGTTCTATAATTGGAATTTGATTTCAGTGTTACTGTACCTTCAATAAACACTGACTGCATTTTAAATAACCTGATAATGCGGATTACTGATACAAGGATTGTTTTTTACTGGTCCCTTGAAATTCACATTAATGATACATTATTGACTTATTGTATAAGATCCTACATTTCTGCACAGATAATATCTATAATATACATCTATAAATAAATAATGCTGTAATGCCACTACATATGTCAGCAAAAATAATAAAAGTATCCCCATTATTTAATACCCTGAACTGACAACATTTTGCTTAAGAAGAAAAATAACTTTTCCAGTTCTTTCCATTCCCTACTCAACCCTCTAATGACCCTTCATCATGCCTTTGATTGCAGGACAGGTTAAGGAAAATACAAGTAATCTGCAGATAGCGGCAGTGGCTGTACTGATGTCCTCAAAAGAATTTACTGCTGGGAGGATGAAAAGCTTCCCACAGAGCCAATGACTTTCCAGCCGCAAATTACATCATGAGCTCATGTGCACTTTTTTTCAGAAAAAAAAATCACAATAGAATGCATAAGAACATTCAGCAGGGACTCGTTTAGATGAATACAAAAAAAAAAAAAAGTTTATTATTTGGTGCTTCAGTACATGGCGTCTAAAATGTGAAAGTCCAGCAGGGAAATGTGAAATACAAATAACTTTCTGGATTTGCAATATCAGTACGAAGCTATTGTGCAATATTAATAGATACACTGAATTGATTGTTTGCTTAGCATATTATTGGCATTCCTTTCTATTAAAATTGTTTACTGTAGGAGTGTCTCTTCTGGTCGTTGCTTTACCGTTTTATGAGCTCTTAGTGGTACTCCTCAGGATATTCAGCAGTGAATTGCATTTCAAAAGGGTCATTTATTCCCAGGTGTGTTGCCTCTGTCAGTTCCTTTTTATGGGTTTACCTCCCTAATCATGATGAATCCATTCATATGCATGCAGGTAAATGCATTCACAAAATAGAGGGCAGCTCAAGCAATTTGATCAGGTGCCTGCACCTGTACTTTGGGCAGTTAATTGTTTTCCCCCCCGACTGTAATTTGAGGACATCAAAGGTTTCAGGCAGCTTGAAGGAACCACAGGCATGTGGGAACTTTGGAATGATTACAGTACTGAAAAGAAAAAAGAAAGAAATTGTGTGATTGGTGGGTTCTTAGATTTATTTTCCTTCCATTTGTAGTTCTCTGTTTCAAATACGCAATATTTGAGAGTTATTACTATTGCAGACTGCTGTTGAGTGACATTTAGCATATATTATTAGTTGCTGATCAAAAATAACATTACGTAATTAAAAGGTTTGTGTTTTATATCAATTGCTTAGTCTTAATTCAGCTGTAGACTGAAACAATTGTGTATTATGTAGTAGATGTTTTAAAAGCTGTAGCCGAATTAACAGGTATTTACTGGGCATGTAGCTGTGCCTTTTTGGTAATCGTAGTTGGATCCTCATTAGTGGTGTGAAAGAACATGTGGAGCAGTCTAAAGATAATCATTTTCTAGTGTCAGTACTGAGTGGTATTAAAAACCTCTCTATAGCAGGGACACTGTCACATTTGTTTGTTAACCCATTATCGTCTGTTGATCTTGCTGAGTCTATGGGAGCTTTTTAAGTACAGTAAAGTCACCTCTGTCAATTTTGTCTGTAGATGGTTATGTGGTTGAATTTTTCACCGAGGCTTGAAGATAAAACTGTACAAAGCAACACTTGGAAGTTGTCTATTGGCTATTGCCAATTAGTATACTCCATTTTACCAACAACAGCTCATAGCAATGTGACTTTGTTATTTACCACTATTAAGACACTAAATAAAAAGAATACAATTGTATTTTTGTACATGTATCATATACAGTTTAGAAAATCCTGTTATGTTTCACATTTGGCTGTATATATAGTAATATTGTATGGTGTATAACTCCCACTTTACTCTTGAGTTTATACAAGAGTGTACTCAGAATGCAGTCGATTTTAGTATGTGTGCATTTCCTTTTAGTGTAGAGTGAAATGGTCAATGCTGTGTTTAAAGTTTTTTATGGATTTGTCTGTTTTATTTTATAGACCATATAAATTAATGAAAAGTATGATTTATAAAGTGGATTTTTCCAATCTGCTGCCAGATAAATAACTATTTTGAAACTTAGTTACATTTCTGATTTTTTTAAAATTAAATGTAAAGATATGCACACAAAAAAAATCCACAAACATTGTCTGTTACCAAGTCTTATTTGAGCTTTTTAAGCAGATGAATGATTAGCAGAAATAATGGCCCTGTCAGCCTTAATCACATTAAAATGTGGTTAACATTTAATTTTTTCCACTTAATATGCAAAAATTTCCACTAGATTTGCAGTGAAGGCCATTGAAATTCCATTACAAGAAGAATAAAAATTTCAGGCATCATTTGTTCAGAGAAGAAGGAGCTCTGGACTAGAAACTGCTGAGTCTTTCTATTGTAACTGAATAATTGCACTGCACGCAGACCCACGAATTACAATCTAGACGATGCAGCAATAGGTCAATCAGTACTATTTTTGTTTTTGTGCCATAGGAAATAGTTTCTCTTGAAAATGTGTTGTCAAAGCAACTGAATGCCCACCGTCACTGCCAAGCATCGCATTTAAAAAAAAAAAAAATGATCAAAGGAGAAGAAAAGCAGTGAGGTCCAGAGGAGCAGAAGTTTTTAATGCAAATTTGAAGGAATGTAAAACAAACTAAGGAACATGATTGAATTATGGAATATAACATTTTATTTATTCAGTGAGGGTGAGGTCCTCACACAAAACACAATTCAGAGCCCCTTACAAGGAGCTCTGTAGAGCTATGGGTTTTGGTCTTACCCTTGACAACGTGAATAATAATTTTCACCTAAAATGCATGCACAAGTACATTATATTTATATAACATGTGGGTGTAGGTTCTCTTTTGTTTGAGACTTGAGAGTAGTTCTCATGAATCCCCTGCCACCAATGCTACCCGTGACTCCCCACTGAAAAGTTCAGCTTTTCAAACCATTATCTGTTAATGAAAGTGACATAACTTTGGTTCCTTTTGTAAAGACTAATCAAATGTACCTTAAGAAATGCACAATGGGAATGGCCGCAGGAAACTTAAATGACTGCAGGAGTTGTCAATGTGAAAGTGATGTGTAAGATTGTTGACAAAGGATGGGCTGATACATCCGACTGATTCAGCTGCCTAGTGGTTTTGATCTTTACAGGGCTGAAATAAAATGCATTTTCAAACATCATTTGACAATCTATGGAAAAACCTGAAGTGTTATGGCTAGTGGTACTTACTGTATTTACATTTCACTGCTTTGTCAAGCATTTGTATATACACAATTGTGAAATGTACAGCACATTTTCATAATTTAGTTAAGTATGATTTATACTGAAACATCTATTATATATATATATATATATATATATATATATATATATATATATATATATATATATATATATATATATATATATATATATACAGCTCTGGAAAAAATTAAGAGACCACTGCAAAATTATCAGTTTCTCTGGTTTTACTATATATAGGTATGTGTTTGGGTAAAATGAACATTTTGTTTTATTCTATAAACTACTGACAACATTTCTCCCAAATTCCAAATAAAAATATTGTCATTTAGAGCATTTATTTGCAGAAAATGACAACTGGTCAAAATAACAAAAAGATGCAGTGTTGTCAGACCTCGAATAATGCAAAGAAAATAAGTTCATATTCATTTTAAATAACACAATACTAATGTTTTAACTTAGGAAGAGTTCAGAAATCAATATTTGGTGGAATAACCCTGATTTTCAAGCACAGCTTTCATCGTCTTGGCATGCTCTCCACCAGTCTTTCACATTGATGTTGGGTGACTTTATGCCACTCCTGGCGCAAAAATTCAAGCAGCTCAGCTTTGTTTGATGGCTTGTGACCATCCATCTTCCTCTTGATCACATTCCAGAGGTTTTCAATGGGGTTCAGGTCTGGAGATTGGGCTGGCCATGACAGGGTCTTGATCTGGTGGTCCTCCATCCACACCTTGATTGACCTGGCTGTGTGGCATGGAGCATTGTCCTGCTGGAAAAACCAATCCTCAGAGTTGGGGAACATTGTCAGAGCAGAAGGAAGCAAGTTTTCTTCCAGGACAACCTTGTACTTGGCTTGATTCATGCGTCCTTCACAAAGACAAATCTGCCCGATTCCAGCCTTGCTGAAGCACCCCAGATGAGTCAATTTTCAGCTTTGCCCAACACCTGGTCGTCTAATGGTTAGACTGAGACCTGGAGAGGCCTACAAGCCACAGTGTCTCGCACCCACTGTGAAATGTGGTGGAGGATCGGTGATGATCTGGGGTGCTTCAGCAAGTCTGGAATCGGGCAGTTTTGGCATGAATCAAGCCAAGTACAAGGTTCTCCTGGAAGAAAACTTGCTTCCTTCTGCTTTGACAATGTTCCCCAACTCTGAGGATTGGTTTTCCAGCAGGACAATGCTCCATGCCACACAGCCAGGTCAATCAAGGTGTGGATGGAGGACCACCAGATCAAGACCCTGTCATGGCCAGCCCAATCTCCAGACCTGAACCCCATTGAAAACCTCTGGAATGTGATCAAGAGGAAGATGGATGGTCACAAGCCATCAAACAAAGCTGAGCTGCTTGAATTTTTGCGCCAGGAGTGGCATAAAGTCACCCAACATCAATGTGAAAGACTGGTGGAGAGCATGCCAAGACGCATGAAAGCTGTGCTTGAAAATCAGGGTTATTCCACCAAATATTGATTTCTGAACTCTTCCTAAGTTAAAACATTAGTATTGTGTTGTTTAAAAATGAATATGAACTTATTTTCTTTGCATTATTCGAGGTCTGACAACACTGCATCTTTTTGTTATTTTGACCAGTTGTCATTTTCTGCAAATAAATGCTCTAAATGACAATATTTTTATTTGGAATTTGGGAGAAATGTTGTCAATAGTTTATAGAATAAAACAAAAATGTTCATTTTACCCAAACACATACCTATAAATAGTAAAACCAGAGAAACTGATAATTTTGCAGTGGTCTCTTAATTTTTCCAGAGCTGTATATATATATATATATATATATATATATATATATATATATATATATATATAATGGTACCAGTTCATTTGTGTATATGTATTTAAATATGTCTTGTTTGTCTCTTTTGTGTTTCATTACTTCTCTGAAACATGTTTCCTAAATATATTTTGTTTTGTTACATGACGCCATTTTACCACGCAGATTGGATTTTGACAAAGTTCTGCAATTGCCTTGTGAGTTTCGAGTTTCATACTGTGCTGGATTTACATCTCTCAAATCACAAAGGCAGAGCACTGAACCTTGAGAATTTGAATACTTTGTTCTCCTAGCAGGGTTTTGTCAGGTCCTGTGTCACTCACTTTAAAGACCTTTAGACCCCCGTGCTCATTTACTGTTCACTTGTACCATTTCTGCTTTTACATTATGAAAATCATCTGTCAACACTTTAAAAGAGTCTCCTCTGTTATTTAGCAGGTGATGCTCAGCACTGTCAAGTTTTTGCCAATTATAGCTTCAGGTACAATGGTCTATTCAGTGGATCAAAGTCTTTTAGTGCTAGGAAATGATTTGTGAATCATTATTCATCTGTATTGTAGAAGACTGGAATACCCAAGGAATGCAAATAATCCTTGTAAGAATGGATCACAACCTCTTAAAATGACAACCTACAACTGCCATTATCTAAGATTGGCGTACTAGCAAGACGCTGTTGTCTTCTGTTTCCTAAGTTTGACAGTTTCTTGATTCATCAGTCACACCAAGCATTTCTTGCAAAGAAATGTCGACCAGTATGTCCTGAAGGAGTGTGTACAATGACTCTAAATAAACAAATCTTACCTTTGCTGGTTTTACAGATGGAGCTGCTTTTATTTTTTTTAAGAAAACAATGTAACATTTACAGTATAGGTGTGTTATCTTTTTGAATACTTAAGTGAGTTTGCAATCCAAGGTTAAACTAGCCCAGTAATTGTGTGAATTTATTTTGTAATATTCCAACAGCTGTACAATAATAAAAGCATGTCTAGGTGCATTTTTTGTTGGAATGATAGTACAAACCTTGAAGATTGTAAACTGATGGGGCTCAAAGAATCTTTTATTTAGAAGTTATATTACTTTTTCACATAGCATGCTAACAAGTTTATAAAGTTAATAAGGCTTGCTGGTAATGATCGGATATTTCCTAAGTAGTCGAAGTATGAGAATTAACAAACTGAAGTGTGGAATGTGTTTTATGCACCAAACCCCTTGCTGAATGGGTGTGTGCTTAATCTGATAATTGCTCCCATCCCCTGCTGTTAAGAATTAAATTTGTCATTAACTGGAGAGTCATCTTTGTCCTGTAAGGTCAGCCGCCCTGCTGTTGCTACCTGTTGGTCCATATCATGAATGACTTTGTCTTGGATTGTAAGTACTAATAGATATTTTGGGCTGTAGTATTATTGGAGAGAGAAAAGTCCATACCGATTGCTTGTCAGGTGCTTTCTTTAGGAACTTGCAGGTATAATCTGCTGAAGAGATTATGCTTGTCTGAAAGCTTTTTGTTTAAGAAATGATATACGTTAAATACTATTCTCTATAACACAGGAGCAATTGGGAACCATAGTTAATGGACTGTGTTTGTGTTTTAATGAGAATGAAAGTTTTAGCAGAATGGCATTCTAGAGAAAACCATGATCATACCGTCCTCCAGCCTGTACGTCGTGCCAGAGAGTACTGTATTAAACTTCTTTTGTGCTTTTAATAGTGGAAATGTGAATGATTTTCTTTTATTTATTTTAATGTCTTCGTGATTGGGAAAGGGGGGGGGGGTTGAAAGCTGTTGCCTGGTAATAACTTGACCTTAGAAAGCGATACACAAAAAAATGTCATCTTAAACCATGCAGTTCTTATGAATATGTATGTGCCACCAGTACTGGATAATGAATGTAGAACTGTCAAGCATGCACTACATGCTAATGTTATACCCTTTGTTGTCTGCAGGTTGGCAAAAATTAAAGAGTGGGTGGACAAGCATGACCCGGGAGCCTTGGTCATCCCGTTTAGTGGTGGAGTGGAACTCAAGTTCCAAGACATGAGTGACGAGGAGAAACAGAAGTATTTGGAAGAAAACAAGACACAAAGGTTAATTAACATTCGTTTTCCCCACTTTTATTATCAACTATTTCCTTGCTGTAATTTAATTGCTTGTGCTGATGGAATAATAAATGACAGAGTAATTACCATTTATAAAGAAGGAATTGTTCTCGTTGCTGTAAGACACAGTGAAAGGATTTATTTAAAATTAAGTTTTTAACTGTCATCTGTCATCTCTTGTAATTATAACTTGGGCATTTATGTATATATTTTTTTATAATGTAAAAACTACTTTAGCCGAGTATTTTGTAGGTACATATGAATAGTAAAAATTAATGTATTTAGGTTCTAAACACAATTTAAAATAAATTTAGTGGCTGTGGAGGGAATGTAAATGTCATTTGGCCAATGTATTTTTATTGATTTATATATGTATAAAAAAGCAGGAGATACTGTGCGTTTTTCATTGGTACAGTAACTGCTCATACTTGCACAATACCTTATTCATTTCAATTCTTTCTTTCTTTTTTTCAGTTTTAATGCCAGTGAATACATTTCTAATAACTTGCAAGAAAATGTGTTGCTTGAGTATATTGAGCATGAAGCAGAAATGTGTGGTTGTCGTCTTTGTTTTGCAGCGTGCTAACTAAGATCATCAAGAGTGGATACGCAGCTCTCCTGCTGGAATACTTTTTCACAGCTGGACCAGATGAAGTGCGCGCATGGACCATAAGGGTATGTTTCATAGTTATTCACCAGCTACATCCAGTTCCACGCCATTGAATTCAAATTGATATCACTGACTTTGAAGTTTGTCATGGTAGCGGTTAGCTAGTCATTACAGATGAGGTTTTTGTCCAGGATAACTTTAATTATTTGTGAGCTGTTGAACAGTGAAAGTGGGGCTGCATTGATTGAGGTGGGTAACAATTGATTCTGCCTATTACATACTCTGAAATTTTTTCATCCTGTAGAATCTGTCTTCCCTCCTCCTGTGGTCAGAGATAAGACGCCTCAGTATTGTGCTTGCTTAATCTGTGTGACTGGGTTTTGTCTCCAATGAAATTGATGTCGCTTTTCATTTGACGTTTGTTGGGGGTTACTTGTGGCTTTTTACCCTTGTATCTTAGTTACCTTTTGTTTTGTGCATTTAAAGACCACAGTGTAACCATAATACAGATGTTGCATATGAGTAAATGGGACATTTTATTGATAATGGAAAGGGAAAAATAGGATTATTTACCTTTTAAAAACATATGCATATATTAAACATTTACTAAATATATATTAGTTTGTTAATTTGTCTTGCATTTTATATACAAGATGTATTTGTAATTAGGATAGAGCTGTTGATGTGAAAAAATATATTTGTACTTATTTCTTTTTAACTTTACAAGCTTTTCATATTTGTTACTATTATTTTTTTGTCGTCTTTTTTTGTTAAAATGCATTACTCATTTATTAGCTTTAAGATTAAATCTCTCAAGGACCTGAAATACACATACAAGTTATTTGTTTGAAGTTTAAAATGTCATTACCTTTTATTTCAATGTAACACGATTGCATTTCCTTCAAGGAAACCTATAATGAATGCCCTGTTTTATGATATGACTGATCATAAGTAGCCTTGATTTTATGTGAGGGGCATTTAGTCAGGTAAGCATCAGTGAGTAACTATATTAACCCAATACATCTTTTATTGTAAAAACTGCATTCTATAATGTCTGGCTCTTTAGCACTTTAACATGCTTTATTAGGCAGCCTTGAGGTCACCATTATCTATTAGCCTACGCTGCATGGTTATATGTCCACAGAATGTGTATCCTTATAATTCAACATATGGGGCAATCACATTATAATGTATTTTTCTCCACCTAGACAAACCTGGATGCTGATTTATGATGGCTATACTTACAAGTGCTCTATCAAAGAAATTACATGGGGATTATAATATATCGGAGTCATTAAATACACATCATTCTTTGGCATGAAATATGTTGACCCTGACCTTATTATATACATAATTAAAAATTGCTTAACAGTTTCAGACCACAAAGCTAGATTGACAAAATGCTGATTGTAATTGATGGTGATAATGATGATGATGATGAGGTGGTTAAGGTTTGTTGTGTCACACATTATCTCTTCCACTGGCATTTTTAATGTATACAAATTGATTTAAACAAATACATGTTTAAGGTTTGACTTGGAATATAAAGTAAATATTGAATACAATTATAAAGTGTAGATCTGTGATTCTTTTTAATTAATAAAAGGAAAGAATGACATTGATTTTAAACTCCTCCAAGTAGTTATAGCCTCTATTTCCTAACACATCAGATAATTACACTGTAAAGAACAACTGCTGCAAAAATCATGAAAATGTGAAGGGTTAACCTTGTGAGGAGTTCTTGATTTTTATATTTTGAGTACATTTGTAATATGAGGACTCCGGACAGACTACTACAACATGCTAGATTTGTAAACTGCTAGTTATGATCCGTGTAGGTCAATAAATTCAATTATAATCTTAGTTGCTGTAACAAAAACATCACCTTGGACGCCAGAGATGATCAGAGGCTAAGCTGAAACCCACAATGAAAGAAGATTGCTTCAACTGAAATCAATACTACCTCGAAATCTGTATCAAAAATTGCTGCCTGCATTGATAGTGGCAGTGTGCGCTTATCTTGAATGAATTCAGCACATGTGAGTAGCATCTGAACAGTATTCCAATATCAGGAGCAGAGTGATTGTACTCATGACATGCCAAGCGATATGAAGCAATGTTTCAGTGAATCCTGATTTGACAGCAAAAGAGGCGACTGTCTGTGCTGTAATCCATCTTCTTTAAATATACACTACCGTTCAAAAGTTTGGGGTCACTTAGAAATTTCCTTGTTTTCCATGAAAACATACATGAAATGAGTTTGAATAGGAAATATAGCAAAATGAATAGGAAATATAGTCATTGACAAGGTTAGAAATAATGATTTTTAATTGAAATAATAATTGTGTCCTTCAAACTTTGCTTTCGTCAAAGAATCCTCCATTTGCAGCAATTACAGCCTTGCAGACCTTTGGCATTCTAGTTGTCAATTTGTTGAGGTAATCTGAAAAGATTTCACCCCATGCTTCCTGAAGCACCTCCCACAAGTTGGATTGGCTTGATGGGCACTTCTTACGTACCATACAGTCAAGCTGCTCCCACAACAGCTCAATAGGGTTGAGATCCGGTGACTGTGCTGGCCACTCCATTATAGACAGAATACCTGCTGACTGCTTCTTCCCTAAATAGTTCTTGCATAGTTTGGAGCTGTGCTTTGGGTCATTGTCCTGTTGTAGGAGGAAATTGGCTCCAATCAAGCGCCGTCCACAGGGTATGGCATGGCATTGCAAAATGGAGTGATAGCCTTCCTTCTTCAAGATCCCTTTTACCCTTTACCACCACCAAAGCACCCCCAGACCATCACATTGCCTCCACCATGCTTGACAGATCAAGCACTCCTCCAGCATCTTTTCATTTGGTCTGTGTCTCGCGAATGTTCTTCTTTGTGATCCGAACACCTCAAACTTAGATTCGTCTGTCCATAACACTTTTTTCCAATCTTCCTCTGTCCAGTGTCTGTGTTCTTTTGTCCATCTTAATCTTTTCTTTTTATTGGCCAGTCTGAGATATGGCTTTTTCTTTGCAACTCTGCCTAGAAGGCCAGCATCCCGGAGTCGCCTCTTCACTGTTAACGTTGAAACTGGTGTTTTGCGGGTACTATTTAATGAAGCTGCCAGTTGAGGACCTCTGAGGCGTCTGTTTCTCAAACTAGACACTCTAATGTATTTGTCCTCTTGCTCAGTTGTGACCGGGGCCTCCCACTCCTCTTTCTATTCTGGTTAGAGCCAGTTTGCGCTGTTCTGTGAAAGGAGTAGTACACGGCGTTGTACGAGATCTTCAGTTTCTTGGCAATTTCTCGCATGGAATATCCTTCATTTCTCAGAACAAGAATAGACTGACGAGTTTCAGAAGAAAGTTCTTTGTTTCTGGCTATTTTGAGCCTGTAATCGAACCCACAATTGCTGATGCTCCAGATACTCAACTAGTCTAAAGAAGGCCAGTTTTATTGCTTCTTTAATCATCACAACAGTTTTCAGCTGTGCTAACATAATTGCAAAAGGGTTTTCTAATGATCAATTAGCCTTTTAAAATGATAAACTTGGATTAGCAAACACAATGTGTCATTGGAACACAGGACTGATGGTTGCTGATAATGGGCCTCTGTACGCCTATGTAGATATTCCATTACAAATCAGCCGTTTCCAGCTACAATAGTCATTTACAACATTAGCAATGTATTTCTGATCAATTTGATGTTATTTTAATGGACAAAAAATGTGCTTTTCTTTCGAAAACAAGGAAATTTCTAAGTGACCCCAAACTTTTGAACGGTAGTGTGTGTGTGTGTGTGTGTGTGTGTGTATATATATATATATATATATATATATATATATATATATATATTATATAATTTTTTTTTTTTTTTTCCCTGACAGAAAGGGACAAAGGCTCCTCAGGCTGCAGGCAAGATCCACACAGATTTCGAAAAGGGCTTCATTATGGCTGAAGTAATGAAATTCGAAGATTTTAAAGAAGGCGGCACTGAGAGTGCTGTCAAGGTGAGACTTTTCTTTTGGAACAGCTCAGACATTCTTTTCGATTGAAAGAAGTCTCTTGCGATTAGTAGATCTGACAGTCACTTTGGAATGTGTACTAGGCAGCCAACACAAATGTACTTCACCTTTACACAGGGGAAGGTATTACCACACTTTTCTTACTCCAGTGCTGACAACCTAACAGACTTCATGACTTAATACTTTCTTTTTGCTGAAGTCCTGTACAGTAATTGTCATTTTACACATACATGTAGGCTCAAACTGAAATTAGAATAATAAAAAAAAAGAAATGCAGGTTCAGATTTTTTTTTTTTTTTTCCCAGATTTAAACTGGGTAATAGAAAGCAACTGTCATGAAATGGACAGCTAACTAAATATAGCCATATAGCTATGTTAGAACATTTACAATAGGATGGCAGGCTATTGCAGTGATGTGTAAAATGAAAAGTCAGGTTAAATAAAGTGTGTAATTTTTAACATAAGAACTGTTTCACGGATGAGCAACCAGTTTTAACACATAAAAATGGCTTATAGATCCTCCTCAGATTTCTAGATTTATTTAACTATACAAAAATACAAGTACGATAATAAATATGCATATTTACCACAGTAATGCACTATGAAATCTGACTACCTGATGGTAGGGCAGGGAAATAGGTCAGATTACACTAAATCTTACTAGATGATAAAATGGTGAAAGTTATTATTTTTTGCCAGTATTCTACATCATGAGAAGTACTATGTGTTTCACATTGTTTCTTCTACATGAATATTAACATTATCCACTCACTCCTTCAAGCCCAGGTGTAGCTATTTAAATTGGATTGCAATGACAATGGAGACAATGTTCAAGTGCTCCACCCACGCAGTAACTGAGGTCAGCTCATGGGGCTGTTGTCTTGGTGGAATAGGTTTGAAGGATTTTACACTTTTATTATTCCTTTGCATGTACATATTAAACAAAAGTCTTAGATACCTTGTTTTTTGTCAGTCTGCAAAGACCAACATTAAATAAAAAATAAACCTTTCGAAGAGTTAGGTGATCATCTTAGTAAAGCAGGGCAGCAGTGTCGAGTAGTGGTTAGGACTCTGGACTCTTGACCGGAGGGTTGTGGGTTCAATCCCAGTTGGGGAACACTGCTGCTGTATCCTTGAGCAAGGTACTTTACCTAGATTGCTCCAGTAAAAACCCAACTGTATAAATGGGTAATTGTATGTAAAAATAATGTGTAAAAAAATAATGTAATTGTATGTAAAAATAATGTGATGTCTTGTTACAATTGTAAGTCGCCTTGGATAAGGGCGTCTGCTAAGAAATAAATAATAATAATAATAATTATCCACTTCAAACACTGTTATATATTCTAATATTATCTAACAACAATAAAAACTTAATTGATTCATTTTAATTGAAAAAGGATACTGTAGAAGACCAACTATCCAAGCTAAGATCTTGGTATAACTTTGAATACTACTTTTGGATTGGTTAAATAATGTACCGATGTCATTGCCTACCCCCCAGTGTTTGGCTAGTGAAAAGGCAGACCTACTGAACAGGACCCCCCCACACACGCACCCTTCCTCTGAATGAGCTGACCACAAAGCATTCCTGGTTTACTGGAACATTTAGACCAGCCTGCTGGAGAGATCCTTGCATGTCAACAGAACATTATGCTGTTCACTTTATGAAACTCATTATCTATGGTACAGATGCTTTTTATCTGTACAATTCCTTAGATTGATATTTTATGTTTTTAGTTATGTTTTATTTTATAGCTGGAAAAAAACAACATTTTAGAAACATTACAAATTAGTACCCAGTTTTTATTTCAATATTGTTGTTCCAAATTAAAATGTGTAGTTATTTTACATTGGGGGAAGAATTGATATTCATATCCTAATTAAATTATATTAAACTGGATGTTTAGAAAATGTCAGTGACTTCCATAAAGGGTGTATTATGAACATTCTTTAAAAAAATACATTTTTATTGGAGTGGATTCTAAAGGTCTAAATTCAGCAGAGAAAGATCAGAGCAGAGGTTTTCACTGCATGTTATCGGGTTAATCCTTTTTTTGGTTTGATTTCTGTGTTGAGCACAAGTATAGCATAACTAATACCATTTGATGTCAGTGCTATGAAGTAGACATTGAGTAACTCTGTGTGGGTTTTATAGTCTACAGGGATATCACATTATTAGTAATCATATCTGCTTAGGCAAAGCTTGCTTCTCCAGATGGTTGCTTTCAAGTGCAAATGAACTGGTTGGACGTGTCTAGTTTAATACATACTCAGGAATCACAAATAGCCATTGATTCTTTTCAACCAGTGTTTCTGGTGGTATTGAGAATGGATTAAATGGTCTCCAGAGCATTTAAAAGGAGCATCGTTTCTTTTAATTAATTGTACACTCAGATAAACCACAGTGCATAAACTAACACATATTAGCACATCAAGTGAAGTATATCAATTTTGATTGGGGGGAAAAATAATAATAAATAAATAAAATAAAGCCAATGTTTATGAAAAATGACTTGTGACTTAACCTTTCACATTATAAAAGACTTAAAGTACATGTTTAAAAAAAAAAAAAAAAAAAAAAAAAAAAAAGGCAACGGTAATTATAGTATAAATGTTCTCTGAACAGGAAATCAGTACCGCATTAAAATTAGAATAAAAAGCCAAAGTTATTTTTTGTGAAATTTACCAAATATTCCACAACATAATTATTTACAGTTTTATTCATTTTTGTTTTGTTTTGTTTTGTTTTTTTACAGGCCGCTGGAAAATACAGGCAACTGGGTAGAAACTACGTTGTTGAAGATGGAGATATTATCTTTTTTAAATTTAACACTCCGCAGCAGCCCAAGAAGAAGTGATTTGAAAGCATTTTGCATAATAAATGAACTGTGCAGCCAAGGAAAAGGTGTTCTATTGTTTTAGAAAGAAATAGCTAGAAACCCATGATTGAGACCTGCCAAGGTTGAGCAACTGTCCCACTTCCCAGTCATATTATCACAGACTGTTTTTGGCTTTTATAATACAGCTCCCTCTGAAGCATAAGCACTAAATGTTGACAGCATTGCTATTTAAGATTAGGGCCCCACTCTAAATTGTAGAAGCAGTTTAGGAACCGTATTACTCTCATGATACTTCATTAATCTCCATCATGTAAGCCAAACCTGACACATTTGACAGCAGGGACAATGCAACTTGCTCCTTTCTGAATCTACAGATAATGCATGTTTTACAGTACCCCAGATGTCTACACTCAATAAAACATTTGACAAAACCAGCCTGTGTGTGTTTGGGGATGTCTGTATTGACTGACTGTGGTGTGCTGAATGTGATATGGCACCTGGTGTAAGCTGATTACGGAATTTAAAGACGTGTGTGATACAGTAACTGGCAGCATGGGGCAGCTGTAATTGTATCTTTTTTTAAAGTGATTCTTTTATTGGATTCAAAAGGGTAGGTTACTGATGGTTTCATAAAAACCAAAAAAATGGGAAAAAATGCTGTAGGTATTTGTTCATTGGGCATTCAAAACCAATTTGAAAATGAGACATTTGTCCTGGTAAAATAAAGGATCAAAGTGAAGCTTAGTCATTTTGGTGACAATTTAAAAAAGGTTAATGACCTTTTTAAATATTTCATTTATTTATTTTTGTTTGGAGGAAGGATCGGGGATACATCTGGTGATGCTGGGCTTTATTTCTTTCTTTCTTTCATTCCAACATACAACAAAATTGCATCTTTATTTACTGTAGTACTCATTTAGCACCAAGTAACTTTTACAGAAGACTGTTAAATTGTTTCACTGTTTAATACAGAGAAATACATGTAAATTGACAGATATACATATTAGTATATTGGATGAGTCTACTTCCTATACTACAGGAGCAGTGCAGGAGTGGAGTTGTCTTTTTCAGTGAAGATGAAGGAGTTAACCAATTCTGAATTGGCAATATATGGACTAATTAAAATGTAGTTTAAGACATTCAAAATCACATCTATTTTGTCCAATGCATAAAACATGTCCATTATTTGGTACTGAGGGTTTGATCTTGTAGAACCAATACAAACATATTTACTGGCTGTGCTTCATTATTTAATTGATGTGTCTCTTTGATATTGCAGACTGTGTTGAACACTAAATAAAACCTGTTTTATCTCACTTTTGACCTTTCCAACTAGAAGATTTGCTTACAAACCATTTTGGTTCAGTGATTGAAACAAACCATTATCATGGGATCAATTCAATTGACAAAATAACAATATTTTTAAATCATATTGTTAAATGACTGTATGTATACTGTATAAGTAAGTTTCTCATTAAGCCATAATTACAAGTCCATGTATTTGCTATGATTATTTTTAAGCTTTACTAGTATGTATGTACCATAAGTGTAAAGGAATGTTTGCTGTACAACTGAAAAGCGGGAATGTTTTCACCACATGAGGTTGAATATAGAGTGAAGCAACTCTCCACAGCAATATCTTTCAGACATAAATATCTCAACCTGTACGTGGAATAAAAAGTGTGATTTGAGATATGCATTGGGGTGGAATAAAAATAGGTTATTTATACTTGTATTGGAATAGAGAAATAATATTTGTATGTATGAGGTTGAAGCACAACTATGCATTTATAAGGTAGTTCATAAATAAAGCATGTATGGATTGTGTTTTCTTTATAATAAATATATTTATTATAACTATACAACAATTGACAAGATTGAATTCTATCATCGCTATATGTAACAAGCTAACAGAAAAAGCATACCTATGATAAATTACACAGCACTGTAATACTGGGAAAGGGATTAAGTTCCCAATATTAATATACATATTGTAATAGTTTAGATGTGTACAATATGAATTTAAAAAAATAATTGTATATTTATAATAGGACATTTTCAATCTTATTGTATAGTCAGATGCAAGCCTTTGTCATACAAAAATGTTGATAAGCAACCTTCTAGATCGTGAAGTAGTGTTTTTTTTTTGTTTTTTTTTTAGAGATATTTTGCAGGGCTTTCTCTGCAGGCATAATTCGATACTCTCCTATGACTCGAATACCTTGTTACTGTAGAGATCCTGACCTGCTGTGAATAGGCAAGCCTTCACTGGAACCCCAAGTGTTGCTTCAATGGACTTAGAGAAAGTAGATTCAGTAATGCAGCATAGATGTGATGCATTAGGAAAACAGCATGCACTACATACAATGACTGCTTTTAATGCCCCAGTGCAACCATTGCTAGAACCAGCCAAACAAAACTGTAGTGCAGGTTTTGTATTGGAGAAAGAATCGTTGAATATCAGTTTGCAAGTTTTCCAGCATAAGCCTGAAATCGACTGCTTGTCAGATGATTACGACTTACTATTTTTACTTGGGGGAGTGCATGTGCATAATTATGTGCACAAGCTCCTGCAGTGCACAAACCATGTTTTTTTTGTAAGGCTTGTTTCTTTGAAAGCTTACGACTTATAATTTGTTGGATCGATTTGATATTCCTTCATAATGCTGGAAGAACACAACTCGTACAATTGTAAACTGTTGTACCAAAGCATGAGAATTTTCCGGTTTCATAAATTTGTAAGGTCACAGAGTGACAAGGAGTCTCTAATTATTACATGCATGTTCACTCGGATCCATCTGACACCGATCTGATGTTTAAAATGTTCAATACTACAAATCAGCTGCCTTGCCCCAGCAATGAAACACTTCCTCTTTAATAACACATACAAAAATCAACTAGTAAGTGTATTTTAGTAATTGTTAACTCTACATCTGTATCAGTATAATTGCAATAAAGCCTTGAAGCTACTTGGTTCATAATTAGCTACCTTTGGGCAATCATGTCATGATACAGCATTGTGCAGTGGTCTAGCACAACATTACAGTCACACTCTTCTATTGAGAACTGTATTCAGGGGTCTGACCCAAGCAATGCTTCACCATCTGCTTAGACTAAACTGGAAGGTCATTATCCCAAACCTACACTTATATTCATTTGGATATGTCTAAACCTTCAGGGTATGTGGCATATACAGTAGCAATTGGCTTAGAGATGTCCTTATTCTTCCCATGTTACAATTGTTTCCTGGGCTGAAAGAATTTGTACAAACAAGATCCATTCAAAGTCTTTTTAAGCTATGAAAACCATGTTGACTTAAAAAATAGTATTCATGTATAGTATTACTTGTGTACTGTGTATATTGCAGGATGTGTTGTACTTGGCATTTATATTTAAACATAACTTGTAAACTTGTCTTTGTTCACACCTAAGCATCCTCTTTTGATCATGTATTGATAAGGGTTATTTATTTTGTAGTTTTATAAGAAAAAGGTTATATTAATTCAAAAGGAAATCATTTGTCCACATGTATTGTCATTTGAATTGCTGAAAACAGATGCTTTGACATGGGTCAGATCTTTTATGTGTAAAAAAAAAAACTGATCATGTACATTACTCATGTTTGATTTTAGATCATGTAGGTGGAAGGAAAGTTAGCAGCATTGTGATTGGCATTTATTAAGATTTTGTTATGTCTTTTGGTTATATTGTCAGGATCGTCAATCAAACGCTACCACTGTGCCCTGAGGCAAACCACAATGCCTTCAGACCAGGGCTGGCAATGAGTAGAAAGCAAATTGAAGGAACTGGGAACATAAAAGGACAAAAACGTATGATTATAAATCATGGACTTTCAATGTTAACCAAAAAGGGCTGCATCAGTTTTTCAAATACTCCCTTTCATAAACATCAAGAGTGTAAAAAATATAAGAAACATGTTGCATAAATCAGTACTGTAAAAAAGCAATTCAAGAGGTCTCTTAAATTCATCGAAACTGTGTTGGGTGTAAATACCACCTTTGTTTAAATCCACAGATTAGACTCTCAAAACAAATGCCCCAGTCCATGTTCATCCAAATTTTATGAGCAGTTCCTACAACATAGCTACAACAGCAATGAATAACATGTATTAGTGAAATAACCTATTAACAAATTCTCATGCGCAATTGAACTGTTCCTGAGATAAAGCTGTCATAACCAAATAGAAGCTAATGTCCCATTACCTACTGTATGTGATATCCCCAAGGTTTGTCCTGAGAAATGTCTTAACAATTGGATGAACATTCTTAAGAAATACCATGTTGGAACAGGAGCACGATAATTGTGATTTACTGCCTTTGCCTCATGGCAAAACAAACATGCCACATACAGGGTAATCTTTTTTGTATTCAGGTGTTAGCTTATATCACAAGTACATGCAGCTACTACATTTGAGGAATGTAAATAAAGTCTTAATTGTAATTAAAATCAGTATTTTAAGTTAATTAAAACTGCACCCTTTTCTAATTGAACCACTAGGTGGAGCTCTGTCTTGTGCTTCCTGTAGTGCTGCATCCAAAGCAGCACGGAACTTCCAGTAAAATAACAATTTAGGCCTACCCAAACTTTCTTTCCTCAGTTTTTGACATTAATTTTTCATTTTTTTCTATCCTAATTGTGTTATATAAGAATTAGGAAATGTTAATATTATCAGGAATGTGCAGTAAAAAAATAAATAAATAAAAACAACAACAAAAAAAAACAGGATAAAGGAAAGTTGGCAGCTCACTTTTTAATTTGAATGTGAATGCAAGCACATCATGTTTCTGATTAGTTGTAAAGCTCATGGATGTTTGTTTGGGTGAATTTCCCTGGCAGTTCTAGCAGCGCTTGCTTAGACTCGACCCCTGTCACTGATCTCTCGCAGTGAACGCAGTTATCAGATAAAAGTACAAGTGCTTCTATAACGCAAAGAGAATGAAATACAGTTTGAAGTACATTCCCCAAAGTCCATGTCAGCCTTTAGTATACAATCTGTTCTGTTACCTTTTGGGAGATTAAGGCAACAGATGAAGTAACTCACACAAACTGTATCAGACAAAACAATCAAATTCGCAGCAGGGCTCCATCGGGGATGTAAAAGTGCAGGAAAAGGCTTTTTAAAATGCCAACATCTAGTTGAAACAAACATAATAATACAGATATTGATAGATCAGCAACGGACAAACTCGCCCCTAACACTGTAAAGACAATATCAATCACAAACTATTAAATAATAATAATCTCTTCTCTTCTGCACTGGTACAGTACCACCAAACATGCATGCAGTCTATAGGGATAAACTGGAAAAACACTGACTGCAGCTGACAGTGTTGATGATTGGTGGGTTGCATAGAAAGCTAAGTTATGGTTTCTATGTAAACTGTCCTTTATCTGAACAGCATCAATACAAACTAGTTCCATGAGCCGGGAGCTGGTTGGATAAAAGGGCTTCAACTGAATATGGAAATCAGAAATAAAAGAACAGATTAAATAGCGAAGCATGCTTTATGTAGAAACTGTCAAGTAATAATCTTGGTAATTGCCTGCAATTTTCTCTATTTCTAAGTAATACCTGTTAAAAGGGTTCAAGCCGGAGTAAGGGTAGCAAAATATTATTTGGCAACAAATCCTAACAATTGTAATGACAGCAATGTAAAGACTTAGCAAAATGTTAAGGATAACATGTGTCCTGACCAGTCAATATTTAATGAGATACAGGTAAAACATTGTAAATATAATTAATAAATATTACTGTATTGTATTATTTTATATCTGCATTCATTTTTCTGTTTAGAAGATTTTTAAGATGTACCCTAATACCAAAGTCCTCATTAGCATCTGTTATGTTCATTTTCAGTGACTCCACTGAAGCCCATTTATCCAACCACAACGCTGCATGTTCATTGGAAGTACAGTAAAGCTCTATTATCCAATGAGGTTTTCATGAAATTGATTTGTTCATAATCAAGTTAAACTGTAGACCTGTAGACCAAAATTAGAGTTAGTTATCATAGCAATACAGTTAAAGAGAAAATTTAAATAAGTTAAAAATGCTCCATTTTTTTTTTTAACTAGCCTGAAATGAGGACAATGGCACTTAATGGGTTAAATAATGTACTGTAACTGTACTTTAAATATATTTAGGTCTGGTGGTCTGGTTAACACATGTTCCCTTTGTTAACAGGGCAGAAGAGCTTTGCTTGGGTAACAGAGGTGTTTGGAAAATGAAAGTCTGCTTAATGTATTTTGTAATGTAATGTCATGTCATTTTATTGCACTCTACTTGCTTTTCTGTCCAAATTCACTTTCTGCGTTCCAGGCAATAATTGACTATTGGCTATACAGCGTAAGGCCCAGATGGGATCCTACTCTATTGCCCGTAACAAACAAGTGAAAATATTGGCTTCAGCTGAGTGAAAATTAAGTCTGGACAATAAAAAAGCGACATCAAAACAACAGGGTTGTTCTAATGCTAATATGAGGAGAGAGATGTGTTGTGGTGCCTTGGCT
This sequence comes from Acipenser oxyrinchus oxyrinchus, assembly GCA_030684275.1. Taxonomy (NCBI): domain Eukaryota; kingdom Metazoa; phylum Chordata; class Actinopteri; order Acipenseriformes; family Acipenseridae; genus Acipenser; species Acipenser oxyrinchus. The sequence continues at coordinate 38,227,658 of CM060258.1, forward strand.
TTAATCATACATTTTGTATAATTTGCTACTGGCGCAATCTGATCAATGTGAATCAGTGTTCAAAATGTAGGTAAATGTTAGGCTGCACTCTGACAGGATAGTGATGAAGTAATGGTGTCCAATGACACTTTTTTTACTATTTATCTTTCATTTAACCCTTTTAGCGAAAACCTTGGTCAAAGTTACAGTAACAATTTAATGATCATTTGCATATTTGATTACATAATTGCAACAGCTGTCTTCTCCCTCACATCATGGACAAATCAGCTTCTGAAATATATGTATTATTCCTGGTCACCTCTTATCACATCATTATTCTGTAATTCTTTTAAAAGGGGAGGTTTCTCCTTTGACCCCAGGTGGTTTCCAGGCTATCTACAGAGCTTTAGCATCAGGCATCTCCATTACAAGTAAATCCAGTCCAGTCCCTGCTGGGAAAAAGACAATCAAATACTGTTGCAGCTCCACAAAATTGCCTGAAACACTTTGAAATGCTTTAGATACTAAACACAAATCCGATGGCATTGAAAACACTTAGAGCGGGGAAAAAAAGAAAATCCCAATGTCTACTGAGTATTACTGGCCAACAAGAGACTCTTATGATGTCAGACAAATGTCTTCATGGAGTCCTTCTATTGGTCATTCCAGACTGACTCCTTGTGTTACAAGTGGTTAACCATAAAGAGACAGGCTTTTCTTTCAAAAACATTGTGGCTAAATAACTTATAACTACTTTGCAGCTTGTATCATGAGAAAAAAAAAACAATAAGAAGTAACAACACATAAATTAAAAGGTACAGATCATGAAAATGTTTCCCTCTTTTTAAAAATTTTTTTGTCAGGGAATTTGGCTGCTCAAATAAAGGGTCTGAAGAGTGCAGCTATCTCTGCATCTGCAAATCAGGTAAAGCAGTGGTAAAGTTAGCCTCTCACAATCACTCAAGCCACCCTAGAACTGCAGTCTTTGGAGTTAGGGAGCAGCCTAGTCTCCATCTCCCACCCAAGAAAGTATGAACGACTGATAAATGGCGGATAATATGTGCTCAGTTGGGAGGTACTTCTTTATCCAATAAATTACTGATGTTTTTCAAAAAGTCTCAAAAGTGAGTACTATATTCGCCATTTGTAGACCTAACTCCCCTTGAGAAATTAGAGACGAAAGTCATTGAGAAATATTCAAGCGCACACAACAATGTAAAACCATTCTGGCTCGTCACATTTAATTAGTGGCGTCCTCTCTGCCCGTGATGACCCTATACCCTATTAACAATGTTATGGCAGGTGTTTCACATTCCTTCTATATAAATGATGCTGCTCACATCCTAGTCTTTTATCCATAGGCTTGATACATGTGTACCATCTAATTTTGAATCTCACAACTGCATGTTCTACACTAATTATAGTGGAGGTTAACAAGCTATTAAAATGTGTTTGGTGGTGTGTTAAGAATGCAGCTGATTGATGTGGACATGTAGGCCAAGGTAGTTATAGATAGTTGCCTAGAAACAACAAAATGCAAGTGTTGTATGTTTTGTGATTTTAAACCAAAAAAATTGGCCTACAATGGGTATGAAAAATACAAACCTCAATAAACAGCTTTCCCTACTAGAGCAATTATTGGGATAGAATCAATAAAACCTATACATTTTGGTATTCAATATTTCTGCTTCATTTCTTCGGCAGTTGAAGTTGCCTATGTGTACTGCAAACAAATGTACTGGGGAAAAATACAGGATCTATTGTGCATTGCTTTTAACATTCAATGGTGAGATGTAGTAATACTAAAAGAAACCAAGAATGGCTGGACCTGGGACAGCTGCATTTACACTACAAAAAAAAAAAAAAAAAAAGACCAAAGAGTCGGCTAAAAGGGGCTAGTGTAAACAGGGTACACAAGTCTCGTGGTGGCTTTGGTGATCTCAGCCCAGTTCCTTGTCAACAGATGTCTATGTCAGAAATAGAAACTCAGATACCTGCTCTTACTGTAACTAAATAAAAGATCCCAGTCTCATGTGGATCCAGCAGCAGAAGCAGATACGCTGTTCATCAACAATAACATTGCTCAGTGGTGTCCCAATAATACACACAATAAGTGACTGCCTTTTCTTGGCAAACTAGCTGGAAATCTAAATTACTGAGTTTTAGATAGTTTGTGTAGTAAAAAATAGTAAAAAAAGAATAAACAGCAGAGTTGAAGATCACTTTGTGTTGTATTAGCTAAACAAATCACATTCCAACTAGGTGGGCTTATTGCATATTAACTTTATACCTGTTTACTATTTGTATGTTTGGCTATATTATTATTATTATAATTATTTATTTCTTAGCAGACACCCTTATCCAGGACGACGTAGAGTTTTTACTAAATATCACAGTACAAAGTATCACATTACAAAATATCACATTACAGATAAGAGGAGTTATAAAGTACAGTAATAGTAGAAAATAAGATCAAATTCAAATAAGAGCAAAATAAAGAATACAGTAAATAATTACATTTGCGAGTTCGACAAAGAGCAGTTAAACTTATAGTAAAAATATTTGCTCATACGAGTAAAGTCCATTAAGAGCACATAGTAAGTATGATAAATGGATAAGAATGATTTCAAATAAGAGCAATTACAAAAAACGTGAATACGGATACCTATAGGAGTAAAATCAAATACAAGATACAGGAAATAGTTATAATTAAGAACAGTAGTAGAATATGACAAGGTATGGAGCAGTTCAGTGTAAGTACAAGCTGATGCAAATGCTGGTACAATTGAGTGCCATATAGCCCAGTATAGTTGAGAGTTGTGATGTTTACAGATGCTGTCTGAACAGGTGTGTCTTGAGGAGGCCCTGGAAGGTGCTCAGGTACTGAGCAGTCCTGATATCCGTGGGTAGGTTGTTCTACCACTGAGGGGCAAGGGTAGAGAAGGAGCGGGCTCTGGAAGCAGGGGAGCGGAGTGGGGGGTACAGCTAATCTGCTGGTGGTGGATGAGCAGAGGGGGTGTCGGGAGAAATGATAGTCTAGAGATAGGAGGGAGCAGAAAGGTCGAGACAGCGATAGGCAAATACAACAGTTTTGAATTGGATGTGAGCAGCAATAGGGAGCCAGTGGAGGGAGCGGAGCAGCGGTGTAGCATGGAAGAAATAGGGAAGGGAAAAGACAAGGCGGACAGCAGAGTTTTGGATGAGCTGGAGCGGACGGATGGCAGAGGCAGGGAGGCCGGACAGGAGGAAGTTGAAGTAATCAAGGTGGGACAGTACCAGGGCCTGAGCGAATTCTGCTGAGGAAGAAGTGATAGAAGGTGCCAAAGTAGAGATGTGCTGAGAATAGGAGAGGGAGGGGTCGAGGGTGACACCAAGGTTCTTGGTGGATGAGGAGGGGGAGAAAGGGTAGTGGATTCAGTGCTGGGGAGAGGGGAATGTTAGGGTTAATTAACATTTTAGAAGCGCCAAAATCTTTTGAGTTTGGTTGTGTTTTTGGATGATCTTCTTCAGACCAGGTTTGGGTTAAGTGAATTTTCTGCATCGTGATGGGGTCATTCATACATACATACATACATACATACATACATACATACATACATTATATATACAGTACTGTGCAAAAGTTTTAGGCAGGTGTGAAAAAATGCTGTAAAGTAAGAATGCTTTCAAAAATAGACATGTTAATAGATTATATTTATCAATTAACTAAATGCAAAGTGAGTGAACAGAAGAAAAATCTAAATCAAATCCATATTTGGTGTGACCACCCTTTGCCTTCAAAACAGCATCAAGCATCAATTCTTCTAGGTACACTTGCACACAGTTTTTGAAGGAACTCGGCAGGTAGGTTGGCCCAAACATCTTGGAGAACTAACCACAGTTCTTCTGTGGATTTAGGCAGCCTCAGTTGCTTCTCTCTCTTCATGTAATCCCAGACAGACTCGATGATGTTGAGACCAGGGCTCTGTTGGGGCCATACCAACACTTCCAGGACTCCTTGTTCTTCTTTAAGCTGAAGATAGTTCTTAATGACTTTGCTGTATGTTTGGGGTCGTTGTCATGCTGCAGAATAAATTTGGGGCCAATCAGATGCCTCCCTGATGGTATTGCATGATGGATAAGTATCTGCCTGTACTTCTCAGCATTGAGGAGACCATTAATTCTGACCAAATCCCCAACTCCATTTGCAGAAATGCAGCCCCAAACTTGCAAGGAACCTCCACCATGCTTCACTGTTGCCTGCAGACACTCATTCGTGTATCGCTCTCCAGCCCTTCGGCGAACAAACTGCCTTCTGCTGCAGCCAAATATTTCAAATTTTGACTCATCAGTCCAGAGCACCTGCTGCCATTTTTCTGCACCCCAGTTCCTGTGTTTTCGTGCATAGTTGAGTCGCTTGGCCTTGTTTCCACGTCGGAGGTATGGCTTTTGGCCGCAAGTCTTCCATGAAGGCCACTTCTGACCAGACTTCTCCGGACAGTAGATGGGTGTACCAGGGTCCCACTGTTTTCTGCCAGTTCTGAGCTGATGGCACTGCTGGACATCTTCCGATTGCAAAGGGAAGTAAGCATGATGTGTCTTTCATCTGCTGCAGTAAGTTTCCTTGGCCGACCACTCGCGTCTCACGGTCCTCAACGTTGCTCGTTTCTTTGTGCTTCTTCAAAAGAGCTTGGACAGCACATCTGGAAACCCCTGTCTGCCTTGAAATTTCTGCCTGGGAGAGACCTTGCTGATGCAGTATAACTACCTTGTGTCTTGTTGCTGTGCTCAGTCTTGCCATGGTGTATGACTTTTGACAGTAAACTGTCTTCAGCAACCTCACCTTGTTGGCTGAGTTTGGCTGTTCCTCACCCAGTTTTATTCCTCCTACACAGCTGTTTCTGTTTCAGTTAATGATTGTGTTTCAACCTACATATTGAATTGATGATCATTAGCACCTGTTTGGTATAATTGTTTAATCATACACCTGAGTATATGCCTACAAAATCCCTGACTTTGTGCAAGTGTACCTAGAAGAATTGATGCTGTTTTGAAGGCAAAGGGTGGTCACACCAAATATGGATTTGATTTAGATTTTTCTTCTGTTCACTCACTTTGCATTTAGTTAATTGATAAATATAATCTATTAACATGTCTATTTTTGAAAGCATTCTTACTTTACAGCATTTTTTCACACCTGCCTAAAACTTTTGCACAGTACTGTACATATATATATATATATATATATATATATATATATATATATATATATACACACATTATATATATATGCACAAAGGTACAGCCTCAAACTTGTTTTCAACATATACAAGTTAAAGCTGCTAGTTCAACTACCAGCAGGATCTTGTCCACAATCACATTTTAATTGACGCTACTGATAGAAGTAATGCAGTACTGTCACCAGTTGTGGACTATATTAAACACTGTTTATTGTAAATCAGGATTAATAAACGGTATTTAATATAGTTCAAAGTAACTGGTCAAAGTATTTGTTTGGCCCTTGGTTATAATAAGCAGATTTGCAATTTAACACAATTTTAAAACAACATTAATGACTAACTGAGTCTGTGATGGGAGTCTACCAGCTGGTGCTATTTTCTCTATTGCTTGTACATCCATGCGCTTTCGATTGCATTCACGAATCTCCTACTCTGTGTAGAATGCTACTGCAGTAAACCACAACAGCATGTACTGTACTACAAGTGTCACAGTGTCTGTGTATATAATGAAGCGGCTGTGTTTTGTGTCATTTCAGATAACATGATGCCCTGAGAAAAACAAAAACAAACAAAAAAAGCCTTTGTTAACCTGAATATGGAGTATAAGTTAGATCTCATATTTTTAATGCAGTAGTCTTGCAGCCATGACTAACAACTTCCAGATGAGAACCGGTGGAAAATATTTTCTTATGCTAAAGAATTAGCTTACAATAACGGTGCACGAACGTAGTTAAATTTAATCTGAAGTTTCTCTGGAGCAACCTGTCCACAGCAAAACGCGTAAAATGAGACTGCACTGAAGTCATAAAAAATAAAAAAAATAAAAAAAATAATTTTACATTCTACTTCCTGGCATAAAACTGCAGTACAAAATTATATCCGTACGAGCTTCTTGTAGTAGTAACAAACAGGAAACACCGAGACCTTAAAATAAGACTGACAGGACATATGGCCACATACGACCCGGGAAGAGAATCGTGGCATCCAATCGACTTGAGGAAGAACGGCGGGACTTCCTGTAAGTGACGCACACTTTACAATCAAGCCTGGAAGCCCCACCTTTTCTGTTTCCCGCACCGTCAATCAAAATAGAAAAAAATCGACTCGAATCAGCGATCGCAGCCCGCCTTTGATTAAAATAATCATGTTAGGGGTTTAAATAAATCGAAAAACTCCTGATTTAAACCTTTTATGCTATGACTGGTACGTAACATTTAAACTGATTCAAACACAGCATCGCCGGTGAGTTTGTTCAATCTTGTAAGTCTAATATTTTCAGAAGCAAAAGACAGCAGTTACAATTTAAACGCTAAAGTAAACCTTTTAATAAATTTCACGGAAATCCTTGGCGAATCGCTCAAGATGGGCGTTAATCTGCGAGTTAGTGGCGTTTGTGTGTCGTTTAGCTTCTGTTTTGTGTGTTTTATGCAAGCGGGAAAATGAACATAAATGATTTGTTTTGATCTGTTTCCCTCTCTCTGTAGCCCCAGAAAAGCCAGTGAAACAAGAGGAAATGGCTGCCTTAGACGTGGACAGCAGTCAGAACGAGTATCTGCAGCACAGCAGCGGCGCAGGAAACCAGGTACTTTCTCAAACTTGGCCCCTTGCTTTCTCTTCTGCCGGGGTTGTTGTTAATGCATAGTATTTTTGTGAAGTTCACACGTTTTAAAATTTGATGTTAAAAAGAGTCGTACTTCCTGTGTATGCTCCGGACTAACGGCCACCCACTTTCTTCTTTTTAAACCCGCCCATTGTGGGTAGGACACTCAGCCGTCACCGCTAGCTCTGCTGGCAGCTACCTGCAGCAAGATCGGGTCGCCATCGCCAGAGGAGGATAGCAGTGCTGCCGCTGGCGTGGTAAGTCTGCTCGAACTGTGGCCGAACCAGAACCAGCAGGCCCTTCTTGTGCTCATGCAGTGCAGCGTGAAATGCACGGCCTGGTTCTTCAGCTGCACAATGCAATGCTGACTCCCAAACGCAGCCGCTGACTCTGTATATGCGATGTGATCACAACATCTTTGTTACACATAAGGCCTGGGTGGCTGTTGATTAATGTCCAAAGTTGCAGCACAAATCCGGATGCATTTTTATTTTTTACCCTGAAATTGTGTTTTTTTAAACCGGAAGTGATTTGGTCAGCTTTCCATTTGACAAATGTGTCAATCTAGCGCTCCACAGGGTGTCCTATGCCCCCTAGCTTCTACCTCTTAATGCAGTTATTCAAATGCATAATGTGTTTCTTGAAGTTCTGTTCAATTGCAGTTCTTGGAGAAATAATAATAAATATGTTTACATTAACCCTTGCTATTCTTTTTATTGTGTGGCATGTATCCTTCGAATGAGAATTATTTGCATTGCTGGAAATGTTATTTTTGAAACTCATATAAACAAAAGCAGACCCCATCGAACAGTTAAAAAAAAAAGTTTGTATAACAGCAAACGTTGAAAAAGAAGTTTTGTGTAGTTATATATTTTGCCGATTTGGGGCTGCTTTTGTGGGTTATATAGTTAAACTGTATTTGTTGTAGGTGGATAGCAAATGGCAAAATCATATTTACAACAAATGAAACATCTAGAATCTAGATAGATAATTTCCAGAACCAGCCACAAGAGGCTTTCTATGATTTAATACCTGCTTGTTGAAGTCTGAAGCAAAGTTTGATTCATTTGGCAGTTAAAGAGCAAGCAGAAATGTTGAAAAACGAGTTAACTATAAAAATACTAAGACTACTGTGCATCTCGGTTGAATACTCAACTGAAATAGTATCTGCCTAGAAATCTTAATGTATAGCTAACTCACTAATAATCCATGCATAAATAGTGTTCACTTTTTAAAGATTTTAACCCAGTTTTCCTTTGTTTTTTGTCTTTTTTTTTAGCTTTCTGATCTGGCATCTGTACAGTTAACAGGGACGTCAAATAGATGGGAAGTCTTGACTCCTAATGCAACAATAAAAGAGGAACCTGGCTTACTACCGATTCCAAACGCAGGGATAGTAACATCAAATGGACAGTATGTTTTGCAAAACCAACAGATCTTTGTGACTTCAGGAACAGATGCTTCTGGCAGTGCATTGCCTAATATACATTACCAAGTGATTCCACACATTCACACCGCAGATGGGCAACAGGTACAGTTGGGCTTCTCTACGTCTGGTGTAGAAAATGCATCTTTGAGTCAGGATGCTACAGGGCACTTTCAGATATTGCCCGATTGTAATACAACTTCTGCTGGAACGTCATCCGCCAACATCCTGACAAACAGTCAGAACCTCATGACACAAGCTGACCAAGTTCAGCATTCAGATGGCTCTGTACAGATTCAAGGTGTTTCTCTAGGTGGTTCTACCTATAACAGCCAAGGTCAAGTTGTTACTAATGTGCCTGTTGGATTGCCTGGAAATATTACCTTTGTACCCATCAACAGCGTTGATCTGGATTCCCTCGGACTCTCAGGGACTGCACAAACTATTGCTACAGGTGTGACCGCTGACGGTCAGCTGATCAACTTGCCCATGGTGCCACAAGCCATGGATAACTCAGATAATTCTGAAAATACTGGTGAGCAAATGTCACACACGCTATCTGTTCATGAGTCCAACACTAATCAAGACATGTATGTGCCAACAACGTCCTCCTCGCAGCTGCATGCAACAGTAGACGGTACAGGTGTACTGCAGCAAACTTCAAGTACTTCAATCTCCACCAACGACCAGGCAGATGCTTCACAACTTCAGGGAAACTACATTCAGACGACTCATCACGACCAGACCCAGATGCAAAATATTCAGGTCTCCTCTGCACAGTCCATTATACAGCTTCAGCAGACCCAGCCACAGACCACCAGTGAAGTCCAGATTGTCCAGGGCATCCCACAGCAGCAAATGCAGGGTGTTCAGACTGCAGGTCAAACCATTTCTCCACAAGCTCTGCAGAACTTACAACTGCTCAATCCAGGGACAACTTTTTTGATACAGGCACAGATGCTGACCCCTTCTGGGCAGATCCAGTGGCAGACTTTCCAGGTGCAGGGTGTGCAGAACGTGCAGAATATCCAGATCCAAAACCCCTCCAGCCAGCAGATCACACTGGCCCCTGTGCAGACGCTCTCTCTTGGGCAAGGTGGAACCCTTGGGTCCACTCCAGTCAGCATAAGCACAGGCCAGATTCCAAATTTGCAGACTGTCACAGTGAATTCTATAACGTCCTCCGGAATTCAGTTTCAACAGACTGAAGACACAAGCAGCCCTGCAGGTGCGTATGTCTTTTCCATGTGTTATAAAAGTAAGCATTATAACACAAATTCACATTTGCGTGAACTTTTTTAAAGAATTAGCAACGGTTCTTCTATTGGTGGTTTGACTGATAACCAACAATAGTACAACAGGATGCAGACTCTTCGTAATTATAAACCACTCTTTGGAGTCCTGTTGTGGTATAATTTTCATGGTTTATGTCCAGATCTTGCATTGGATATGGCATGGATATTTATATACAGAGGTCGCAAGCAGTGGCAATGTGCAGGTATCCTCAAGCCAGCACTGAAGGGACCACCCTGGGTAAGGGACTGTCCACAAAGGTGCCGGTGCAGAATTGTGTTTGGCGTTTTCACTGTGAGCTACTGTATAAAGACTGCAATGTTAAAACCACCAAACATTTAATATGCAACCCTGGCCTACAGAGGTGTATAGGTTTTAGCCACAGTGACTTATAATTGTATCGTTTTTGTTTATCTATCTAGCTAAATGTCTGGCAAGGTTCATTGCTGAGGTTCATAACGTTTTGTCATATAGAGTTTTACAATCTGCATGTGTTTATGTGCTGATTCCTCCTTACCTCTGCCTGCTGCCATTCATTGAGTAACGAAAATGCAATCCCAGGGAGTAAACAAAGCCTGGTGGGATGTGCTGTCTCTGTTACAGGAAGTGTGTGTTTTTGTGTAACTGGCAGAGCGCCTGGTCAAGTTAAGAAATCAAGAGGCAGGGTTAAAAACACACCTGTGGCCGAGCCAAAGTGTCTGTAAAAGCATGTGGGTCATTCCATGCCCACTCAACCAGTGCCATTGTCCATCCGTCTCAGATTTTCCTAGAAAAATTCACATGTGGGGTTTCAGACGCGCCGTGTTCAGAAATGATAGCCATTATTTTTTTAAAATTTCCCCTTCGACCTGTGGCCTTGCAAAGGTCAACCTAAAGAGAGAAAGGGACCTTGACCAGAAAAATCACCCTGGGTGCAATTTAGATGCTACCATCATGTATAGCACCTCGTTCTACTTGTATCGAATAGGGCTTTTCAGAATAAAATACTAGGAGCACCCTACTCACTTCTGGCAAATTGCCAGATAAGGGGTAACTGACGAGTTTTATTAAAACTCCAGCCTAACCCTTTACCCTGTAGGGGATGTGGGTCTTAAAATGTAAGTATTGCTGTAAGAACCTAAGGAATCAGTCTTCCAAATTCTGTGAAAAACTTTTGGTTTCAAGTCCCATCACTGGTCATTAAACACCCTTGAAATTTGAATTTTTGCTATTTGTACCAAGTTTAGGCCGTAATAATTTGCATCGGGGGACTCCACAAAATCACCCAAAGATATGTTTGGATAGATGTTAATGAGATTATCCCTTTTCTGGTTGACATGGCGTGGAATGACCCATGTAGTTTTTTCTCTTTGCTCTTGCATAAATAGTTTATTTATCTGCGATGTTGTTTGGAAGGGATACAGATATGGTCCCCATTATATAACGATTTGAGTCATCCCAGGCTTCTCAGTGAGCGCGTTGCACCTGAGCTTAATTAGAACAACTGAAAATGGTACCACCCATGTGGGACTAAATGAGCTCATACTTGATGCTAAGCAATGAGTGTGTTTTATTTCCATCTCTGCTTGTTGGTCCAGTTGTGCTATAAGGAAATCCTTCTTTGAGTTTCTAACAAAGGCATTAAATCCCAGCAATAGAAAGTGTTTGGACTGTGTTATGTGGTGATTAGACTGTTTGTTGGCCAGTAAGGAGTGTTTTCGTTCTCAGATATTCAAATAAAAGAAGAGCCGGACACTGAGGAATGGCAGCTGAGCAGCGACTCGACCCTCAACACCAGTGACCTGTCCCATTTGAGGGTGCAGATGGTGGACGAGGAAGTGGACCAACAGAGTCAGGAAGGGAAGAGGCTGCGGAGAGTGGCCTGCACCTGCCCCAACTGCAAGGAGGCTGGAGGAAGGTAAGCTGAGCACAGTAACCGAGGGAGGGTAACGTATTCGTACCAAACTGGGGGAAGCAGCAGGTTGGTTAGTGACAGAAAGACAGTGAAGGGGTGGAGTAAATGTCACATCGCCAAGGTGAAAGGACTGACAAAGTGTAAGTCTAACAGACTGCCTAAAGTAGGGCTTGCAAACTGATAACTGGATTTTAAACAAAGGTAAAAAAAAAAAAAAGGGGGCTCACGATACTGTTACTAGTGCTAATAAAAAGGTAAGCTGGGGATTTTAAAACCTTAGTTTGCACGAGAAGGTGTTTGTGTAATTTGTGGACTTTGTAGAAGTGTATAATGAGGCTAAGATATAGAAGGAAGACAGTTGGCACTTCTTTGGTGTTTTCAGGGGGTCAAACCTGGGAAAGAAGAAGCAGCACATCTGTCACATTCCTGGCTGTGGGAAGGTTTACGGAAAGACGTCGCACCTGAGGGCCCACCTGCGCTGGCACTCCGGCGAGCGGCCCTTTGTTTGTACTTGGATGTTTTGTGGCAAAAGATTCACTCGCAGTGACGAGCTACAGAGACACAGAAGAACGCACACAGGTAGGTTTCTGTGCATGTGTGAGTACAGAGACACAGAAGAACGCACACAGGTAGGTTTCTGTGCATGTGTGAGTACAGAGACACAGAAGAACGCACACAGGTAGGTTTTGTGCTTGTGTGAGTATGAAGCGGCAAAGCTAGAGTATTTCCCCCACAAGGAGATGCATAGGGAATTAGTTGAGGAGGCCTGTCCATACTGTAGTAGGTCTACGTCTGACTCCTACATCTATATATATATATATATATATATATATATATATATATATATATATATCAGTACTGTGCAAAAGTTTTAGGCAGGTGTGAAAAAATGCTGTAAAGTAAGAATGCTTTCAAAAATAGACATGTTAATAGATTATATTTATCAATTAACTAAATGCAAAGTAAGTGAACAGAAGAAAAATCTAAATCAAATCCATATTTGGTGTGACCACCCTTTGCCTTCAAAACAGCATCAAGCATCAATTCTTCTAGGTACACTTGCACACAGTTTTTGAAGGAACTTCGGCAGGTAGGTTGGCCCAAACATCTTGGAGAACTAACCACAGTTCTTCTGTGGATTTAGGCAGCCTCAGTTGCTTCTCTCTCTTCATGTAATCCCAGACAGACTCGATGATGTTGAGATCAGGGCTCTGTGGGGCCATACCATCACTTCCAGGACTCCTTGTTCTTCTTTACGCTGAAGATAGTTCTTAATGACTTTCGCTGTATGTTTGGGGTCGTTGTCATGCTGCAGAATAAATTTGGGGCCAATCAGATGCCTCCCTGATGGTATTGCATGATGGATAAGTATCTGCCTGTACTTCTCAGCATTGAGGAGACCATTAATTCTGACCAAATCCCCAACTCCATTTGCAGAAATGCAGCCCCAAACTTGCAAGTAACCTCCACCATGCTTCACTGTTGCCTGCAGACACTCATTCGTGTACGCTCTCCAGCCCTTCGGCGAACAAACTGCCTTCTGCTACAGCCAAATATTTCAAATTTTGACTCATCAGTCCAGAGCACCTGCTGCCATTTTTCTGCACCCCAGTTCCTGTGTTTTCGTGCATAGTTGAGTCGCTTGGCCTTGTTTCCACGCCGGAGGTATGGCTTTTGGCCGCAAGTCTTCCATGAAGGCCACTTCTGACCAGACTTCTCCGGACAGTAGATGGGTGTACCAGGGTCCCACTGTTTTCTGCCAGTTCTGAGCTGATGGCACTGCTGGACATCTTCCGATTGCGAAGGGAAGTAAGCATGATGTGTCTTTCATCTGCTGCAGTAAGTTTCCTTGGCCGACCACTGCGTCTCACGGTCCTCAACGTTGCCCGTTTCTTTGTGCTTCTTCAAAGAGCTTGGACAGCACATCTGGAAACCCCTGTCTGCCTTGAAATTTCTGCCTGGGAGAGACCTTGCTGATGCAGTATAACTACCTTGTGTCTTGTTGCTGTGCTCAGTCTTGCCATGGTGTATGACTTTTGACAGTAAACTGTCTTCAGCAACCTCATCTTGTTAGCTGAGTTTGGCTGTTCCTCACCCAGTTTTATTCCCCTACACAGCTGTTTCTGTTTCAGTTAATGATTGTGTTTCAGCCTACATATTGAATTGATGATCATTAGCACCTGTTTGGTATAATTGTTTAATCATACACCTGACTATATGCCTACAAAATCCCTGACTTTGTGCAAGTGTACCTAGAAGAATTGATGCTGTTTTGAAGGCAAAGGGTGGTCACACCAAATATGGATTTGATTTAGATTTTTCTTCTGTTCACTCACTTTGCATTTAGTTAATTGATAAATATAATCTATTAACATGTCTATTTTTGAAAGCATTCTTACTTTAGAGCATTTTTTCACACCTGCCTAAAACTTTTGCACAGTACTGTATATATATATATATATAGAGATATACAGTTACCAACTTGTTTAAATTTATTCTGAACTGCTTGCCCTACACTTTGCCATGAGCATTTGTTGTAAATACAGTATTGTGGCAAGGAGTGCAGTCTTTACATTAAATCTGTATGTTTTTAAATTTGGTTAAGGGTTAAAGATGATTTCATTAATGTTTTTATTTATTCCTATTGGATAACTATAAAATAAACCAGTAGATTGTAAGATGTTTTCACCAATTGGCACAATGAAGAATATGTTACTGAATAATATATATTTTAAACCTTTGTATGAAAGGTGATTGACACTTGAATAGGTTAAAAAAAAAGGAAGCTTCATGCCAATAAGTATTGCCTTACAAAATGATACCACTAACAGCGTCCTATGTTATTGGTAAGACCACGAAACTGCTACCTGCTACTGCAGTCGCAATTTATGTACCTACATTTAGCCTATATGATCTTAGTACCGCGCTTTTATGAGATTCTATTCCCCATGGATAGCAAATGGATAGAAGAGATAAAGCTCATAAGCAATTCATTCTAGATTTAGATCTAAGAATCACAATTTCTCTTGCTCTGTATTATGATAACTGAAGACACAAGAAGCCACCAGTGTGCCCCCATTGTGCATCATTTATATCCTAGCTCTACATCTGACTGAGTGGTTTTGAAACACTGCTATAGGATGCTTGTGTTTGGCATCAGTTCTAATGGTCACACTCCAGTGAGACGCAAATTAAAAAATAACTAACACACAGGACCTGATCACAGTAATTGTGTGATAATATGCTAAAATATTATGGTGGGGATGCATACCTTTGTTTACCGGGATATAGTGGAAGAGTCTACACATGTACATCTGTCACACTTTAGACTTTTACAAAGATCTGCTTATTTAATTGTGATTAAACTGTCTAGCACATTAGTGAGAGAATCTGGGGTACAGTATCTGAAGGCATCTGTCTGTGAAGCTTGTAGCATATTTTAACATGTACATACAGGGCTCTATTTTTATACAGCATTTAAAGCTGTGGCAGGGATGTGTGTCACTGAAGTTTTATTTAATGTTTTATGTATTGCAAAGGTGACATTTCTGGTGCCTGTGTAATGGTTTGTATGTGCTTTCACATTTAAAAGGTTGATTCAATCAATCAATCAATCAATCAATCAATACATTATTCATGCCCCTCGCAATTCCCTACCCAATAGATTCAGTGCAGATCTCCAGAATGTTACTATATATCCTAATTCATGTAACTGAATGCCCTATGTGTGCAAGTCTAATTGAACGCCACCATGGGAAATAGCACAGATGTTACATTTGGTGCTTTCTGTTTTGCCTTCCAGTTCAAATTGTTGATGCTTTTAAAATTCATTCAATTCTTCCCGCGACAGGTGAGAAGAAGTTTGTCTGCCCGGAGTGTTCCAAACGTTTTATGCGAAGCGACCATCTTGCCAAGCATATTAAAACCCATCAAAACAAAAAGGGCATTAACTCCAGCAGTACAGTCATGGCAACGGTGGAAGCAACAGCGTCCTCTGATAACATTATTACAGCAGGGGGAACTACCCTCATCCTTACCAACATTCAGCAGGGCTCGCTACAGGCAATTGGGACTGTGAATTCCACAAACACCAGCCCGCAAGAGATTCTTTCCAATTCAGAAATACCTTTACAGCTCGTCACAGTGGCTGCCAGCGAGGTGATGGAGTAATACGAATTACAATAATAACTTGCTTATTGGTTGTGTTTTTATATATATAATTTTAAAAAGAAAGAATGATCAGTTTATGTTCCTTAGCAGTCTTTTTACCGATGGGCAAAAAAAAAAAAATGATGTTAATGTGGTTACAATACACACTGAAATGCCTTATTTTGTATCATATTGTGTAGTATACAATGGTGGAGTTGCATGTGGTTTTAGCTACTGTTCATGTGTAATAGTTCTGAAAAATGTATTTGTAATATGACAAGAAAGGTACAAAAAAAATGATTGAAATGGGAGTTTGGCCAGCTAAAAAAATATATTTTATAGGGAAATTGTAGATGTGCATATTTTGCAAATGAAAGGTGGGTAAAGTACGAGTCTTTCAGAAGTTGAGATTCATCTAAACCAAGCATTCATGGAAATGATCAGCCTCAGATCATGGTTGTCCAGGTTGTACTGGGATGTGTGAGCAGTGCAGATGTGTCATGTCTACATTAAGCCGCTTTTTTGCACATCTTAAGTTTTCCTGCAATTTTCTTTTTTGATTGTGTTGTGTAATTGATACACGCTTGTCTGAATTTGCTTAGCATTTGGGAGTTTTGCCACCTGTTAATTGGAACTTAAGGTAGTTTGCAAAAGGAAACAATCATGTAATTAAAACTTTTTGTATTTTTTTCTTGTAATTCTGTTGATCTTTCATTAATATACATAACTTGCAGCAAAAGCTATTTATAGTAGGCTTTACTTAGTAAACTGGTTTTGTTGTATCAAAAACTTGTTATTTTAATTACATTTTAAATATGTACAATATTAAGTGTGTTACTTTTGTAAAACTTCAATTTCCAATGGAACTCAATTAAAGTATGAATCCTTTATAAAAAGCCATGATAAAGGGTTAATTTGCCAATTTTGTTTAATTTTTTTTTTTTTTTTTTTTTATATAAAGACTGTCATGCAATAAAGTCAAAATACAAGGTAGCATAATCCATTTTCTGCTGGGTTTGCAGACTGGTGCTGGTTTGTTATTATAAACACTAACAAGTATCATGTGACGGACCAAAAGACAAAGATAATTATGCAGCCGCCATTTCTGAAATACTGTGTCAAGATACTTTGTGTCAAGGTCTTAAAATGACTTTTTGCTAAATTACCTATAAAATATCCAACAGATGCCGTTTGACACAAGTCCCTTTCATTAGGGCTCTGCTGTCTGTAGAATAGTGTCAGTAATAATAATAATGACCTACTTTTAACTAGGGAGAACCCATATTTATTGTGAATGTGTGTTCACTAATCACCTTGAGTTTGACAGTTTTTTTGTATATTTTCTTCTTATCCATTTTTTTTAAATTCTGCCCTGAAAAGTCTTTGTAGTATGTGCACTCTGTTAAAATATGTTTTTTTTTTGTTTTGATTTTGTGTGTGTGTGTGTGTGTGTATATATATATATATATATATATATATATATATATATATATATATATATATATATATATATATATATATATATATATTTATAAAATCGGTACATTTATGAGTGCTATACAATCTTGCTACTGGGGTAATTATGCCGGTAACCAGTTTCCATAGATTACCTTAAAAAAAAAAAAAGACTATTGACACAATTTTAAAATATTGTAACCTTTAGGGCCACCTCAGATTCATGTATTTTGAAATATATTATAAGTGTCACTAATAAAACACTTTAACTGATTTTATAGTATTTAGTATTTTGTTGACTTAGTTATTATGTAATGTGTATAATTAACTGAAATACAAGCAGTTCATACCTGAGTGATGGAATATATATATATATATATATATATATATATATATATATATATATATATATATATATATAGTTGTGGTAGATAAAACTACTTACCTCATTTTTAAATAATATACAAATATATAGTTGGTAAGTAGTAAGTTCATTTATTTTCTGACTTCATTTATTATTTTCTGTACATGGACAAGGTATGTGTCATAAACTTACTCATTTAGGCCACTGTTTTTATTGATGATAATAGATCCAAAATCTTCGCATTTGTATGAGTTTGTCTCTTAAGGAGTGTTACTACTGTATATTGGCAGTTATTCAGCGCAATCTGGGGACTGCATCTGGTTCCCTGAATTCTTGACTGCAGTGCAGTGGTTAAAGGTAAGTAGTAAGCACATCTGGACTCAGCAAGGACCGCCTTTTTTTTTTTTCATGCTTGGGGGTGTGATTTATTAAAATATTTACTTGGCAACGTGCAGAGAAGTAAACTTATTTAAAATAAATAAAAACCAGAATTGCACATGAAGCTAAAGTGTCACAAATGCATATTCAGCTGTCACGTATTTTGCAAACCAATGTAAATGATTTCTGAAAACTCACGGTTTGGTTGCATTCAGATAAATGTAGATTATATCAATTATTTTAGAGTGGTGGATCAAAATACTGCAATTTCCCCTGCAAGGAATTGTGTGTGAAACGCTGGTATAAACATCCAAATGTTGCATTTCTTATGAAACAGCATTTTTGTCAGGTGTTATATCATTCCTATCTTGATTGTTGTCTTGAGGTAATGCCTATCTTGAAAGATTTGCTATCATGATAAACTAGCTATATAGTAACCTGTTTTTCATTTTCAGCAGTTCATCAGGCCTGATGGACACCCATGCGTTGCAAATGAAAGAATATTGCCTATAAAGTTAAAGGACATGTCCATTTTTGAATCAATCTCATTTGCATAAGCTATTTGTGTCTAATTAATTGTAATATAACACCTAATAGCATATAACGAACATGGAATTACAGTTTCCGAGTTAATGAAATGTGTTACGGAATTGTCATTTACGTGTAAGTTAATTAGTCTAATTAATTGAGAGTATGGAAATAGGTCCATATAATAAGTTGACAATATTTTGGAAAGTTTAGTTATTATTATTATTTATTTCTTAGCAGACGCCCTTATCCAGGGCGACTTACAATCGTAAGCAAATACATTTCAAGTATCACAGTACAAATAATAATACAATTAAGAGCAAGATAAGTACAAGTGTGACAAAATACGATTCAATAATACAGCAGATAACAGTGTCGGTGATAGTTACATCAGGATACGATTAAATACAAAATACTACAGATTAAACAGTTGAGAGATTACAGTACTCTGAAGTACAGGATTAAATGCAGTAAAATAGGGGGCAGATAAGAGCAAGAAAAATGCATTTAAGGAAGGGTGATAAGTGTCCCAGGGGAAGAACAGAGGAGTTCTACAGGTACTTTCTGAAGAGGTGAGTCTTGAGGAGGCGCTGGAATGTGGTCAGGGACTGGGCAGTTACTGTGTTAAAAGTAAACAATGCCTAAAATGGTTTAAATTCACAATTTTATTTCAAACAAGAAGTATGAGGGTAATAATGTGGCAATCAGTTAATATAAAACAGCAGAAGTTGAAGTGGGATGGTGTGTTTGTAACTATTTTCTGAAGGGGTGAATGGCTTGTCTGCACATATAAAAAATAAGTATATCTGAAAACACCACAAATGCAATTGATTGTAGTTAACATATGGTTGGTATGTTATTTAGCTGTATGTGTATATATATATATATATATATATATATATATATATATATATATATATATATATATATATATATATATATATATACAGTACTGTGCAAAAGTTTTAGGCAGGTGTGAAAAAATGCTGTAAAGTAAGAATGCTTTCAAAAATAGACATGTTAATAGATTATATTTATCAATTAACTAAATGCAAAGTGAGTGAACAGAAGAAAAATCTAAATCAAATCCATATTTGGTGTGACCACCCTTTGCCTTCAAAACAGCATCAATTCTTTTAGGTACACTTGCACAAAGTCAGGGATTTTGTAGGCATATAGTCAGGTGTATGATTAAACAATTATACCAAACAGGTGCTAATGATCATCAATTCAATATGTAGGTTGAAACACAATCATTAACTGAAACAGAAACAGCTGTGTAGGAGGAATAAAACTGGGTGAGGAACAGCCAAACTCAGCTAACAAGGTGAGGTTGCTGAAGACAGTTTACTGTCAAAAGTCATACACCATGGCAAGACTGAGCACAGCAACAAGACACAAGGTAGTTATACTGCATCAGCAAGGTCTCTCCCAGGCAGAAATTTCAAGGCAGACAGGGGTTTCCAGATGTGCTGTCCAAGCTCTTTGAAGAAGCACAAAGAAACGGGCAACGTTGAGGACCGTGAGACGCAGTGGTCGGCCAAGGAAACTTACTGCAGCAGATGAAAGACACATCATGCTTACTTCCCTTCGCAATCGGAAGATGTCCAGCAGTGCCATCAGCTCAGAACTGGCAGAAAACAGTGGGACCCTGGTACACCCATCTACTGTCCGGAGAAGTCTGGTCAGAAGTGGCCTTCATGGAAGACTTGCAGCCAAAAGCCATACCTCGACGTGGAAACAAGGCCAAGCGACTCAACTATGCACGAAAACACAGGAACTGGGGTGCAGAAAAATGGCAGCAGGTGCTCTGGACTGATGAGTCCAAATTTGAAATATTTGGCTGTAGCAGAAGGCAGTTTGTTCGCCGAAGGGCTGGAGAGCGTACGTGAATGAGTGTCTGCAGGCAACAGTGAAGCATGGTGGAGGTTCCTTGCAAGTTTGGGGCTGCATTTCTGCAAATGGAGTTGGGGATTTGGTCAGAATTAATGTTCTCCTCAATGCTGAGAAGTACAGGCAGATACTTATCCATCATGCAATACCATCAGGGAGGCATCTGATTGTCCCCAAATTTATTCTGCAGCATGACAACGACCCCAAACATACAGCGAAAGTCATTAAGAACTATCTTCAGCGTAAAGAAGAACAAGGAGTCCTGGAAGTGATGGTATGGCCCCACAGAGCCCTGATCTCAACATCATCGAGTCTGTCTGGGATTACATGAAGAGAGAGAAGCAACTGAGGCTGCCTAAATCCACAGAAGAACTGTGGTTAGTTCTCCAAGATGTTTGGGCCAACCTACCTGCCGAGTTCCTTCAAAAACTGTGTGCAAGTGTACCTAGAAGAATTGATGCTTGATGCTGTTTTGAAGGCAAAGGGTGGTCACACCAAATATGGATTTGATTTAGATTTTTCTTCTGTTCACTCACTTTGCATTTAGTTAATTGATAAATATAATCTATTAACATGTCTATTTTTGAAAGCATTCTTACTTTACAGCATTTTTTCACACCTGCCTAAAACTTTGGCACAGTACTGTATATATATATATATATATATATATATATATATATATATATATATATATATATATATATATATATATATATATATATAAACAGTGTGGTTATAATGTCAGTGCAAAACTTTGTAAATCTGCTGTGAAATAATAACAATTATTTGTGGAGCCAGTGAATGAAGACACCAAATTAGGGCAAAAGATTTCTAGGCTAACCAAATTGGTTAGGAATCTTTACTTTTCTCCATATGCATTGTAAACGTGTACTTGATACAGGTAAATATGGCAGGGATTGCAATACATATTGCAAAGCCATATAAAAGCAGGTGGTGGCACTATATCAATGTGGGGGTATTTCTATTGCATAATTAATACACCCCATATATATTTCTCATTCAGATGAATGGTGGAGCTTGCCAGGAAGCCTTGGATGTGATCAGGTTGCAGTACAAACAGGTGTGCAGCACGTTACAGCTGACGGTGATAGCACTGCATGTCTTGCTGTCAGACAGGTACTTGTCAGTGTCACACAGCCTGTCACCAGAAGGCATTTCATTTTCCTTGTCGGGCCACCTGAGAATGCCCAGGTTTTTATATTCCAGTTGCTTACTCTGAGAGACAAGTCAGCAGACCATAGATTGAGGTATTTTTCATTTTATTTTATCCTGTGAGAGAAAAGCTTTTAATATTTAACTTTTTTTTTCTTTTCATACAGTACATAAACTCGTTCCTTGTGGTGTAATTGTAAACATATTTCATACAGAAGCAATTAACAGTTATTGTGGACCCATATATGTGTGAGCAATGAGGCCAACAACCTGAGGAGAAATGCTTGGTGATTTGTAACAGAACAGTATTAAGCTCTATTATTTTCATGTTAATAATTAGGTAGCTATTTGGGATATTTTATTTATTTATTTTTTTACTGTTTTGGCTTTTTACAGTTATATATTTAAAAAAAAAAAAAATGTATGTGCTTACTCCATTAAGGGTAGTGTATTACTATGGCGGAAACTAGCATCAGACCTTTGCTGGAACCTCTCAAAACAAATGCAGCTACTGATGAAAGGATCGATTTTCTGAGAGAGCAGGTGTTCACATCCCTTCGTGTGAAAACTGATAAATGGAATCGGTTCATAGCTGCAGAGGAACACCAGAAACTTTTGATAGACTTCCTGGATCAAAAAGAATATGATCATCTCGTTCTGTTCACCGGCCCAGGAGGAACTCTGTATGTTGATGGACAGGTGAGAGCTGTAAATGTGACTAATGAAATAGTGGGTTGTTTAGGGAGAACACTGCTTACGAATATGAAGATTAAATATCCTGGCCAACCACTTACAGCATCTGCGCAGTTTTATGATTATGTGTATTGGTGAGGCAGAACCTTAAAGCTAAATCATTTGTTTTGTAGTTAAAAGGTTGAACTTGCTTGACTTTTAGACTGCAAATAAAGTAATGTATGAGCCTGAATTGTTATATACTGTTTCTGTTTTACAAGTGGTGCCATGGACATAATTACATCATCATTAGTGTTGTGGAAATAATTTATATTCTCTTTCAAGACTTCTGTTTCTTTGAAAACAAAATTGCTCTGCATTTTGAAGAATGGCAGTATGAAAATATCCAAGACTAATTTCAAAAATGAGCTTGGTTTTGGAGAAGTGTCTTGCCTACCCCTGGAGCAATTACCAGTTCTCATCAATGAGGTACTTGTAAAAGCAAAAAAAAAAAGTGCATGCAGTCGTGACAGACACTATATGTAGGTATTAGTATTTTAAAATAACACCTGTATTATACACTATGGGAAACATACTGGCAAATTGCTCCCTCTATAGTAAATGAATGAAGTGGGCCATTTTACATAGAAAACAATGCTTCTCCTAATGACTTGCATGTTTTACAGCTAGTAGCATGCTTTGACTGGAATACACAACTGAGATTACTCATACGTTTCAGTGCAATAGACATGCAAACTTAGAGCTTTCTTTAACCTCCTATGGTATCAGATACTTCTGCCTCTTTAAAGCCTCTATGCTGACCTGCTATGAACTCCTATTAGCTACCTGATATGAATGAAGGTTCTGATCATTGCATACTGGGAGGTATTGATACATAATAAATTGCTGTCGTCTGGGCTGTTGGTTTTAATGCATATGTTCTCATAGGTTGTGGTTCCTATTTTGGCCAACACAAATAATCATGCTGGCTGGCCCCGGGTGGTTTCAGAAGACATTAGGAAACATGTTGAAAAATTAAAAAGCAAATTTATCATGCTGCGAGGCCAGGAGGAAGGAAGGACCCTGCTGCCACTGCCACTGTGCATAGAGAGATCTGAAGAACCGGATGGTTTTGACAAGTAGGTGTCCAAATAAGGACCACAGCATAGTTTGGTTAGTAAGACATTGTAATTATTTTATAGTGTTATTGGAATCTAATTCCACAAGTTTTTTTTTTAGTGTTGCTCAGACAAATAAACAATGGATAACGTGAATATTCAGAAATCCGTGGGGGAATAAAAGACAGAACACAGTTACTGTTTCAAGTAAAATGATATGATATACTACATACCCATTTTATAATATGCAACACCTTGGTTTTACAAAGTATTCCTGCCTGGGGTATATATTCATTCATGCTAAACGAATAATGAACAAAACTTGGTTTAATTTGAAGCAGTTAAATCAACATTCAGCATTGTTCCTTACCATTTCTATACATTTCACTTGGTTTTATTTCAAAATTGAGGAAAACTGCAGTGGTACTGGATAAACCTTGCTAGATAAACCTTGAATGTGTGGACATACCCCAAGCCAAAAACCGTCAATCTCCTTCAGTGAAATGAACTGTACGTTTATTGACGATTATGTAAAATAACTGTGACATTGATCTGCAAATCTATAATCCATGCATGTTGTTCATCAGCTCCAGAATACCACGCATTGACAGAACACTGCTGTATTCAATTGAGACCATGGTGATACAGTGGACACACCAAATCTCTGATGTCTTGAAGAAAGATTCAAGCCAAGCACTTTTAGAAGGGGAAAATCCTGGGCCTTCTGCTGAGATAGAGTTCTGGTTAATACAAAAAGAGAACTTAATTGGAATTCAAAAACAGGTAAATTCTTTTTTTACAATTTTATAATGTTAAGCAGTATAGATAAGGCTACATCCAAGTGGCATTTGAAGACAGTGTCTAAGAGAATAGAGCTGTAACAATATATATATATATATATATATAAGTAAAAAAAATATAATGTACTTTTTTTCTTTTCACAGATACAGAACCCAAAAGTGGTTAAGATAATAGAAATCTTGAAAAAGATAAAAAGCAGCTACTATGCAAGCTTTAAAGAAATTATCTTGAAAGTGGATGAAGGTAAAATCACACTCACTGTGCCTTTATGAAATTGTCCAAACTATAAAACTCTAAATATCAAATAAACCTCTTCTGAGAGAATGGACTGGGTGGGGTTGGTAGGTCACCTGTACTGAGAGTGAATCTTAAAGCAAATAAAATTAATTATGTTGGACTAAAATTAGATGAAATCCCAGTCAGAAGCAGGCAGGTGTGGATATTTTTTATTCTGATTTACATCTATAACATTCATTTGAAGAACAAGGTAAAGAATAAAGAATATTGGTATAATATTTTATAATAACGTTTCCCTTTTATGTTATTAGCTGTCTCAGAAGCGCAGGACATAGAGCTACATCTTAGACCCTTGAAACGTCACATTGCCTACTTTGAAGAATGTACTTTTACAGGCATTGACGTTCTCATAGCCCCTCTCTTCCACACCCTCTGCCTGATCTGGAGCCATTCCAAATACTATTGTGTTCCATCCAGAATCGTTGTCTTGCTGCAGGAGTTTTGCAATCTTCTGATCGAACGGGTATGAAGTATTAACAGCAAAGTACTATCAACCTACTTGATTTTTATGGTACAAGCTACCTATTATTTCAGCTACACTATAACAGAAATGAAAAATACAAATCAACTTTCTGTGGAAAGCTTGGTTAAAAGTAAGTGGCCTTGAATAGCACTTTGTTCCGAAAAGGAACAGAGGTATATCTATAGAGATGTATTTTTTGTGTCCCCCATAAAATTAAGTTGAGAGTACAAACAAGTAAAATAAATAAAACCTGGCCTTTGTTGTCTTCCTAGGCCTTTGCATACCTGATTCCTGAAGAGCTTTTTAAAATGGAACTGGAAGAAGGAATCGAGAAAGTGCAACAAACCATACAGACAATGAAAAGCTTTAAGAAGTCTTTCACTCAACACAAAGACAGGATGAGCTGGTATTACAGAGGAGGGGAGGAAGTGAAACAGTGGGACTTCCCTTCAAATCTCATTTTTGCACGAACTGACAGGATCCTCGACAGGCTGCTGAAGATTGATGTAAATACGTTGCGTGCTGTATAAGAATGTATTAACTATCTCCAGTTTATGAAAAGACATGCAGCGTTACTACAGTAGAACTCCTTTTGTTCAAACTTATCAGAGGGCAAAGAGCTTGTATATTAGTGTTTGGACAAAGAGGAGTTTTTGAAACTTGTGGAAAATGTTGTGGGACACGTCCTCCAGTTTAGAAATAAGATACTTGTTTGAATTAAAGGGTTGTGTTAAAGGTCCACTGTATTGTGTTAAAAGTCCACTGTATTTCATTTTGTCTGCTAAGCAGATACAACCTGTGGAAGATGAGTTAAAGTCCTCTCCCCATTATAGTTTTTAATGGTGACCACCAAAGTAGTAATTCAGCGGATGAAATGTGATGCTTTTACAGGAGCTATTTGCATCAGCTCTCGACTTCCTCAAACTGGAGAAGATCGAGCTCGGGGGATCCCGGGGAAAGATTCTCAGTGAAATGGTGTATGGCATGAACGAGGAATTCCATGACGGGTGGAGGGTCCTGCGAGAAAGGAAATACGATCCGCTGGATTATGGGAATCTGGTAATGGAAAAGTTTCCTTTTTATATCACTGGTTTAGTCTTTAAAAAATACCAGTCAAATTCATATTTGTACATTGCTATAGAACAGTCTTGACAGAGACCAACCTTTAAAACATCAAACTGTCTTAACACTTAATGAATGATTTGAGGTTAAAGAAAAACTACAGAGAAGAATGAATGATCCTTAACAGAGTAATAACATAAAATGAAGCATGTGAACTAATATAACCTTTAAGTTATAGGCATATACTGTAATTTTACAGCATTTAAATGGCACAGCATACAAAATATAATTGCAATACAATTATTTAATCAGATATATGCGGTTAATCAATAGGCTATATTACTTTGTAATTGCCAAGAAAATGTATTCTTTTCAGTATAAGGTACTCCGTTGTTTCTTCACAGAGTGCTGTTTTTTTAAATCTTCATATCTCAGCAACAGCAGGGGGTAGAGTGATGCCCCCTGAAACATGTCTGCTGAAATCTATACAAAATTGACAGGCTTTTGAAAGAAACGGTTGGGGTGAAAATGTTAAAATCCACCCATCTTTTACTGCGTAGACTGTACATTTTAAGAAAAAAGTTGGACTGTCGATGCTACAGCTTTGTTACTTGGTGCTTGTTTTATATGCATAATATGCATACTTACTGTGTGTAAAATGTGTAATTGCAGTATAATTAAGCATTAATGAACGGTTTGGAAGTCGTTTAGTGTTTAGCATCCA
The DNA here is from genome assembly GCA_030684275.1 of Acipenser oxyrinchus oxyrinchus. Taxonomy (NCBI): domain Eukaryota; kingdom Metazoa; phylum Chordata; class Actinopteri; order Acipenseriformes; family Acipenseridae; genus Acipenser; species Acipenser oxyrinchus. Next base: position 38,254,146 of record CM060258.1, read on the forward strand.
GTTAGGTTTTTAAATGGTAATAATTCTAACATAGACTGCTGGCCAGGGACTTCCTGTTAGTGGTGTTCGTTTATGGGCACCTATACAGTCTTAGCTGTAATAAACCAGGTAACCTAGAGACATGAAACTGGATTGACTGACAGCTTTTTTTATATATTTATTTTTCTTAAATGGCTCTACTTTTGTTTCAGTTTAACTGCATATAGTATTATTTTTATGTCCATTTATGTGCAAAATACATAAACATTATGATAACGTTAAAGGAGGTAGGCACAACTCTATATACAGCAACACTGCAGTATTACAAAAACATTCTCCTCAACTGCTACAATTTGAAAACACCATAGGGATTATGTGTTATCCCAGAACTCCGGTAATGAAAACAATTCTCCTGAAATTATTTCTTGTATTATGTTTTTCAAAAAGGCACCAAATATCTTCAGAAATTAGGCTCATTTTGATTTCCCCTGATACCTAATTTCAGACACCACTCATATCCCCTGAGCAGTACAGTTTTCCATGAATGTACTGTCATTTTATAAGCAAAGAACTGATAACTATTGCGTGTGGTAATCAACTGCGGTTTGTGGAAGTGGAATGAAGGGGAATACATTGTGAGAAAGAACAGCAGTGTGGTTTAGATGCAGTTGAATGCACTATAATGCTGAACATAGCAACATCAGTATACTTTGTAATGGTTGGAAACTGACATCCTATGTATTTCATATTTTCGTTCTATCCCTTTACACTGTATTCACATAATGTCTTGAAAATGGAGTATTAGAGGGTTGCCCAATGAGTAAATCCTGTTCTAAACCAATCCTGATGTTTACAGTGTACTTCACTTTCACTAGAGTTTAGCTGCTGTAGTTTGTCCTCCAAATAAAGGTTTCCTTTGTGCTTTATACAGCTTTGGCAAAGTTCTGTCAATGTCGTATGCCCTTAATTTATTGTAAAAGACAAACACTGACCAGGTAACTCGTACAGAAAGGAGGCACAGCAGGTCTCTGTTCAATACCCTGATATTCTTCTGACTACATAATATGGCCAATTTTGGAGTAGGTCAGTGATTCTATTTCCATCAAATATCTTCAGACAATTTAGTGACCTCCCTCCAGCTTCCCAGCAGGGTGGGAGCAGTGATGCACCAGGAGCAGGTCTTTTGACATTGAGAAAGCCAGCGTTGTTAGTCAAGGTGAACCATTATCTGCAGAGCTAAAAACTGCCTATTATGCAAACTTAATATTGGTAGTTTGTGGTTCTGTGCTCTGGGTTTCGTTGTCCTGTTTACTGACATTATTTGTCATCACTGCTTAGAGAGCTGTGTGGATGAAAGTAAACTTTAAAATGGCATACAAGTTTCAAAACTGGAGGGTGGCTACTGGGTTATCTACAGTACTTCAAATCACAGCAGATAGTTTACAGTGTGCAATTAAAAACAATGTTGTGGTTGTTAATAAGTTCAAATTGTTGGCTGTCCTTCTTCAAGGTATGTCTTTGAACTCTTACTTTGTGAAATCATACATTTTAAAATTTCAGCAAAAAACCCCACTGTATTCTCTTTTTAAGCTTTAACCCACACTTTAACCCTCACAGTTTTTTTTTAAAATACTTTCTTGACGGTTGTTTTAAAAGAGGGATTGCAGTTGAATTCCTGTTTTAATATCCCTCCTAACCTCAGGGAAAATGAGTACACAAAATTGGACCACTGTTTTCTTTGTCCCCCAGATGGAAAACAGTGTTTCATAAACACTTTAATTCTTCTGTAAGTGAGATGGTGTAGTCTTCTTTATTATCCTGTTACCGTAGACAACACTATCACATTTTTAAATAATATTACAATTAATATGTGTTTCCACACACCCAATTCCCAACCTTACCTGAACTATAAACCTTTACCATGAAATGGTGAAATGGAAAGCACTCACTCAAAACTCCCTGCTAAATTACCCAGTGTAGTGGTATTAGCTGTCCATCAAATACCCCACAGCAGGCCGCCATTCTCTGAGTATGAAATTTACTCTAAAACATGTGCGATATTGCTTCATTGTGTTTTGGGTTTGCATTTATGCCAGTGAACTACAATACCCTCAGTTTATATTCTCCTGCCAGGAATGTTGCAGGTAATATGCATGAATGCAGACACACTCTCTCAGTGAATGTGTGGGATGTACATATTATCTACCACAGTTACTGATGAAAACTGTAATCTATACAGGATTTTCTCTCCGATTACACACGATTCATTGAACAAAACAAGGATTTTGATCAGCGACTAGGAACTGTGCTTAACCTTGCATTTCAAGACTCAAGAGGGCTGGAGTCTGCCTTTAAGGTGAAGACAATTTTCTTTCCATTTGCAGTATTATTACTAGCTGTAGAATTGACTGTTGTCAGACACATAGTCATTGCAGAGATGACTATATATATATATATATATATATATATATATATATATATATATATATATATATATATATATATATTTTGTTTGACTTTCAAGGTAATTTAGTTTCATCGTTGTGGTATGCATGCTTTTACAATACCACATGAATAACTTCCAGCTTTATATTCTGAAAATGTCAAAACTGCAGTCAACAAAAGTCCTACCGATTTAATTGATTTCATTATGCTTTTTTTTTTTTTTACCACAAGAAATGTTGTGTTCCAACTATGTGTTCAAAGACATGATTGTTTTTGATAGCTTTTACAAATCTTTGGTACCCTGTTGGAGAGGCCAGCCATCAACAAACTCTTTGCTCCAAACTACATTGTCCTACTTAATATGTTTGAGATGGAGATGAGCTGCTGCCGGCAAATCCTTGACAGTCAAAGAGAAAAAGTAAGTTGTTTCCTGGTTCCATTTGTCCGTGTACATTACTTTTTTTGTAATGCTGTCATTTTATCACATGCAAAGTAATTGTAGTTTTATAGTATCAGATATATAGATGGAGACAAAGAAAACTTACATATATTAAGTGCACTGGTGTCGCAGTTCTTGGTTATGAAAAATCACACCATAAAATTCATATTATATATATATATAAAATATGTAATAATTATCTTGTTCTCTGTTTCTACATCTTGGTTTGTGGAGTCAAGGGAGAATGACAATCACATAACATAGAGGAGACACAGCAATTGGAAGTTTCCAGAAGCTGCTATGTGATAGTTATTTTCTATAGAACAATACTTTCTCTGAATTTCATAGGTGTGTTTTTATTTCCTTCTAGCTACACAATGGTTGTGCTGTTCTCAGTAAAAATATGCCAGCAATTGCAGGCAACTTGAAATGGTCCCAGGAGCTGCGTGAAAGGATCCTGAGCCACCAAAATAATTTCAGACACATAAGTCACGTGTAGGTATTGTGTTGTTTTTTTCTAGAATATCTTTTATGAACTTTAGCCCCGTTTTTCCACCCAGTTTTAGCCCCAATGAAATGTTCCATTGCTGCTGCAGCCCACTGAAGACTTGTGAGAAGCACCAATCAATCCAACTGTCAGGACTAGAAATTGCCCTTAGCAATGGTCACGTGATTGAAGTATGAACAAGTGTTTACCGTTCAGGAGGACAATATCAATGGGCAACATCCATTCTCGCTGCCAAGCCAAGCGCTTCTTTTCACCTCTTGAACCCAAGAAACTAGCATCATATACTGAACCATGGAAGCAAGGGCCCAGGCTGGGAAGTCTGTGCCTGGACTTGACAGGCACCTGCTCAGTAGTGGTTGTTGAAGTCGTTCTGGTTATCCCAGCCTGGTCCACATAAAAAATAAACTCACTTTGAAAAATGTTAGTAAAATGGAGCTAGTTAAAGGGTTGTGCATGCACTAAATTGCCTGAATTTGGTGGAAATAATGAATAGCCTATGTCTGCCACAGTAACTGCTCCTTGTGCTGCCACCAAAGCGTCATGTAAATATGCTTTGTATTTGGGTGTTATTTCAGATCTTTAGAGACGAGCGAAGCTGACCTTGTTTTTAAAAAATGTGAGAACATTTTGGACCTGCTGGATCAGCATGATGAAGAGGTCTACACTTCATGGACAGAGTGCCTGGATGCGCACTGCAACTCCAACCTGAACCAGCCACTGCTGAAGCAAGATCTGGAGACTGGATTATATGAAACAAACTTTGATCCTGCTGTAAGTAACTAATATGTAAGACATCATTTACTGAGAACTATTCCTATTAAAGTTACAAGACCTGAAATAAACATTAGCTATTTAAGGTAAGGCCTACTTAGTACAATTATGTATTTTTGTTTCTATGGTTCAGCAAAATGAACACATGCATTTTGGATTTTTAAGATTTGGTTTATGTAAGCCAGAAAAAAAGATGTTTAGACCTATAATTCAGTTGTGGTTCCCAGTTACACAGACGTACAACAACTGACTAAAGGTTTCAAAAGCTTTGGATCTGGAAGACACCCAGTCACACCTTGACTGCAATCCCACCTTTTTGATCAATCTTCAGTCTTATTGAGATACCATGATATAACCAAAAACCAAGTTGAAAATGCATCACCAATTCTCCAAGACATGGTTGGTTTGGTACATTTGGCTTCCAAATATTGAGTTCTACTTTTCAAAATAGTAGTTGATGTGGAAATATTTGAATGGTTAATAATAAAAATGCAAACTAATTATCAGTTGTATTGTTTTCTTTCATAGCTTTCTTCTGTGCTTCGTGAAGTGAAGTATCTAAGGATGCTGAAACACCACAATATACCAGAGATTGCTCTTCTTTTGTATTCAAAGAGTGAGACGCTTCACATGGTACATTTCTTCATTAATTTTATCAATAAATGTAGTCATCATTAATGGGAAAATCACCATGTACTGCATGCTTACTGTGTGCTTCTATGTTCTACCTGGTGCTTTTTTCTCTTGTCACCACAGTAGTTGTTTATGTCTTTTCTACATAGGATGTCATGAGGTCTATACCAGTGCAGTGTCTTTTCATAATCATTCTCTCCCTTTCATCTCATTAAAAGCAAATAATTTGGTTTTAATTAATACCATCCAAGTACAGAATACAGTTAAGCAGGTTGTTTACAACCCTGTTAACCCTTTAGATCCATTGAGGTATGCTGACATGTTTGGGAGTTTTTACAATAGGGATAACTGAAGGGTGATGAGGTGAACTATGCCCTGTTGATTTCCTTTCCAAGCCTGCTGGAGTACAAATGGCAATTCAGCGCTCCCTGTGGGCCCTCAGCCAAATTAGCAACTCTGCAGCACCAGAATTAAAACCAGCAAGCTCTTGATTGCTTGATCCGCCCTGCACTCCAGCATTTTAGTGCCTTTACTGGATGAGCAACTGGGTATCCCTTATTTACTTTTGTATTTGGTTGTTGGTTAGCTTGTTTGTTTATTATTTGAAACAAATTATTTGAAACATCCTTTAGTTTATTCATAAGTAGGATTTTTATCCAAACTGATAAAAACAGGTTATACACACTTCTGACACAGTGATACTGCAGCTTTACTTACTTTTGTCTGCTGCTAAAGTATTGCTGTGACCTTTGTAGTCACACCTAATATATTATTTTTCCTTTGGAGCTTCTCCATCACACTTGGAATTAGGTCATATTCCCTTGGGTGTAATTCTAGGTTATGGGCAGCTGGGCACCATGTGGGTTACTGCATTGAAGTTATGACTGAAACACTTGAATCTAATCCATTGTTCACAGACCCACAAATCCACTGGCACATGCACCCATGCTACTTTAAACAAGTCTATTTTGTCAGTGTGCCTGTGTAAACTCCAGCTCATCAAAAAGGGGTGTAATTAGGGAGACAAGTGTACAGTATTTGCCTATTCTGCTTGTTTTTCTGTTTCATTGTGTGTACCCAGTTCTTTTGTTCCCCTTGTCTTTTATTTCATTTTGCTGTTTCTCACACCAGTCCATTGTTTTAATGGCATTAGGAAAACCCCGCCTTTACCTAAGGGCTTGTGCTGTGTGGAGTCCAATAGAAAATGTATTTCAATGCTGCATGGTTCAGTTAGATTTTTATATTTGTGTGCATTCCATTAATTAAATCTTTGTTTCTGCCTAATATTTCTTTGGATCCTGCTTTTAAACTCATTAGTATACTGGGACCCTATATCTGATATCAAAGTGGTACAATAGACTGCAAAGTACTATTCTGGAAGTGGAGCTCCATCTGATAGACAGCGAAATGCAAAACATTGAACAGCAGTTTAAACCTGCACTTGAGGTGCTAACGTGGCAAAATGATGACCTGTGGGAATACATTCAGCAGACTAGAGATCTTGTCCGGAGTGTGGACAGCAGAGTTCAGAAAGCCAAGCGCAACGTGGAAGCAATCCAAGCCTTGATGCACAGCTTAAATGACACTCCGTTTGTGACCAGAAAAAACAATCAAAGCGGTCTTCTTAGCTTCAATGACAAAGACGAGAGGATGGGCAAGCTTTACAATATGATCCAAGAAACCGGAAAAAATATTCATCAGCTCGTTGAAGTAAGAAATCTTCATTATGTAATGTTAGTGTAATTTATTAACGACCCCTTGCTAGGGAGTCTATGCATTTATAGATGTTCCCTTAACATTTTAGAAGGAAAAGGTTGTTAGAAGTGGTAGCTCTCTCATCTTGTAAACATAAAACATGTACACTAGTTTTTGCATGATTATGGAGCACAACACATTAAACTGCCTTTTTTACATGTGCACTATTGTGGTAATTTGTGGTAGCAAAAGAAGAAATAATACAGTTGGTGCCTGCAGTTACTGCTCTGGAGACCTGGGCTTGAGTCTGGCTTAGATGACCAAACAATATGACTCAATTGTCACTAGGATCTTCTGTAGGCAGTCTGAAAAAAGAGAACCCAGGGACTGAACGAATATTGGAAACCTCACTCATTTTGTATGTAACATCATCTGTCATTTTATAGTGCTTTTATAGAGGTGATATATCCAATTGTAGTAAAGGAATTCTTTATCTGAAACAGGAGAATCAGAAGTTGTTTGGTGCTGATCCAGGATCTGCTGAATGGAGAGCGTACACTGAGTATATCGACAGCATGGTTTTAGATGGGCTCATCCACGCTATCAGAGGCTCTCTCCAATACTTAATTGAGAACACTGACACTGCTTTGAACATCGCCCCTTTATTTGAGGTGCAGCTGGTACTTAATGGCAGTGAGATGACTTTTAAGCCTCCCTTAGACTTTGGAATACATGTTAATGCTTATGACATAATTGACGGGATGGTAAAAGATATCTTTAAGACTGCTTCTTTCATACGTCGAGTAGCCCAACACATTGGGATGAACACCTATCAGGTAATTGGTATTGCATGTGGTTTGAAATGTGTGACTAATTTAACCCAATGTAACGTTAATATAGTGTGGGTAATTGGTCTTGTCTTACAAGACATGCTAGTAATAGCTGAAGGAATAAGTGTCAGTTAAAGCCTTCAGTGACAGGTGTGATTTGTGATCTGCTATTAACTGAGATTTTAGGGAGGAAAATGTTCTAAGCAAATACTGTTATTATTAAATTCTGGCTGACTCGTATATACTTATAAGAGCACCCAATATTTCAGACTAACCTTTACAAGCAAATGTTCTTCTTTTTCTCTTTTTCTATTAAGGCTGATATAGACCAATTGGCTGAATTAGCTGAGCTTTCTCAGATCATCTTGAGTAGAGTAAAGAGTGTTATTGTCAAAGTCAAGGAGTTTCAAAACACTTTCAGCAGCTACAGCTACCTGTGGATGGACGACAGGAATGAATTCATGCAGCAGTTTATTTTATATGGCCATGTTGTCAGTACAGAGGAGATGGAACTGTATGCAGACTATGAACTTTCGAAGTGCGCACCACAGCTACAACACTTTAAAGAGCAGGTAATCGTGGCCAGCATTCCGAGTGGCGTCTTTAGTGATATACAAGCACAAATATTTTAACACATTTGGACAAAATGCTGTGATACCTGTCTGTGTTGCTACCTTAGCAAAGAAAGGTACCCTAACTGGTTAGATTTACCTGGTCATTCTTTGCTTCAAACACTTTAAATGTGTTTCTTTAAGCAAATACAAATTTCACTTTTTTTTGTGTGTACTGTATGTGCTCTTCATTGTCTGATAAACCAAACATGAAATGCTGAACTACCAGGGTTGGTCCTTTCATTTTTGTACAGCAAGGTGTATTATGTCTTTCTTCTTTTGGTTGTGCAATTATTGTTGTATCATTCTGATTCTTAGATAAACATATTCGAAACCTTATACATGAAAGTGAAAATGTTTGATGACAAGAAAGTGTTCAACGGTTGGTTCCAAGTAGACCTCAAACCATTTAAGGTCTCGCTGATGAATGTGATAAAGAAATGGAGCTGGATGTTCAAGGAGCACCTGCTGGATCACGTTAATGACAGGTAATGCAAAGCTGATTACCAAATTATGATTGAAAAAATTACTCTCGATGGAGCAGTACGCTTCTGCAGCTTAAATCATCATGTTTTCTAGTTTCCTCGGTCCAATGCAGGTGTCCTGCAGTGGTGTGCTCAGTTTGACTTTCATTAGTCTTACATGTGCAATATAGAGAGGTAACAGCATTTAATGTACTGGTATTCATTTTATATACAACGATATACTATTGTATATGAAAACGGTAGAAAAGATGATATTAATGAAGAACAACATGTAAAATAAATCCCAATAAATGTATTCTAATTAAATATCTCTGTTCCTTCTCGCCTTCTTCCATGCTTTTTCTCAACCAGCAACATTTGCAATCAGTTATCATACAAGCAAAGGCAACCTATTATAATGGATATATAAATACTGACACTAGAATTGTATGTGTGTGTGTTTTATGCCAAGGTTCAAAGCTGGATTTTATTTGAGCATTTACAGCACTAAGGAATCGCCCTGAAAAAGATCAACCTCCAGGATGATTCCCCTGTGCTGTAAAACGCTCCATTAAAACCCCAGTTTATCTCGGCAGGGAATAGGTTGATCAAATCGCCCCCTTTTGTTTCTTACCATTTCACCCACAAAATGATCGTTAAATCAAGAACGTGGGCAGTTTATGATAGATTCTTTAGATGCAGATAGTTGGACTGTAAAATCCATCCTAATATTTCAATCTTTAGCTATGTACAAACAGAACCCAGTTAAACCAACAGAAGTCTTCCTTTATAACACTATGGGAGACCATCCAGTCTACTGTATTATTATTTCACTATATATTATTTCACCTGCAGTTTCTACCGTAAAATCTCAAAGAGAATACGCTTTTTTTATTGAAATTGAAAAGATTCTTTATCTTGTTAAATTTCATTACAGTGTCAACGAACTGGAAATTTTTATTCATGAAACAGAAAAAGGTTTAGCCAAGGAAATCACAGACGGGGACTATGGAAGTCTTGTTGAAATCATGGGGAACCTCATGGCTATCCGCGACAGGCAGATAACAACAGACGATCATTTTAAACCCTTGAAGTCAACTGCTGATCTGCTCAGAACCTATGGCCAACAACTGCCTGAGCAGTTTTACACCCAGCTTGTGGTAGTTAACATGTTGCCCTGAAACCATTGTATAATTTAAATTGTGTTTGCTTGTTTTGTGACACATGAAGATATGAGTGTTTTCATGGGAAGCTAACTTATAAAATATTCTTTCAAGTCACAGGTGTGAGTTTGTATAGACTCGCCCCTGCAGGTTAACAGACATAATGCACTTATTATTTTAGCCCAGCAATGTCCAATGGATGGCTCGGCCATGTGTGGCTCATTGAGTTCCACAATATGGTTCTTTTCGAGGCCATATATCCCATTTATCTCAATTAATAGATTTTAAAATATTACAAAAAAAATCTGTATATTGGCAGATATAAGTACAGTCAAAAGGCATCACAACTGATGTTGTATTTAAACTTGCAGTATGTTTAAAGAATACCAAATTCCTGAAGCCGCTTCATAGAGAAGTTGAAATGTTTTTTGTTTCAATTTCCTTTCTTGTATTGTGTCGGCTTTTTAGTTTTAGTAAACTAAACTTATTTTAGGTAAGTCTTTTTTTTCCCCTGGTCCCTGGTCATCAGTGTGGCTTGTTTAACCATAAAGATTGAATAGCTCTGGTCTGGTAGCCAGATCACTTAGATAAACTGGTACCTCCAGAGCACGACTGTTCTTGATGAAACATGAAAAAACCTCAATGGAGTAATTTGGTGCCCTGTACTTTCCCAATAAAGGATATACAGGACATTGACTTTTTAAAGTTATCGAAGGACAATGTTTAACATACCATTAGACACTTTTTCAGATTACTGTAAAAATAAAAATGTTTACATAATATAGTAAAAATTGAAAGCAATACAAGAGATTATATCGTTTATAACCACCGCTCAGAAATGTTTGCCTCATTAAAATGTATAAGGCAGTGAATGAGTGAAAAGATGTACGTTTTTCTTTTGGCTATCAACAGGAGCTCCCAGAGAAATGGAAAACCCTTAAAAAGATTGCCTTCACAGTAAAGCATGAAGTAGCTCCTCTGCAGGCCAATGAAGTGGCTGTTATCAGGAGGAAATGTGTTCACTTTGAGGTGAGATCAGCCTTGTGCTCTGAACCAAACCATTTCTCTCTTTTTGTCCTTGTAACAAGCTGGAGGTAGGCTCCAGTGAAGCGAGAAATTGTGAACTCCAAAAAGCTGTCTAAAGATAACAATTCCGTGTTTGTTGGTAATGCATTTTGGATGAATCTGATAGAGAAGGCCTACTTGAAAATGGGTGTGATGTTACCTCCCCTTGTATGGTGAGATGTTTAATCCTGTAGCTAATGATATTCACTTGCTAATACTGCTGTCACAGCAAACATATTTACTTTCTTTATTTGCCATTCAATTTGGATTTATTAAAAAAAAGGTTTTCTTGTTTTATTAAGCCATCTATATACTGTGGTTATATACTATATGAGGAGACTAAAACACTGTTATAGAGCATGATTGATACATTAACATTGTACTTTATATTGATTTATACTGGGTTTCCACATTGCACAAGCTGTTGCACTAGAAAAAGTTACAGTATGTACATTTCATAATGTCACTGTGCATGTCCAATGTTCAAGATATTAGTGTAGGCTGCCTCCAGCCATTAAAATGAAACAATAACGTGCAGTCATAATGGATAGAACAACCTGCCAACCATGGGCCTTAAATCTGTTCTGTCCAAGGGTCTTCCCAACTGTGATTGAAACCCATTTGCCCCCAGGGAGATGCAACCTTTGCACAATGTATTTCTGGGATCATTTGCATAACAAATTAATTGTGTGAGACGTCGCAGGGGGTTACATTTTATTACCATCAAAGCGGTTGACTTGAATTCTGAGTATAGAAGCACAAGACAGCATTTAGCTAAATTGTTTTGTCAATTTGTTGATCTGAATATTTTCTGCTTGATAAACGAAATAATCATGAAATCTAAGGATATACGATGTAACACGATCCAAGATGGCGGTGGGAGGTTATGTGCTTGAGTGTAATGTTTGCTGAAGTTATTTATTTTGTACCTTTTTGTAATGTATTCCTTATTTCTGTTTTGTAATGTTTTGTTTTATGTTAACTGTATTGTGCTTTTTTTTTACTTTCTTGCTAAGACCCTCTTGAAAATGAGCTGTACTGTATATCTCAAGGGTTCTCTCCTGGTTAAATAAATTTATTTGAATTATACCATCCAGTATGAAATGTTACAAACAGCTGTATCCAAGAAAACTATTCTCTAGTAATTTTAATTACATTGCAGAGATCCTTGTGATAGTTTTGCTGGAACTGGCACAAGCTTATTATGTCCTATGTAGACAATCATCTTTAAATCTATTAAAACGACAGCATTGAAGCTGTTGGCTTTCAAGCTGTCAGTTATATTAAGCATTTATTTAAATGATATGTTTGCTAAAAGTGCCGGGAAAACGTGTTCTTTCAGATAAAACAGCATGAGTTCAGAGAACAATTTCAGAATGAAATCATCTTCAAGATTGATGTACATAATCCTTATAAGCTTATAGACAAGGTAAGCATGTAGCACCAGATTAATCCTGTAAATGGCATGTTTTATTGACTTAGTCAACCCCCACTATACAATCTTCCCTTTTTAGACTGGTCTAGAGTAGTAAATAAGGTCAATTTTCCTGCTAGCTGGTTTTTTTTTTTAATGAAAGGCTTCGGGGTATTTTAAAATCTAGGAGCTACTAAACCTTTTTACAAAATAAATTGACCAAGTCTTTTACTTGGAATTGTAAAATGTCATAATTCTATACAGACATTGTTTTTACTACATTCTTAGCTTATCTTGTAAATTACAGACTGCTTCTTTAGTTTGCTTGTACTTTTATTATATACTGCTTTGAGACAACTGTTTATTGACGAGCTACAAAATGAACTAACCATTTAAAACAAGCATATAGAAGCAGCATAATGATTCATGTTAGAATGAAAACTTTTCGGACATGCAGGAATCAGCGCTAACAGTATCCACCTTTATTAGACTCATAAGAATGTTGCAAAAATGGAAACGGAAATGCAAAAACTCCAGGACACGGCAAATCTCTTTGAAGTCAGCGTTCCAGATTATAAACAACTGAAACAATGTCGTTCAGACATCATTCTACTCAAATCAGTCTGGGACATGGTCATTTTTGTGAAGGTAATTTTATTCGAATACGCTATTTACAGAGATGCACACTGTATGTACTTTTTATGGTTTTATTATGTAAACTATTTTACCATTAAGATTCAAATTAGGTTAAGGTTTATTGTGGATTTACCAAATGTTTAAGTGATTACATTTTCAATAGCACTACCGAAGACATTATTTATATCAGGCATTTTACATTGCTAAACAGAGGTATAAAATGTGTGTTTTGTTTATTAATTTATTTATTTTAAAATAATGATATGCTTTTTGTTTGGAAAAAGACTAGTATTGAGGACTGGACTAAGACACCATGGAAAGAAATAAATGTTGAGCAAATGGATATGGAGTTGAGAAGATTTGCCAAAGTAAGTAACATGTCAGTATTGTGTGTGTTTTGTACTTACAACATTTTAAACAAAAACATTTTAGTTAGAGAAGATTACAGTAGAATACCAAATATGTATGTATAAAAACAAACAGATAAAGTTTAGAATATTCTGTATATAGTGCCTTGGATTTTGTACCTGAAAATATTATCATCTATCATGAATATGAATAAGCTTTTAATATCCAGGCACATTTCTCTTAGCTAAGTTCTGCTTTTCTAGTAAGTTCTCTCAATGTTAAACATCTTTAAAGATACAACACTAGAGAGCGTCCCTCTCATCCATGTTGGCCCATGAATAATAGAATCCCCTATTCTCTCTACACACAAAGAAACTGTTTAATTTTTAATGTAATACAAACTGTTTTATTCAGGAGATGAAAACACTTGATAAAGAAGTTCGAACATGGGCTGTGTACGCTGGCCTGGAGTCGACTGTTAAGAATTTGTTGACTTCACTTCGGGCAGTGAATGAGTTGCAGAATCCAGCAGTCAGAGAGAGGCATTGGCAACAGCTTATGAATACGACTGGGGTAACTCCTAATTCCCACTTCCTGCCCTTCCTAAACACTGCTATTAGCATCAACCTGGGAATGTATATATAACTAGAGAAGTGCTTATCAAATTGTGCTCAAGCTTGCTTAATAACAATCTTCTGCATGATATTGAGAATATCAGAATGGACGTGGAGGTTCCTGTCCCTTACACTTACTTTCATATTGTGGATGTACATTTTCACGATGCTGACGGTCTAATGGTTTTGTATGTAGCGCTGTGGTTGAGAAAGTATGTTACTGACATGCTTGTTTACTATCCCAAAGGTGAGGTTTGTGATGAGCGAAACAACCACACTGGGGGATCTGTTAGCACTGCAGTTACATCGAGTGGAGGATGAAGTCAAAAACATTGTAGACAAAGCAGTGAAGGAAATGGCAATTGAAAAGGTGAGCTCCGCTTTAAATGTGAGTGAATCTGGATTGGAAGTCCACCAAGAAGGGATGGCAGAAGTAGCGTCCTTATTCACAAAACTTGTCCTTTTATGATTGCGAATCACTGCAAAGATTCCCAGTTCCGATCTTGTTCAAATTGTTTTGTGCACTGTTGAGGTCACCAAACTGATTCAGCCAGGCATCCAGAGGTGAAAGGATGTAGCCGTGGCCCAATGCACCACACAAACCTGTCTGCTGTTTTATTGGAATATTGGGTGTCTCACCGTTTAGACTTGGACAGAATAAATAATAATAAAGAAATTAATATTTTTGCTTTAGGTGCTGACGGAGATTAATCAAACCTGGAGCATGATGAACTTTTCCTATGAAAAACACCACGGCACAAGCACGCCATTGCTGAAATCCGATGAAAATTTGATTGAAACTCTGGAAGACAATCAGGTAATTGCTTCTAGATAAGTTGTTTATTTTGTTTGTCTTTCATTTGAGTATATATTTCAGGGATAGAATAACCATCAAATTGCTTCTGCGAGGCAGAGACAATGCCACGGCTCAGCAGCTCTTTGTTAGCTCTGAAAAGAGCTGTCTGCAAATAAATACATGCTCTAAACTAGGCTTTCTCCTTTGCTTCTTTATAAAGGGATCACCTAATCCTTAAACAAATTAATAGAAGGAGTCACTTGGTGAAGTCCTTTTGCCCGATCTTCCTCAAATCCGACCACATGTAGATTGATCAGTATCTGTCTTTCGGGAGGTTTCTACTCCATTTAAATAAGTGTTCTTGGTTGCCTGGTTGCATTGCAGCCTCAGAGTAGCTCTGACAAGTCTGTCAGCCGGTGTATAGTATGTCCCTAATTAAATTGATGCATCTTTGCTTCTGCTTGCTTTACTGCAACTTTCTAACTGACCTTGTATAATGTGCTAGGGCACATTCCCTGTTCCATGTGTCTCCTTTGCATAACCTAACAATGCATGTGGCAATGGTGGTCACCCATTGATCTTCAGTACTTCTACAGTACATGAGTTGGTTACAGCTGAGACATTCAAATTGGAGAGAAAATTGGGGTACAATTCATGACTGGACACACTGTTTAAAGATAAAAGGGGTAGGCCAATGCAAGATGGCTGATCTTTCTTTTGTATGAAACAGGTCCAGCTGCAGAACATCCTTATGAGTAAGTATGTGGAGTACTTCCTGGTGCAGGTGAGCGGCTGGCAGAAGAAGCTGATGTTGGCAGACCTGGTCATCTCCATCTGGATGGGGGTGCAGCGGACCTGGGCACACTTACAGGGCATCTTCACCAACTCTGAGGACATCAGAAATCAACTGGTGCAGGACGCCAAGAGGTTTGAGGGCATCAACCTCGACTTCCAGGTGCCTTCAGCCGTTTCTACTACATATCCTGTCCATCTGTGCTCATTAGAAGTTGAAATTGTTTTTACATGCCAGTGGTTGCCAACATTGTGTGTGGAAATGGGTAGATTGCTTTGATGTGCTTGAGGACCCCAGACTAGAGTTTGGGAACATATTCTGAATTTTAATGTTCATGCATAACATGAAACAATTATGCTTATTTATATATATATATATATATATATACAGTATATATATATATATATATATATATATATATATATATATATATATATATATATATATATATATATATATAATATCAAGTGTTGTCAACATTGATTATTCATTAGCTGAAATGTTTGTCTGCATCTCTTAACTTTTCATAAATTTAACCCATGAATTTTAATGTTCTTCCTTTTTAATCAGAATCTAATGGCTGCAGTTGTTAAAACAAGCAAAGTCATTGATGTTACAAATCAAATGGGATTTCTGGAGAAACTGGAAGTACTTCAACAAAGGTGTTTCTTTAAGTTTGTAGCTTCATGGATTTCACTAAATAAAAACACCATTTAGACAATATTAATATTGTGACCTGGTACAAGAGTGCCACACATTCACCCATGAAAAGGACACTGTATTCATTACCATTTACATGTTCCTGATATTTATTTCTAACCTGTTAAGTATCATATTGTGTGTGTTCTGTATCATTCTCTACCGTTCTGCTTCGATCATTAATTACCACCAGAATTTCTGACTAATGTCCTTTTTGAACTGCTTAAAAATGCTGAATTGAGGTGGTTTTATAAATGACCACCAGGGTTGTACAATTGTAATTTGTCCCTCTTTTGCAACTTTGGCAATTGTGAGTTAGTAAGTTGAAAGTCTCCATACAAAGTCTAAGTTTTGGAGGGTATATTATTTCATAAATTGCAGTTCCTAAAGGCCACAATACACTATGCAGTTTCGCATGGTTATCACATCATTATTGCACTATGCAATCGGGCTCGATCGGATTGCATCCTATCACAAGTTAGCAAGTGGGGCTCTAGTTTCATGCAATCGGAGAAGCAATTTCCTGCTCTGCTCCTTTACTCATAGTCATACACATGAAACTGTGGTAAACTGGTAAACGTTTTAAAAGTTTTCTATGAACGTACACGTTTACAAGCACCTGGTCAGTTTAAACATTTTAATAAACATAATGGAAGGGGAAATAAAACTACAAAGTAATCAATCAATTTAAGTGGCTAACCAAGAAAATTTATCTAACCAAAGTACGAAAGGTGAGTTATTTGTGGGGATTAATAAAGTTTATACGTGTTGAGTGTTTAACACTTTAAACGTGAAACTTAAACCCCCACAAATATTTCACCTTTCATACTTGAGGAATGTATAAAATGACGATGAAAATGCCCATCAATTAATGAGACGATTACTCCTGTTTGGTAAGAATAACAGCCTATATATATTGTAACATCCATTACAAAAAAAAAATCAAAAAGTAGTATTGCAAGTGTGCCAAAATAAGATAGTAACAATAGGACCATAACTACTTGCAGTAGCCTATATTAAGAGATATATGAATGATTGAGCACAATGAATGATTTTTTTAAAATATATTTATTAAAAACAAAAAATAAATCCTTAATACATTCTATAAAATAAACACATTCAGACATGTTTACAAACACAAAAGTACACATGCTGTATGTTCTATGTGCATAGCAACCTCAAAATACGAAATAGGCATATACAAATACTCTCGTTCCCGCTTCCAGACACCCGCTATATATAGTGCATCTCATCCTATTGCACCCAGAGCGATCAGCCGCAACTGCATGCGATCGATTGCATGCAATCACGCAATCGGATTGCATGCGATCTGATTGCCCCGAAATTGCATAGTGTATCGTGGCCTTAATGCTGATTTTTCAAACCATTTAAATTCAGCTTTTTCTCTGGTTGAAAAATGACTTAAACCTGATAACTGATGATATTAAACAGGTAACAAATTAATTAAATGTGGACAGTGTAAACTAAGTATACTTCAATTTCAACTAAAACAACACCAGGGTTTATTTAGATGATTCCATAGAAGAAGACTGTTCCATTGGGTTTAGCCCACAATAGCTTCCTTGCTGAATTCATTATGAGGAAAAGCTAATGTATCTTTTATAAGGGTTAGGATTAGGTTCAGGATGACACTTTAGTTCAGGCTAATAATATATTACAGTATTACTTTGTGATACTTGATGACAATTCAAATTAGTGTTTGTTAAAATCTGACTTACCTGTTGTTGCTGATCCCACTAACCCCTTTTATGTAGGCTGTCAATCTGTGAGAAAGCCTTGGCAGAATACCTGGAGACTAAGAGGCTCACATTTCCAAGATTTTATTTTGTCTCTGCAATGGATTTATTAGAAATCGTTTCCAAGGGAACACAGCCAAAACAGGTACATCTTAAAAGAGATTCTCGCACCATTAAAGAAATGTAAATTACATTTGCTAGTCGTTTAATCTGTGTAGAAATGTACAACCTAAACACTTTTTTTGTTATTCTGCTGTGCCATTTAACAGGTTACAAGGCACTTATTAAAACTGTTTGATAACCTGGCAGACCTTAAATTTAAAGAGCAGGAAGTAGAAGGAGACAAGCAAAGCACCATTGGCATGTACAGCAGGGAAGGGGAGTATGTGCCTTTCTCACAGCCGTGTGTCTGCGAAGGGCAGGTAAGGATGTCTCAAATCACTTGCTGACATAGCATGAATTCAAAAAGTCACTGGTATATTTTTTTAAACTAAATTTCTGGATTGAACTGCTTTTCTGTTGTATCCATCTCAGGCTGAGTGTTGGTTAAGTCATTTGGAAGAAACCATGCGATCCACAGTTCGGAAGGAGATCATGGAGGCTGTGGCCGGGTATGAGGACAAGCCTCGGGATCAGTGGCTGTTTGACTACCCGGCCCAGGTGGCCCTCACCGGCAGTCAGATTTGGTGGGCAACAGATGTTGGAATAGCCTTTGAGCGTGTGGAAGAGGGGTTTGAAACAGCTTTGAAGGATTACAATCGTAAACAGGTATACTTTTCTTGCTTATGTGCCACTAAGACAATTACAATTTGAGAACCAAGTTTATGAAAATCAAACCGTGCATGTGAGCCACTTTATGTACATTGCTATCTGTAATAAGATGTAAAATGCTTGACAGGTTCTTATTTAATGATTAACAGGCTGTGGTATTTAGATCCTGCAATGTTTAGATCCTTCAATTGAATAGCCCAGCAAGTCTGCTAATACAGCTTTTAGTTTTCTGGCCTGCTTATCTTCATGTGAGAGGAAGGCAGGTACTGCTCGCTATTTCATTATTGTGTTACAATTTAAGTACTTCTTTGAGCAGAACCTCAGCATTTAGCATTTGACATGCAAAGAAAATTGTTTTGCAGTGTAATATCTCTATTGAAATATAATTATTTTCCAGATTACCCAGTTGAATGCCTTGATAAACATGCTGCTAGGAGACCTCACCCCCGTTGATCGTCAGAAGATCATGACAATCTGCACAATTGATGTCCATGCTAGAGACGTTGTAGCCAAGCTCGTAGCACAGAAGGTAATTTGTTGTAGCAATTACCCAGAAGCATTTTAAAAGCCTAACATAAAGAATCATTTCTCTGTTAAAAGGGCATTTTCCCTTGCTTGTGTCTGAGTGTGACAGCACGTTTTGATTTCTTCAATTTTGCCTTTCGTCTTAGAAAAAGAACATTGTCCCATTTTTCCAGTTAAAGCCGTGCCATTATTGCTTTGAAAAGGCCTTCCTCAGGGTAATCCTCTAGATCCAGTTTTTAATATAGGAAGCTGTTCCTAATTAAACATAAAGGGTGAGCACATGGAAGTCTAACATATGTTATGACCTTTAATGAAAAAATTGGTTGCATAATGGAACAAAATGTGTGTTAAATCAGGTCTATTATACATGAGGTGGGTGTGTGTGTGTGTGTGTGTGTGTGTGTGTGTGTATATATAATAATGAATTATTACAAAGACTACATCTGCCCCATCATGTGTGTGTTTGTAACAATGGTGTAATGAAGCTGTCATGAGACAATTGCATGCATGGCTGCTGCTTCCAGGGCCAGTACAGTAGGTTTAAACTGCTTTTGTCTTGCATTTGTTCTTCGTGTTATTGAGATTGACACTTTAGATTAACACCCAGAAGGGTTGATTTAACTACAAATGCCTAATGCCTGTATTGAAGATATCATCGTTTCATGACTCCTCTCAAGACACTGATGCCTGATACAATGTGGTAAAAGCTAGTGAAAAAAAGTCAGCCTTTTTATTATTTTATTTGAAGCTATTTAAGCAGGACATACTCACTGCGATGCAACATTGCAGGTACTAACCAGGCCTAACCTTACTTGGCTCCAAGGCATTCACTCATCCTCAAGGTGTAGTTGGGCACTCGTATGGCACACCTTCAGTTTTACACATAAACACTGCTTATCCAAATGTAATAAAACTGGCTTCCGACATTCGTAACCATACATTATTCTAAATCGTATAATCTGGCGATATAATTGGAAGGACTCATGTTTCTGGTCATACGTACCTGTATATACATGTTAAACGAGCTACAGTCTGTTAGCTGTACGTGAGCAGAAACCAGCATCTGAGAGAGCTGTAGGTGGACTGGTTTTGAAGAGGCCGAGTGAATCCCGAGAGTGAAATCTATCAGCCCTATCAGAATGAAAATGTCCTTGCATGCTTTGCTTTATTCATCACTCTTCTATTACATGCTTACTCTATAATTCATATCTGCCGAGTCGTTCCTGAACCGCTATGAGGATTTATTGTAATACTTGATACTCGGAGAGTATGATTTTTATCCTCTGATGGCCAAGCATGTTGTTTTGATTGGCAGTTGATTTGGCATTTTTTTTATTAGGTGACTAATGGGCAGGCGTTTGCTTGGTTATCCCAGCTACGGCACATATGGGATGAAAACCAAAGACACTGTTACGTCAACATTTGTGATGCTCAGTTTCAGTATTCTTATGAGTATCTGGGCAACACGCCTCGACTTGTCATTACCCCCCTCACTGATAGGTAAGATTCTGCCAATTGCATTAAAATGAATTAATCATAAAACTTTAAGAACTGTTTTAACAAATGCCTTGTTAAAGAATTAATTAATTTAATCCACTTTGCAGATTAAGCCTTTTATAAAAACAGTTGTATTTAGATTTTTTTTTTTTAAGATACTGTACTGATAAAAGAAACCTGTTACTAAAAATCTGTAATATTTTTTTTAAATAATTAAATTCTTTATTCGTTTTAAATTATTTTAAGTACAATATAATTGTGCTGCACTATCAAATTACCCCCCAGGAAAGTGATCACATATTTAGTTTGATTTGTTTTACATTATTAAACGGTCCCTTCTGTGCTATGTCTAACAGTCTCTAATTGAGTTCTCATTAAGTACCTTGTGCATACAGTATTACATTAATGATGAATTAGTGATGATTGTTGTAAGATTGGCTGTGTCATGTGGAATCTAATACCGGCATGGCACAGCTTATGGATGAACTGATGAATGCTGGCTGCATTAAAGTTTAAAATATGAATATTTTAGATCGCACAGATCATTTCTTCTATATAACAAAAATATTAGCAGCATTTATAGACCAGGTTTACAAAGTATTTGTGAAGTGTAAACTTTGCATCATGTTTGTTTCTAACACAAAGACATTTCTTATTAGTTTTGTAACTTTGTTTGATTTCACAGACTAGCACTAATCTTGGACTACCAACCTAAGGTAACATACAGTAGGTAGGTAGTCCAAGATTAGTGTTATTCAGAGTCTGTGGAGCCAGGCATACAAAAACAGTGTTCCTCACTTTACAGTTGATTTCCATGAGTTGATATAAAAGGTTCTTACTTTGTTAAACAAAAGCATACTTTTAAATTGCCAATGTTCTATGTTATGTATTTGGTAAAATGATAATGCAGTTGCAATTAGGTGGGTACAGTAACGATATGCTTCATTGCTGTTGAAGGATGCCATCTGTGTGGACAGTTGTTCTCAGAGCGCCCTATGTTTGTGTAGGTGTTACATCACCCTGACCCAGTCTCTACACCTCACAATGAGCGGGGCTCCCTGGGGTCCTGCTGGCACTGGGAAGACAGAGACCACCAAGGACCTGGGCCGCTCCCTCGGGATCATGGTGTACGTGTTCAACTGCTCTGAACAGATGGATTACAAGGTGCTGAGCCACAGGGTCGTTTCCACACTATTGCATTAAAACCTTAAGGGCCGTTTTATTTAAATTGTTGAAGTTGCATTGCATTGCATGTCAAAAAATGTTTTGTTTTTAGGAGTGTGGCTCGTTAACTGAAAAATGTGATCCCTTTTAAAATACACATCCATGACTCCAAAATTCAAACAGACACATTTTCCGTCTAGTGCGTTCATCAGTGTGTGCTTGTCTACGTGACGTTTGTTTGCTTGACTTAGTTCTTTTATAGTTTTGCCTGCAGAAATGAGTAGCTACAGTGTGCAGCAGAAGATCTGAAGCAATAACATGGATTTGTTTCAGATTTGTTACTATATTCTGTTTTGTGTGTGTGTTTATTTTCAAGTCCATTGGAAATATCTATAAAGGGCTCTCCCAGACTGGAGTTTGGGGGTGTTTTGATGAGTTTAACCGCATTTCTGTGGAAGTTCTTTCGGTCGTGGCTGTTCAAGTAAAAACTATTCAAGATGCCATCCGGAATAAGAAACAAAGGTCTGAGTTTAAGTCTTAAATGTGCTGATTTAAGAGTATGTTTTTCAAAACATTTGCATACACATATTTCCTTTATAACTCGAATCCCTTTTTTGTGTAGGTTTTACTTCCTGGGAGAAACAATAGAATTGAAACCTAGTGTTGGCATCTTCATAACCCTTAACCCTGGCTATGCTGGAAGAACGGAACTGCCGGAAAACCTTAAGGCCCTGTTTAGGTGAAACAGTATGCTGCTCTATTTAAATTATAGTAATGACTCCCACTTTTTATATAACAAATTGCTGAATACATTTAAGATGACATTAAGAAATTAAATCAGAATACAAGGATATGTTTTGAAACAAAAGGATGGTTAAAATGGGCTATAACTAATTTATAAATCTTTTTCATGATTTATTAATGTGTTTTATATATTGAATTAATGGAGTGATAACCAAGGCTTTCTAAAATGTGGTTGTTTTTTACTTGACAATGGGACTGTGACCTACAGTACAAGAAGTGTTTTTTTTCCCCCACTCTATAGTGTTGTAATCTATCCCAATTGAAAGAGCACAGTGTTTCTGTTTCTAGTAATTTTCGGATTGGTTTCAGCTCAGTGAAATTGGACACATACAGCAATTACATGTATGATGTCCGTTTTATTATTATTTTTTTATTATTATGTTCTTTCTGTTAACAGGCCATGCGCAATGGTGATTCCAGATTTTGAGCTGATCTGTGAGATAATGTTAGTTGCTGAAGGATTCATTGACGCTAGACTACTCGCCAGAAAGTTCATTAGCCTGTACACACTCTGTCGAGAGCTGCTGTCGAAACAGGTGGGGGGGAATCCCATATTTAACATATTCCATCCAGATTTACGCTTTCAATCCTGTTACTTTTTACAACTGTTTGTGTTTAAAAGACTGTAGTTCCTACTCATCTAATTATTTGCATACCTTTGTTGTAATTTACAGGACCATTATGACTGGGGTCTGAGAGCGATTAAATCCGTCTTGGTAGTGGCTGGTTCTCTAAAGAGGGGTGACAGAAACAGACCTGAGGACCAGGTAATGTAAATGGAACAGTAAAACAGCCGAGGTGTGAAGAATCAGAAGCATACCAACAATAGAGAAGGGTTAATATTGCAAGAAATAAATCATTAATTGAAGTAATTATGACTTTAAAAAAAGTTGTGAAATATTATTTCATTTTGATACCCTAACAGATAGAAAATTGTAGTTTAAATTAGGGAAGCTAGTTATTTTCCACAGCTTTGAAATTTCTCTATTCCATAGAGAAGTCTGGACACAGACAAAATGTATGTATTATTTATTCAAGCATAATTTTCCCCAGGCACTTTTGTGCTAAATAATGTTAAAAGCAATTAACAAACAAATTGAACAAAAGAGTTTGGGACTGCGACCTCATACGCATGCAGTTGTCTATGAAAAAGCATTGTGGTGAGTAAAATACAATTGGTTTGTTAGTCTATGTTAGTGAAGGTAGCAGCTTGAGTTTAACAAGCCATATGGGTTGTAATTGTTGAAGTGTGATAAATCCATAATGTTTGTTCATTTTATGCCTTTTTGTTATGGTTTGTTTTTATTACATTACATTTCATCCTTGGTCCCCTTTCTCAGGTTCTGATGCGTGCCCTAAGGGATTTTAACCTGCCAAAAATAGTAACTAACGATGTGCCCATCTTCCTGGGTCTGATAAGCGACCTGTTCCCACTGCTGGATGTGTTGAGAAAGAGAGACCTGGATTTAGAACAGATGGCGCGCCAGTCCATTGCAGAGCTCCGCCTCCAACCAGAAGAAAACTTCATACTGAAGGTGGGATAACGACTTTCTGCTTAGTTTATTGTAAATTGAATGGAGGCTGTAATGTTCCGTGTTTGATGCCATCAGCAGCAACATATGGCTAATGTCTTTTCAGCTATAAACATAAACTGACTTAAATGCTTAGTTTTAATCTTTCTCTGATACAAGTTTTGTATGTGAACAGATGCTGCCAGTAGGATTTCTTCTCGTATAAAGCATCAGTTTGTGATTTGGAAATTTTTGGATCAAAAAAGATTAATCATATTATGGTATTTATAAGTGATATTTTTGTATATTAATTGTGGGGAGTTGTCATCTAATCATTATGATATAATTCACCATCATATTTTTTTGTGTGTGTTTTTTTCCCCCAGCAGTCAACCCATAGCCATAACAGTGTGGGTCTATGCAGTAGTTTCATAGAAATCTGTTGATGAAAATGAAATGAAATCAAGTATAAAATGCTAGTACTTATTAAACCAGTATGCTCCTAGTATAATAATCTATTGTATGTTTCACGCTGCAGGTTTCTCAGCTAGAAGAGCTTTTAGCAGTAAGGCATTCAGTCTTTATTGTTGGAAATGCTGGAGCTGGCAAAAGTCAGGTACAGTAAATTGCTTTTAATTTGAATACATTTAGCTTTAAAATCTTTTCGTCTTTTTGAATAAATCTTTCTAATTTAGGAATAATTGTAAAGGTACGCACAAATTGAGGTTTTCATGTCAAAACATCTAGATTTACAAAGAAACTTCAATACAATCAACTAATTGCAAGGCTTTTCTTGCAAGATTTAAACCCCATGTTTTTTTTTTGTTTTTGGGTTTTTTTGGCATAGATTTTAAAAACCCTGCATAGGACATACACCAACATGAAGATCAAGCCAATATGGAATGACATCAACCCCAAAGCTGTAACAACAGATGAGCTTTTTGGGTTTCTTCACCCTTCCACGAGGGAATGGAAGGACGGTAAATCAAGATTATATGGCAAAGAATTTCTGGTTTCCGAATGAATGTTTTACTTCACTTTTTACACCACTGCAGGCCAAGCAGTGATGAAGTTAGTCCTTTCTCTTTAGTGCCAAATGTAGAGAGCAACCCCCCCTGATTGTATACATGTCTCTGAACAAGCCCACTAAATGGATGTACATTAAAGTGTTTTATGTTGAGCATTCATTTTAACATAGTTCAAGTTGGGATCTCTTTTGATGTACTGCCTACAAAACCCTTCCTTGGAAAACACAATCATTACTATCCAAGATAAAATTAATTCCAGATGCCAAAGTTTTTAATAAAAGTACTTCAATATTGATAAACCAAATTATGGAATGGCTCCCTTATGAAATGCTATAACAGCTGCTAACTATACTTAATGCTTTAGGATTGTTTTCCTCAACAATGAGAGAGCTTTCCAGCATTTCTCATGAGGGCCCCAAATGGATCGTTCTGGATGGGGACATTGATCCTATGTGGATAGAGTCACTTAACACTGTAATGGATGACAACAAGGTTAGTATAACCAAGACTGCTAAGATGCAGAAACTCAATCAGTATGCTGATTTATAGTCGAACTAATCACATATGGGACAATAGAATACAAAACACACATACATATGTGGATCTCAATTACTGGTAATAAGTGCACAGATGTTCTTGGTGTTAGGGAATTAGATATCTAAAATGGAAACCACATCCAGTTGACATGCTTCAGGATGAAAATTGTGTTTGTGTTGCACACAGTAATTGGTAGTTATGTAACAGCACATTCCTATTTAAATGTTTGCCCACATTTACTTTAAATTTTGTTTTTGTTTCTGTTTTGTTTTTTCTCTGAAACCTGCCTCCTTAGAAATCTGCTAGAGCATCTCTGGTTTTCATTTGCAATTTTGTTTGCTAATTGTAGTCAATAAAATTATAGTATTTTAAGTCATTTGAAACAGTTGGATAGTAGCAGTACAATCTTTATACTGAAAATTATAGGTTAAAATACATGATTAATGAATTCAATATTTCCATATTTTCCCTTGACAAAAGTCATGTTAATGTCCAGCAAGCAGCTCAGCACATGACACATAGCAATAAAGTGCTTTTTTTAGGCTCTTTATAAAGTCCACAGTTGTTCTTCACCTTTACCAGGTTCTTACACTGGCAAGTAACGAGCGCATCTCTTTGACATCGTCCATGAGGCTGTTGTTTGAAATCAGCCACTTGCGGGCAGCTACTCCAGCCACTGTATCCAGAGCCGGCATTCTCTATGTCAATCCCCAGGACCTGGGTTGGAGTCCGTAAGTATGCTGTGCCCATTGACTGCTGGTGTAAACCCACTGTGGCTGTACAAAATGAATAGGCTGTTCCTGAGCTATACTGCACAGTTTTATAGGCAGGGCACATGCTTTGTGTGTCCACAGTAAATCAGGGTGTGGGTGTATGACCTGTACCAGGTTGTAATACATCACTGTTAGAGTGGGCGAATGAATGTCACACCCTGATCTGCTGTTCAAAATCCACAGCTTTTTGTACTGTAGCATGAAGACGAAAAACATACATTGAAGACAATAATCATTTCACCCCTTTTCACACTTTTTATGTAAAGCCTACTGGGGGAACAATAAAGTGTGAAAATGTAAAATGAACCTATTTTCATTTTTAGGTGTGTAGCCAGCTGGATTGACACTCGGAACGCTCAGTCAGAAAGAGCAAATCTGACTATACTGTTTGACAAGTATGTTCCTTACTGCCTGGAGCAAGTAAGATGTAATCTAAAAACTATAACCCCAATCCCTGAAAACAGCATGGTGCAGGTAAGCAGGGCAGATCTGCCTGTTTAGCTTTTGTTTCATGGTCTGCCACCTTCTAACCAGTCACCACCTGGGCTTCCCTCACCCGCAGGAGTGGCATGAGAAGGCTTGTGTGGATGTCTACAGTATAAGGGGGTATATGAGGTTGGATTGGGCTTTGAACTACCTTGTAGATTTCCTAATTTGTTCATCTTGATTTGCTTCCCAAATTGGCTGTGAGTTCTCATTCAGAATGTCCACATTTTGTCCCTTTTTTTCCCCCAAAATTCTTGCATTCATTCCTTACATTGTTTTTATACTATTTATCCATCCAAGCCATACAATTGTACTCAGAGGAAAGTTAGTATTGCAATACAATTACTGTAAGGAAATGTTAGACAGGTCTTTGTCAAGGTGAAGCACCACCAAAACTTTGATACATTTGTACATGTATGTTGTGCATTTTAGTGATGCTGTTCTTTCTTTGTAATGTATATGGTAGATTTTACAGTCCTGACTCTGCTTTTTATTTCATTTTCATTCATATTTGATAGTAAAACTAAAGGCCATGTTCATTTTTTCCACTCAATCATCTTTGATTGTTTTACTTAATGTTTTAGACCTTGTGTTCTTTGCTGGAGTGTCTGCTTACTCCTGAAAACACTCCCCCAGACTCCCCCCGAGAACTCTACGAAACATATTTTGTGTTTGCTTGTGTTTGGGCTTTTGGTGGAGCACTCTTCCAGGATCAAGTGAGTGCATTTCCATACAAAACATTGCTAACAATCATTTTAACTGACACTCGACTGGAAAGTTATATGTAATTGTGAAAATGCTGTAGTTTGTAATAGACCAGTTTGTGCATAATCCATCAAATTTTCTTTTATTTATTTATTTATTTATTTATTTTTGTTTATTTACTGTTGTTATTTTATTATAATGTTTAATGTCCTATTGTAAACAGACACTTTAAAAAATCAGTAAAAGTCGCATAACATATTTGTTTTATTTGTTTACATTTTTTCTTAGCTAATTGATTATCGCTTGCAGTTCAGTCGCTGGTGGTCTAAGGAGATGAGAGCAGTAAAATTCCCTTCCCAGGGTACAGTGTTTGACTATTTTATTGACCCTGATACCAAGAAGTTTGTGCCCTGGGCAGACAAGACTCCTGTCTTTGAACTGGAGCCTGACGTACCTTTACAGGTAACATTTCTGAAAGGGATATATGATAAGCTTTATATTCCAAGTTAAGTGATTCAATACAATGAGTGACATGCATCTGTGATAATAATAATAATAATAATTTTATAATAGCTGTAATACCTGTTGTATGATTACTTTATCAAGTCATGCAAAATAAAAGTGTGTGTGTTTCAACTTCAAGACACATTTTAATAATACTTTTTTTTTTTTAACACCGTCTTTTAATAAAATAAAAATCATGCAGGGTGCAGTCTTTCCAGTCTGGTAATTAAGTCTAAAAGCGAGTTACAGAGCAGTTGCCATTAACCCTGTTGTCAGCTTTATTTCTACAATATTCATATTTTACCAATACTGAAAATGAAATGATTTGCTGACTATATAGCCTATTCGACACTCAGAAATGTGTTTCAAAGTACCAAGTAAATAGTGGATGGAATTAAGAAGTCTTAATAAATAATCCAAGGTTTTCAAGGACTAGATCCAAGTGGGATCCTGTACTTTTTAAATCCCTGATGGCTATTAGATTTTATTGTTTCTGGTATTTGGTCTCGATTGCAAATTAACAGCCTCCCTTGTGCCATTCAGTTTCTTTTCTGAAGACAAGGTTTAAATTTGATCTAACTGCCTGGATTTACAGCTTTTCTATATTTCACAAAGCAGAATCAATAATGTGACTGAAGTGAAGAAGATAAAAATTTATGGTATCTTGCAATTTAATGGTTGAAAAGATGCAATTTGAAAGATCATAAATTGTGAAGGAGTTTATGCTTCATTGCCCCTGATTCAGTGCTTGCTGTTAGAACTTGATTTGTGACTGTCTGCAAAGTGTGATTAATGGTGTGATCAATGCATGCCATGGTGCGGTACAGCGGTCCTAATGCTCTTCATTAGAATAAATACAATAAATTGACTGCAGCTTTATAAAAACTCTGTAATGGTTAAAAATCAAAAAATGTCATTCTCCAGCTACAATTGAGCTCTCCTCTGGCTGTGTCCAACGCCATCACATCACTCATGACATTTTTCTTTTTTGAAATGTTACTGGAATCTATACAAATCTGGTTAGCTCTATGCAAAGATTATTGAAGAAAGGAAAATAGATGATTGGGTGGACTGAACCAGGCTGTGTTGTTGAAAGTGTCTTACCACATTGCAAAAAGGGATTTTTCATTATATAATAACTGTAAGCCAGGCGTCGTTATTTTGAAATTCTGTGTTAGGGGGAGGGGGGGAGCAGTTTGTGAAGTATTTATGCAGAAAATTGCATTTCATGATAATAAGAAATATTATGGAGCAGCATATATTTGTTGGCCTGTATAATAATGTTTACTGTGAATTAATATTTTACCATTTATTTAATAAATACATGCTTTGTTAAAAAAAAACAAAAACAACTTCTAGTTTGTCACAAACATTTAAAGGTGTAGTTAAGCACTATGAGCTGACAGTGGAAATTGAGAGCGGTGGCCAGTGGGTATTTTCTGTAAAATGCTGTAGGACAACAAACGCCGTGAGGATAAAAAAAAAAGGAAATGACTTTGTTTAGCTTCCTGTGCTATAACAGAGAATTGCAGATAATATGCATTGCCTTAAAAACAAAACAGTCCACACTTCATATACAGTATACACCACTGAAATATAGTTAAATGATGTTTTAGTATACAGAGTGATATTCATATGAAATGGAAGTTCTTTACTGTGTTGTGACAGAATAAACTGTAATTAATGTGGTCATTGTTTTTGCTTGTTTTCGTTAGACCGTCCTTGTTTATACATCAGAGACCATTTGCCTGAGTTATTTTGTGGATTTACTTTTGGACAAAGGGAAGCCGGTCATGCTCGTTGGGAATGCTGGTGTTGGGAAGACTATCCTGGTCTCTGAGAAGGTGTCCAAGCTATCTGAAGATTATATGGTAGCCAAAGTCCCTTTCAATTACTATACCACCTCTGCCATGCTGCAGCGTAAGTAGAGCCATACCAGAGGTATTACATACAGTACATCATACTAATAAAAACATACTGCAGAATTCAGGGAGATCATCAGTGGCTCATTATATCTGCTTAATTCTGCTTGAAAACATTTAATTGTGTAATATGGATGATAGATTCTATTTTTATGAAGGAGAATATCTTATAGTTCCTACTTTTTGTTATATTTCATACTATAACACGCACAAAGTTTATGGACACAATTCTTTGGGAGTACGGTAGTTGATAGCAGTGTATAACAATAGGATTTTTTAAATTTATTTATTTTATTGTTTTTAATAAGTCAGAGAACTGATTTGTTATTTAAAATAATAGTGCATGTTAAATAGCTCCTAAGTAATCTTTTAATTGCATGATTTGTATTTTTTTTAATGCATGGCACATTATAAACACTTACATCTACAAGGACAAATATACAGTTTTTTTTTTTTTTTTTTTTTATATATAAACAGTTGTTGTCTGATGAAGTTTTTTTGGTCTTGGCTGATTTATTTTGGTAATAGCTTGTTTTATATAAACCCTTATACATTAACAGGTGTTCTTGAAAAACCTTTAGAAAAGAAAGCTGGACGAAATTATGCTCCACCAGGTACAAAAAAACTAATCTATTTCATTGATGATCTTAACATGCCTGAGGTTGATGCCTATGGTACTGTCCAGCCCCACACACTCATTCGACAGCATATGGATTACTGTCATTGGTAAGGACTCTTCCTTTACAACAAGTTGGCAGAATGAGCATATGGATAGTACCAACATTTTAAAAAGGATAATGTTATCTCCAGACATATCTTACATGCAAACTGTTTTTCAGGTATGACAGACAGAAGTTAGCTCTGAAGGAAATACACAATTGTCAGTACATAGCCTGCATGAATCCTGCAGCTGGTAGTTTTTCAGTAAACCCAAGACTGCAGGTAAATGAAAGTAATAATCTGATAAACACTTTCTCATAATGTCTCTTAAACAGACTGAACAGTTAAATTACATTTGTTTTACATTGCTTCTTGGTTGTTATTTGAAGTGTTTAATTACTTTCAGATTAAAATTTTCAGTTTCTTTCCTGTTGAATGTCACAATAACATAATATAAGTAGCAGTTGTTTGATACTGGAGAGTTCTGATCATTTTTTATTTCGAGGTATATGCAGGATATCGCTTTGATGGTTTCTTCAAATGTGTATTTGATTTCCCTGGCTTATTATAATTTATTTGTAAAATTAACAAATACTATATAAAAGGAATGTCAAAGGCTACCGGGTGGTAGAATGGTTCCATGTCTTTCAATGAATGTTGATTTATTGTAAACCAATTGTAGAAGATGTGTCTTTAGGCAAAGACACGCAGAGCTCTGGATAAGCCTGATTTTGGTTATTTCAACCCACATAAAATCGAATGCTTTACCTCAAAATGCAGTTGGCCTAAAATGAAAGCATTTTGCTTCCAAAAAGAATGCCAGGCTGGCAGCTACAATTGGGAAACACATTCATTTCATTTTCTCATATCCTGTTTTGTTCTTTGTTGTTTATACCCCAGAGGCATTTCTCAGTGTTTGCTGTTCATTTTCCTGGTGTTGATGCTTTGGCTACAATCTACAGCAGCATCCTTAATGCTCACTTCCAGCAGGGTGTATTCAGCTATGGCGTAACCAAATCAGTCAGTACTCTGATCCAAGCTGCAATCTGTCTGCATCAGAAAATGACCCAGAATTTCCTGCCCACAGCGATTCGATTCCATTACATTTTTAATTTGAGGGATTTGTCCAACATTTTCCAGGTATTGTTCTATTGTTAGTTGTGTGGTTTTGTTGGAAGATATTTGACCATATTTGATGTTCCTTTGGGTGGGGCAAAGGCCTGCATGTTTTCTGCAGCCTGCAGGAAGCCCTCTGTTGCTGACCAATTACATCTCCTGATGTGTCACCTAAAACTGTTTTTTTTGTGTCAACTGGTGTCTCTTCTGTTCTACATTAATGTTCTTGACATTTCCAGAGTACAAAACTCGATGTAAAATGTTAATGTGGATTAAAAGTTTTCTCTCACTGCATTGCTTGCAACATAATGTGGTGACCTTAATCTGTTTGGCTCCATAGGGATTAGTTTCCATACATAGCATAAAAAAAGGAAGGAATTGCATGTTATGGAATTCATATATGGTAGATATAAACAGTCCAGTAGTCTGCCCTAATTACAGGTTGGAATGTGCTCTATGCTGTTCAGTTTTGTATAATAACTGACTTAAAGTAGTGTGCAAGTTTATTAGAACACCCCATTGCTTCTGTTGTTTTGATTTGTTGTGTGTTTGAAATCAAACCACTGGAACTGAAAGTCATGGGGAAAATGGTCAAAATAGGCAAATTAGTGAATGTCTAATTGAATTGATTAATAGGGCACACATGCAATTCATTTAAACTAGTACGAGAAAAGGAACACATAGCCACAAATAATAAAATGCATAATACTTTTTAGAAGTTGTTTAAGATGCCTAATTAAAGCACAAAGTGGTCTTAACATTTTCGCACGAGTGCCTATAGTTTCTATATCACTGATTTAATGCCTGAAAATTTAAATTCTCAGACCTAGAGGTTTTCATGCAGGTATGTATATAAAGGATATAAAGGACAGATTTAATAAATGTGCACACTACTGTTAGCACCAGGAATTTGACATGAACTCAAATGTCTGTCTTTCTGATTGCAGGGAATCCTCTTCGCTGCTCCAGAATGTGTCAGATATCCCATCGATTTAGTTTATTTATGGCTTCATGAATCCTCCAGAGTTTATTCTGACAAACTTATGGAGGAAAAGGACGTTGAGCTTTTCACCAAAATACTCATTGATATCGGAAAGAGATATTTTGAGGTACTTGTGGTGTTTTGTGAGGGAATTCAGCATGCATACATTTCAATTTGTTTTTCATCACAAATGTAGTTAATTATTCTCCATATGAAGTTTTTTATTTTCCTTTTTTGGTTTAAATATAACTACGTATGGTAAAAACTGTTTCATTGGTAAAGAGAAAACAGGGGGAGGGATGGGGCAAAAAAGAATGTATACTGTCAGTTTTTACAATTTATTTTATTTGGTTAAACTCTTAAATAATGGCAGCAAATTGCTAGGAATTCCAGTGGAGGGGTTGTTCTCCCAACAGTGTTCCATTGGAATTCATTATGAGTCTGCAGCCATTTTTTAATGTTCCCTATTTTTAAAGGTATTCTATTGCAATTCGGATAAATTTGTGGCCATTACCCTCATTATCACCTGTCGTTCTACATAATGTGCAATATTTATTTTTGATTCTAGGGCATTGACGAACATATATTTATCCATCAGCCCCTCATTTACTGTCACTTTGCACACGGAGTTGGAGACCCTCGCTACTTCCCAGTGTCTGACTGGGAAAAACTGCATAAAATATTAACTGAGGCTTTGGAGCACTACAATGAACTGCATGCTGAGATGAACCTCGTCCTTTTTGAAGAAGCCATGCAGCATATGTATTTATTTTACAAGCTATACCCTGTGATTGCTTGTGTTGTTCCTCATCTTCTACCAGACATGCATGAATTGTGTTGTGATTAAATAACATAAACCTTTTTAGTGGGCATTATCGTCTGGTGGTTGACCATGGCTACATGGAAAGTAGGGAGTTTAATGAAAATAAAAGGTAAAATTTCTAGCAGTCGCTAAAGGTTTTATTTTTACCTTTGTTAGCGACAGAATGGCAGTTGGTTGGCTGATGTATTGTTGGCATAGAGTAAATTAATGGGTAGGACTTGGGATTACATGGCATACATAGTCATGTTATAACATGGCAATAGCTGGGTAACTAACAAAGCTTCCTGCTCGTATATGGTTGTTACTGGCGAAATAACTAATTACATGGGAATGGCCATGCTGTTACTATGTAATTAGGTCAGATATAAAGCTGCTCCATGTAATTACTGTGTAAGAACAAGAACTATTGGTATTTACCCATTTATTACAATGTAATTACAAGGCTCTAAAGTGCTGCCGATGAATATATGGGGAGGGGGGGCAGGGGATAAGTATCTGTAAAATAAACAGTTTTCAAGGCATCCTATTTTTTTGGTGTACAATTTAGCATGATGGCAACGCACCAAGGAAATTAATGTGTCAGAAGTCAACTGCCTCATGGTAGTGTCCACTAATTGAGTTTTCAGAATGAATAATAATAAGTTCTAAGGTTTATGATTTTTATCTATGTGTGAACATGCTGGCTGGTGATTTGGTGCTTTTTTTATTGCGTGTGCAGTACAGAACAGCACTGCGTTCATTTTTTGATACCTGTGTAAATGAACATGCTTTCTCTGTAGATGCCGTATCAGTCGTATTCTGGAGGCCCCTCATGGCAATGCACTTCTGATTGGGGTTGGAGGCAGTGGGAAGCAGAGTTTATGCCGTCTCGCCGCATTTCTCAGTGTGCTTGAAGTCTTTCAGATAACTCTTCGCAAAGGTTATGGCATACATGATCTAAAGGTAAGAGGAAACGCATGCAAAAAGCCTTCTGTGAGTTTATATAGGTAATTTTCCAGTTTTTTCTTGATAATTTTTCTGCTTTTATATTCTATTATGTTTAAAACTGAATTTCTGAGGACCTGATTTCACTGTATTTTAATTGTAGTAGTAATAATATTAATAAGTGGGTCAATAAATAGCTCCAGCAGGATTCAAAAAGATTTAGTGCATGACAGTATTTACAGTAGATCCACTTGTGTTTTAGGTCATTAAAAATATCTGTTACATCTGCACTGCTGGCTCTTGGTGGTTATTCTTTTTGAGAGGACGTTCAGTCCTGAGGTTCAGCTGGTTCTAACCGGCACACTTTATTATTTGTTTTATATAGACAGATAGATCTATTCATCTGAACTCATTTAGAATACATTCATTGTTAAATTATAATTACTTTTTTATATAGAGTGACATTGCTGCTCTTTATATGAAAGTTGGGGTGAAGAACATTGGGACAGTGTTCCTCCATACTGATGCTCAGATACCAGATGAACGCTTTCTAGTGCTAATTAATGACATGCTGGCATCAGGTAACGTATGCAATTCATTTGAGTGATGCAGGTTAGGGCATTATAATAATAGCAGCAGAGATTTCTGGTTTAAAACTTTGACAAACATGTACATCATCAAAACACTTCAGACATATGCATTTTAAATAGGCTTGGGTCACTTGAGTTTTGAATAGGCTTCATCAGCGGTGGTTAGGGGTTAGCCTTGCATATTAGTTATACTGGAGCTATTAAGTCACCTTATGTGACCCAAGTAAAATAAACAGCTTAACATAATCAGTTGCAATCAGTAACTGCAGAGTTCATTATAATAGTATATATATATATATATATATATATATATATATATATATATATATATATATATATATATATATATAATTTCATATTGTTCACATATGAAAGGGCCTAAAAAAATAATAACACCATTTAAGTTTTATTTTAAAAAGATTTCTGTTCAGATATTTTTCATTTCATTGAACATAAAGGCTGATTTAACCTTTTAAAGGTAAAGTTGAAGTGTCAGCATAATTAAAAATGAGATTTAATACTAATGAGCAGACCTATAAAGAAAGACTTAATAACTAGGTGCCATAAAAATCATCTAACATATGTAGTATTAAAAAACCATGAATGAAGATGAAAATATAATTCCTGTGTAGTTGTAAAAAGTGAAGAATACTCCGGGTTCTAAAACACTAAGATAAATTGTGGTGGTGCTAGCCATATAATAGATACAAAAAAATAATTATTTATTTATTTATTTATTTGGTTACATTTTATGCAGTGTTAAATAATTGTATACAGTTATCAGATAGCACCACCCAAAATTACAGTTTAATCCTACACCACACATATTCTTACAGATTAAATTATGGTTTTTTTTAAACTAGAGGGATGGATAGAGACATTTATAGGAATGCCCACATGACCGAGGGACTGCTTACATTTGTTTAAATTGTCAGGAGATGTTCCGGACCTGTTTAGTGAGGAGGAAGTAGACTGTATCATTGCCTCTATTCGGATGGAGCTTCGTGGACTGGGACTCCTAGACACCAGAGAAAACTGCTGGCAGTTCTTCATTGACAGGATTCGCAGGCAGCTGAAGGTCAACTCTTAAAACTCATTAAACAGGAGTATTTTTGCATGCAGAAAATAAAACTACACACAGCTGTTAGTGTTTATGTATGATAATGTTTTATTCAGCACATGTAGGAGACTTGAATACATTGAAGTCTTGAATACATTGACCATGAAGTCCATGATTTGAGGCAAAGGTTTATCTCTGTGCAAGTAGTCATTTGATAGAACTATCATGTTACAAATCCTCTTTCTATCTTTTGTAATATTAACATAGAAAGGTAAGTAAAAACTGGAGGAAACACTTTGAAGATGGTTATATCATTAACTTACTGTATGTTGATCAAGCCAAACTACCTCTCTTTTTTTAATAGTTAATCTAGGTAATATTCTACAGGACAATCTCCTGTTTAGTAACTGGTAAACAAATCAACTTGTAAATATGAAGTACTGTCAAAAAGGGTGCTTCTTTAAAATGAAATCTGTAAATGTACATTTGGTTGCAATATTTCTCTTAGCGTCACGTATTTTGTTTTCTCAGAGCTGTACAGTATTCCTAGACTTGACGACTCTGTAATGTGTGTCTACGAAGGAGACAGGATGGCAACTATTTACATCCATGTGTTTTTTAATTATAAACTATCTTGCAGTCAATACTGACTCATTGACAGTTAATACAGAAAACAAAATAACATAAATGCCATCTGTGGTCTATCTAGAACCAATATTTGAAAACTGTGCATACAAACCCATGTTTACTTATTTGGTATTTGTTTAACATGCTGTTAGCATTTGGTTTCCTTTGACTTCTGTAGCAGTGTCGGTTTTCTTTCATTTTTCTTTAAAACCTCTTTAAAAAAAAAAAAAAAAAAAACATTTGGCTAATGCTAGTTTTTATACAAACGTGTCCTTTCCAGGTTGTTCTCTGCTTCTCTCCAGTTGGCTTCACTCTGAGAACGAGAGCAAGGAAGTTCCCAGCGCTGGTGAACTGCACAGCCATCGACTGGTTTCATGCTTGGCCTCAAGCAGCACTGGAATCTGTCAGCAGCACTTTTATTGAGGAGATAGATGGGCTGGATGTAAGTTTTGCACAAAACATATTTAATGCTCTATTTATGTATAAAATTGATTACTTTGGGAATTATCCAGCTAATTTTAGTAGCAG
Organism: Acipenser oxyrinchus oxyrinchus; assembly: GCA_030684275.1. Lineage (NCBI taxonomy): Eukaryota > Metazoa > Chordata > Actinopteri > Acipenseriformes > Acipenseridae > Acipenser > Acipenser oxyrinchus. The sequence goes on from CM060258.1 coordinate 38,291,343, forward strand.
CTACTAGGATAATTACAAGAGTAAACATTTTCAGGCAGGATGATTTGGCTTTATTGGAAACACAGTGCTGTGTTTTCAAGACACTGGTGTGAGTCGCTTTTTTATGCAGAAAAACTATGCACTGTTATAAGGTCTGGAATAACACTTGAGGCTATATAACCTTTGAAAGCACCATGACCCTGTCTTCAGTTGGCTGCAGTTAGAACCATTTCAAGCCCTGAACAATCCACATCCGTGCCACCTTTCAGATATTTCTAAAGCCACCCAATCAAACACAACTGTATATGGGGACTTCATTTTGCAGTGGACCACCCACTCTGAGATACTGTAGCAGGTGCATGAGGGTTTGTCAGGCAATGTAATGCCAATACCGCTGCAGCACAGTCATCTGGGGCCTGCAATGGTCTCCCAGTGTGCCCCCTTCAGTCAGTACAGGTAGTCCCTGATACAGCTGTAAACTGTTGGGGTTTATCTTGGATTTTACTTTGTGACTACTACAAACTTTTATTAAAAACATGTATTTGCTGCATTTGGCTCAAATGTTTTCTACTGCAGACCTAACTGTGCAGTACAAGTTTACCTTCTCTATGTTTGTATACCTGGCCTGGTACTGGGTGAGCTCTTTCGGGTAAACTTTCAAGCTGCTTTCCTAATTTTAGTGTCCCATCCCCAAAAAGGATAAGAGAAAAGCTCCTGCAGCTCTGTCCCAATTATCCTGGGCAGCTGGAGCTGCAGCCACTCCTGAAAGAAAAAAAGAGAAATTTTATATTTTTTCAACAGGAAACTGTAAAATAATCGGAAAACTGAAGCGATTTCCTCCCAAGGTATTCCTAAACCTGCCCTGGAGGCACACATTAAGAGTTTTTAAAGTTCTTCTCGCTTGTGCGTTAGGCTGAGAGAGAAGTAAAGCGGAACCCATTACTGTTGCCGTGATCAGTTACAATAGAAATAAATAATTCATGATGAAGGAAATTACTCTAATTAGCAGGCAGTTCAAGTCCTTTGATAAAACTGAAGTCTAATTCCGTGAAGGGCAGGAAGTGCTGTCATCAGTCAGCCCTGAAAAGATTAGCATCTATTATGAATGAGGTTAGGCACCCTAGTGAAGCCATGTGTGTCCTGGAGACAAACTTAATATGTTGGAAAATGGGACAAAGTTTGTCTCAAGAACACACCGTGACTCCTACTGGGCCATTGTGTGCAGGTACAAGCAAACAGCCATGCTCCTGTCATTCTCCCCCTGTCCATCATTCTGACAGCTGTGAAAATACATTTCCATGCAAAGTAGGGAATAAGCCGAAAGCACTTTGTTTAGCAGCACACTGTGTCATATTCTGTTGAGCCTCAAATAAAAGGCCCCTAAATACAATCTCTATCTTTTATGATGCAGAGTGTTGTTTTGTTTTGATAAATCAAGGAAGGCTAGCAGTTCATTAACATAAGCTAGCAAAGTCTATTTGATAAGAGGATTTTTTTTAAAAAAACCTTTCTGAAAACCTCAATAACAATTACTCAAAATTGAGAAAGCACTGTTCTGTGTTTTTTTAGTTTTTTTTTTTTTTTTTAAATCCGTGCTGACTGTATATGACCATTAAAAACATGGTTAAACATTTTAGCAGATAGCAATGAATAATTCCTGTGTAAAAGTAGTTAATGTCACTGTGTCACCCAAACATTGGTGGGCGTGAGATGCTGCCATTCTGAAGTGCACTGGGAAAGATAACAATAAATGGCTAATAATGATACTTAATGAGCTTGATTTAAGTTGATTTGTTATGAAAAATTAAGTAGCAAAGGGTGAATGTAGGCGATATAATAAGAGATTAATTTTAATAGAAATGAAATGCTGTAGGGTTTTAAAACACAACTGGGACTAACATGAAATATAAAGAACAATTAATTAAAGGAATGCAAAATGAATTCTGAACAGGCATCTTTAGATAATTACATGAAAGAAATACAAGATTTTACCAAAACCTTTTGAAATAATAATGTATATTTTGGATAATAAATGTATGTATGCAATATATATTTTAAATAACTATGCAATTTGAGACATTTAAAATATTACATACATTAAATACATTATGAATTGAAAATGGTTTACTAAAAAATAAGCTGTGTTCTACTGTAAATATATATATATATATATATATATATATATATATATATATATATATATATATATATATATATATATATATATATATATATATATATTCTCGAATGTATATAAATGTTAAAGAAATGTTTTAACTTGTTGTGAAATTCTTTTCAGCCTGAAGTTAAAGCTTCAGTTAGCCTGTTCATTTGTTATGCACACACCAGTGTGAATGAAGTCAATGTGAAGTACCAGCAGAATGAAAAGCATTATAATTACACCACACCTAAAAGCTTCTTGGAGCTGATGAAACTCTACAAGAACCTGCTGGGTAAAAAGAGGAAAGAGTTAACACAGAAGATGGAAAGATTGGAAAACGGACTACAGAAACTGCAGACCACTGCTTCTCAAGTTAGTGTTTAGGCTTCAAAATGTATACTTACTGTAGCAGGGTAACAATTATTACAAAAATACAATTGACAATTTTGTATTTATTGTATTAATTGTTGATTTTGAACAATGGCTAACAATGGTGTTTTTTATATTTTTTATTGGGCCAATATATTAGCAAAATGTCCAATAATTTATGAAATTAATAATTTCCTCATATTCATTATATCAGCATTATTACTTCTTATAGAAATGTGAGCACACCACCCCAGAGAACCCAAATTAATTAAATACATTAAACAGAAGCCCAAGGCTTTCAGACACATGTTTTAAATTAAAATACCACTGAAGCTCAATTAGTGTCTGTTATTATGACTACTCAGGTGGAGGATTTGAAGGCAAAACTTGCGATTCAGGAAGTGGAGCTTCACCAGAGAAACAAAGACACAGAGGCACTCATTGCTAAGATAGGACAGCAGACAGAGCAACTGAACCAAGAAAAAGCCATTGCCGATGCAGAGGAGCAAAGGGTATTTTCCACTGTGCATTTGTCAACACTCATGAGTGATATCGAGGGCATGTTGTCAGAGTTCAGCCCTATCCTCTCATTTATTCTGAATAAATAAATATTTAACTCAGACTTTTAGGCATTGCTGTGCCCCACTCCTTCTGACTGTTTCTTTTTCAAACCTCTATGGGATTTAGATTCTGTCCAACCTAAATATGCTGTTTCTTTATTATATGTATTGGGGGATGTATTGTTTAATAAAGCCTTGTACCTAACCCTGAGGTAACACTTGAACCCTATGTCTGGATCTTTGCTTATTTGTCAACATGTGAGTCTCCATTTTGTCTTCAGTATTTTGGTTGGTGAAAACACTGCCTGGCCCTTTTGTATCATATTAATGTGAATGAGTATTACAGGATACCTAAGCTACTGAGTTCCCTGTGTGGGCTGCAAAGTGCCAGCAGTATATCATGACAAAGTATGTCGCTGTGATGTCTGTTTTTCAGGTTGCAGCCATCCAGGCAGAGGTGACAAAGCAGCAGCAGGAATCTGAAGAGGATCTTGCGAAGGCCGAGCCAGCCCTAAATGCTGCCAATGCCGCTCTGAATACTTTGAATAGGGTATCATTGGCTAATTCTGTTCAAAGAAACACCATTTTGATCAACGTTTTAACCTTTGTGTGAAATAATGTATTTGTGTGTTGCGTTTTTCTTTGCAGTTAAACCTTACTGAGCTTAGAACTTTCCCCAACCCCCCTGCTATTGTAACCAACGTGTCCGCTGCAGTTTTAGTGCTGCTGTCTACTTCTGGAAAGATCCCGAAAGATCGAAGCTGGAAGGCAGCTAAAATGTACATGAGCAAGGTAACCAAACCAAAGGGCGAAGAACTGTGTTTATATACAATAGAAGTAAAAATACTGGGATTCACTGAAGAGCAGTTCGGGTATCATGTTACATTGGATATCTTATAAAGAGAAAGGGAAAATACCTGGAATGATCAGTTGTTCAGATTCAACAGAAATGTGTATGTGAAAACAGTGTACAGATGAGGGTAGTGGAATTGTTGAGTTGTAGCTGGGAAGTCTAAGAAGACAAAGCTGTGGGGGGCTGGATGTGAAAGGTAAGCATGTGGACAGGCATGCTCATTTATATAGAGGAACCCTAATGCAAGACTATCACCAAAGGAACAATGCAGGAGCTGGGGGAGCTTCACGGGACCAGTGGGCTCCCATTAGCTGCGTAATCCAACAGGAGACTATTTGCTTGTTCTCACATACTATGCATGCTTGAATTACGATCATAACCCTCGGAGATGTTATAGGTTTATATTTCTTACTTTTGAGTTCTACTCCCTGACTGTGGTGGTATCTAAGAACAGAGGGGTGTACCCTGGAGTGGCTCACAGTGTTTAAACAGGTTTTGTGTAATTCTAATGGTTTTATTTGTTACTCAGGTAGATGATTTTTTGCAAGCTCTTACTCATTTTGACAAGGAGCACATCCCTGAAGGTACAGTCAGAGTGGTTAAGGAGGAGTATCTCCGGGACCCTGAGTTTAACCCTGAGTTTGTGCGGACAAAGTCCTCTGCTGCTGCGGGGCTCTGCGCTTGGGTTATCAATATAATACGCTTCCACGAGGTAGGTACTTACTATAATAATCTAAGCTTACTGTTATAGAGCAACAGTCATTTGTAGAATGCAAAAAACACGAAACGGTCATACCCACTCAGGAAGAGAAATCTTCTAAATCACTACGTTTTTTAAATACCTAAATATTGCAGTTATAATAAAATATTATAAATTCCAGTATATTGTTTATTGAAAGATCTGCTGCCATTTGGATGTGAAGCAGGTTTTGGATACAGCAGTTCATATTTAGAAATATTGTGATTTAGTCCTGTACACAGGGTCATTTTTCATGGTGTTTTTTACAACCATTATCTCATTTATCACAGGTAGATGGAAAACTTACTCAAAAGTGCACATGCTCATTAAAAAAATAAGAGGCTCAATGCATCTTCCCGGAGCGTCATTAATGTCTGTCGGGTTGCATAATTGTTCATTTTTGTCATAATGCATATTACTGTTTTTCATTTCTCCTGTTAATCTGCATGCCTGTCACACTGACACCACCAAAAGATGTATGTAAGTATTTCCCTCATTTAATGCATTGTTGCTTTGATACTTTTCAGAAAGTTTGACTTACAAGTGCAAGTAACAGCAATAACTGAGACCTTTGCATGCTGTGGCCGTATCCCAATGGGGTTGTTGTTTTATTTATTGCAGCATTTGCAAGGAAACATGTTGCTACTAACATGTTACTACTGAAATTGATATACATAACTCAGTGTTGGGCTATATTTGGCCGAGAGGTTAATAGGTACATAAGGTTTTGTTCCACTCCCACCGCAGGGCAGCAGATGTGTATAGGGGTGCTACGATCGGATATGTTAATAGGACTGTTTACCCCTCTTTTAAATATAAACTTTATTCAACATTCACTTCAGAAGTTGTAGCCACAAAACTTTTTGAGTGGTTTCTTTGTAACCGCTCTGTAGTTAAAGGGGATGTAATAACTCATCTTATTAACGTATCATATTATAATCCAATGTCAGGTGTATTGTGAAGTGGCTCTCAAACGGCGCGCACTATCTCAGGCCAACACGGACCTGGCGGGCGCGGCAGAGAAACTGGAGGTCATTTGGAGAAAGCTTGCAGTGAGTATGGAGTATTTCCACTAAACAGCAATGCACTTTAATGCCATTTGATCACAAGGTATGAAATGTGTGTTTAAAAGGTTTTATTTAAAGGTGCTACCCCTGATCTTTTTAATGAAGGCAAAGTAGACCATTATTATGGAATATGTATTCTTTCACTGTTTTTCATTACAGTATTTCACTTTCTGTGAATATGTCAGTAGGCTTTCTGCATTTGTGTTTTATTATTAAAGCGATTTATTCTTCGAGGCTGGTAATAGTTGCTGTTTTAATTAATGTCGAGTTGTTTTTTTATTTATAAAAGTGCATTTCAAATAATGTCCACCAGAAGATGGGGAAGGAACAAAATGCTTTGATTTGATTTAAAAATAAATAAATAAATAAATAATGAAATCAAAGTCTTTAGTGACAGTGTTTTAATTTAAAGGAAGGGATTAGAAAATATAATTGAACAGCCTTGAAAGTTTTAGATTTCTAAAGTTATATTCTTCCTTTTACAACACATAATAAAACCTGTTATTATGAAGTTAAGATATTTTGTGCAGCTTTTGGAAAAATAAACTAATATGATAATACTGTATCTTTTGCTAATACTTTTATATTGCTAAGCTTTGAAAAGCAATATCTTTTCATATTTAAAGCAATTAAAATATAGTGTGTTGCTGGGTTGTTTTTTTTTTGGTTGGTTATTTTTTGCCAATATCAGCATATTCTGTTATTTCAATAAGGTGTGACAACAAGGTTCTGAAAGTGGCATTATGGAATATATTATTATTATTATTATTATTTCTTAGCAGGCGCCCTTATCCAGGTTGACTTACAATTATTACAAGATATCACTTTATTTTTACATACAATTACCCATTTATACTGTTGGGTTTTTACTGGAGCAATCTAGGTAAATGCAGATTTTATTTCTGCTTTAATTTTATTTTTGGTGCGTTTAAAATTCGTCTGGTAGGGAAATTTAGTTCCTTAAAAATAAGTTCCCTTTTCTGGTTGGCATAGAATCATGAGGTCTCGGGGAGATTACCAGGGAATATACCCATTCAACCAATACACCAACACCAGATTTCCATCTATTGATATTTAATGGTTTAGCTGTAGACAGTAGGGTTGAGCTCAATAAAGGACATGAATATGCAAGACTTTCATCTTTGTGTCAAATTACAAATATTAATTTTGTATTGATGATTTAGGAAAACAAGTATTGGAGATACATTGAATAAAGAAATATTACACATTATTGTAATAAGGTAAAGAATTTTAATTGAACCCTATTTTTTAACCATCAGACTTCGCACAGCAATATAAAAAAGGTTCTATATTCTCACACGAAATATCATTGTTGACGTTTTATTTTTAACTTTTTTTTTTCTTTCTTTTATAGTGAATATTCTCTAACGTGTTTTACAAATAACCATCTCTAGGAATCTGTCCACTGTAGGGTCCTAAAAGGGTAGCTATTTTAATTTGTAAAATAATGTAATTTGATCATTTGAAATCTAGTTTAATTTGGAGTATAATGTAAGTTTTAAAATGAACCTGGTGATTTAAGAACAAATGCACTGGGCATTTAAGAAGCAGGACTGTGAGGTAATTAACTGGCATGCATAAAGATTCATGCTTTACACTATGATTTTAATTCTGCACATAAATGTGCTTGATGTAGGCAGCATTTAATCACCTAGCTGACAGGAGTAACTACTTTCATTTAACCTTGACTGAAGATCATGAATTCAAACAGGTTTAATTGGATACATCATTTAACAGAATGAACAGAGCAAATTGTCCTCAATTCATAGGCTCTGATTGACATACAGCGGCAGTAAGGCCTTGTACAATTAAAGCTGATCTGTATTCCTGGCCCTGGCAGCAATTGCCATAGTGATGTGACACTGTTTGATCATCACAGCATAGAGACTTCATTGAACTTCACCTTGTTTTGAAAAGGCTGCTGCTTCAAATAATTAAAAAAAAGAGATTCAGGGGCTAAGCATAGCCTTTTGGGATTTTTCAATAAACTGCACCTGCAAAGTTCACATCAAAACCTTGTTTTAAAATGAAAACAGCTTAAAGCAGCTTATAATTTTAGACTTAATTAAAATGTATTTTAACTATGAAAAAAAAAAGATTATTTATCACTGGTATGATGGAAATAAATAACAATTCTCATACTTATAAATACATGTTTTTCTATTTAATAATGCTATGTACATATAGTATACAGATTAATATACTGAAAAACGAGTAAAACACCTCGATTTTATACAGCTTTATTTATGTTTGGTGCAAAATCTTATTCTGTTTATCCATTTTATTTACTAGCATAGCTCATTGAGAGTATCCCCTTGTTTACAAGAGAAACCCAGGGAGGGATCAGCTGGCAGTATGTTCCAACAAACAAACGTCAGTACAACACATGAGATAATAGACATACATTAACATATATTACAATGATGAAAATCAAACAAGAACGGAATTAAAATCCCAGCATGTGTTTGAATTACAGATCCAACAAACTGGATTTAATAGGTCTCAGCCTCCTGAAGTGTAATATCTTGCTTGTAACAATATCTTGTTCTTCAACTTATGCAGTACTGTAGGTTATACAATGTATGTTGGGAAGCATATAGAAACAATGTGGGTGCTCTTGAATTATTATTAAATAGTAAAACTAACTTTTTATTTGAGAAAAAGCTTAGTAAATCTGAATACAAATTCATCAGATCCTTTACTCCCATTGCAATCCTCGAGAGATGCTTTACAAATATCTGGACAGGATTACTCTTGCTGTGACTCTACTGCTCTGACATACAGAGGCAGTGCATATGTAGATTAATACTGGTAATCTGTGATCAGCACAGCTGTGCTCTTGTTTGTATGCTGTTGATAGAAACTGATTTGCTTTCTTTTTTTTTATTTAAAGGAACTAGACACAAGCCTGGCTACCTTAACAGCTGCCTTTGAGAAGGCTATAGCTGAGAAAATCCGCTGTCAAGATGAAGTGAATAGAACTAACAAGACCATTGAGCTGGCCAACAGATTAGTGAAAGGACTGGAGGTGAGGCCCTTCAGGGCAGGCTAATGAAGCAGTCTGCAGCAAATACTCCTTTGTTAGACACTGCTGATCTGACAATAACTCCAGCACTTACCAAAGAAGCTGATGAGCTGAAGAAAAATAGATTACTGTTCATTTATACCTTGATAGTGGAAATGTTTCTTGACCTTTTCCTGTTCCATTGATTTAAAAGAATATGAAAATGAAAACCGCTTCATGTTAATGTACAGTACTGCACGGTAACAACAGTAGGTACTTGCACAGCAGACAGAAACTAAAATAATTCTTCTGATTTAACCCTGCAGCTATAGTTTAATAAACAGCACAGTACACATTTGCATTTGCATGTTGTGTTACAATATTCATGGCTTTTGGACTGAATTATTTGTTTCCGAATTGGTTTCTGTATTTATGTTGGTTTCTTTTGGTTTGTTTGTCCAGTCCGAGAATGTCCGCTGGGTGCACTCTGTTGCTCAGTATCATGAACAGGAGCAAACCCTGTGTGGGGATGTGCTGATAACGACAGCTTTTATATCCTATGCTGGTTCCTTCTCCAAGAGGTACCGTCATGAGCTCGTTGAAAACCTCTGGATGCCCTATTTGAGGAGCCAAAAGGTACTTTTTATGTATTATTTCAGAAAGAAATACAGTAGTAAAGCCAATATCTAACCGTGATTTGTTCAAACATTCTGTTTACAAGTACTTCAATGCATTAGGTATGCTTTGCAAAAGAAAAGACAACATAGAGAATACATACAGTGACCTTGAATTTAAATCATAAAGAAAAATAATTGAGCATCAGCGCTGCAGGCTGTAGTGTCTCAGGGTGAAAGGTCTTGACTGCTCTGTGGATGGATGAGTTTAAATACTCCTCGTTAACACATAAATCGCACCCACTTGCGCATACAGACTGACAGCCCACGATGCAAACTGTTTGTGAAAGATTCTGATCATTATGTAGATTTCCTGTTTGCTGTGACTCAGACCGGTTCTAATTAGCTTCTCTGTTACTCGAGGTCCTTATTCCAATGACTGAAGGTCTTGATCCAGTATGCATGCTGACCGATGATGCTACCATTGCAAAATGGAACAATGAAGGTTTGCCAAGTGACAAAATGTCCACGCAGAATGCCACTATTCTGACTAACTGTGAACGCTGGCCTCTCCTGATTGACCCACAGCTCCAGGGGATTAAGTGGATAAAGATCAGATATGGCTGTGATCTGAAAGTCATCAATTTGGGTCAAAAAGGGTAAGAAAGTGTTGACCATGGAGCTTGCAATGCCATCAGTATGACAACAAAGTCCAATAAAGATCTCAAAGAACCATGGGGGTGACCTGACCTTTACCCTCGATTTGTGTTTGTTTGTTGACAGAGGGTAGAAACAAAAGCATTTGATAACGACCATTTATTTAGCAGCTGCTAAGACACTCGTCTACTTGACCAAGACATTTAGTTTTTCTTAGATATTATTATTATTCAATAATGAGTTATTAAAAGTGTTTATTTTAACTTTGATTTTCTCCACAAGTGCTTTGTTACCACATAGAGCATTGCATATGTTATGTAGTCTTCACAGAGAGGCATGCATGTAGCTTTTATGTTGTTGTTGTTGTTAGTGTTTTTTTTTTGTTCAAATAGCAACCGAAGAAACTGAAACCATGTTTTTTCTCATAAAATGAAAGAAGCACCAATTACATTTTTACAACATTCTTAAACGTTTAATCCATGGTTTTTACCAATAACATTACAATTCTTTCAGTGTTGTTTTGTGAGAACCATTTTAACAACTAAGTAAGCATATTTCTTGTGATGTTCAGGATGTAAGCAAAAAATATCAGAAAACATACTGAATCTATTTGAACCCAATGTGTTTGTAATTTAACACAGGCTACCAACAAATGTATTTCTGTTCAGTTTCTCATACCTGAAAGACGTATACAGCCTACAATTGGAAATGTTGCTCTAAATTTGCTTTAGTTTTGTAAAATTGCAAAGGGTCACTTAAATATAGTGACTGACTTCTACATTGATGTTTCTTTAAATCTCTTTAGGTATGTAGATGTCATTGAGAACGCTGTGGTTTTGGGGGATCCTGTTTTACTAGAAAACTTAGAAGAAACGATAGATCCAGTAATTGACCCTCTTTTAGGCAGGCACACCATTAAGAAAGGAAGGTAATGGCTTTGTACATACATTATCATATGTTGTGTTTATTCAATTGTATGCCTATTGCACATTAATGTTTTTAAACAAAGTACTGTTGTAATGTTTCAGATACATCAAGGTCGGAGATAAAGAATGCAGGTTTCATCCTGATTTTCGGTTGATCCTGCACACTAAGCTTGCTAACCCACACTACAAACCTGAAATTCAAGCTCAGACTACATTAATAAACTTCACTGTAACCAGGGATGGCTTGGAGGACCAGCTGCTGGCTGATGTGGTCAATTTGGAGAGGCCAGATCTGGAACATTTAAAGGTAAAATGGCTTGAGTGAGTCAAGCCCTATACAATATATCATGTATATGGCAGTCAGGACATATATTTGGAACAGTTTGTCACTGAGACTCTTTGAGATGATTTTAAGGACTGTAGTGATGAAAATCTGTATTTAATTAAAAGTCATGGAAGGGGTGCAGTGTTTAAGATTGACAGCACTGCCGTCTCTACAATACCCAGTACATATGCCTGAGCCCTGACCTATAGGTACTAGACACCTTCAGTCTTTTTTAGTATTATATTGGCCTTATGTAGAAAAATAGAGAACAAACAAGCTTGCCATATTTTCAACTATACTTGTGCTGTCATCTGAATTCTGTGCCACAGGTAGAGGAAGGACAAGAGATATGTCACTGACTTGAAACTGTTTAAATGAACGTAAGAATTTGGAATACATGCATTATAAAGAATAACAATTTTCTCATGTGTGTGTTTCTATTCTGTTCAGTCAGAGCTCACCAAGCAGCAGAATTATTTTAAAATTGAGCTGAAGCTTCTCGAGGATGAGTTGTTGACCCGACTTTCAGCGGCTGAGAGCAACTTCTTAGGAGACAACCTTCTGGTAGAGAAACTAGAAACAACGAAGCACACTGCTGCTGAAATCGAGATGAAGGTAAAATTGCTTTGAGATAACTAGAACAGTCATCAGCAGTTCCCACCTTAACAGGCACCCTCATTCACTTGTAATCACTGGCTGTCCTTTACATAAAACCGCTTCCATCACTACCATCCACACTTCTGTTGAACTTAACAGCACTACAGTGTCAGCCCTAATCGGCAATTTGAGACTGATTTTGCTTCATTTGTTGGTTTTAGTTCATTCTAGGGCTCTAGCTGATGTTTTTTTTCCTGGTGCGATCACTTTCTCATTGTTAGAATCTGGGACAAGCATGACAGCTAACATGAAAAATAATGATATCAAGCAATTATATGAAGCATAATGCTCCTTACTGAGGTTGTGTACAGTATCAAACTGTATCTCGGAAAATCATGCTCCAAGTATATAATTGTCGTGCAAGGGTGATGCATTGGTTTTAAAATCAAAATCATTCTGATTTTACATGTGTTTTCACAGGCGTAGAAAAGTAAAGGAACCAGTGAAGTTTAATGTAGATAGACACCTGAGCTTCATGGTATATTTGAGTTGTTTAAGCAGTCATCCCTATGCTGAATGATGGGATATGAAACACATATGGTGTGTTATCCAGGATTACTGATGGTAACATGACAGAATGGATCCAGTGTGTAATGGCCTTAACTCTTGTACATAGCATTAAGCTACTGCACGAAACTGTCTCAAATACTGCCCCTCTTAATTAAAAATCATCATCAAATCCAGGTTTGGAATGCTGCCGAAAAATAATATTTTCATGCATTACAAGAAATTAACTTGTCAGGGAAAAAAAAAAATACCATGAAATATACTTGTACTGTGCCAGACCGCATTTTATTTGTGAATTGAGCCCCCCTGCAAACAATAAAGACCAGAGTTGTTCCATTGTATCTGTTAATCATTGTAAAGTTTAGATTCTTTTTTGAAGATGAATGTATTATTAGCATTACAGTATATGAAGATTTTTTTAAAATTTTTTTAAGATGCCTGTCTCTGTTTAGAATTAAATTTGAGACAGGACATAAACAAAATACTTATGTTTTGCAGACATAGATTTAATATAATCATAGATCAATATAATCATAGATTAAGAAAAAAAAATGAGATTAGTGTTTAACACAGTTAACACAACTTTAATGCGTTGTACTGGCTTGTCTAAATGTCAAATTTTGTTGTGCCATTAGCTTAGCATGTGCTTGTCATCAATGAATGGAGCTGTCTTTTGAATGTTCTTGCTTTACATATGAAATATTCTCACTTTCTAATATACATTTCTTAATACTCTTTGGTCATATACATTTCTTAATACTCTTTGGTCATATGAGTCAGAAAGTGTCCTATTTACTTAACAATTCCACGGTTTTGTTTATTATTATTATTATTATTATTATTATTATTATTATTATTATTAATAATAATAATAATTTCTTAGCAGATGCCCTTATCCAGGGCGACTTACAATTGTTACAAGATATCACATTATACATTATTTAATATTATACAGATGTCACTTTTTTTTTTTTTTTTTTTTTTTTTTTTACATATAATTACCCATTTATATAGTTGGGTTTTTACTGGAGCAATCTAGGTAAAGTACCTTGCTCAAGGGTACAGCAGCAGTGTCCCCCACCTGGGATTGAACCCACAACCCTCTGGTCAAAAGTCCAGAGCCCTAACCACTACTCCACACTGCTGCCCAATGCCTAATGTGTCTTGTACTTTTTTTTTTATAAGTTTGCTATGTCATTATCAAAATACAATGCATTTTGCCTGTGCATGCTTGAGAGAACAACAAAATTTTCTTAAGAACATTGTTTTTGTTGATAGGATTTGTTCAAATTACACATGTATAGTTATTAATTTCATAATCGGAGTGCTGTGAGAGATTATTTCTAATAAACAACTATCCACACTACTTGATGCATTATGATGAGGAAATACACTTTATTTTTTCTAACCACCTCACTAATCCGTGACCAACAGTACTTTGACAATATTCCCTGCGTCTAACAAATTACTATGTATTATGTGTTGTAGGTTCTGGAAGCGAAAGTTAATGAAGTAAAAATTAATGAAGCACGTGAACACTACCGTCCTGTGGCAGCAAGGGCCTCTCTGCTCTACTTCATAATGAATGATCTCAATAAAATCAATCCAATGTACCAGTTCTCACTTAAGGTAAGATTCTATTTCCAGATTACTGCCTGTGGCCTTCAAGTACGCCTTTATTCCCAGGGAATATCTATATTGCTAGTCATTTTCTTCTTCCTCTTTAGGCGTTTAATGTTGTGTTTCACAAGGCTGTGCACCAGGCAGAACCCTCTGATGATGTCCGGAGGAGGGTCAATAACCTTATCCACTGCATTACCTTCTCTTCCTTCAATTACATCAGTCGAGGGTTGTTTGAAAGAGACAAGCTTACCTTCACAGCCCAGCTGGCTTTCCAGGTACAACTCCTCTTGTGTGTGAGAATTGTAGTTTCATATACCCAATAAGTACACTGTACTGGTCTCTGAAGCATGATGATTTTCTAGGCAATGCACGATGTACTTCTGTACAAAGTCTATTAGCAAGAAACTACTCAACAATAATTAATTATACTACTAGAAACTACTTTTTTTTTAAATCGGTGGTTAATTTTTTGGTCCATATATAATTTCTTCAAAATCAGGTCCAGAATTTAAACCATTTTTGAATATTGTGACCTTATTGTAACAGCTCATTTAAGGGCCCAATTCAATTAACTTACAACAGGCAAAAAAGCATTTGATGAAAATATAAATTCATGCAATACATTTAAATATGAAGAATTGTTTATTTTGATACCTTTTTCGATTTTATAATTAAATAAAAATAATTGAACTACATCTCTACATTCTCCATGTTTTAATTAATCAATTTCTATTAGTAAAATGTTATTTAGTGGGCTTTAGTCATTGCTTGGTATGTTCACTTGCTTTTTTTAAAATCTTCTTTTTTTATGCAGCTATTACTAATGAACAAAGAAATTGATGCCAGTGAATTGGATTTCCTACTCAGATTTAATATTGACCACAGCTACAACAGTACTGTAGACTTTCTGTCAAATTCAGCATGGAGTGCCATTAAGGTATGCCTTCCATATCTTGTAATGTAGCCTGGCATTCTTTAAGCCTAAACCATTATAATAATGATGCCCTCATTAAAATAAATTGTCCTGTTTTGGCACTGTAGTTGTAATAAGGTACACACTGACCCATGTTTTGTAAACCATTCCTCCCTTAGACTATGAGTTTCCTTGATGATTTTCGTGGGCTGGACAGGGATATTGAGGGGTCTCCCAAACGATGGAAAAAAGTTGTGGAATCTGAGTGTCCAGAAAAGGAAAAGTTTCCTCAAGAGTGGAAAAGTAAAAGTTCTCTGCAGAAGTTAATTCTGATGCGTGCTTTGCGTCCTGACAGGATGACTTACGCGCTCAGGTAGAATGAACACGTGTGATCTGCACTTTAAATATTCTACATCAATAAGGAGGTTTTGGGTTGCCTTTCCTTGCAGTGGTATAATGCTAATATTTGATTTTTCTTAACAATTATTAATATGTAATATTTTTTTTTTATTTTTCTATCAGAAATTTTGTTGAAGAGAAGCTTGGAACAAAATACACTGAAGTGCGCAAAACAGAGTTTGCTAAATCATTCAAGGAGAGTGGCCCGGCATCCCCAGTCTTTTTTATTCTGTCTCCAGGAGTGGACCCATTGAAAGATGTTGAATCACTTGGTAAGATCCCAATAGCAAATGATATATGAAAAAAAGAAGCCATGATTCTATTAAAAGCCATTTAAAATGTCAATTATTGTATTGTTCACAACCAGAGACATCAATTGATTTAAAAGGTTTAGTGTCTAATTCAAATAGCAAAGGTTACAAAATAGACATGTGACCTGGACATGCCTGCTAACCGGTATGTGACTTGTTAATGAGGGCAGTAATAGAATAGGGGCACACCTTTTCTCATGGAATGCCTCCTTTGTGACTTGGACATACTCTGTCATTATTGAGATGGATGATCTGAAACCCTATCAGTTATCCTTCAGGACCATTTGGAAAGCTTCTGGGGGTAACAGTCCAAGTCTGCAGAACAATGCATCTTGTGTGGCTCTTATTTGCTACTTCAAGTCTGCAGTATTAAAGATCATTATATAAAATACCAGCCCATTGGTGTCCATATAACTTGAAGCTACTCTTGTCTTACATGTTTAGCAGAGCTAATACATGGGTAAAAAAAAAGAATTGCATGATTTTTAAAATGCCTGCTAAAGTCTTTCATTGTTAAACAATGTCTGTTAAAATGCAGGTAAAAAGCTTGGCTTCACCATAGACCTTGGGAAGCTGCACAATGTATCTCTGGGACAAGGTCAGGAGGCTGTGGCTGAATTAACCATGGAAAAGGCATCAAAAGAGGGCCACTGGGTTATACTTCAAGTAAGAGCATACTGCTTACCCTGGTTTACACTGAAGAATTTGCATACATTTGCATAAAACTGGAACAAAGTATTTTTTTCTGTTTTTACATTCGTGAAATGCTGTACTCACATATCCAATAACGATAATCCTGAGGTAGATTAGATACTGTAGAACAAAGAAAGAAATGAAAAGCCACTGTTAATGTGCACACCTGGTTCAGCAAAAGCAAGCCACACTCCATTCTGTTTGAGTGGCATCTGAACTTGATTAAGTGCAATAATTGTGCTTGAAGATGCTTCTATTGATTATTCCATAATGCTTGTACTCTGAAATGTGTGTCATGTTGAAGTGTTGATGTTGCAGTTGACAAACTACATCAGCACAGCGTTTATGTTTTTGCATCTAGTTTCTATTACGCTAATTTGGCAAGTATTAACACATAATTGATTTAAATGCAATAGTGTGATCTCTGAAAAACAGTAATGAAATGTGATAACTAGTGCGTGTTTGCAAGAGAGAGACTGTGGTTACAGTAAATATTCCAAAGATGAATTAATATTGTACCACCTTCACCTACTGTATGTGTGTGTTTTTTTTTATAGAAACAAAATTATTATTAAAAAAGCAAAACAGTTGGATGTATATATTTTGTATGTTGGTCACATTTGTGTATTTTTCTTAAAGTAGCAAATTTATAAACAGCCCACCTTTTTTCTAGAATATTCATTTAGTAGCAAAGTGGCTGGGCAGTCTTGAGACGCTGCTTGAGAAGTACAGTGAGGAGAGTCACCCCGACTATCGCGTTTTCATCAGTGCTGAACCCGCGCCCACCCCTCAAGAGCACATCATTCCACAGGGGATCTTGGAGAACGCCATCAAAATCACCAACGAACCACCAACTGGCATGCTGGCCAATCTGCACGCTGCTCTGGATAATTTCGACCAGGTAAGTGCTTTGAGTTCAGGATGCAAGTCATTTTTGTAAAATAGAATCAGATTAACTAAGCTTTAATCAATGGTGAAAGTAATATTATCAAGTTGTTTATTTGCATTTGTTTCTGAAATATTGCAAAATCAGATAGCTGTAAAAAAAAAAAAAAAAATACATAACTGGAAATTGATTTTTTATTGATTTTTTTTGCCCTGACTGTCATGTTGCTTTATTTCTGTCCCCAGGTTTTATTTAGTAAACTGTATAAATCAATAATAGTAACATATTGATTTGAAGTAACATATGGATTTGAAATTAGCTAATGAAGCTGTTAGGATGCTGGAAGCAACAACTATTGCTGTTTTTTTTTTTAAAAAAAGACTTGTCTGCACCTTTTATTGTTCTGTTCTTACTGTTTTATTGGATTGACTTTATATTCATGTTTCCTGCTGGATTCTGTTTTAAATTGACAAAGTACTTCTTTTCATTTGTTCATTCTGTGAAGCACTCTGTGACAATTCTATTGTGAAGGGCTGTATAATAAATTGATTGATTGATTGGTAGAGCTGAGGCCAGTGGATAACCTTTTTTCATAGAAAGAGTTTTCGGTACCTGTGTGTGTTTTAATCTTAGATTAAAATGATACACCACATAGATATAGTGTACGCAGATGCAAGATGTGTGTATGTGTTTGTTTATTCCAGAATATTCTGGATCAGTGCTCCAGAGAGCAGGAGTTCAAGACCATTCTCTTCTCTCTCTGCTATTTCCACGCCAGTGTTGCAGAACGGAGGAAATTTGGACCCCAAGGCTGGAATCGCAAGTACCCCTTCAACACAGGGGACCTCACAATCTCAGTGAACGTTCTCTACAATTACCTGGAGGCAAATTCACAGGTGAGCAGGCGAAGTACTAAATGTAGTACTATTAAGTAATGTATTACTCTCAAGTAAGTATAATAATAAGTAACAATGCCAATAAGTTAACACTGATTTTATGAATTACCCCAAAAAATATTATGCTAGTAATGAAAAAGACAGTGTCTAAAGCCTGGTAATTATACAATTGTATTATTATTATTATTATTATTATTATTATTATTATTATTACAATTGAAACCAATTTTTTTATACTGTGCCAAAGGTACCTTGGGAGGACCTTCGATACTTGTTTGGAGAGATCATGTATGGAGGTCACATCACCGATGACTGGGACAGGAGGCTGTGTCGCACTTATCTTGAGGAATACATGCAGCCAAACCAGGTATTTGAATTTAAACTACAAAACCTTTCCCTAATGGTTACCAGTGGAGCCCGGAAAAAAAGAATGCTCTGTTGATTTGATGACCTTCATGTCAATGCTGTTTAAAAGACACACATTGTTTGGTGCTGGGAAACATGATAGACAGGTAAATTGTATCTCTATCTAGAGGTGGCTTTAGTGCTTTTTGTAGTCATTTTAGGTGTTGCCTGGCTTAGAACTCCCCCTACTGGAAGCTTTTGGAAAAGGAACAAAGCCAATTTTCATAGTTTATGTATGTATGTAAGTGTTGTTGTTTATTTTATCTCCTGTTTTTAAAGGTAAGAATTAAGTAGGAATGTCTTTCAACTCCTACTGATAATCGGCAGGTCACCAAACCGAAAATGTTTATTTTTCATTTCCAGTTTGACAGAAAACTAGCCTTAGCGCCTGGTTTTGTGGTCCCTTCAAACCTGGATTACCAAGGCTACCACAGATACATTGACGAGATGCTGCCTCATGAAAGCCCAGTGCATTATGGACTGCATCCCAATGCAGAGATAGAATTTTTAACCGTCACTTCAGACAATCTTTTCCATACGTTACTTGAACTGCAACCTAGAGATTCTGTCATTGGCGAGGGAGCTACCCAAACTGTAGAAGAAAAAGTAAGTACTATATTGCAATACACAAAGCTTCTCCATTAAGCTTTATATATATATATATATATATATATATATATATATATATATATATATATATAGTGTATACTGAGTGGTATTAAAATTAAAATAATTCCTATGTTGGCGTTTCATAACAAAAAAGCTTTGCACTTGTCAGATCACCTCAATTAGAATTGAATTGTACACTGTTAGAATAATTCCTATCTATATTACTCTGTCTATTTATTTTACATTTGTAAGAGTTTCATATGACCAGATGTACTCCATTTTAAAATCACATCTTGAGTTATGAATAATTGATATTTAGCATTTTATTGTTTAAAAAAGCATATTCAAAATGTGTGTTCAAATCAATTAACAACCAAAGCTTAACATTTCTGTAGAATTGTGCAGTAAGGATATTTAATTAAATTAAATTAAAAAAAACAAACAGCAAAAAAAAACTATTTGCATATGCTCCAACGCAAATAAAAGTGTTCAGTAACCTGCACTAAAATACAATGTTTGGTATTTCTTAAGGTCAAAATGATCCTTGACGACATTTCGGAGAAACTACCTGAGGAGTACAACATGTCTGACATTACTTCCAAAAGTGCCGAACGGTCCCCTTATATTTTAGTGTGCTTTCAAGAATGTGAAAGAATGAACACTCTGACGCATGAAATAAGACGCTCACTTAAGGAACTAGATTTGGGACTCAAGGTGGGTTGAGTGTATTTTTCCCCTATCCATCCAGTTACCATCTGTCAACACTCATAATAAACTTGATTAATGTATTTATTTGCATCAAATTCACACATAAATAAACTGCAGATATATTAAACCCTAAGAAAATGCTGCTTGCATTTTTATTGTTGATTTAATAATTGGTGCTTTTGTCTATCCTGCGATGTCAAAAGGGTTTGACTAGGTAACTAGCCAATTACAAGCAACAGTAAATGCATTCCAGATAGAATACATGTCATTTCCAGTCTGTCTCATCTTTAAATTATTCATAACATTCACTTAAATACGTTCACTTAAATTAACCTACACATAAAACAGAAAAAAAGTGCTTTACCTTTAGAAGCTGCTGAAATAACAGAATTGTCAAGATCAGCTACTTGATGTGTTTTCCCTGCAAGGAATTCGCTATTTATCATGTCATCTTATCAGTCTCTTTTGAGCCACAAAGTGTGCACTTACACTTTCTTTTGTTAGGGTGAGTTGGCAATTTCCTCAGAGATGGAGCAACTGCAGACAGCTCTTTTCTTTGATAATGTTCCTGACACCTGGACCAAGCTAGCATATCCATCAACATACAGTCTAGCACAGTGGTAAGTAACATGTCATAAGCCAAACAGCAGCTGTATTGCTAGGTGTACATCAAAAAAGGAAAAATCAACCATTTTGAATTCTTGTTAAGGTTTGCAAGGGTCAAAGTAGAGCAAGTCATTCTTGTGTATCTAAAATTATATGATGGATTTTAAGATTCATCCCCTCCTACCCTCCAAAAAAATTGAATTTTATGTATTTATTTATTTATTTATTTAAAATATTTCCTTTACCTGAATATATGAATCTGTATTGTAAGATATATTTATGCCATATTTGATTGACCTGGTGTATTAATTTGCATAGAAACTTTGTTAAATTGTTTCTAGTTTTGTACTGTAATTTGCTCTCCTCAGAAAATAATTTCTGCACTGCAGAAAAAAAAAGCTGAAAAGCATGTCCATGGCTTTGCATAATGGTTTAATCATTGGATTACTTTCTCATAACCCCAAACATTTATAAAGAATACATCAAAAATTAAAAGAAACTTAAGTTTGAAATGCTTCGATGAAGATTTTATGACCAATTTTCGGATTTTGATTTTGGAGTGTTTTTAGGCTATGGATGAAACTAATTTAAAACAGTGGTTCCTAATTTGACTCAATGCTCGAAAGGTACAACGATCTCCTTCTCCGCTGCCGTGAACTAGATACCTGGACCCAGGATCTCTCTCTCCCCAGCGTAGTCTGGATATCAGGTCTCTTCAACCCCCAGTCATTCCTCACAGGTAGGCAGCAGTGTGGCAGAACTCATTAGTAATTTACTGCTACAGTAATTTTTATAATTACTGCCAGGAGGCCTCATTAAATTTGCTCTAATGAATAAATATTGTATTTCATAGCTTGATTACCAGATCAGCTCAATGCTTGAATGTCATAAACAATTATTTCCCTAAATATTCATCATCTCAAAGTGGATGATCATTGGTATTTAATACTGGTAGTTTGAAGTGCATCTTTATTATGCTAATAGTTTTTGAAGCAGTTCTGTTTTGAAAAGAAAAAAGAAAGCTATCTAGTAAACAACTAAAAATAAAAAGGAGAAATTAAACTCGTGTATGAATTTCAGTGCAACTTGCTAAAATATAATAACATTATGTAAAAACTATAAAGATGTACCTTTTTTGAGACTAGTGAATGAGGGAACATGAAAAATGTTTTTCTTAGTGTTAATAAGAACCTACAGTATTTACTATGTAGGTCTTGATTAGTACTAGAAAATAAAAATAAGTATTAGAATGTTGTTTTTATACTGTCAAGCTTCAAGGCACATTGAATGAACATTTAAAAAAGAATAATGTTAAGTATGCTTGAGGTAGCGCAGCATCAGCGTTGGCAGTAAGAGAAGCTCATCATGGAAAAGCAGGATCCATCTGAAGGGTTCTAATGAGTTACGACAAACTAGTTTTGCTCAACTCTCGTCAGTCGCTGCTAGATCACATTCTCAAATAAAGGTGGCCCATAGCTCCGAGGTCCACTGCTTCAAATCCATGTCACTTTTTGTTTTCTGCTGCCTGTGAAAGCAAAATATAGAAATCATATATATATATATATATATATATATATATATATATATATATATATATATATATATATATATATATATTTAAACACTGTTGATATTTAAATTTTTCCTTTCAGGCCTAACAGTGACCTGTGATAAAGTAATCCTTTTTTGAACCAATTATTTTGTATTTATTTAACTTCATATAATTTCAGCTGTTATGCAGAGTTTGGCAAGGAAAAATGAGTGGCCTTTGGATAAGATGCATTTAACTGTGGACGTCACAAAAAAGTTTAAGGAAGAATTTAACCAGCCAGCCAGAGAAGGGGCCTATGTCTATGGCTTGTACATGGAAGGTGAGTAATCCAATTATTTATATTAGCCAGGCTAAACTATTTTTTTTTGTAAGACCTAAATGCATACTTCATACATTTAATACCACCACCATCACC
This sequence comes from Acipenser oxyrinchus oxyrinchus, assembly GCA_030684275.1. Lineage (NCBI taxonomy): Eukaryota > Metazoa > Chordata > Actinopteri > Acipenseriformes > Acipenseridae > Acipenser > Acipenser oxyrinchus. Next base: position 38,313,798 of record CM060258.1, read on the forward strand.
AAAGTTCAATAATGCAGATATTCTGCCTTAAAATACTGTTAGTGAGTGATTCTTGTTACATTCTGTCACAGGTGCCAGGTGGGACACTCATGGTGGAAACATAGCAGAGGCTCGTCTCAAAGACCTGACCCCAATGATGCCGGTAATATTTGTGAGGGCTATTCCTAATGACAGACAAGAGACAAGAAACATTTACGAGTGCCCGGTTTACAAAACCAAACTAAGAGGTGCAACGTATGTATGGACTTTCTATTTAAAAACAAAAGAAAGGCCTGCCAAATGGGTTCTTGCAGGTGTTGCACTGCTTTTAAGTGTATAGAAAACACACAAATTCAGTGTTTGTTCTAAAACGTACCCATTTAAGCTATTAGTAAGTAATAATTATAAGTCTGTACAGCACATTTGAAGAATTGTTTATTTGTAAGTGAACAAAAACCACTAATAGCACAATAGGTAGTTTATTGCAGTGTTCTGTTGTGTAATTTCTTTTAAAGAATGCAGACTGTAAGGTATAAATTAAAGTAAAATAAACAAACATTCACCTATTCAATTTCCACATTTCTTTTTAATTTGCTGAAAACATGCTGGCAATACATGTAAAAGGATACCCTTTATCTACTTAATCACAATCACTACATAGTAACTTTAATCAATCAGTAATGAACATTAGAAAAATGTTATCAGCATTTCTTTCTATAGGTCGATGGGAAGCAGAATTCTTGCTTTTCCAGCACACCTTTACCCCTGTCAGTAAGAGAACCCTCCTGGAGTGCAGGGTAAGCAGTCATTAATGACTCTGGATGAACTTGCTGCAGTGGGGATGGTGGCTCTGAATGTCAATTTTACAGCCCAGTAGACACACATTGATTGGGGTAAAGCAGTAAATCAATGACTCTACTATATACAACTTGCTAAAATATTTGACAAAATAGCACCATGTCTCAACATGAACACAAGTTAATTCAAATATCAGTACATTTCATAAGTGCTGGAAATAAAACTTGTGTAAAATTCCACTATGAACACAGAGACAGACATACTGCCAGCAATAACATATTCATTGGAATTAAAGACAGGAATGGAGCAGTGTTAACCAATTTTGGTCACAAAAGGCACAAGTTTTATCTTGCATTAAATTACAATCAAAATACATTTGATCAATTCACCATATAGGTAAGTTACACAAGTGGCAAATATACACACACTTTAAAATCTGTCAAGACGAACAGTAAAATCTAATATAAAAAGAAAAGATGTTTTAATGTTTATGTTTTAATTTTCATCCACTTCATTTTCAAGTTCTTTTTTAAGACTGAAAAAAAGGAAAAAGCACAAGTTATTCTGTTGACCAACCAAAATCTTCAAAAGGCAGCATATTTCAAGATAAATTGAATCAGTAAAATCATTTAAGGCAGGTTTTACAGATCCCGATTACCACTGATCTTGGACACCTCTGGCTGGCTTCACAGACTCCAATTATTACAAATCTTGGACTAACTAATATTTTAGGCAAAGTAGTCCTAGACTAGTGCAAATCAGGGTCTGTGAAACCACTAATGTTACATTACATGTTAGTCTTAAATAAATTACCTTTTCAAGTAAGCATGAACATTGTTAAATCCATGGTATTTTGCCAAGTAGACTAGCACACCAGTAGCACAGCGCCCTTCTCGCTGTCTGCAGAAGCTGCAGTTACAGATTCCTTGGCAAGGGGGGCAGTGCCAGTTCTATGAGAAAACAGTACAAGTTAACTCCTGATCAAAGGCCCAGCACGTCAGTGATGCAGATTAGAATAGTTGAAATCTTGGTTTTCCTTTGAGACTTCAGATCTCTAACATTTACAAAAGCATGTTATGGAAACTGAAGCTTGCTCTGGGACCACAAGTTGCCCACATCAGAACTAATGTAATTGTGACAATTACTCTTTGAAAATGTTACATTAAATTAAATATAATGATCCATTATTTGTGGTCCTTAAATAATTTGTGTGCTGCAGTAGCCACCAGAACAACTCTTACCAAGACAAACAGGATTGCTTACAGGAGAAGTTTATAGTTTAGTTTTTGTTCCAAAATGAGAGAAACTATTTCATTTGTAGTCCCCCCTCCATTATTCAAAACCAAAGACATCACAGTATGATGCCTTGATCAAGAAAGTACAAACTACATTTATAAGTTTCTCAGCAACATGGTGGCTTCACATCAGACAGCTGGAGTGCACAACCCTGGTAGGAATGTTAATTTTAAAAATTAGGCAGACCATTGTGCTTGGAACAAGTCACTAAAATTATAAATATAACATTCTTTATAGGGCCCCAACTTAGCTAACAGACAATGAACAGGAACACAAGAAAATTGCAATGTGCAATTAAACTGAAGCATTTTTAAAATAGCAGGCCAGAGGGAAAAATGAATTGTGCAGGTGTTTGGTACTTACAGGATCCAGCAAGGCATTTCGAACCTCTTCTCCATATCGATTCCGGAGGCACGGGCCACAGAACTGTCCTCTCACTCCCACACATTCGGGATTGCGGCAGCTCGTTTTTGTGTCAGTGGTTTTTTGACGGCACTGGTGGCAAGTGGACCCCTGACAAGAAAAAATGGAACTGGGTTAAAATAATTAAATAAAGCTGCTTGCTTGAACCTATTATTTTACATTCAACCATTATATATATATATATATATATATATATATATATATATATATATATATATATATATATATATATATATATATATATATATAAATAAAAAAGAAATACTTACTGTTGCTCGATTATAAACTTTCTCTCTGACATTAAAGCAGATATTGTCAAGTTCCATCTCTGTAATCTCTTCCACTGGGCGCACTATGTGAGGGATGGCCATAGCACCTGTATAGCTTCTCCTGCGAGGCTCACTCTGCAGCAGGAGGAAAACTGGAATCAGTGATAATCGTAACCAAAAGCACCCAAATCCATATCACTCACATACATACTCTAGAGTAAGATCACTTTAAAGCACTCAGTTTTTCATTATTTAAAATCGATAGCTGGATCAAGAGTCACAGTAGTTACTCCTCCCAAGATAGAATGGGTGGAGCAACTACCGTGACTCAACACAGGGCTGAATATTTTGGAAAAAATGAGGGTATCACAACTACTCCAATTGTTTAAATGGCAGTCTTCTACATTCTTTCTTTACAGATCTTACACCACATAATATAAAAATGTGTTGATGGACTTGGAAAAATATGCAATTGAACAAACAACATACAGTAAAAAGACAGATGAAACGTGTTTATTTATAGAGCTTGAGATTAGCTAGGGAATAGAATCAATAATACATGTAATCTTCTGGATTGAATGGGTTCAATGGATTTAACTGGTGCAGTCCCCATCCTGTCTAATCCTTTTTAGCTTCTGTGATCAGATGAAACCACATGCTGTTTTAACAAAGTGTCCCTCAGTCCTAAAATGGTGCAGCATACTTGATAAAGGTAGAAAATTCCTGACTAGAAATGGAACCTGCATCCCAATAAGGGTTACATATTGCCCTTACCTGATGGTCATCATCCATCGTCCTCCTCTTCCTCACTAAGCTGTACTTGTCTTCGTCGCTATCCTCCTCTGGTGAAGGCATGGGGGGCCCGTCAATCAGGGAGCTGCGAGCGGGTATGGGGTCGGGCACTGCGCTCTGGGTTCCTCCTCCCAGGGCCTGTTCCCAGAGAGCGCCGAGAGGGTCTTCTGGGCTGTGGGGGCAGAAACAGCAGGTTTTTACTTGGCACTCATTTTATTGGTATACAACACAAATTATGGATACAATCTATTCACTTTATCTAAGACCTTAAACCTTAATTTCTTCTAACTTCTCCAACATGCTTTAGAATTCTCTCATTTGAGTTTTCTGTATTTCCTGTGTTTAATTACTTTCACATTACCCTGCTCGTCAAAGATCTGTTTATTCCCTATAGGAAGGAGCAAATATGCCCTCCTGGTAGGCTTAGGATTTATTTAAAAAAAGGTTCTCACTGAGGGAGTCGAAGGCAGAGACGTTCTCCCATTAAAAAATCCTGGCACATTCTTCAGTTCAGCCATAAGCTTTGCAAGCTGAAAAATTGAAAATCCAGAAAGAAATGAATTACTGACAAATAAACATTAAAGAACATAATATAGTATTAAGCAACAGTCGTTCATAATGCCAAAAGTAAATTTGCTATTAATATTATTGTTCAAGTATAATGTAAGTGCTGGCTACAACAAGGGTGGCAGGAGCCATTTAATAATATTATGCAAAGTGTTTTAATTACTACACTTACCATAGCTTTGTTCTCCTTGATATTAATGGCTCTCTTCTCTATGAAGTTTGGGCCTTTTTCATCATCAGAATCCGAATCAGACTCAGATTCCTTTTGTTGTGGAGACAGTGGCTTTGCAGGTGTCCTCTCCCTAGCATTCCCTTTCCTTACTGGGAATTTCAGGGCTACTTTTAATGGGGGGGGCCTTCTGTGTCGCCTTGGTTGAAATGACTCATCTTCAGATTCCACTTTCTAAAGTTAAAAAATATGCAACATTTTCAGTTAAACATTAAAATATGCTGTAACATACATGCATTAGGCCACAGGTGAAGAGCTGGTGCACATGGATTCTAGGGACAGAAATGGTGATATTTTTTGTGACTACATTATACCACTGTGCTGTTATTTTGTTGTTGGGTTACTGTAGTTTACCAGTTATGGACATCAGTTCACACACCCAAAAAATACTGAGCGCTTGACAGAATCCTCATTCTCCATGAATTACTTTTTCACATAAATATATTCTAGTGCCCTCCAGAACTAAGAATTTCCAACTGAATTTGAAGGAAAAAAAAACAAAAAACACACACCTTAAACACATAACCCTTATTAAACCAGACAGTTTAGCTTAGGTTGACCTTTTATCAATGGTAGCTGATTATTCAAAGACTTGCCATTTAAAAGCATCCTCTAAAAATGTATACTCCAAAGTTCATACCACTTTACCTAATTTACAGGCTGAAAAGAATTGCGATGCTCTTTACTGGTTCCCTCTAATAGTGCCATTAAAATAAAAGTATGCAAGGTACTACGCTCTGGGTTTTTGGGAAAGTGCTTTTAAGTCACTCAATCACCACTTAAGAAAAAAATGATCAAGGCCTTGAAATAGACTAACATTTGTCTAACAAATCAGACGGAAGTGTGGAAACTCACCATTGCACCCATTACACCTGGAAGCTCAGTGCACTGGAAGCCACAGAAAGACTCTTCATCTGAGTCTGCATCAAAAATCTTTGCTAGTTCTTCTGTGAAAATCTCTGATTTGATGTTTTTCTTCTATTTAAAAAAAAAAATAATAATAATAAAAATATATATATATATTAATATATATATATTAATGTAAACCCATACAGTTTATAAAACATTTCAAAATAAAACCGAAAGGGGGTTGAAAACAAAATATTATACAGGTAGGTGGAGTCATATGTCCTTACACTTACCGTGTTTGAATAGTTATCCGAGCCGAAACTGTCGCAGCTGTCATCAGAGGAGGATGTTTCCATGGGGACCAGAGGCACATTTCGGAAGCTTCTCAAATTCATTCTTATAGGATGCGATACCCGCTGTAATGTTGAAAATGGTATGAAGACAATTTAGTTTAAATTATGTCTTAATTGTTTAAGGATTGTAGGGAGTAGAGGCTCCGCTTAAACAAAATGTTTGCTATAAGGATTTACGTCCCTCCGTCCCTCCTATTTTCAGCCATCGAACCTAACTGTTCTTGTTCCATTCAGTCTGAGTGCGATCCCCTACCCTAGCTTCATAAACATGCTGGTATGCGACCCATACCAGTGGTGAAATACATGGTTCACCCGATTTAACATCTACAGCAAATGGCTATTTTTGTTTTTTAAAAGACAGAAGCGCTGTTACTTTATAAAATACGTCGCATACATTGTGGTGTTAAATTAACAAATAGATGTACAATCTAATTAAGTAAATTCTGACGGCAGTGGTGTTTTCTTTTGCCACCGCTGCGTGAACTGAACTTAGTTTTAATTTAGCTGTGGGTAAATGAACAATATCCTTTACATTCAACGCAACCCCCCTCCCCACCCCCGCACCCGTAACATCTGACGTGTGTGTCAAAAGTAAGCAAAATAAGCTTTGTACCCTAACCTGTTTACATGCAGTTCTTGTCCATTTGAAATATCCTTTTTCAGAACAGTACTACCAGAAACCGTCACAATGTTAACAGCATTAATTTTAAGTTACAATTCAGAGTCCTATTCAATTCAACAACTCAGAAGACCTGACACATTTTCCCGCGTCCAGAGCTAGACCAACACCACGTGACCACCCCTACCTTTAACAAGATCCCAAGTCTGAGATGTAGCACGTTATTCATGTGCTATAATAGAAACTAAGCAATGTGCAGTTTATATATATATATATATATATATATATATATATATATATATATATATATATATATATATAAAATTAAAACAATCAAATGACACGTAAATCCGCAACGTAAGCGAAGTTATCAATTGCACATCTAAGTATTAATGAAGAACAAATTAAATAAACAAACGAAAATAAATACATTTGCAACCACCCAATGTAAACTCAGTATGGTTGTTGCAGGTGTGTGCAACAAGCCCTGAAGATCTTGCGATGCCACATCTGCAGCCCAACATAAACACAAAGCAGTTTTTAAAGCTTGACAGTACGTTACAATCTGACATTTGTTAAAAAGCTAAATACTGAAACTTGACTAAAAACAACCATAAGTCGATTTACAGTTAAAAAATAACATTACTAATTAAATTATTTTTCTTTACCTAGTTACATTACGGCAATGTGATAAATACTTTCCAACTCCCATCTCCCAAATTAGTTTTCAACACTACGTTTCAACCTCTGCAATTTACAAGTAAGAAAAGTGTGCACACTCTTACCGTAGTACGACAAGGGCCCATAGTGAGTTGTTTATGTGGTGTGTTAAAAGAGTAATTCACGTGTGGTCCTTGTGTGATTTCTTCCTCCACCGTCCTCCAGTTTCTGTGCTTGTGAGTGAAACTTGCAAAACTTTTCAGAGCGCAAACCGATCACCTCCCCTGAAGAAGGGGCACACGCAAGTATTTCGCGCGTTTAGGCCAGGCCCTCTTAGATACAACAAAACAAACATAACTTATAAACACATTTTAGTGAGAAACCTTAAATAAAGCTCTATATTTATTTCGTGTTATGTTTAATAATAGAAGCAGATATGCATGTTTTTTTTTCTTCGTGGTTTTATGTTGTGTTTGTTGTTTTATAGTTTACACATTAAGGACCTCTCTAGTGGCGCCAATTTAATTTGTTGAAAAAAAAATGAAAAAAAGAAAGATAATTTGCATAGAGGTATGGTGACCAGACGTCCCGGTTTAGCCGGGAAAGTCCCGGTTTTTCGATATTTTTCTCAGAATCTTATTTTATGGCATCTGGAGTGAAAACAAAATATATATATATTTTTAAAGCAGTGTAATCTAGAACAAATAACGTGATTACCACATGCATGTTCCTCAGTGCGCCATGTGGTTTCATTTAGTTTTTATTCAATATGAATCTACAATTATGTGTAATCTTGTAGATGTTCAGTTCTGACGGGATTAACTTGCATTTTAATACATTTAATAATTAGGATCTCCTCAACAAGCGTGGCCGGAACACCAATAACTACCTCTGACCAGATTTAAAAAGAGATAATAGCTGAATAGGTCAGACTATGTGTTATTGACTCTCTATGGTGTTCCTACTTGTAGTTGAAAGTTTTACATGTTTGAAATATAACTATTTAACAAAGTACTTTAGCATAACAAATGCACATGGTCCAGGATTTACTTAATTATTTAATGAGGTCCAATCTACTCTTTTGAAGTGCATGCCACTCTGTAATTCTGACAATGAAATAAACACAGAGAACCCTGTTGCTACAATTAACAGATGTCTTTACTTTTTCTTTTAGTTACAGCTCTAAAGTAATTCATGACACATTCAAAGCAAAATGCACATTTCTGGAGACATAACAGTTACAAAAAGATTATATACAGTAAATAACATTTTACTTCCTGTAAAATAGCAGTAAACCTCTTTTAATGACATATTAAAAACAGTTACATCAGGTAGATAATTATATTAAATACATATAATGATATCAGGTATATAAATTATAATACAAATATTCAAAATATTAGTAAATCAACATATTTAAATATAATCTGAATACATGTTTCATGTCCTGTATTTATTCACAAATACATTCTGTTAAACGCAATTTTCAAGATGCCATAATGTAATTAATCAGAGCATGAGGATAAACAAATGTCCAACATACATTGTCTGCAGTGCTGCAACAATATTCAATAAAATAAGAGTTAGGTAGAATTGATTTCAAGGACAAACAGCTTGAACAATCACTGAACAGCCATATTAAAAATAGAGCCAAATTAAGTTTAAAAATGAAGAATGAATGGCAGTGATCTGGAGCTGAATTGGTAGAGTTAAAATGGAGGAGAAAATGGAGGTTAGACAGCGACCAATTCTGTGGCTAAGAAGCTAGAGGTGTCACCTCCATTGTTAAAAATAACAGATTTATGCGATTGGATTAGTGTGTACAACGATACTGCACTCTAGTGACAGATTGACCACATAGGAACATCAAGGTAGTGTTAACATAACTGTAATGTTTCAGTTTCTGAAGAGAGCAGCAACCTGTGGGCATCAGAATCAGCTTCGACTGCGACCACGGCTGCCTCTCCTCGGCCTGCTTTTCACCTGTTTGTTGTCCTGCCTCGGTGACTTTTTCTGACGCTCAACCTTGGTCCAACCACCTTCACTGACCTTTGGTGCCTCTGTGTCACCTCTGCTTTCATCCACTCTGGAAGACATCCCTGGAATTAGCCTGCAATTATTTGGCGAGGGCGAGGGCGAGGCCGAGGCCCAGTTACTTGTCCTTGGTAAATGGAGCGGAGCTCTATGGGGCCTCTCTGGTTTTGTTCCTGTAGGTGACCTTGTGTCTCTGTAAGTCCCTCCAAAAACACTTAAGGAACGGTAACCTGAATAATCGCTGTGGTAACCAGCTCTTGCGCTTCCTTTATCTGAAGTGCTCTCTGACGCTGTGCTGGACGGACTGCTTCCCTTGGAGCCGAGGTGCACCGAGGAGAGTTTTCTAGTCAGTTCCGATGTTGGGGATGAACTTCTGGAGTCATTCCAAGGTGAGGCCTGACAGCAATTAGGGGATCTCCTCACAGCTGCTGAGTATGATTCTTGATCGGCGCAGAATGTTAAGAACTGAGGTAAAGTTGTTGCGCTGGCACCGCTGGAATGAGGTAATGCTGTGTGATGCTGCTGTGCTGTATTCATCAATAACTGCTTTATTCTCAGGTCATATATCCACTGAGGATCTACAACTTAAAAGTAAAAAGATATATATAAAATATGGTTTATATAAAAAAAAAAATATCGATTTATTTAGTTTTTTAAAAATCATAGGTCAACAGTCAGAACTGCTGGATTAGAACATAAGAGAGTTTACAAACGAAAGGAGGCCATTCAGCCCATCTTGCTCGTTTGGTTGTTAGTAGCTTATTGATCCCAGAATCTCATCAAGCAGCTTCTTGAAGGATCCCAGGGTGTCAGCTTCAACAACATTACTGGGGAGTTGGTTCCAGACCCTCACAATTCTCTGTGTAAAAAGTGCCTCCTATTTTCTGTTCTGAATGCCCCTTTTTCTAATCTCCATTTGTGACCCCTGGTCCTTGTTTCTTTTTTCAGGTCAAAAAAGTCCCCTGGGTCGACATTGTCTATACCTTTTTAAGAGCAACAGATTGAGCATATGGACTTCTTTCTGTTATCTGAATGTTATATGAAGCCAATACGCATGTTACATTCAGTTATGTAAATGTGTGCACTGTACTGTGAAGAGCAACAGATGTGTATGAAACAGGTTTGACCTCACTATTTCTGAACAAACTGCACAATGAATCTGGTCAGTAACAGCATTATGAGTGTACTATGTGATAAAATTAGTCATTGTGGTTTGAATTACTGTAACATAGCTTCTAGATGTCTGTTACAGCTTTTTTATGAATACTTATAAGAAAGACTTACTTGAGTTTGATCTACTGCTTTGTTTGTCTGTGTTTGGTACAGCAGTTTGTATTACAAGCTCCACTGTTCTTATCCCATCCCGAGCACTAACAGAACACCACCTGACCGCATGGTTGTGTCTTGTTGTTTTGGGAGACTTGACATCATTCTGTTGAAAAAAAATAGAACACGGAATGAGCCAAATTTGACTATCCCTGGAGAACTAAGGGTAAGTGAATTCTTGTTGAAATTCAAAAAAAGTTTGGAAGCAACACTTTTTTTTTGTCATTGTCTGTTAGTTTTTAGTTTACAAACATTTGTTGTACAAATAACTTATTTTTTTGTCAATTGAGAAACAAGAATGTGTGTCTGAAATCAAAAGGAATGCTGTTCACATTACAATATGATGAGTGAATTCTGAAATGAAGACTCACCTCATAATTAACAACACATTCCACAACCTGGTCCTCTCTTATTCCAACAATCCACTTGTCCATCACAAAAGGTGGCTACAACACATTAGCATCCTTTAAACATATTTTACAGAAGAAGATATCCAAACCCTTTTAGTGGCTACACAATTGACATGCAAAGTGTTCATATATATATATATATATGTGCATTTAATACAAGTCTTTTGATTTAAAGACTACATTGAATTCAATTAAAGAGAAGATGTGGTAGAATATACTGAAATCATTTTGAATGCCAAATATTCTAATGAGCCATTGAAAAAAAACAAAAAGTTATCTGCTCAGCTGTATTTATATATATATATATATATATATATATATATATATATATATATATATATATATATATATATATATATATATATATATACTAGTGCAAAAGTTTTAGGCAGGTGTGAAAAAATGCTGTAAAAGTAAGAATGCTTTCAAAAATAGACATGTTAATAGATTATATTTATCAATTAACTAAATGCAAAGTGAGTGAACAGAAGAAAAATCTAAATCAAATCCATATTTGGTGTGACCACCCTTTGCCTTCAAAACAGCATCAATTCTTCTAGGTACACTTGCACAAAGTCAGGGATTTTGTAGGCATATAGTCAGGTGTATGATTAAACAATTATACCAAACAGGTGCTAATGATCATCAATTCAATATGTAGGTTGAAACACAATCATTAACTGAAACAGAAACAGCTGTGTAGGAGGAATAAAACTGGGTGAGGAACAGCCAAACTCAGCTAACAAGGTGAGGTTGCTGAAGACAGTTTACTGTCAAAAGTCATACACCATGGCAAGACTGAGCACAGCAACAAGACACAAGGTAGTTATACTGCATCAGCAAGGTATCTCCCAGGCAGAAATTTCAAGGCAGACAGGGGTTTCCAGATGTGCTGTCCAAGCTCTTTGAAGAAGCAGAAAGAAGCAGACAACGTTGAGGACCGTGAGCGCAGTGGTCGGCCAAGGAAACTTACTGCAGCAGATGAAAGACACATCATGCTTACTTCCCTTTGCAATCGGAAGATGTCCAGCAGTGCCATCAGCTCAGAATTGGCAGAAAACAGTGGGACCCTGGTACACCCATCTACTGTCCGGAGAAGTCTGGTCAGAAGTGGCCTTCATGGAAGACTTGCGGCACAAAAAGCCATACCTCCGACGTGGAAACAAGGCCAAGCGACTCAACTATGCACGAAAACACAGGAACTGGGGTGCAGAAAAATGGCAGCAGGTGCTCTGGACTGATGAGTCAAAATTTGAAATATTTGGCTGTAGCAGAAGGCAGTTTGTTCGCCGAAGGGCTGGAGAGCGGTACACGAATGAGTGTCTGCAGGCAACAGTGAAGCATGGTGGAGGTTCCTTGCAAGTTTGGGGCTGCATTTCTGCAGTTGGGGAGTTGGGGATTTGGTCAGAATTAATGGTCTCCTCAATGCTGAGAAGTACAGGCAGATACTTATCCATCATGCAATACCATCAGGGAGGCATCTGATTGGCCCCAAATTTATTCTGCAGCATGACAACGACCCCAAACATACAGCGAAGTCATTAAGAACTATCTTCAGCGTAAAGAACAAGGAGTCCTGGAAGTGATGGTATGGCCCCACAGAGCCCTGATCTCAACATCATCGAGTCTGTCTGGGATTACATGAAGAGAGAGAAGCAACTGAGGCTGCCTAAATCCACAGAAGAACTGTGGTTAGTTCTCCAAGATGTTTGGGCCAACCTACCTGCGAGTTCCTTCAAAACTGTGTGCAAGTGTACCTAGAAGAATTGATGCTGTTTTGAAGGCAAAGGGTGGTCACACCAAATATTGATTTGATGTAGATTTTTCTTCTGTTCACTCACTTTGCATTTAGTTAATTGATAAATATAAACTATTAACATGTCTATTTTTGAAAGCATTCTTACTTTACAGCATTTTTTGCACATTTGCCTATATATATATATATATATATATATATATATATATATATATATATATATATATATATATATACAGTACTGTGCAAAAGTTTTAGGCAGGTGTGAAAAATGCTGTAAAGTAAGAATGCTTTCAAAAATAGACATGTTAATAGATTATATTTATCAATTAACTAAATGCAAAGTGAGTGAACAGAAGAAAAATCTAAATCAAATCCATATTTGGTGTGACCACCCTTTGCCTTCAAAACAGCATCAAGTATCAATTCTTCTAGGTACACTTGCACACAGTTTTTGAAGGAACTCGGCAGGTAGGTTGGCCCAAACATCTTGGAGAACTAACCACAGTTCTTCTGTGGATTTAGGCAGCCTCAGTTGCTTCTCTCTCTTCATGTAATCCCAGACAGACTCGATGATGTTGAGATCAGGGCTCTGTGGGGCCATACCATCACTTCCAGGACTCCTTGTTCTTCTTTACGCTGAAGATAGTTCTTAATGACTTTCGCTGTATGTTTGGGGTCGTTGTCATGCTGCAGAATAAATTTGGGGCCAATCAGATGCCTCCTGATGGTATTGCATGATGGATAAGTATCTGCCTGTACTTCTCAGCATTGAGGAGACCATTAATTCTGACCAAATCCCCAACTCCATTTGCAGAAATGCAGCCCCAAACTTGCAAGGAACCTCCACCATGCTTCACTGTTGCCTGCAGACACTCATTTGTGTACCGCTCTCCAGCCCTTCGGCGAACAAACTGCCTTCTGCTACAGCCAAATATTTCAAATTTTGACTCATCAGTCCAGAGCACCTGTTGCCATTTTTCTGCACCCCAGTTCCTGTGTTTTCGTGCATAGTTGAGTCGCTTGGCCTTGTTTCCACGCCGGAGGTATGGCTTTTGGCCGCAAGTCTTCCATGAAGGCCACTTCTGACCAGACTTCTTCGGACAGTAGATGGGTGTACCAGGGTCCCACTGTTTTCTGCCAATTCTGAGCTGATGGCACTGCTGGACATCTTCCGATTGCAAAGGGAAGTAAGCATGATGTGTCTTTCATCTGCTGCAGTAAGTTTCCTTGGCCGACCACTGCGTCTACGGTCCTCAACGTTGCCCGTTTCTTTCTGCTTCTTCAAAAGAGCTTGGACAGCACATCTGGAAACCCCTGTCTGCCTCGAAATTTCTGCCTGGGAGAGACCTTCCTGATGCAGTATAACTACCTTGTGTCTTGTTGCTGTGCTCAGTCTTGCCATGGTGTATGACTTTTGACAGTAAACTGTCTTCAGCAACCTCACCTTGTTAGCTGAGTTTGGCTGTTCCTCACCCAGTTTTATTCCTCCTACACAGCTGTTTCTGTTTCAGTTAATGATTGTGTTTCAACCTACATATTGAATTGATGATCATTAGCACCTGTTTGGTATAATTGTTTAATCATACACCTGACTATATGCCTACAAAATCCCTGACTTTGTGCAAGTGTACCTAGAAGAATTGATGCTGTTTTGAAGGCAAAGGGTTGTCACACCAAATATGGATTTGATTTAGATTTTTCTTCCGTTCACTCACTTTGCATTTAGTTAATTGATAAATATAATCTAGTAACATGTCTATTTTTGAAAGCATTCTTACTTTACAGCATTTTTTCACACCTGCCTAAAACTTTTGCACAGTACTGTATATATATATATATATATATATATATATATATATATATATATATATATATATATATATATATATATATATATATACTATAACAATACCAATACCTATAACAATACTGGGAAACTGCATACATAGCTTGGCTAGTATATTTACCTTGGTCATCTTTATGACATATGCGTCAGGCCTATTGGCATTGAAAGTCACATCCTTAATGTATGTTATGGCAACTTCATCCCCATCCAGCTCCATGTAGATCTTCCATTTGCAGTCCTACACATTTTTTTTAAAATAAATCCATAAATAATGACATAGTTCTTAGTAAGGGAGTGTCAACGTTTGGAAAGTGTGAAACCGACCATCACAATACAGTAACTGTTACAAAAGCACTTTCTTAAACAATTAAAACAGAAGTTAAAAATTCTACATTGTACATTGAGATAAGACATCTTGTTCACAAGAATATTTGCCCCCACCCACTCCCTGAAAAAAAAGGATTTGAATCTAAATGTCCTAAATGTATGGACACTTCTACTAAATGATTATATACCTCTGATTTAATAGTCACGAGATTTTGTTAAGAATTTATTTTTGTGAATGTTGTTGTATCATTGTGTTGTAAACTCACACATTGGATTAGGTACTGAAAATATCATTTACAAAGCCTTGAATTATTCTGATTAAATGAATTTAATAAAAGGTAATATCATGTACCACCCTTTGTGTCATAATAGAAACAATGAACACATAAGATACACTTGCAATGCATGTTAACATGATATACTGTACAGCCGAGGCCACATTTACATATTCTAAATCAACAGCACAACCTAGAGGACATTTAACAGTAATGCTGTTGTAAGTTGAAACAGGAAGGGAACATTCATTGTCTTGAATTGAGTCACTGAATTGGCGTAAACACAACTGAATTCAAACTCAAAAAAGCGTAACATTAAAAAAAAAAAAAAAAAAAAAAATGATTCCAGAACAAAGACAGTTTGTGTGTTTACGCAGGTTCTCCACCAGTACTAACTGCATGTATCTATTCTTATTTTTTCGTCTCAGTCACTTGCAAGTTGAAATAAACAGAAACATGGCAGCCAGCTGGAGACCCCTTGTCGGTAGGTGCTGTGAAGAAAGCTGTAAAATGTTTTGCTTTTTTGGCAGGCAGTTGTGTGTCACCTACTCAGCTGTGCAGGTGCATCTAGTGCAAGTGCAGCAGAAGGTTACAGCTGGTATCTGCAGGCAGAATGGTTGTGGTGTACCAGATATGTGTCAGTCAGGAGATCTCGAAAAGAACAATATCTCTCTTATATATATATATATATATATATATATATATATATATATATATATGGAGAGAGAGAGAGAGAGAGAGAGAGAGAGAGAGAGAGAGAGAGAGAGAGAGAGAGAGAGAGAGAGAGAGAGAGAGAGAGAGAGAGAGAGAGAGAGAGAGAGAGAGAGAGAGAGAGAGAGAGAGAGAGAGAATGAATACATGGATGAAGGCTATATTTGCATCCTGAACCATTCGGGAAAAAAAAGGCATAATACCACAGTAGTGACGTCAAAAAGTGATAATTCCTCTAGAGGAAAATATACTTGGAACTTTGATCCATTCGACTCCTCGAGACCATCACTTTCAATTCAAACACAAAATGTCTCGTTTTCAATCACTCGACTACACCCACAGTACAGAAATGTTCATTAATGATCAACAAAAAGAGAATATGTTAAAAAAAATAAAAAAAAAATTATATAAAGCGTGTACATTCGTATCTCAGAGAAACTGGAGAGGAGCGGGAAATTAAAACATGGTAAAGGCAATCATCCAAATAAAGCTGAAGAACTAACGGATAACAACATAGAACGTCTGTACAGCACTGAAACAATACGTTTAAAAAAAAAAAACTGTATTGCTGAACCTTATCTTTAATATTAGCATCACAAGGGTATCCATGTATTATAAAAAATAACAGATGGGCCTCTTCAGTGAGTTACAGGAAAACAATTCCATCTCAGGTTTCTGTGACAGTTTATAAATTACTCGACCTTTGGTCTCGTAATTTACTACGTCACTGAAACCCTAGATTGAATTATTTTCCTGTAACTCGTTGACGCTCATCTGATATATATATATATATATATATATATATATATATATATATATATATATATATATATATATATGCTATTTTTAAACCATTTTTTATGTTAATCTGTTTGTTTTGCATATCTTTTTAAATTTTATTTCTGGGGATTCCAGGTTCATGCTTTGGGGGGAAAAAATATTAGTATGGTAGAGACATCATTTGGTAAATCTAACATCAAAAATTGAAAATATAAAGTCATTAAACTGAAATTGTAATGAGTACAATTTATTTTGGGTTTGTAAGAGAGCAAAAAACTTTGGATCTCACTGGTGTTCCACAGAGAACAGCCTCTAATCGGACAAGAGGACCTCATGTGATCTGAACTGAAAACCTTAATAGCCACTTAACAGCCGTGCCGGCTCCGAGGGAGGTATCCCTGAAGACGAGGCACTTGATGTAGGGGACCCCCCTTGGGCCAGTCTACTACTGCTATATACTGAAAACCCTGATATTGATGTGCAACAGCCGGAAGAAATGAGTTTGTATCAGATGTCTTAGTTTGTCGCATTAACATTAGCTACACTTTTCGTTTTTTTTTTTTTTCTGGTCCAACTTAACTATACATTATATATAATGATTCAAGCTGATTTTCACACCATTGGTTTATAGGATTCTGTAAAAGTAATGGGTCTTTCATAATAATAATACAATATTCTGGTTACTCTCTAGGCTACTGTTGCTGATTTAAAATTTCCAAAGAATAATACAAAACCAATAGCTAGCCCACCAAGTTTCCACACTCGTCTCTGCACTGAAAAGACCCTGATGTCTTACTTGTTGTCCGCTGTGTATTTCAGTGCAGAAATAAAATGCTTGAAAGGAAAATGGTGTAAAAGTACTCTTGCCTAATAAGCTCTTGTGATCACGGAGCAGTGGCTGATCAGAGCACCGTGCAGCCGGCTCAGGACTGGCCCTCCAGGACCCATCCCATCTGTCTGTCGAGCTGGAGAGAAGATGAATCCCAGCCTTCTCTCTTACTGCTGTCAAGTTCTCCCTTACAAGGGCTTCTTATTACATTGAACAAGATCCCTAAAGGAAGCTGGCACAGGCTGTGCCATTCTTGTTTAATTTTAGTAGTCACCATGGTACGATTTTGGTAAGCTTGAACTGCCCTGCTTCAATACTCTACCACTAGATATGGTCTGAAAGTTATGTCATTTTAAGACCTCGCATTTCTTTTGATTTAGGCAAGTATCTTCTGAAGCAACACATACCTAGAATGAGACAGTAACCTCTCCAAGAACGTTTTTGTGCAAATGTTTGTTTTTTCAAAGTGCAATTGTTTATAGTGTTATTAATTATGCAGTGTATTTGTAACAAAATACTATAGCTCAGTGTACTTCCCTGGTAAAACACTTTTTAACTGAAATTCTGGGCTTCACACATTGAGTTGTGCCAATGGATTCCTCTAGGCCCTCAGAGAGGTAACTATAAGCTGTGGAGGTTGTTGTCCTCCATACATACACACAGACACACACACACATATATATATATATATATATATATATATATATATATATATATATATATATATATATATATATATATATATATATATATATAGTTCCTTCAGTTGTGTAAATATTAAGGAAAATACACAAATACACAAATGCACAAATACACACATACATTTGCTTTTGATACACAAATACACAAATGCACAAATACACACATACATTTGCTTTTGATATTGTGAGGTTAGCAATACTTATGCGCTCCATGTATGCTTACAGTAAATATAAATGATGTATTTTTCCTTAGCAGCTTCCAGAAAAAGGTATAATCAAGGCCGATACGTAGACAGAGGGTTTAGCGTTCAATATTATTTTTTGTCGCTGAGCTACTTTTGCCCCACAATTTATGGAATGCTATTGTGTTTGGATCACTTTAAAACAAAACAAAATGAAAAACATCGCAGTGCCGAGATAACACACGCTCTGTTAACGTGCTGCGGCCTGTTCCAAAAGGTGTCATGACCCACTCTTGCATTGTCCCAAGGGTTTTCTTGTAACTAAAAAGAAATCCACAGGAAGCTGCTGGCTAAGAAGTGCACTAATAAGCCAAACCAGCATTTACAAGTTGCACTGGGGTCTAGAACTGAGGTTGTTTTAATCACTTCGTCAGAAACAATGTCTGGTAATGATGTACAGGACTATGGCTGTTCTAATGACGATTCATACATAATTCAGAACCTTTCACTTGGCACCACTGTGATATCCTCATTAGCAGAGACTTATACTGGTTGTCAGATGGTGTCCATACAATTGAAGGCATTACTTTGTCTTTGAGAAGTGCAGCTGCTTCCATGACACCACCAGTATATAAAAACATGACGCTAGTTTGTTTTATTTAGTGCTAAACCCTTCTAGTTTGTAAAAACAAGGCTGACATAGAACCTGACATGAGGTAGGGAAAATAATTAGCTCTCATTTTCTCAGCCTCTTATTTCCTTCTCCCTGCTGTGTTCTCTACCCACTAAACCACCACATGTCAGTCGAAATGGGAGGCAATTAGCAGGCTCATTTCAGCCCTGCAAATGCACTGAAAAGAAACTATTTATGCTGGGACAATGAACAGCTGAAAGATTAAAGAACATTTGCCTTTTAAAAAGAAAATGACTTCTGGCTAAATGGGCAATTTTTGATTATATTCAAACAGCCCTAGAGTAGCAGTCTTTTTTTTTTCTTACAAGACGCCCCTACAAAGAACCAGATTTGTGAAGAATGGAAATGAAGCATTGCTTTAGATGAAAGAACTAAATTTAAAAAAAAATGTAATGAATGTGTTATGGCAAAATATGTAAATTGTTATGAGACTGCTCAATATTTGTTTCAAAGGTGAAAGGTTAAAGACGGTTGCTATCTAAAGACAATTATATGCGGTTGAAAAGGATCCTCAGCTTGTATACATTTACATTTATTTAATTAAAGTTAAGGAACTGCAAAATATAAACACTATATACCATAGCAAACTCACATCCAATGTCTGGATGTCAATTAAAGGTGTGGCTGACTAACTGCGATAACACAGTCTATAAAAAAAAAAAAATGAAAGGGGCAACTCAAATGTCCTTCCAGGACCCCCTTGTAAACAAGGCCTTGTCTCAATGGGTAAATCTCCTGGCTAAACAAACAAATAAATCAATTAATTAATTAATAAAATAAAAATTGCAGTTAAAAAATGTTCTCAGGAACTGTTGCACTTAGTGGAGCCTATTTTTGAAGCAAGACAAAAAATATACTTTTTCCTAAAATAAACTCTGTAATAGGGCCCAATAAGTTGAAATAGAGGGCACTGATAGATAACCTCTTCAAATGATCCTTCATTAAGGGCATTTTTGTTTCAATTGTTTATCAGTTGTTTATCAGTTGTTGCATAAACTTGCTATAAACATGCATACACTGGTTACAGTATTTGTCACAATACTAATTTATGTAGTTACTTGCATACTGAGTTATATTCATAATTTGTAGAGTTATATGCATTAACTTGCTGTTAGTTTAATTTGGAATGAAATTTGGACAAACAATCTCTAAAATATAGACTTCAATAGCTCAGTCACCCAGGTGTCAATGATTGTGAAAAAGTAACTTAACATCCACAGAGAGACAACCAACTTCTTGGGGTCTATTCATCTAAGCTAAAAGCCAGCGGATTTAAATACTGTAAAAATACACTTTTTCATATTCAACACAATATTCAGAATCAAACACACACACACATATATACATATACATATATATATATATATATATATATATATATATATATATATATATATATATATATATATATATATATATATACACACACACACACACATATATATCATGTATCATACCTGAGGACCACTTCCTGGTTTAAAATGGTAACCGAAAACCAGCTCCAGATTCACAATTTTTGTCACATCATCTTCTATTTCAGATTCAGCATCCTAAGTACAGAAAACACAGGAAGGCAAATATCACAATGATCTGCATTTCGAATAACTAGGAATTGCTTGTTTTATTGAAACATTTGATATATGTATGTGGTCTACAGTATTAGCATGGTTGTAGAGTCTCAGTTTTTAAACAGTATTTTTCATTTAGCTTTAAAGATTCAACAGAAATTGAGCTTACCTTCATTAAAGGAGGGAAATGGAAAAGACTCAAATAATCGTGGGTTAGTTTCTCAATTTCAGTCTGGAAGAAAACACACAATGTCAAGGATTACACTTCAACTAAGAAACTCCACCCTCTGGTTTATTAGTTTAATTGTTATATTTAGTAATAATACAGCTATGTGGCACTGGAAACTAAATCTGACTGGTTCTTTGTTTGGCATGGAGGTAAGTAAACTATGACGGCTCAGGTCAACGTTGCTTCTTTACTGACAGCAGTTGCTTAAGGATGACTGAAGTGCTGCCTGCATTATACAGAACCTTTGTCACACTCTTACCTTCAAATGAATAATGTGTCCTCTGGATCTGATCCCCATGTCCTTCATGTCACTTTCCTTCAGAAGAAGTAGTCTTTTGCCAGTGATGTGGTTTTCTTTAAACAGATCTGCATATCTCTTCATGTCACAAAAGCTTTCCCCTAAAAATTGTGAAGGAAAATGGGCAACATGGATTAAACAAATGTTTCAAGACACTTCAATAAAAAACTCCTTGCACAAAAGGTTCTTTAAAATAATAACATACAAACTGTGATAAAGAGCACTGAT
The DNA here is from genome assembly GCA_030684275.1 of Acipenser oxyrinchus oxyrinchus. Lineage (NCBI taxonomy): Eukaryota > Metazoa > Chordata > Actinopteri > Acipenseriformes > Acipenseridae > Acipenser > Acipenser oxyrinchus. Next base: position 38,334,829 of record CM060258.1, read on the forward strand.
ATCATTATACCTTTAAGCTTTAAACAGTTTTTGATGTTTTGTAATTTGGTATTTATATATATATATACAGTGCCTTGCAAAAGTATTCAGACCCCTGACCAATTCTCTCATATTACTGAATTACAAATGGTACATTGAAATTTCGTTCTGTTTGATATTTTATTTTAAAACACAAACTCAAAATCAATTGTTGTAAGGTGACATTGGTTTTATGTTGGGAAATATTTTTAAGAAAAATAAAAAACTGAAATATCTTGCTTGCATAAGTATTCAACCCCCACACATTAATATTTGGTAGAGCCACCTTTCGCTGCAATAACAGCTTTAAGTCTTTTGGGGTAAGTATGTACCAGCTTTGCACACAGTGTCGGAGTGATTTTGGCCCATTCTTCTTGGCAGATTTGCTCCAGGTTGTTCAGGTTGGTTGGACGACGCTTGTGGACCGCAATTTTCAAATAGTGCCACAGATTCTCAATGGGGTTGAGATCAGGACTTTGACTGGCCCACTGTAGGACATTCACCTTTTTGTTCTTGAGCCACTCCAATGTTGCTTTGGCCTTGTGCTTGGGATCATTGTCCTGCTGAAAGGTGAATTTCCTCCCAAGCTTCAGTTTTTTAGCGGACTGAAGCAGGTTCTCTTGCAGTATTTCCTTGTATTTTGCTCCATCCATTCTTCCTTCAGTTTTAACAAGATGCCCAGTCCCTGCTGATGAGAAGCATCCCCACAGCATGATGCTGCCACCACTATACTTCACTGTAGGGATGGTGTGTCTTGAGGTATGGGCAGTGTTAGGTTTGCGCCACACATAGCGCTTTGAGTTTTGGCCAAAAAGCTCTATCTTGGTCTCATCTGACCACAAAACCTTTTCCCACATCGCAGCTGGGTCACTCTCATGCTTTCTGGCAAACTCCAGATGTGCTTTCAGATGGTACTTTTTGAGCAACGGCTTCTTTCTTGCCAGCCTCCCATACAGGCAAGTGTTATGCAGAGCTCTTGATATGGTTGACTGGTGCACCATTACTCCACTCCCAGCCACTGAACTCTGTAGCGCCTTCAAAGTGATTGTTGGCCTCTCTGTGGCTTCTCTCACAAGTCTCCTCCTTGTTTGAGCGCTGAGTTTTGAGAGACGGCCTTTTCTTGGCAGTGCCTGGGTGGTGTGATGCAGCTTCCACTTCCTGATTATTGATCCAACTGTGCTCACTGGGATATCCAAACACTTGGATATTATTTTGTACCCTTTCCCTAATCTATGCATTTGTATTACTTTACCTCTAACTTCTGTAGAATTCTCTTTGGTCTTCATTTTCCTTCAGATTCACAGCCTGACCAATGATCCTTCAACAGTGGGGTTTTTATCCAGAAAATGTGACAGCAACTTTAGTGGTTCACAGGTGGAGGCCAATGGTAAGGTAATTGTGTCCTCATTAGGGCAATTTCTTTCATCGGTGTAAACTGGGAGCTTCCACAGCACAGGGGTTGAATACTTATGCAAGCAAGATATTTCAGTTTTTTATTTTTCTTAAAAATATTTCCCAACATAAAACCAATGTCACCTTACAATAACTGATTTTGAGCTTCAGTGTTTTAAAATAAAATATCAAACAGAACGAAATTTCAATGTACCATTTGTAATTCAGTAATATGAGAGAATTGGTCAGGGGTCTGAATACTTTTGCAAGGCACTGTATATATATATATATATATATATATATATATATATATATATATATATATATATATATATATATATATATGATTAAAATAATTGTAACATTTTTTTTTACTGTTTTAGATGCTGTATTTAAAAACTTACCTTCTCCAAATAGTTGCTGCATCCAGAAATACTGTGAATATGTAAAACATGACATTATAAAACATATCCACTCTCAAAACATGTTAATTAAAATAAAAATAATTATATACAGTATATTTGATATACTTTTTGTTAATGTATGTGGTTATGTGGAACAGATTAAAACATATTACATTTACAAAGTATATTGTACTTACTACATGCTTCTCTGTCCATGCATAAATATCAAGACATGGCAATAGCTGCAGAATAAAAAAATAAAAAAAGCACTATTAATATAAAATAATTACAATGGCCAATATGTTTTATAATACAAAATATATTTGTTATCCAGTGGATGTAGAAAAGAACTGGTGAATTCACCAAACTGTGATTCTACTAGCCAGTGATTTCACTAAGCAAATTGCACACTCACCATTCATTGGTACTGGATAACCTCAGCTGTAAAGTTTAAATTTACAGCATGTTAAATACGTATTTGCCAAACAGTTTTTCTGCTTTGCAATCCAGATTGTTATACAGTGCAATCTAAGTTTGGTATAGCAAAGTTTAAATAAGTCTAGCATTTATTCCACAGTATTTTGAAAAGCGATGTATTGTAAAGGAAATAAGCGCTTGAAGTAGACTGCACTTCAACCATCACGTATGTACTAGCAGGAGGCAATGTGATTGGTTCAATATATGGTCCTTATGCAAAACTTCCTACAAATATAAAGTAACTTCATACTTAAAAACACCATGACACTGCATTGTATAGTTCACGCCTTTAAAATATTTCACACCAGACACTGAAGTTTTATTCATTTACCAAATGTTCTGCATCATTTTATCACAATGAAACTTGTGATATCCCAGGAAAATAAGATCACTAATTAACCCAGAAGCCAATGTCAGCAAGAACTGCTCAGTACCTGAACTCCTTAAAACAGCCTCATGCATATCTCAATAATAAATTGTGAAAGCTGTGGAATGAAAGCATTATTGAATCTTAGACTAATCCAAATGGTGGTTTCCATGTCATAAGTTGAAGAAATTAGCTTAAAGTTGCATACACACACACACACACACACACACACACTTTATTTTTTAGATATATTTGGGTGCTTTAGCATAATTCATAGTAAAATAATTTAATAAATTCAATGACAGACATTTCGACAAAAAGTCATACAAACATTTCGACAAAAAGTCATTTTCTGCTGCTGAGCACCCAACTCATGTTACATAAACCCCAGCCCTGGAAATGTACACTTTACAAAAAAAATGAGCACTAGTCAAAAGGTCTTCACTTCAATTGATATTGTTTTTATAGCTGTTGGTTTCTTCAAAAACAAAGTCAATAAATAATACAAGCATGAAAAATTGCATGCATACAGACTTTATTTATCCTTCAAAACAAAGAAAGTTATAACTTTGTGGACTGGGCCCAATATTTCTTAATACAAAAAGAAAATCAAAGAAGGAAATGATTTAACAAATGTGCAACGTAGAAAGTTTTAATAGGTACAGAAATAAGCAGAGAATACATTATTTAATGTCAAAAGTTTATTGAAAAATAAGTATATAGAAGGGAAAGCAGAAAAAACAAAACAAAAAGTTCACATCAAACTGTCTTTAACACTGATGTGAACTATAAATAGGATTATGTCACAGTATCCATTTGAAATGTAGTATTGTATAAAGTGCATAAGCTGTAAATGCAGTGCGTGTGACATTCTGTCACTTTAATACTAGTTTAAAACCTTTATAAAGAGGTTGACTTTTCACATGATTTGAAAGTTGGTAACTGACTAATCATCATGCAGCTATGAAAACACTGCACATAGGAAGCACAGCTGGGATGAAAAAACTTTCCTTAAGGGCTCCCGAGTAGTGCATCCAGTAAAGGCGCTCCGCGTGGAGTGCAGGATGCGCCCTATAGCCTGGAGATCGCATGTACAAATCCAGGCTATGTCACTGCTGACCGTGACCGGGGGTTCCTAGGGGGTGGCGCACAATTGGCCAAGCGTCGCCCAGGTAGGGAGGGCTTAGGTCGGCTGGGGAATCCATGGTTCACCGCCCACCGGCGACCCCTGTGGCCGATAGGGCACCTATGATTCTGCCATCAGAGGACGCGTGTTCCAGCCTCCGTTTCCCGAGTCGCCAGAGGGCTGCAGCGGTAAACCGGGATACAAATAACAATTGGGCATTCCAAATTGGCGAGAAAACTGGGGTTAAAAAAAAAAAAAAAGAAAAAAAAAGGAGACACTTCCCTTGTGGTACCACACTGCATTGGTCTGCACCCAGGTCAGTGGTAGATCAGACCAGCATAGTACATTTCATTTATATAAGGTGCACTCACTGTATAAAGCCAATACAGTATGAAACCTGGAAAATGGGAACACATGAAATTCTTGCCATAGTTTAGATCTAACCAACATTCCACATAGAACAACCTTTGTCTCTTATAAATGCTATGATCTAATCTACATTTCTTTTTAATATCCCACTACGCTTGTCCTGCTGTATTCTCTATTGTTGCCTGTCCTTTGATCATTATTTCACATGCTTAGTGTACTGCACTATCTACTCCAGCAAAAAAAAAGAAGCATTTTTGTTGAAATAGTGGCAAATAATAATGTAAGCAGAACCAATGGAGAATCATAAAGAACACACATTATAGGAAAGCAAGTTGCTTGTAATAACTCAAATTAGAAGGGAAATGCAGAGGCTATAAAGTATCCCTAGATAAACTGCAATGGGGAAAAAAGTGGGATGAAAAAAAATTGTGCTTAATTTGGCCTGTGTTGCTTTTCATGGATGCTACCCTTAAACTTATATATTTTATACTGCATAACCTCATTAGTATTTATGAAATAGCTTAACCCAAACTCTACACAGAGATGTCACCTACTGACGAATGTGATGGTTTTAGCTAAAACCACTCAACCAGACCAAACTTTCAATCAATATAAAACAAAATAAATAAACACTGAACATTCCCAATAAATAAAATATTCTTCAACGACATTTGTATATTATATTATATTATGTAATCATGGTATTGTATTTCTTAGGCAAGTAAAAGTAGTGTTGAAATAAAATATAAAAAATACATACATTGGTTCCACATGAAACATGAGCAATTCAATAAAAACAGTTTGTGTAATATAATGTTAGCTAGATGAAGAGTGTTTTATAGGCTAAACAAAATAAAGTAGGTGGTTTGCTGCCCTTGCACATTTTAAAGATTTAATGTTCAGGACAATGAACAAACAGTACTCTTAATACTCTTTCTGCTGCTATGGCAGGGTACAGGGATTTCTGTGTATTGTCACAGTTCTGATACATGTCTAATGCAAAAAAGGGCATGTAGTTTCACATACAAAGAGATACACCGACTTTATCCAAAAAACAGACTTTGTTTTTTTAATTACACTTTCAACACAGGCCAAGTAAGCCTTTTTATAAATGTTACAGACTTTCCAACTAACTGATATTCCGTCTAGGCCTGAATTAAATACAAGTTTATGGTGCTGTCATAACTATGCTTTACACTATACTCATCCCAGGCCTGAGGGAACTTGGTGGGTGACTAATTGCATTAGTCGCTGTCGTCTGACCAGTTAAATGCACCCAGAGACACAGCTGTGTTGATTTTCTTCCCTTCTCTGACACTGGTGGATTTAGAGGAGTTCTGATTGGCCTGCATGTTTATCTGTATCCCAGAGTTCAAGACAGGTCCTGCCAGGTCCATAGAGGGAATATCCCCAAAGCCTTTCATCATGGCCTGTAGGTTCATGCCATCTACCTCCCCGTTACTGGCAGCAGTGATCTGACAAGACATCTCTGAACTGTTTGACTCCTCTGTTTTAGACTCATAGAAAGACTCTTCCGAAATCTTTGCAGTAACAGGCAAGAAAAGCTGAGAAAAGGTACAGAAGGAAAAGGAATTAGAATCACAAAATAAGTCAGGAAAATCTTAGATTGATTTTTTTGTTTGTAGTGAAGAAGTGGTTACTTTAGTTGTTTTAGTAAATGAAAGAGGTGTTTCCACACACCTTTTTCATTTCCCAAAATAGAGAGAGCAAAATGTTAATTTTTTAGAATGCTGGTAAGAAAAATCTTAGTTTTAGATAAAAGTGAAGGTGAAAGCCATGTCTGCAGAACACTTTAGGCACCAATGCATTACTTCAGGACTGCTTAAATTCAAACACACACACATATACATAAAGTGTGCTATAGTGTGGCAGTATATGTTTGAAATGCAATGTTCTGTAGACTCAATACATACGCAGATACTTCTCTTATATATATATATATATATATATATATATATATATATATATATATATATATATATATATATATTTTTTTAAACATAAATAAATATTGTTACAACCCAACCTACCACTCTGTATGCTCTCTGTTGGGGAAAAAAATAAATAAATATCCACTTCACATCCTTGATAAAATGGCCTACCCTGTGAGTACCTTTGGTCCACACACACAGATAAAACAATACAATGTTTTGTTTTGTTTTTTGACAATGCTGGATAGGGTGTTATTGGGATTAGCTCCAGCTCTGACAGGGAAGCCCCTCCTGCTTCACTCACCGGCGTGTGGGACTGTTCCATCAGCTTGCGCTCCCACATCTTCAGGCGTCGTTCCCGCTCCTTCAGCTCCTGCTCCTTGGTGCTCAGATCATGCTCCAGCTTCTTCAGTCTCTCCAACGTGGCCTCAATTTCACATCTACAAACAATAATCAGTTCAGGATGGCCGCTTACCGACAGATACAAATTGCTCACAATTTCCACCTGGATCTCTCCATCAATAGCCTCCCAGTCTAAATGACATAGTACTGGCATTAACACACAAAGAATATTATGCCTGTGTTTCCAGGATCATTTTAAACACACAACCCGGAAGGAGGAGTACTAAAAGCAGTACTGTATATCATTCGGAAGAATCTACCTTGGCATAGTTTAACTTTTACCAAAAAAAAATTATATATACATTATATTGAACTAAAATAGAAAACTCAGTTTGATCGTCATTGGTAGAGATGAGGACAAAAACGAGGGAACGCCATTGTTTCGGATGACTTGAAACACACCGGATTTAGAGTTTAGGCAAAAACATCTTTGATTATGCAGGTCACTGATATAACCAGCAGGTGATGCTGTTCAGTGCAGTATCACTGCTTGCAGGGGCTGCAGTCTTAAACCTTACGACCCAAGCCGAGTCAGCGTAGCGCTAACGTTGGCTCCGAGTGCAGCTATTTATACTCAGGCATGCGACGCAGCTCTAAAACTCCACACATGGTCAATTTTTCCACTCGTGCTCTAAACTTTTCCTGTAATCGATTTTCTTGCTCGTCTGTTTACTGACAAACACCCATGGAATTTATCATCCCCTTTCCCTTCTACTGTCCTATTTTTAAATCTCAGATCCCCCTTCTGAATTTCCTCTCACCGTCTGTAACCACTGCTATTAAAAACCAGACTGAATACACCCCCCCCCACACACACCTTTAATGTTCACAGGGTCAGATCCAGACAGTTGTGACCTATTGTAGAAAGCAGCAAGAACAGGACTGGGAATTCTGCGTTCCAAGCATGACCTCTGTCAATCAGGTTTATTTAACAGAATACCTCACACAATAATGTAATTATGTTGCCAAGCACGGACTGATTTTAGGTAACCAAAGAGATATTTCTAAGCCTGATGAAGAGACTACCCTCAAGGGCAACCCTCATACACTTTTATCTCCGCTCTCACTGTTAGATGGCGGTCTTGCGAGGTACCACCCCAACTTCTACCCCTACCCTTGAAGCCAGGTAAATCTGGGATGGTAAAAGGAAGTTTTTTAAAAAAAAAAAAAAAAAAAAAAAACTTTAAATCAAGCCTCATTTTCTTTATTTCTTCTCCTTGTGTTGCAAACAAGTGATAAACACCATGTATTTTTCATTTGCTTTACACTGTGATGTTGACGGCTGTTCATCTATTAGAACGTGGAACATCCCATATCCCCATAGATCAGATTAAAAACTCCCACACTGCCCTGGTAAACCCACTGCCCAAAAGCACATTCTAAGTGACCAGAGAACTCAGTGGCAAATACATATAAGAACCCCAGGTAAGTTCTATTAACACCTCTGAAAGCGCAAGTTGGACATGATATAATCCCTTTTTAGTTGTACATACTGTAAAACTACACCCAAGTATGCTTTTAATGTCTTTCTACTTTAGTGTCTGAACTGAAAAATGGTATATCATTTTATTTTATTAGATTTGTATTTAGTTCAAAACACACGACTTGGATACAGCTGCATTTGGATGAGCCTCAACCAGTTTAAGATGAGTCAGGGGTACTTGGCAAAGGAGTGAAAATATGGATTGAAGTAGCTCAGCTGTGTTGACAGTAGCATGTTGTGTGGGAGGAATTATTCAAATTAAAATGGCTTAAATTTGCCAACTGTAAGGGATGTAGCTGTACCTCCACTCGGCCTTGTTGTGCAGGAAGGAATTACACTGGTCTGGAAGCTGGCTGTCGTTGGACATGGATTCCAGGGTCATCATGATTTGCTTAAAATGTGGTCTTCTCTGGAGGATAACAATAAACAGAAATACAGGTTGTTTGTTGTTTTTTTATAGAAAATTATTTCCCCAACTTATGCCACAACTTATGCCACACCCACCACTAAAAAGAAATAAACAATGCAAACAAAAAACAGTGGCAACCCTCCCCCACCCTTAAAACAGTCATATGGTACCTGTCTTGCCAACAGTACATGCGGCTTCTGTTTGTGAGCATTTATATTAAAAGAACATTTTCAGGCACAAACTGCTATACCACTAACTATAAATCCACTCTGTTACAATAAATCACCTTTACACTTTTTATTATCTAGCTGAAATAAAGGCATACATTAGACTGTCTTTTCCCGCCGAGACAACACACCGTACTGTTTATTATAGATCTAACAGCCGTTAGTACTCAGACACTATAGAGATTCAAGAAGAACACACAGTTTAAAAATAGGGGGATTATGTCATGTGCATACACTGTTGTGCTAGACACATCATCAACAGTATTATATTATGTAGGGTTGTCCATGTCTTGGCTCCCTGTTCAATGGTGTGGTGCAGTTGGCCCACAGTGGCTAGCATGTCAATGCATTCTATTAACACTGAAGAGCTAGCAAACAGTCTCTGATTTATATACCACTCTCATTAGTGACTGTTTTTAACACAAACATGACTGCTTGGATATATTTGTTCTTGGTCATTTATTAACAGTGGGGTTATCCCCAAAGCAATTTTTACTGACCTAGATTGTCTACTGTTCCTTTGTTGTGTTGAAAAAGCCCCTTCATTAAAAGTACATTTTTTTAAATTTCCTTCCAATTAAAAACACCATATTTTATCATTACAGCAAGGGCAAAGGCAATTAGTTTTTTTTTTTTTTGAGAGGAATCAAATTATTTAATGGTATAGACCAAGAACAAATATTTAACTGCTCCTTGACAGCAACAGATGGAGAGGTTTTATTTCTATTTTTCTGCTGTTGCGTATGTTTTATTCCTCAAATAAAATCTGCCTTTGAACCTCAAAATGAGCCCAAATGCCTTCATTGTCGTGAAGACCTTTATCTACACACGCAGCAATAGGATGTTCATTTAGGTTTACACTTTTATAGCTATTTAAAAAATAAAAATAAAATAAATAACCAGAAGCTGACAAAACAACCAAAGAGTCAACTTACTGTCTCTATTATGTTTCAACTTAATTGTATTTCTGTAACTAGTACATTCATAAGCACGCCCACACAGCTGTAAACAATATATTTTAAGCACTAAGCCTACACATTAGGGCATGCAAGGTCTTGAAACTGGATATATTCAAGATAACTTGTTTTCTAAGACAGCCGGTGCTAGGATTAAGAGTCTGCTGATTGCAGAGAGTATGAAGTTACACCCCAAGCATGCAGTGTAAATTTGAGGTTTAATATAAAGCTGCCTCCCTGCATCAATTTAATACAGAGCAACCTACCTTTGGATCTGAGTCCCAACACTGCTTCAATAAATCAGCAAAACTTGCCGGGCAGCTGCTGGGAATGGTCAATCTCTGCAAAGCAAAAAGCAAACTGATTTTTAGTTTTTGTTTACCATATTATAAAGTGTCCTATATAAAAGTGTTCTATTTTTAAAACTGGGATGTCTTGTATAACAGACCTTTTTGGCCGCAAACATTCTTTGTTGATCTGTCTATAAATGTAAATGTATTTATATGTTCTTTGACACATGGTGCAGTGGATCTGTCTGCCATGGCAGCCTGTGGAGGGTATATTTAAGGAAAGGTCATGAACTGGAATGAGTAGTAATTGCAAAGTCACTCTGAAGGAAGTGGAATGACTGACGGTCAATTCGCACTAATCTTGCACAACTAAATAAGTGCTAATAGGGTCTGTGAAACCAGCCAGTCATGAGAATTATCTTTACATATATCAACATAGACTTCTTCAAAACTACTGTACTTGCTGTTGGTTGCTCAGGATACATGGTGTAGACGTCTGCTAAAAAGGCAGCTTATTAAAACAAGACACACACACAAGCAAGCTTGATGTAATTCACCTATAAATATACAGTGCAACTTTGCTAAGGCATTCATTGATGGCCCATATTGTTCCAGTGGCTAAAGAAAGAAAGGCATTTATTAACTCATGCTGGCAGATGTCTTGAAATTTGACTATTCCAAAGAACGTTCCATTGCGAATATCCAGCTAGACAAAGTTACAGTAGTTCTTGTGTTGTATTGAATTCAATTTGATGTTTTCTTCGCCGTGGGCACTATATTATACAGAGTTAAAGGGTTACAACTCTCTATTCTTAACCATGGCAAAATATTCAGATTCATAGCCATTTTATTAACCAGTGTTAGTGTCCTTTGGAATCCTATTTCCTGAAGGTTTAAAAACCTTCAACCAAACAGGGGGTTACTCTACCTCATTTTTCTCCACCACAAGCCAGGCAACTTGCAACCCTTCTAAGCCTTTAAAAGGAATCTCCCGTGTTAGCATTTCCCAAAGAACCTGAAATTAGGGAAACAACTATCAATTCATTTGTATATCTTTACTGGAGGTACTGCATATACATGTTTTGTGGAGTAAAGTGTTTTGGTTAAGACTAAGACATTATGGTACTGGTTCAGCATGCAATTACATTTTTTTTTTTTTATACTGTACAACTTATTTGTAAGGCAAGTCAACAATTTTGCACAAACCTTTATATGTGTACAAACCATAACCAGCTAATAATGTTCTGAAAAAAAATCTATACCCTCACAATTGATTTTATCTGGATGTCAAATTCCCTTTTTACTGGATCTGCATTATTTGTGAATCAGGGTTAAGTTCAAGTTACAACAAACTGTTCCCATGACCTAGACAATCTGCAGTGTTCATATACTTTACACTTTGCTACTCCAGGAACACGTCCTTAACAGAAGCTGGGAAAGCACTAGCTGTATGGCAGATAGAGAGCTTCAGTACAGACATACAAGCTGTGCGTCTGTGTCCATGTGGTCTGTCACACTACAGTTTGTAATGCTTGCCATCAGCTCTTTGGAATCTGCCTACTCAGTTACGGGATGCAATAAGCCACTTAATGTGCCCCAGTTCAAATTAGAAGAAAAAACAAATAGTGTACTGCACATCACGGAAACGTAATTTGATTTAGCAACAAACATCCACGCCACGGCTGTAAATTCAAAATATAATTAGAATTAGCATGAAAAAGTAGATCACCATGTACATTGCTATATGTACATACATACTTACAAACAGACAGACAAACAGTTGACGTGGTGAAATGTTTTCCAATATTTTTAAAAGAACTGCTGCAGTTTTCAATGGTAAATATGCATCGTAGTTTCGCGGTTTACCTTACTTGACAGAATACACTACATTTTATGTTTTAGCTTGTGCATTCACCTGTGTTACAACATTGTTAGAAGGTCGACTTACCACAGTCTTTCACGTAGTATACTGCAGAACACATAAAAATATTGTTTCAGGTGCTATAAGGTTTACTGTCCAGACATCACTCACCACACCATATGAATATGTATCACACGTCTCAGACACTGGCAGGCTCTGTATTACTTCCGGAGCCATCCACGGAAAGGTTCCCACCAGTGTCATGTGTGTCGTGTGGGAGTGAAACCTTGAGGCACCGAAGTCACAGATCTAGCAAATACAAAAAGACGTTTAGAATTTTTTCAACTTAGACATCATGGTATACCGTAATTAAATATAATAAAGGTCCGAAAATGAATCCACACACCTTCAGTACTCGATCCGCTGTTACCACCACTGGAATAGAAATAAAAACAGTTACACAGTTAATAACAATACAGTAGCAGACATGCAAATGACCACAATGCTGTTACAAATTACTACTTGCCCGCTAAAAGAATATAGAATAAAAGAAAAAAAAGTGACAATTGTGTGTAAAGCTATAACTTTAATTCAGTAAACCAGGGTTTGTCAGCTTGTCCACTCAGGCATTGTACTCGCCAATGGAAAAGGAGTGTGCCATTTTAGGGTTGTCTTGGTCTAATAAGTAATTGTCTATCTCTCCACTACCATAGTGGGGAAATACTCAAAAACTCACAATACGCTCTTCTGCAAATGCTAACTTAACAGCTTTTTTACAAAGTTCACCTGGTAACACGTACTGTTTCTATTTATTGTATAAATAATGCAATTAAATTCTAGGATCCGTGAATAGCTCTGGCATAAACTTGTCTAACAACCTAAGACCTGGGGAACATAGGCTTTTTGACACCACAGACAAGCAGAGTCATTGTTTAGAAAAACCAATGCGTTCCATATACATAGTCTCAGCCATATCAGTGAAACACAATGAGATGTATTTTCAAAGCGTTTACTCCAGTCTTTAATGAACTGTTTTTTTGAAAAGAGGTGAAACACCTGCTCCAGTAATTGTACAAACTTACATCCACACAACTAAGTGATATAAATCAGAGTTCTCTTTAGCACTCTCAAGGTATTTGTTTCTCATTTTGTACAATAAGATGTTTTTTTCTCCTTTCAAAAAATAGGAATTAAAGAATGGAGAAAACACTTTGAAATGAAAAGGCCTAGAACATGAGACACCATGTACGCTGTTCTTACCATTCCTGGACTTGAGGTCTCTGTGGATTACCCGCACTGGCTTCCATGTAGATAATGCATTCCTAACAGGAAAGGTAGAAAGAAAAGGTTTCCTTTTAGTTTACATTCAGTGTGATGCCAAGACAAGCTTTACACATACACTCCATTAACTGCCATATGAATTAATATCCAAACCTACAGACAGTTGTGTAAAATTACAATAAACATGTCTTTATTCTGGAAAGGGAAGACAATTAACTACAACCACAAAAATGAGATTTTATTACTTACAAAAGAAGTGTCAGCTCTTTCTTACGCTAAATATTTAATCTTTATCTACATACAGTATATGTATTACTTTGATTGGCAAAGTGATATATCAACATGGTATTAACCAGTGTTAGTGTCCTTTGGAATCCTATAGGTCTCATTCCAGGGTCTCACAATATCCTCACAGAATCATGGATATACAGTAAAACTCCTTAGATTCTGTCCAGCTACAGTTCTATATAGTACAGTAATTAAGAATTGTCATTATCTTACTACAACATTTCAACACGTTAATAATGTGTAGGCTTGCATGCATAAATAGCATATCACCTCAATAGTTCTGATGGCATCTTTGACATAGGGTCTGTATTTATCTAGATCAACTAACAAGTTTGGTTTTGCCACTTAACTTCATTTCAAAAGTATTACTCTCACGGAACTGTTATATGTTATATTTTAAGCTAATTCTTAAAAATGACATAGAATATATACAGTATTAATACTGTAGGCTTTACTATTATTTTTTCCAGCCTCATACATTGTTGTCATGTAGATAACATGAACTTCTATGAAAACCTACCTTTGGCGATTTCCATTGCCCAGGTCATGATATGGCCCATGTCCATTTTGTCACTTTCGTCAGTAGACAGGTAGTCATATAAAGACCCTCCTGAAGCATACTCTGAAAGAAAACAGACATCACATAAATATTGAAACAATAAACACAGTCTCTAAAGCAAATTCAGTGCCCTCTTATACAGCATGCCATTACAAATTACATACAAGAGAGTTCTTAATGACTTACGGATCTTCTATAGCACCCACTCAAAGCGCTGCTTTTAAACTCAACTCTTACACATTCATGTAAACCTGTACACTTCCTGCAGTAAACTAAACTGTACACTAAAATGTAACAGGGACTTTGGGAATGCTTTAAATATGCCGAACTTTACTTCTACAATATATATATTTGTACTACGTAGTAATATATATTTTGTTCATATTAACAAGAACCTAGAAATGCAATTAATACAATACAATTTTAGAGGCTTATGAAGTTTTCACATGTATCAAAATGCACATAAACATATAAGCAGATTTCTTTTACACCGTTTAACCTTCAGTGCCAAAGCCAGACAGCAGCTGTGAATATCTGATCAGTCTGCACCAATTATGAGCCTCAGTGTGGACTACGCACAATACTGTTTTGTTTTGTTTTATTTTGTTTTGTATTTTGAACCCTAAATTAGCCAAACCTTTAAGACTCAGAAGTCACATATTTTAACCAACTTTGATTTATTCAACACAAACTTATCCTCTAAAAAACATTTTCTGCCACTGCATTTGGTACCAAATAGTGGAGTTTGTAGCACAATCAACTACATACATTTAGGTTTAATCAGATTCTGCTACTAAAACATGGTACCTGTACCAAAAACATAAAAATGAAGAAAAAGCTCAATAAAAGATTCCCCAAACTTTAATATTTTTTTCTTTTTTACTTACAAACAAAATACTGTGGCATTAGACTTCAAGTTAAATCAGGGTCAATATTAAAATGAAATTAAAACAAGAGTAAATGCAGAATGCATTATCCCAAAACCTTGCTGTCACAGGCAAATGAATCAATACTAAACCAGGACATGTGCCTTCACACATCAGCTTCTAAGAATATCAAATCCTTTTTTCATGTCTGACTTGAACAGTAACACAGTCAATCAGATCATTACACTTGCTGAACACTTACAACCTTTAGAAGCAAGTTTGGGGAATTTCAATCCTGTCTCTTCAACAGTATTGTATCTTAAAAAGGCAGATGATAAGCACAAGAAAGAGGAAGGGTTTCAAACATGCCCAAACATTATTTTAGTTAGGAGAGCAGTTATGGAACACAGTCCCACTTTCTTTAGTACAGGTCCCTTTATGGTTTACAAACTCTTTCTCTAAAACAAGGGACATGCATGCATAGTTCGGTATGATGATTTCCATTACATGAGAGTAGATGTTAAAACTTCATGCTGATTTGAACTCGGTTCTCGCCAAGATAAGCACCAACTAAGACGTAGCTTTACAGTAAACTAATGTGATCCATCTGCATCTCCAGCCATCTGCATTTCTTTCCATCTGATGATGTAGATATCCTTCTGCCTGGTGTTGATGGCTGAAGTGTAATGCTGGCTCCAGGGATGAGCATATTTTGCCTCCCCAGCGCATCAGCACACACAACAGCTGCGATGCTGGCTCTAGGGATCAACCACACAGCGGTCTCCCAAGCGCATCAGCATGACAACCATCTAGATTGAGTTAAGTAGGGTACATATCTGGGGTCTTCAAGTGGACACCTTCCGTCCTCTGTGTTTCGTCGACTAGCCCACGGGACCTCAAGAGTGCTCGACAGTGATTCTGGCGTCCCAGCATCACCCACCTCCATCCCCCACTCAACTCAGCCCAGCTTACTTACCCGTACATCAGCATTGCTTTCTTTCTATTGTGCTTGAGATACCCAGCCAGAAACAAAGCCAGTTGCTGCGCCTTTCTGCTGCTTCAGATAAGTTCTTCACTGTGAGACGCAACTCCTGACTGTGGAACCCGACATCTCTGAGAAATCGGGTTGTAGAGTGTGCCACAAATCCTCGACAACCCACCTCCACTGGGTAAACCCAGACTCTCCATCCTCGCTGTTCCGCTTCAGCAGCTAGTTGAGCATACCGAAGTTTCTTCCTCTCATACGCCTCATCCACAGCATCCTCCCATGGCACTGTTAACTCTACCAGATGAACAAAGGCATGCTGATCCAGACCACAAGACAATGTCTGGTCGAAGGTTAGTGGTGGCAATCTCAGGCGGAAAAATAAGCCGTTGACCAACATCTGCCAGCATTTTTCAGTCCCTAGTAGCTTCCAGTGGTCCCAGGGCGGGCTTGGTTTTAACACCTTTTCTTGGTGGTTGCTCTCCTGGCCGGAGGAATATTGTCTTTTGTGTGTAATGCTTTGATGGAACTGGTAGCAACTTATTGGTCATGTTACGCTTGTCTTCCAATGCTAAGGCCAAACATCGCAGCACATTGGTCATGGTGCCAAGTAAACCATCCCTTGGCTAAGACCCACCTTACATCCTGTCAAAATGTGCCTTAATGTTGCAGGTGATGAACACAAAGGACATGAGGGATCCTCACCCACCCAGAGGTTTAGGTTCTGTGGTGATGGGAGAACATCATATGTTGATCTAATGAGGAAACTGATCCTGCTCTGTTCCATTGTTCATAAGTCTTGTCAGCTGATGTTGCGTTGTTCCACACTCTCCCATCTCATCCATTCTCCCTCCTTGGCCTAGGAAACGGCCTTTACACACCTCATCCTCTCTTCCTGCTTTTGCACCTCGTTGACTACCAGCTTCCTCCGTTGAGCTGGGGTTGCCTTGTGCCATGTAGGAGGAGCTGAACCGAGACCAAGACCGCCTCTTCTAGGCTGAAATTGCCCCATAATATCACCGATTCGAAGGGCAGCCTTTGCATCTTCCACAGCTTTCTTTGCTGCCCATTTTCTTCCAGTTTTCAACACAGGTGCTGCCTCCCTTATGCATTTGTTGTGTGAATCTGCTAATGTCATGGTGCATTTAAACTCCTCAGTTAGAGCAGAGGCTGGTAGCTGCAGTATTCCTTTACCATAGTACCATTTACCAAGTCCCGATCTGCTGAGGCAGCATGGAACTCCCAACCATTTTCTGACGTATGAACTGATTAAAGCTTCCAGCTTCTCAACTGTTGTCAAAGAAACCTCATACACAGTCAGTGGCCACAGTAGCCTTGGCAGTAGACTAAACTGAAAGCACCAGAGTTTCAGTTTGCTGGGTAAAGCGCTGCTGTCTATGCTCTTCAACCCTTCCACTGCTTGTTGTCTAACTTATCCCACACAAACAGTATCCTTTAGATCCCTGTCGTACCATCTCCCAAGACTTTTCACTGGCTTCTCAGACACTGTTGGTATTGCCTCACCATTAATGTAGAACCCTTTATCTACTTTACCTTTAATTATAGAGATACTCCTTGATTTAGTGGGCTTGAATTGCAATTACAAATTAAATTGTTGTCATGTCATACATGCTCGAATTGGTGGTAGTCGCATTCCAGAAGCCAAGCGCTCTCCTCCCACTACCCATTTTGATGCCCTAACAATTACTTCCATTACCATGGTAAAAGCCAATGGAGAAATGGTGTATCCTGCCATTATTCCAACTTCTAGGCATTGCCATGTAGTGCTGAATTTTGAAGTTGAAAAACAAAATTGCAAATCTCCAAAGTAGGCTTTCACTAAATTTGTTATTGTCATCGGTACACTGAAAAAATCAAATGCTGCCCAAAGAAATTCATGTGGCACTGCACCATATGCATTAGCCAAATCCAGGACTGTGACGTGTTCTAAGCATCCTGGGAAACCTGGAATGCCCACTTTTTGTACTGAAGTGTCAATGAAGCAGTTCTTTAATAGGTAAGCTGACAATCTCTGAGCAATAATGCTGAAGAAAATATTGCCTTCCACATTTAACAGGGAAATAGTGCGAAACTGACTGATGCTTGTAGAATCTTTTTCTTTTGGTATAAAGACTCCACGTGCTCTGTGCCATGCTCTTGGTACAACCTGTTTTTCCCCATGCCACTTTCATCAGCTTCCACAGGATTCGTAGAACTCCAGAAGCACTCTTGTATACTCTTTGCGGAACTCCATTAGGCCCTGGAGATGATGACACCCTTGCTTTTTTCACAGCTTGCTCTATTTCTTTCCACTTAGGTGCACAGTCCTCCATTTGGTATTCTGGTGGATTGATAGCTGGGATGTCTGAAGGAATTTACATAGGCTCCTGCCTTTTTGAATTGTATGTGTTTCCTCCAAATATCTCTCCAGCTCAAACTTAGATTATTTTAGTGTGCCATTTTTCTCACTGGTGAATTAACTTCTTTACAAATTTGAATGGATCTTTATAAAAGTTAGTTCTCACACACTCCTCCTTTTTGTAGCATTTCCATAGGCGCTCAGCTCTGCGCAATGTTGCAAGCTTATCTTTTATGACCTTTGTAACTGAGTCACTCCTTCTGACTTTGTTGTGCTCTTCTCCATTGCTTCCTCAGCTGCCTCCTTTCTCTAACTAAGCGTTTAATCTCCTGCTGTCGTCTAGACTTTCCAGGAATAGTTTGTACTTTTTCAACTCCAAATCTCTCGCTCCAATATGCATAGATGATGTCCCCAAATTTATGCAGCTTCTTTTCAACTGTTCCACTTAACCTTTCCAACGCAAAACAGAGATACGTGTTTACTGTGTCCCACACAGTTCTCACAAGTTCTTGGCCATTTAACTCAAGGCTTGTGCCCATTGAGTTTCTTTTCTCTCTTACGCTGGTTCGTCTGACCGGGTTCGCAAGGATCATTAGGTTCATCACTAGCTGTATCCATGCAAGTCCTCCTCGCGTCTATGACAGGGGTGCTGATATCCTGCGAACTGTGGTTTATTGCAATACAGACCTTGTTCCCATAAATCATGGGGCAATGTGTTACACAATCCAACAGACCTTCTAGTACCCCCACTCTGAAACCTGGACTCAACTACAATAGATGCTGAATCTCAGATTATTCTTTGTATAAAATATTATCATTCAATCCATTGAAAATAAGGATAACCAATCTCATAAATAATGACAAGCAATTCACAAAACTTTAAAAGAATTGCCATTTTTAGAAAATGGTCAAAAAAAAACCCAACGTATATCTCGGTTATACTGCAAACTAGTTTTACAAGTACACTACTGCTAAAATGACATTATTTTACTTTACTATTCATACATATTAACTTGTAGGAAAGCAGTAACCACGGCCCTGTGGTAAATCAGGTAGTTGAAGAGAATGTATAACAGTGCTGATGAATGTGGAAATGTCAAGGGCATGCCAGGGACAGTCATTCTTTGTTTCCCCAGTGCTAATTAGATTGTGCCTTGATAAAGGGTGCAGTCATTTCCTTGGCAATCCACTGCTTCTTGTAATCAAATCACAATGTCACCGGAAATGAAAAAGAAATACAATGTGACAGACATCTGGAACAAGAGCTTCCTTGTGCCAAATGCAAAAGGCTCAGAAATATAATGCAATACTCATTCATATACAGAGTGATTAAGCAGTTCAGTAAGTTGTAGTATCAGAAGTTTTCATGGAAGGACAGTGAAGTTCATGTGTAGCACGAGGACGCCTTGCAAAGGACATATGAGGAGTTACCACAGTATGAATAGGGGTTCTCCACTAACGCACCATGTGATCAAGACAGGCCTGTAAATTACAATTCTACAGGAAGATGCATCAGGGGCAACCCTTATACCCATCTGTGCCCTGGTGCCCTAAATATCACTTTATTGACTTGGATACTTTTGAAACTAGAGCCCTACCAGCCCAGCTGCCCTAGTTTTTGATGATTACATTTTATTATTGACATGTATTTACGCTTATTGGAATTTCACATTTAAACTAGATGATGTTGAGACTTAAATGCTAGAAAAACACATTTATTTAAATAAATGAGTAGATTAATAATGATGCAAAAAACAAAGCAATACAATAAAGTGCTCTTACAATTCTCATAGCTATTAAAGGCGGAATATCTTTTGAGCTTTGAAAAGTGTATAAAAAAAGCAATGAATGCCAAATAACTAAAATAAATAAATAAATAAATAAATAAATAAACAAAAAAGACCTGTCAGGATGTTTTGCTGATTGGAATGCAAGAGAGATACTGTGCAAAAAAACTTGATCGATGGTGATGTGCCCTTTTAGTGGCTAGACACCAAGCTGTCGATGTCTGTGAGTTGACACTGTTAGGAAAGGTGCTGCAGAAGATGAGTGCTCTGTCTGGAGCAGGGCAGGTTAATGAATAGGTGACAGCAACAATGCTCTTCAAATGAGCTGCTACTGCCCCAACCTCAACTTCCCCTCAAGCTGCTAACTAGCTGACAGGTCACTACGATAAGTCTTCTTTCATCTGCTCTGTAACATTGTGATCACATTAGAAATCTGGGTAGTACAGAATTGTCCTGGTTATCATATTGCACAATGAACTACTTTTTTTTTTTTTCCAATAAGCTTTGACATTATAAAAAGAGAGACAGCGATTTATTTTAACTTTAAGCTTATAATTACGGAGAGACAGCAGCAATTGTATGAATGATGATATGTATTGTAAATGTGTTCTTTGATTTAGAAAACAGTATATTGACTGCTGGTTAGTTTCTTATTCTTGTACTCTTTATACTCATTACGACACAAACAAATGCATGTTGGTGCAATAGCCATATTGAGGATTCAAGTTAAATCTTACCTGTTACTATACCATAGTTGGGTGCTTCAAGAATCGCTCCGTAGAACTGGATGATGTTCCTGTGACTGAGAACACTAAGAATTTCTGCCTGCACAGAAAATAAAAGGATCAAAATAGTATAAGACAGCATATTTACATTATACATCTATATTTATACATACAGGCTATCAGTGCAGTGAAAATGTACCATTTCAGATGAACCACTGATGAGCATGTGGCTGTAGCGTGCAAGGTTGTGGGTTTAAACCCTGTAAGCATGGAGTTACTGCATGAATGGGTACCGAAAGGGTACCTTGTAAAGTCTGAGACAGTCAGGAAATAGCCAAAATATCCACCGAAACAAACTCTTCTTACAGAACACACACTGATGAGAATTTAGTTGGGGAAGACTATAACCAGATATCACGTTTAAGATTCTTATAACATGCAAAGTATGCTAGAGCAACACTTAGCTTGCAGCAGAAGAAGCTTCTATTGTACATCACTTTGAGCGAGCCTACTCCTGCTACTGTATAACCGAAGTGCAGATCCACTGCCTCGACCATTTAATGTAATTCCAATCCTATTAACTCACAGAACGGGATTTACAGTATGGTTCACTTGTTACTTGGCTATCTGTAAAGGTACTGCTGCTGTCGAAAATGGTTATCATTAACAAATAAATAGTTGCTGCAGGCTTGTAATAGCCAAAGACCTCTCATAAGCTTACACCCTGGGTCAGGGGATCTTCTTGAGAAAGTAACCCCTACAAGCTCATATCACAATCCGAACCCACAGCTACCCAATGCAGAAATACATTACTACACCCCAGTCCTAGAACTTTATATTGACTAATTGTTTATTGCGATTTTGTTTTACGGAGCAAACAAATCAATCTGTCACTTATACTGCCCACAGGTATGTATTGATCCAATGTACAGAAAGACCATCAGGAAGTGTTTTTTCTTCATTTTTAAATATGAATATAAATACAAAATAATCATACGCAATTTAGTGGCTAATAAAACCCCTGCTTGAACAGGGGTTTAAGCGATGCAATTGTGGTAAATCCTTTTTTTCATTATTACCTTTTTTTTTTACCGAAGAAACATTTATTGTATGCACATCTTTGCATGAAATCATGCAATTATGAAGCAGCAATATTAAATATAACTATTAGTATTCAGAAGTTAGTTTTCAAGTAAAGGGGGACTTTAATGATTAGAAAACTACAGGGTATGAAAGTTAATACTACCTGTTTAAAAAGAAGAGTAATTAACATGGTTATTATACTTTCAGTTACAAATTGCAGGCAAAAAGCACAAGCAATTATAACTCCTACCTCATTTTCAATTTTAAGAAGCTTCTTCACAGCCACCTCTTTGTCCTGCGATTTCCAGTTTGCTCTGTAAACACTCCCAAAGCTTCCACCACCGCAGTTCTCATAGAACTGAATGTCATCGAACTTGATTTGCACAAACGAGGCACTTAGAGACGACATCTCATAATGACACTTGTACCAATGCAAGTTCTGGGGAAGCAGAAAGAGAAGAATGTTAGTAACCAGACTGTTTCATATAAACCGATCAAAACACAATTCTCTACAGCACACCTACAGTACATGTTCAACAGCCAACAGAAAAGAGCAACACTTTTAGAGACCCAGTACTCACAGTGTTTTCAAGGCTTTGCTTATTGTCTCAACAAGTCATTGGCAAGGCCCAAACAGAACAGTCCTCTGATATTTCTAGACTTTCCACTTTAATCTACAGTAACATCGGCCCACTCAGGGTATTCCAGTAAATAGTATAACACCAGCTGAGGACCTGCGATTTCAGGCTCTGACAAATGGGAAACTCGGACTGAGCTGTGAGCTTGTATAAGGCTTCTGGAATCCCAAGCACGCATTCTCTCTGTGCTGTGATCACTTTGCACAAAATATACACGGCTGAAGTGACTGAATATTCTGGCATGTTCTAGACCTCCACCTCTTCTCTCACCCACTCACAACCCCCTTACCCCTCTCTCACCCCTTCACCTCCCAATACCTTTTAAAGAGCAGAAGGTAGAGTAGGGGAATAGGTTGCTAAACAGGTTTCCTATACATGTTAAAATAGGGTAACCTTTTCATTCACTTTGGAAAATAACTCAAACATACTTCTCATTTGACCAACATTCAAAATAAAAATAAAAATAAAAACACACATGGCAGTACAGTGTCCCTATCCCTTATACCCATACAGTACACAGCCTGCCTGTGCATAGAAATACTTTCTTAGGACTTCTTTTAGTATCCATGAAGTTGGGTCTTGTTCTAAGGTAGATATAATATCTTATAACTGGCTGTAAACTAGCACAGTAGCTAAAGCTTAAAGACCGCATGTGCAAGTAAAATAAACTGAATTAATACCGACAAATAATGAATGTAACACATTGTATTATTATTCTAAGAGAAAGAATGTGGACTACCAATACCTAGAAACTTGATCCAGTTATTGTATCACGAAACTAAGCGATTATTGCTTTCAAAGAGCCAGACACCTGCAATTCAATTGTAATAATCTTCTAGCACTGCAGGCAATATTTCTATTACCACAGAAGGAAATGATCGATCTCTGTAATTTCCTGCTGTTCATTTTATAATTAGCTCTGCGCCACCCTTACTTCTAGGTGCTGTATACATTTTTAACAATTCATCCTGCTACTCAGGAAACATGGAAAAAACCAAGCTGAGTTGTTATTGTGCTACCCAGGAACTCTAATGCACACTTCAGAGAAACTGTCCCCTATACTGCACCTCATTATGGAAACATTTTTTTTAATACACACGGTTCAAGTATAAACCAACACTCACTTTAGTCACAGTAAAATGTAGCACCGATTGAGAACAGCTTATTCACAGAATGGCAAGGTTGATAACAAAGAATAAGATATGACTCCTCCATTAAAAACAATTATAAAAATACCATACAACGGGTAAGACAAGCGGAATGCAAACAGAACATAAAAAAATCATTGGCCACCCTTTTAGAAAATGTAGTCTTATGGCATTTCACAACTGATGTGAAAGCAATACACAGGATCCAGTAAGTATTGCCAAACCTCTCACACACTAAAATGGCTGTCTGTGTGAGTGGTTTACAATGCAGCATTGGTATGTTTGCATTGTAAATGCTGTCAGGAGGATACAGGAAGGAGCCATGTGAGAATGGCCATTAGGAGGAGACTGAAGACACAACATGCAGACATGACCATGTTATTATTATTTCTTAGCAGACGCCCTTATCCAGGGTGACTTACAACTGTTACAAGATATCACATTATTTTTTACACATTATTTTTTACATACAATTACCCATTTATACAATTGGGTTTTTACTGGAGCAATCTAAGTAAAGTACCTTGCTCTAACCACTACTCCACACTCCTCCAGGAGGTACCACGAAATGTTCCTGTCAGGACAACTGAGGAAATCAGCTCCTCCGGTCACTTTTTTTTTTTTTTTTTAAAGTAACAAAAACGCCTATTCACTGCCAAACATGAACTACTTTAGATGTGTAATGGCTGCAGTATAGGATACTGACCTTAATGCTTAGGTTTAGGACTTCGGTGTTTATTAACAATACTATGATAACCAATCAGAGTGCAGTATCCTGACAGGAACATCTGGTGCTACCTTTGTAAGGACAGCTCATTTTACGAGGAAACAAGCACCCCGCACCAAACTAAAACAATTCTCTAGTAGTATACTGAACAAAGATGCTGCAATTCAGTCACATGGCAATTAATAGAAATTAAACAGTAGTTCGTGTGTCAAAAATTACTTCAGAAACTAAATACACAATATAAAGAGTATTATCCATCTGTTTTCCTTTCACGTTTTACAGCATTATTTCATTTGTCACTTGAGTTGAAACTAAGGTTAATTTTATGCTTTAAATTCCACACACCGGAAATGCAAGTGTAAAAATAAGCAAGCTAAGTTATTAATCCATACCTTTTTATTTGTAATGTATCTTCTACTGGCCCCGGTTCTGTTATTGTTGTATAAGATATCTCAATACCTGAGCCCTGCAAAATAACTTCTCGCGATCGATGACGACTCGCCCAGATAACTTTTTGAGCTACGGATTTTGATTTCTATGTTATTTCCCATCCAGAATTGGAGCCTTTCCTCCGCCCACGACAAGACAGATCCAGGATACAACAGCGCCACTTGCCGGAAAGAAATGGAAAGACTTCATGTACAGTAGGTTAGGAATTTTTCATTTGCACAATTTTGTTTTGTTACTGTGTTTCTTTTTAAGTTTGTTTGTAATGCGCTACCTCGTGCCCCCAGGAACTTACAGAACTGAGACTTTTACCCAAATGTGAGTAATTATTTCAGGTTAATTCAATGTATACATTAATTCATTTAAATGTGTTTAAAAACATTGAGAGATATGAACTCTGCATGTTCCTTATGTTGGCTTTGGTTAAAAATAATACATGGTTAATGAAGATGTACTCACAGATAAAGCAGATGGCACTCTCGTGCCTGTGAAGTTATTTGTGATGATCACAATAATCAGAGTTCTTGATATTGGGTGAAGGGAGGAGTGTCAGAAGGGTTCTGTACAACACATTCTTCTAGATAGGACTATACAGCTCAGAAACCTGTCTGAGACCCTAAGTCATTATCACTGCTTCTCGAACAATGTAAACCATCAATCATAAGGTCAAGGTCACGCTTATGTGTGAAGAAACATAAATTGCGTCTTGCAATCCTTACATTTCCAGTCCATAGGTTCTCATCTAAACCTTTATCAGACGTAAAATGAATGGAAATAAATGCATTAAGCAAATTAAAGCTTCTTATCTTTGTATCATTTTACTGGACAGACCACACCTATGCAGCATTGTTTATGTTGCTGTAACTGAATAGGTCTTTTAATATTTCTTGTACTAATAGCGTGACTGCACACAGGACACTTACCATTCATGTATTAATATGTAGATTTATTGCTGGAGTTAGGCTGCATGGTTGCTGATTAACTGGAGCTTAGCGAGTAGAGAGAAGCTCTGAGGTCATGATCTTTCACATGCTTTTTCACAGTTTCTATGATTGCTTCTAAAACAGGCTATTAGGGACATTAAGATGTTCTACATTTATAGGACTCCAATTCTTAATGCATTTAAATCTTGACAACTCAGACACAGATTGGAATAAGTATATACCTGTATTCTATGCTGATTAGAAAGGCTAGCTTAGCACATACTTAGTCTTCATGCTGAATGTGGAGAGTGTATTGTCATCTTAATTACCTTATTAACATGTAGGATATGTAATATTCTGTTCAGTTTATGATTAGTTCCATTACTGATATACCTAATCTGTAATAAAAGTATATGTAAATCTGTTCTATATATGAAAATATGGTCAATTAAAAGAGTGGACCGAATTCATATCATATTTAAAAGTTGAAAATTAAACTGATTGGCATCTTCAAAATGTTTTCAGCAAATACATTTAATAGGTATATATTATTTACAGAATACACATACAGTACAAAGCTTTTAGATAATAGATACATCACACACTGTCTACAGGGGAGGTGTAGTTAGATATTACATATTTAAAACTCTGAATTAATTACATGCTAAAGTTAACATAATAAATGAACAGATTTGGCACCATGCCTATAATGTCCTAGTCACATTAAACTGAGGGTCTGTAAATGTGATTTACACTACAATACATCTTTAAGTGCTGAATGCTGAAAATGTTTTTCCTGAAGGAGTTACCCAGTAAAAAAAAAAATTCCGCCACATATTGAAAAGGAAACAAACACAGTAAGTTCATTGTCCAAGAAATATATCTTTACAACAAACTATATAAATATATGTCAAGGTCAAACTCTAATCTTGTGCGTTTGTATTTCAAGTCCTGGGCATCCAAAAATGCCAAAAAAAAAACATGAAAATGAAAAAAGTCAGCAAGTTAAATATCTAGCTATGAGACCATTTTTTGAATGCAGTCATACCTCAGTAATACGACAGATAAATAACAAGCATCATTGATTTTTGGTAGTGCAATAGCAGCATGAGTGCTGTCATGGACCCCCACGGACGGCATTGCAGTCTGGGGATGAGTTACGAGCGGCGAGGCTCTAGTCTGTTAGAGAGCTGGGATAAAGTCCTCTGGTTGTCAATTACATTGAGCTGTCGAATGTAACTTCGCACTTCCGTGTGATTCTTGTTTGCAAGTGATGCATCTGAATCTGGCAAAAAAAAACAACGTTAAAATATATTAAAAAATCAATAACAAATGTTAGCCTTAGAAAATATGTTTATTTAGCCTTCCCTCACAACTGCCAACTTTTAGAAATGAGATGTGTTTTGTTTTTTGCTTTATGACCTTAATTTCAGACACCGTTGATCCCCCTATTCCACGAACTGAGTTCTGTTCGGATTGGTTTACCCTGACATTGTCCACCAGTATAAAAGCCCCTTGCTCTTTTCTGTTTCGAGGAAAGATTTTAGATATTTAGAATCCTGCTCTGGCACCAAACCCACACATTACTTGATTCATTATATTTTAATAGTTTGCTTTATAGCATGCTGATGAATAAGACAATACAAAGACAAGTACTCTTTTGCTCAGTTACTTACTGAAAGGTTGACTTCTGCAGTATCTCACTGTCCTGACTGTGTTTGCAATCATACGCTGCAGAACGACAAGATTAAAACACTGTTAAACACAAAGCCTATTTCATGATGTCTGTTTGATTGAAGCATGTAAATGTCATGTCAAAGTCATCAACATTTATAATCATGGTGTATGATCAGTCATATTAAGTACATAAAATCACTTACCATTTTTTCAAAATTGACAAGATTGTCAATAAACGTCTTGTTGCCTTCATGGGTGAAAGTCATGTCTAAAACAGAAAAAAGAACTATACATTAAACACTACAAATAATATAACAAATATATGGCATTTCTGTAACATGGTAATCTATGTGACCAGTGTTCAAATATAAAACCAGACAGCATGCATATTGTGTACTTCTATTATTTAATAGCCTTCACAGTTTGATAGTTTTACAAAAGTATATTTATGTCAAACTGATTCCAGGCACTTTATTTATTTATGTATTGATTTATTTATTTTTACATGGTTCATTATAAAACCACACAATATCAAACATATCCATCTGTTCCAGAAGAGAACATCTACAACAGAAGGAAATAGCAAACCCATTCTGCAATTTTCAACTAGAACGTCTCATAACTTATTACAATTAACATTTAAAACATAAATCGCAACCCTAGGGTGCAGTGTATTGATTAATTTATAACTGGTTGCTGAATTGTAGACAGATATCTATATAAACATTTCCATTACATTATTTTGTAACAGACTGCAAATGGTACTGTACAAAGTCAGAACCACAGCGGTTTTAGTTCAGCTACGGAAGAACGTATCTAGAAAGTTTGCGGAACTTGTAAAGTTTGATCCCCATTTGACTTACCTTTTATAAGCAGGGGCATGAAGGGGATGATTGGCGGCTCCAGTTTCGCCACAGTCAGCCTGTATGCCCTGTGGTTTCTGGATGGGTCCTGGGAAGAGAGTAACAACATGTTGGCAAACAAAATTAAACCTGATGTTTCAGCACAATACAATAACGAGACAGTATAAACTGTCCCTTTGCTCATAAACTGCTCTATACAGTGGAATCCTATTATTATGACCACCAAGGGAATGAGCAATATGTTTTGAATATAGAGCTGGTCCTAAGAGAGTGAGTTCTACAGATGGAAATGCACTGACAGAGTGGCCACAATGGTGACCTGGTCTTTATTAGGAAAGGAGAGTTCACTGTATAATGAAACATTCACCAAATAGCCTTTACTATCAAAGCTGTGCACCTAAACCACTCTACAAAGAAAATGATTTAAAATAAAAAAAATAAAAAAATAAATAACTTACCATTAAGCTTTCAAATTCCGAGTAGAATTTTTTAAACTTGCTCGGAAGTTTCTGTGGATAGAAAAGGAAACATTAGTGGGCCTGTTGCTTTTTTTTTTAAACTTCAGAAAAGAGCACAATGCTGTACCCACCTCCCATGTCTGTGTCAGACGACTCACAGCTACGTTGCTCAGCCCCATGATGATAGCGTAAAAGGCATTCAGATTTTTATACTCCTTGCAACTGAAACGTAACAGAAAAATGGCCAGCATTACTGCTTTTGCTATTATCCAAATACGTTCTTATTGGTATCACAAGTACTAAGTACCACTCAATTTACAAAACAGTAAAAAGGGCTACTCACTGTGCGGCTATCTTTATAAATTTCTTAAGCAGCTGAACTCGCTTGCCGAGCTGGGAACACAGACCAATCTCCGTCACCACCCATAGCTGCAGCTCGTTAAAGCGTCTCAGAAACAGGTCCAGATTAGCGGTGGTCTTCTTAAAATTGTGTCTTCCAAATGTGTGATATATCAGCTCACGCTGTAGAACAAAAGTTTTAATGGAATTAAATTGTGAAACTTACAAAAATAAATAAATAAAACACCCTAAAAACCTTAAAAATGAGCTGGCATTATATTGAATGGCTTTTTATCTGACAGGCAATTTGAAATCAGAGCTACATGTTTAATAGGGGACCGACACTGACTGTACATGTAGCACTTTGTTTCTGGTTTGTGTCTTACTGTAGTTACAGTTACTTCACGGCCAGCTGTTTGAAAACGGGTATTTAACTGTACCTCATGCACACAGTTGAAGTGCTCCCAGTCATATATAGTCATTTGGTAAGCCAGGTCTTTGGAACTCATCAGCTCAAATGTTCCCATTGATCCAGCTGAAGGACCTTCCTGCTCTGGTAGGGGAGTCTGTAAAGAAAGGAAGGCATTTTAAACAAGATAGAACTGACTGTGGTTGTTTGTCAAAATAGATGTCAACAGAATCTCCTCAAGGATAAATGCACTTGTGTTAAAGAATGCCTGCACCAAGACTAACAGCAACTGGGTGAATAACTATCAAGATACAGCTTAAATCTGTAAGTGTGTCATACATTCTACCGTGTATAATACAGACTGCTTTTGTGAGCCACCAACATCCGGTCTTATTGTAATAAACTAGATACTGGAACTTACAAAAACATAAGCTTGTGTAATGTATTACATGCATAATATTCAATTGAAGCATGCCTTAGCATGTGCTTTAACCTTAAAAGCAGTTAGCTGAGCACTGATTTTAACAATTGTACATTTAAAATCAACCCTATAAACCAGCGACGGATCATAGGCTCCTGTGTTAAATATTAAAATAGTTAATAAACCATGTAACAACCTATGATCTAAATAATTAAAGATGTCTTCTGAAATTTCACAACTGTTTTTTTGTAACATAGATACCCACCAGTGAATCAAACTGGTCTCTTGGGCAGAAAAACAGTCGTCCATTGAGACTGAGGGTGGTAAACACTGAAATTTCATTGGGCTTCAGCACAACCTTCTCTGTAAAATATAGAAACAAAAACACAATATAGTATTACTGGCAATATTACTGATATATTGTACAGCACTGGGTTCAGGATATTTAGATTTGTAATTCTGTTGTACAGTAATGTAAATGTACTTGTGGTATTTCCTTAGAGGACTGGTATTTACTCCTCCAAGGAAATACCAGCCACCACCACCACCACTACAATTATGATCACTGGTAAGATTTCACCCAACTGAGTTGAGATTCCTACCTCCTCCAGAACTCAGCTTAACTAGAATCAAGTCCTCCCCTGAGCCCAGCTTATCCGCTACCGCAGTGATCACGTCTTTCACTGAAGCTGCTACTGCCACGCGGATTGTAGTGTAAGTGTGGTCTACACAGTACACCTTAAATAGAACTAGAAAAAGAACGAAGAATGTGTCAGAAAAACATATAATGCTGATCAGCTTAAAACTGGGTATTAAACACAGCCTGCTTTCCATACTCACTTTCATCATTGCTCCTAATTGGTTGTCGTTTCTGAAGCCTTTCATCACCTATGCTAAACTGACGCAGAAGAACTTTGTGCTAGAACAGAACAAGGAAAAGTTAAGACAGTTTTTCACATTCCTTTATAAACAAGGGTACACAATGAATACAGTGTTATACTGTGGGTTAGTAAATAAGCACTAGTTACCTTCTTTTGTGAGGATTTTGCTTCTTCTGAACTAAAATGCAATTGAAAATATCAGCATTATTTAATGGTTACAATACTACAGAGCAGTGTTGCACGAACCGATTATTCCGATTGACTGCTCCACAGAAACTAGGTGCTGGCAATCAGGTGAGGGTCATTGGTGTTGATTGGTCTAATTTACCAAGTGCAAAAAGTGAAGAAACAGCTGCTTGGGTTTGGGATGATTGCTGCTTTTCTTCCACACAAACCCAAGCAGCTGTTTCTGCAGTTGTTTCACTGGGAATGGTAAATTAGCCCAATCCACACCAAAGACCATCACCTGTGGAGAGC
Organism: Acipenser oxyrinchus oxyrinchus; assembly: GCA_030684275.1. NCBI lineage: Eukaryota > Metazoa > Chordata > Actinopteri > Acipenseriformes > Acipenseridae > Acipenser > Acipenser oxyrinchus. Next base: position 38,365,903 of record CM060258.1, read on the forward strand.
TTGTGCTGAATAATCGAATAATCAGAAGAAGACCTACTTGTGTTTCACAGTCTTCTCAAGTTCAGGAAGCTGTTCTTTTAGAGCTGGAATCATTCTGGAATCATCTGACACAGACATGTAAAAGTCCTGTAAATAATAGAAAACCTCCATTAGTTATTGGCACTGTGGTAAAAACAATAAATAATTAACACAGAATCATGAAGTGCTGCAACATGGAAATAACTGTTTTTACACTGTATCATGTATGACAGTACATATTAACTTGGTTAGACTAAACTGATTCTTGGTTCATAGTAGTCCCTATTGCTCATGTTGCAGAGATAAGATTAATGAGACCACAGTGTGAGCTATACATAGGGTTACCATATGAATCCATGTACACTAGGACAGTTCAGGCTTATTAACTCATACCCCAATGCATTCTAGTAAGTCTCAGGTACCTTTCACAGCTGTGTGGAAGCTGTGTGGTCAGGTGGTTAAAGAAAAAGTCTTGTAACCAGGAGGTCCCCGGTTCAAATCCCGGCTCACTGTGTGACTTTGAGCAAGTCACTTAACCTCCTTGTGCTCCGTCTTTCAGGTGAGACATTGTTGTAAGTGACTCTGCAGCTGATGCATAGTTCACACACCCTAGTCTCTGTAAGTCGCTTTGGATAAAGGCGTCTGCTCAATAAACAATTAATAATAAAACTGCAGGACTGCATTGGGGGTGTGAATTGAAAATGCCTGAACTGTCCCAAACTGTCCTCGTGTACATTGGGTTGCATGGTAAGCATAGCTATACACAATAATCCTCGCTCCATTCACTTTCACTCATGTTCCACCATACACAGACATTTGCTGTCCTATAAACCTATTATACAATCTGAACCAATCTGTGGAGATGTTGAGTGTCCCACTCACTTCCAAGAATGCCACGGACGCCTCTTCCTCCTGTAGAAGCTCCCCGCACACTGTTGCCCACTGCAGCACCAGGCGGATCACTCGTCGCTTGTTATTGAGGGCATAGTCCATTTTCTCCTGTTCTGTGCCCTGAGACGGCTGGGCATGGTAAGTGCAGAGATGTTAAGGAAGATATATTTGTGACTGTATTTCCATAACAAACAATACCCAGCCATGGCCGTAATAACAAAACAATATATACTGGAGTCAGTTTGACAGATAATCTGGAAAACTCCACAAGCAGTTGTTTTATATCCAGTAGTGAAAGGATATTGAGCCATAAGCAGCGAGCAGAGCTGACTGTTTGACATGAAGATACAGTGCATCAGAACAAAATCATCCAGGGCAGAGTCTGTCAGGACAAAAGAACGCTTTCAAGTAAACATTACAATTTAAAAAAACAGTATTATGACAATTAAAATAGTCACAGCAGTTTATCAACTTTACCTGACTCTGTAAAAGTGGAATCAAGGCGCATAGTTTCCAGAAAGTGCTCTAAAATTTTCTCTGGAGTTCCTGACATCACAGTGTATCTAGTAAAGAAAAAAAAACAATCCATCTAGAACTTGCTGACAAAGAATAAGCAGGCTTCTCATATTTACATTTCTAACCAAGACAACTTGATCAGCAGTTACTTAATTCTTTCAGCAACTATTAGAGTAACTAAACAACAAGATAACCATAATATAACTAATATTATATTAACTAATATTATACCCAAGACTGGGATTGGTAAACAGGCCTGCAGTGTCTTTTTATTTTGTTTGCCGGAATTGTAAAATCAATATTAGGAAAAAAGTAAATGATTTAAAATATCCTTTTAATGTGATTCTTTAATGGAGTGAAGCTGGTGAAGAAAATGAAAGAGTTCTTTAAACTATCTCTTCCAACTGTCACAGTATCCTCCGGCTCTGGGCGCACAGAACCATCATTACCAGAAAGGACAAGCAAACAAATTCACTGAAGTCCTTTATGGATGTAAATATAAAATAATATAAAAAATAATACAAAATAAAGGTCTGTACTTGTACTGAGTCGCAGTGCCTCCATGATTAGAGCCTCGGCTACCACTTGGGATCTTCTCCAGAACCAAGACATCCTGCTCATGTTCTTTCAGCCGCACTGTGTTGGCTTCAACGTCCTGCAATGCAAAACACATTTCATTTCTCATTGCCTTGAATAATAAAATATCGACCTGTTGATTCTGCAGTAAATGCACATTCTACACTGTATTCTGGAGGACCAGTGGTCTGTGTATTAGAATCATTTCTGTCATTTCAGAGCACCAGTATACACATGTATCTGTGTGAACACATACTGCATATGTATCATAGAACTGTTTCCAACCTTGGCTTTTTTCTGACCTGAAAGCATTAATTTGTCCAATTCTTTGTATCTCTGCATGTGGGAAATTCAGTTTGTTGTTGTACGTTGTTTGAGAAAGCCCAACTCTACCTGCAGGCAAGACTGCCGTTGCACAGCAGTTTGAGCAATTCCAAGTCTAACTGACATACACCTGCTAATTGCCTATACATTATGGTTTATTTTACTGTAGTATTAAACCATGGAATATAATAAACTGCTATACAATGGTAGTTTCATTGCTGGCCAGCTGTTATTTTTATCTAAAAGGTATTCACACTAGCCATTTCAACCTGGGGCGACCCTGGGTCAAACAGCAAGCGCTTTCACATTACCAGTTTCAACCCGAGACAAAACTGTTTTACCGGGGTGAACTCACCCCTGACAGAAAGCAGGGTTGAGAATTTTCAACCCAGGACAAAGCGCTCACCCTGGGTGTGAATGCAATTACGCTCGCCTCGGATTGAAAACTTGCATGACAGTAGCCAAAAACAAACGCCAAGGGGCAAGGTTCACAGATCCGTGCGCAGTTGTAAATAAAAAAAAATAATAAAAATGGCAAAAGTGTTATGGAGTGATGATGAGGTCCGGGAGTTGCTCAGTCTTTGGGCAAATGAAAATATCCAGCGGCAGCTGAATGGAACAAAAATAAACTTAAAAGTAGCATCCGGGACTGTGATTGTTGTCGTAGTAACCTGAAAAGGTTTCGTCTTGCACGGAGCAAACGTTGCCAGCGCCTCCTCCGAGCTTATTGTACACAAGCCCTCCTTTACAAAAAATAATCAAAAAAAATTATGTCGGGAGCCATGTTGGATATTTTCTGCCGCCACTGTGTTTTACACGGGTTGAAAATCGGCAGTGTGAAACGGTCACGACCAAACCCGGGGCGAATCTTAACCCGAGAATTGTAGAGCAAGGCAAATGTGAATGCATGCAGGGCTGAACTCAGGGGGTTGTCACAACAGGGCCACCCTGTGTCGACTCAACCCGGGTTTTGGTGGTGTAGTGTGAAAAGCCCTTATGCTCTTTCTAAAATAAAACACTTATACCTAAAAGATTAACATTTAAATACAACTGCCATGACTCATTTGTGTTTAATTGTAACCCTGACTAGTGCCTAGATTTGAACCTGGATTTATGTGCTCACTTGTCTGGTCCTTAAAATATTGAAGATTTTTCAACTTTACCTTCAATGATAATTCTGCCCTCACTGTAAGCTGTTTTTAGCCATTTGATTGAATTCGTAGCCACTGTGCAAAGATATGGATTGGATTTATAAAGGATGAAGAGAATTACTTTGTGACTGACCACAAGGTTGAATTGTTGGTATTGCCTTTACAGATAATAATCACTCGGAATTCAGCACTGAGGAATAAAGGATTAGCTTTAAATGAAAGCCAAAGGAGACCATGTATGTGCTGGAACAACCCCAACCAAATGCAAAATATGAGTAATTTACTGCGGATGACAGGCAGTATAAATCACACTGGTTATATAACCTTACAAGATCTTTTTAAAATGAGTTTTTGAAAATGTAATTTCCAGGGGCTTACTTAAGCAAAGCAGGATTAAAGTCTGTACTTCACTAAAACAAATCTAATATCATTAAAGTTGTGGATGGGTATAGAAAACAACAATAATACAGCATTGTATGCATGTCCACTAAAAGCTATGGCACACAATACCCTGGTAAACCATTACTGAGTTTTATTCTCCTGGCCAGGATAACCATTCTATATCCGGTGCTCCACTCCTCGGAAATGCTCTTTCTATTGAGGCAGATGAAGTGGGATTTGAGGATTTTAATAAATCATGCCTGGGATTATTTCGAGCTGGATACAAAACCGTTGGAAAATGCTATAATTGCGTTCTTATATGATCCAAACAGAAAGGATAATTGGGGACTTACCCTGAGAATCCTGTTAAAGTCTTCTTTATCCACCCTGAGAAAGTGACAGTTATCCTCCCGCAAGACAATAGAAGCTGCTCTCGGAGCATCATTCACCAGAGCTAATTTCCCGAAATCATCCCCTTCATGTAGGGTGCATACAACTCCCTGGAATTCAAAATGCAAGAGATTTAACAATTCTAAAAATAAAGGATAATACATATTCAATATTTTAACACAGTTAACAGCATGCAGCTTTTTTAGAGCAGCTGTTGCATGCAGTGTTATTCTGCACTGGTCGTGTATTTTTGGGTATTCACAGTACATCAAAGTACTGCCCAGCACAAAACCATATGAAACTCTTTCTACACTGCAGACCTATATAAAAGGCATAGGAAAGATTAACTTAGCAGACCAGTTAATGGGTCTTGAGTATGTCCATGTTACATATCAAACTCTAAGTGTTTAATATCAATTTAAAAAATCCAAAATATTCTAATAATAATAACTTAATAATATTCACTTTATAAAAAAAAACAACTTCAATTTCACATAAAATAGTGAAAATGGAACTAAATCTGAAAACGGACTTGTCAGCTCTCAATTTAGGGTACATTACAGAACAGAATTGTAAACGATACAGGGCTAGCAGAAAGTGGATTGGGGTGTATCCACACATGCTGTTGCTTATGTTTGTGACATATAGTGAAGAATGTAGGTATAGTAACAGCACAGGACAAGCCATAGGGAACACAAAGATGTAAAACAAAAAAATAGCCCACAGTATAGGGGACTATGTTGATGCACATGTGTGGTTGTCACATGGTAAACTATGAACAGCTAGAATATAAAGCTGTGTGTTTGAGGCTTCAGCTCATTCATTCAGCATTGCATCACTCATTGCAATGGTGACAGTTAATGAACCATGTGATATCAGCTTCAAACCAAAACCCTGCACTCTGCATTAGCAAGAAAAGCCACATCATGCAAAGTGTATTTAGATTTTATATATATATATATATATATATATATATATATATATATATATATATATATATATATATATATATATATATATATATATATATATATATATATATATATATATATACACACACACACACTAAAATAATGTCATTTAACATTATCAATAAACATGTATTACTCAAATTAACCACATTTAGGACAAATAAAACCATAGCATCCTGTAAGCAGTCTGTTAGAAAAAATGAAAAGCAAGTGGAATAAAAATCCCTGTCCAAAAGCTGACTTTCTGTTTGACTGATTAGTTCAATTATTTGAGCCACATCTGTGTAAAACTTTAAGTATGCAGTCCTTTTCAGGTCTTTCTTTCAATGTTCTCCTATATAACATTTAAAGTTTAAAAAGCTGACCACAGTACCTTGCCATAAATCACAACATTTACTGATCCCTTTAAAATAATGTACCAGGATGTTCCTTCTTCCCCCTGATTAAACACTGAAAGAAACAATAAAGAATTAACTTAAAATCAACTGAATTATCAAAAAACTATAATATTGTAAACTATAGATTTTATAGGTTACACATCATTACAATACAAGATGTACATTCTAAAATGAAAATGCAAAAATTGATCTGAAACTTTAAATAGAAATGATGTTCCTGTTTTCTTTTTTTATGTGCAAGTGAAAGCACAGTAAATTGAGGGTCACACTTTAGCAAAGTCACTAGAGTATTTACAGTGCTGTCCAATTAGGCTAATAATGCAACAACTTCCAAGAATTAGCAGCAGACAATCAATAGAAACTCCAGTACTTACACACTGTCCCGGCTTTAGCATGGGATTCAAAGATCAACACGCCTGCTAATTCTCTCTTTACCTAACAGAGACAAATGAGAAAATTAGCTACATTCAGGGTTGCACAATTACATTAGGGCACTCTGGAAGCATTTGGTGTAACATAATCTAGACTTACTGTTGTAGAAAGATGAGATAAGGCTTTAATGTGCAGGAGTTCTTCGTATATTATTTCTAAATCATCTACTGTCCTCTGGCCTGGTCTGCAAACAGAAATGCAGAAGCCATTTAAAAACTGGACACATCTTGATAGGGCTTTAGAAATAAAACATGACATCATACAAAACACTGATAACACCACATGCACTAGTGGAATGATTTATTCCTAAATAACTGTTGTCTTTTAATAGCTATTTCCATTTTAAAAACTGCAGAAATAGGAAATCTTTTAAAAAAGATTTTTTTTAAAAATATATTACACTTAGGAAACAAGTGGAGCAAAAGCTTAGTAAATCTGGCCCATATTGCTTTGTAAAATATTGGTGTAGCATCAACAGTAATCATGGGAAGATGGCGACTAGAGTTACCCCAAGTGAGTAAATAAGGCACCAGTATAACATCTCAGCCCCACTTTACCCATCTAACTCCTGGCTTTCACAATGCCATGATTACTTTTAACAATACAGACTGTTGCTGGTGCACTTTTTATACACTCTGTAAACATCAAACAGGTATTAAGAGGTTTATCTTTGGGACATCCTCAATGACAAAACTAATTAATGGAAGACGACTCTTTTCAGGATAAACAACAACAACTCAGTTATGTAGGTAAACTCTGCAGTAGTACTATGACAACCAAGGGATACTCTATGAGGCTTACAGGAGTACACTGTAATAGAAACCCTTCCCCATCCTTCACTCACAGCTTCCTGAGGATCATTCTCATGTGTGCATCAGGTCCGATCTGCGAGAGCACCAGCAGGGTGTCCTGGATCTCCTCGTCACTCTCCTTCTTCTCATCTTCGCTGGGCAGAGGGGCATCTTCCTGCTCGTCATCCAGGAAGCGGTAAAACAAGTACTTGTCCTGGAAATTGTGCTCCTGGTCCACTGCATTCCAAAAACAGGATCAAAATACTATTGCACTTTTTTCATATAGTAGCAATAAGCATTGCTTTAGCAGAATTAGGGAGCTAACAATGTTTGAATTGAATTTGTATTGGCACTTCCAAAAGAGTGTTTTACTTCTTCTGATAGCTTAATTAAAAGGAATAACATATTTATTAGGGCCAAGTGTAGATAACAAAATAAAATCACATTCACTGAAGTTAACAAATATAGCTAAGAACAACACCGGTTTTCAGGATATTTCTTACATCAGCTAAAAGGCAGCTTACTGATAATTCCCAGAACATCATATGTAGGCTTGAAGAACTGATGTGAATACATTATTAAGGAACTTCTTTAATATTCAGTGCAAGTTATATATAACCCCCTAACTTATATGGGCTAACATGATTCCGAACATTAGCTGCACAGCACTCTTTACAGATGCAGCATTACCATGGTTGAGAACGCCTTCCTCCAGCAGCACTTGCCACATGCCGACTGCCTGCGTACGTGAATGAACACAAGGGCTCTGCTGCATCATCCAGTCGACCAGCTCTGTCCCAACGCAGCATTGTCTGAAAGAAAAACACACACCTAATCAGTAAACACAGACCTCCCTCAGGCTGCTGTACAGATTCTGGACCTCTTGACAAGGATGGCAATCTCACAGATGAATCAAGTTAGTACCTGTGGAAACTAAATGAAGCAGGCTACTGAAAGACTAACTTTACTGAAAAGATACTGGGTTTTCAAGTAACTACTTCCAACTGGTACAAAAACCTAATTTAGCCCTCCAAAAAAGAAAGAAATTCTAAACCATGGCTTCTTGCTGAGCGCATAATGGATACGTTTATCTATTGTAGTCACTGTACCTTGATCCATTTTGCACTCCGTCTTGTTAAGAACTCAATTAAGATGCTGATGCAAGAATCACCATAATATGCACAGTATGATCTTTGGCACCTGAGCCAGCTTGTTAACTTGAAAACTTCTGAAGCAATCAGGTACACTTTTCTTGTAAATACCAGCTGCCATTTCAAAAGTATATAAAACACAGCTACATGAATAAATGTGTTTTCATTTGCTGTGTAGGTAAACCGAGTTTACAGATAGCTGATATTCCATGATATTTTTTTACAGATTATTTACAGATCTGAGAAAAGAGACTATGAAGAGATAATTAAAATCATCCCAAATGTTACATTTTAAATGCCACAGTGCATAACAAATAACCCACTTGTATGTCTTCAAATGGTATTTCCTATCTCTTATCATGTGAGGCGCTCGAGAAAGAATTGCATTCCGTAAAATCTTCCCAGCTCTCAGGATCTTTTCAGAAGGGACCTGCAATAATGAAGAAGAAGAAGAAGAAGAAGAAACTAAACACACAGTCATAAGTTACAGTTCATAACAGCTATATAAAAAACATTGCCTTCAGTTGAAAACTAAAAGCTGGAAATGACCAGTACAGGGTACACATGTCAATAAACAGTTTGCTTTGTTAGCTATAAAAGTCCCCATTACCTGTGTAATGGTTTTAGAAGGACATGGTTTGGCTTGGCTTTCAATGAGAGGTGTCTGAAAAACAAAATATGAATACGAACTGAAAATAAATAAATGAAAAATGAATGAAAATGGCAAAATAAGACAAAACAAATTCAAACATATATGGAATGAACATGAAACAACCACACTTGTCCAATAGAAATGTATTACTCCATTAGCCCATGTACACTGTCGATTCTAATTAGACCACATAACAGTCTATTGAAAAACCTAAAAATATTAAGATTGAACAATACAACGCACCATTTGAATGAATGTAATACAGTAAGTGACACAAAAGCCTAATAAACCATACATAGATGAGAGTTGTAACAGTTTAATTTCTGAAAAAAAAACATGTAAATTGTAAAGTAAAATCTGCCAAAATGTCTTTATGTGTGTGTGGATGAGGAACACTTCTGTACGTGATTCAACTGCCTTCACCCCTGGTGCATCTAATTAAGGGCTATCCTGGTGTCAAACTTAAAATATAAAATGATTCTTGGATGCCCTTCTCGCTTCTGCTTCTACTCCTTCCCCTTTGTGTTTTCACCTCAAAGCCCTGTATCTCTTACACTTCCTCTCAATGACAGCACTCATCGCTTAACATGATTCAATTACAAATAATTGACTGAACTTTTTTATTTTGTCCTTGCTGACTGACACGCTCATTAGCCTCACACTCGGATATCCTTCCTGCTGTTGATCAGCTTTAGATGCAGCCTTTCACATGCAATGTCTTCACAGAAACTATAGGGATTTCAGGAAGGGGCAGAGAACATGTTGATACCAAAAGTACCCTGTCTTAAAGTATTTTGTAAAATAGCCAGGCATAACTCTTAACAGTAAAACATTTTAGACCAAAAGACAAAAAAATAGTCCTGAAAACACAAGATTAGAAATACAGTATGTTTTTTTTTTCTTTCTCTGAACACAGGAACACAGTGTCCTGTTACAATTTTCAATCAAAACAACTGTTGTGCTAAACAAAATAACTCTAAATCACTTGTATTCAGAATGAAACTGTGATGGAATTAGATTTTTAAAAAAATAACCAAAAGCTCTCGTCAGCTTCTTTGGGACCGATTTACTGTATTGTACTGCATTGCATTTGAAAATACCAGCATACGTTTGTGGAGGAGCCCGTAAATGCAGATTTTTATTTATTTTGGAAAACAAATGTAGCTGTGTGTTCCCATCTGAGCTTTCCTCACCCAATATCCGCTTGTGATGGAGTAAACAGTTCAGAAATGACAGTTAAAAGGGACTATTGTGTACATACTGTAGGTATATCCTCTCACCCTCCTCCTACCTGTGACCATGACCAGGGATTAAACGATCTGCAGCTGCTGTTTAACAGCTCTGTCAGTCAAAGAACCAAGGCAGCTTCCTGTATTTATTTACCTGTCCCTTTCATCAAATACAGTTTTCATGTTTTTTCCGCAGCTGTAGGGTTTACCTCAGCCAGCTCCCCAAACCATGCAGAAAACAGCATGCAATGCATTCCAACTTTCACTACCAGAATTATTTTTTTCATCACACAAAACATAACCTGTTCTACTGCAGAGAGGGCTCTATTCATAAGTATTTTGTTTAAAACCATCTGTTGCTATGGGATTTATGAATAGGAATTACAGTGTGCAAGAACGTTATGGAATATATGCCACCCACAGACAGCAGCACAGAACACTGTACCTTCACACTCAGGAGTTAAGTGGTCTAACAGTCACTTTCATTTGCCAAAAAAAGCAAAACATTTCCATTGTGGAAACATGGAAATCCATTTAAAATAATTACTGTTTGTCTCTGCAGGTGACTGGCTGATTCAAGTACAATGGTTACTAAATGTACTTTAAACATTGTCTGCTTTTTGGCACACACAAGTCCCTCCTCCAGATGAAAGTGGCTTTGAGAAGAAACAGTGATTTTTATTTTGTTATTTACCAAAATAAATTAGAACTTAAATGGGATTTTCAGAGAGAGCAATGAATCTATCCATCAAATGCAAGTTAAAACAAATTAAAAACAAAACTGCTTACAAGAAATAACAGGGTCTAAAATTCAAAATGAATATTAACCATGAATAAATAAATAAAAATATATTAATAATATTATGCCAGAAACCATTATATGCATTGATGCTTTGAAATAGTAAGCGCTTTTGCTACAGAATACCTTCTCCAATGTAAGTGTAAAGTCAATACAAAATATTTGGTAGATTTTACAGGATGCTTTGATTCAGTTTCTATTAAAAAACGATGTAATACAGCAAATGAGTATATCTGCATGTAATCTTAATGAAGCTATCAGAATTAAAGCATGGCTGTCATCACGGTCCATCTACCTGCTAGTGTGGGGGTCTCTCTCTGGCCTCCAAGGAGAATAAAAGGTGTGCAACAATCTAAACCTATGATGTTAAAAATAATGTGTTGATAAAAGGTCCTTTGTACTGTGCATTTAAAGGATTCTTGTCACTTCCGACAATAAACGCTTATATATCAAATCTGGAGTTGACAAAAGAATGCACAAAACATCATCTTACTAGAAAAGCTAACACAGCATTTTAAAGTGGCTGTGATGGGCTACTTGAGCATGTTACATGCTGTTTCTTTCAGTGACATTTCTGTACAGAATCACTTCACTTCTACTGAGGCCAAGGTACTGTGAAGAACCTTACAATCAGTTAAAGCTAATGAACGAAGAATACTATCATGTTTAACAATTTACAACCTCTCCTACCATTATCACCATGTCCAATTTAAACAAGCAGCGCCAAATGCTTGTTTAGTTTATGGCTGCCTTCTGTCCTGCGAAATATATATTTTCACATATAGTAGTAGCAATTAACTCCTAGTGATTATTAGGTCCAAGTCATCTAATAATGACAAGAATGCTCAATCAGCTGACAGAAGCAACACAAGAGAAATAGTGTTTTAGTGATAAGAGCCCATACGGGTGTCCAAAATGTAACTGACATTAATACAACAACATTACTGGAGCAAAACATTGGGACTGAAGATTATTTTTATAATAATGCATTGTTGTGAAACAATGCCCAATCAAAATATTATTCTACGTAGTCATTCTACAAGTCTTGACAGAAAGATTATTTTTGTCTACTTAAAACGGTTAAGGAAATATTTGTTATTTGTTAAGGTGGGACAGGAAATACTATAAATGTGCACAGAGCCAGAAAAGGAATAGCCTCTGTTTATATTTAGTAAAGGTTAAACAAGCGGCTGACCATCCTGTGTCTTAGGAAGCGAAAGCAAGAGGCAGATGTGGATGACATTAAGCATTTTGTAGCTTGTTAGGCAGAACTTGAACCAAGAGATGCACACAGATCTGTCCCACTTTAATCAAACTTACAAACACAAGCTTGACATACAGTTTATTGCAAAGATTAAAATATTACACACCATCTCAATTGCTTAGCTGTGTCGTTCTTTCTTCAGCTTTTGATAACGTCTAATCTCCTTTGTTCCGTTAAAAAAACCCTCCCCCCGAGCTCAGGTTTGCTGTGTACCTTCATGTATGGGCTAAATGATGTTTAACTACATACATTTATAGAGGAACAAGCTTCATTAAAAAAAACAAAAAACAAAACACACTATGGAAATATAACCTTATTCATATATCAAACAGAAACGTGAGCACCTACCTTGTTTGAATGTTTTGAGACTGAGCATAAGGAGTTGTTACTCATATTCTCCTTGTCGGGCATTCCTGAATGAATGAGAAACACACAACACAATCCATCATTTTCATTCCATTACCCTTACTGGTATTACAAAAAGATAGTCCTGATGCTATACCCATTCATCAATCCTCTATTTGTTAACAATAGAATGTGCCGCATCTTTGTTCAATACGTAGTACATACTGTATTAAAACACAACCTTGTTGCTGAAAATGCTATTCTTACATAAATATGAAGTTTATGAAAAAATACAAGGCAAATGGATTAGGAACTCCAATTTAGACAGCAGTAAGTTTTTGTCATATGTCAGGGAGGGATCAAAAATACAATACTTAGCACCTACTTTTGTGTAAATGGGCTGTCCCACATAGGACTGAATCAGCTGGTATTACAATGCCATCCCGAACAGGGTATTCTGTAATACTTAAAGACACATCTCCCTCTTTCAAGGCAGTGTCAGTCACACATATGTACTATAATATAGGGCAGCAGTGTGAAGTAGTGGTTAGGGCTCTGGACTCTTGACCGGAGGGTTGTGGGTTCAATCCCATGTGGGGGACATTGCTGCTGTACCCTTGAACAAGGTACTTTACCTAGATTGCTCCAGTAAAAACACAACTGTATAAATGGGTAATTGTATGTAAAAATAATGTGATTGTACGTCGCCCTGGATGAGGGTGTCTGCTAAGAAATAAATAATAATAATATAATGTGCTTCTTTTAAAACTGTACATTTGAGACCGTTTTAGCAAATGGAAGTGGCAAAATGGGTAAGATTTATGAAATAATTTTGTTTGCAGCAATTAATTTAAGGCTACATTCTCTCAACTGTGCCAGCAAAATACCAGCATGCAAGCATTTTCCATTTGTCTGGAGAGAAACTGCAGTTCCATCTTGTTTTGCCTGACAAACCATAACCACTGTCTGTGTTGTTGGCCTGTTGTTTTTAACCTTTCATATTTGTATTTCTAATGTAATCGTCTGCTGTTCTGTTTGCAGAGTGAAACTGTACTGTATTTAAGTATAGTGCACATCACAGTACATTTTTCTGTCTTTCATTACATTCTAAGGTTTTTGTCTCCATTCCAAAGACTGCATTATCTACAGCAGGGTCTCCAACCCAGGTCCTAGAGATCCCCAGTCCTGCAGGTTTTCTAGGTGTCTTTACATCATCAATGGCTAAAGATCTGGAACACCTGTTAATCTTGACTAATTAAGCCAATATTTGGTGCATTTAAGTAACTGAGAGCTGGGTTGAAATGAAAACCAGAAGACCCTATAGCTCTCCAGGACCAGGGTTGGAGACCCCTGATCTATAGTATGCTTAATGAATAGTAGGTATGTTCTTTTAACATAATTCTATATGAAGAAGGTTTTGATTCACAAGGACACAACGGTTTTAATTTTAATTTGTGTTACAGTAAATGCTTTTAAAGGAATATGTATTGCATTGCATTGATTAACAGTGATCAATAAAAGTAACATCTTTAATATTATCATACTTACTGTCATTGCTGGGGCCAGTTTCCATAACACCGTAAGGAGGTGCCAAAAGTCCAGCCATATACTGTCGATATTTCTTAGGGGAAAAAACAAACAAACAAACAAACAAAAAACATTATTTAAAAAAGTATTACAAAGAAATAGGCCTTGTATAAAAAATAAAAAAAAACCTGTCAAACATATTTTACACAAAACATGTTTTATATGGGTAATTCATTTTCTACATATTGCATTTAAAATGTTCCTCTCTCTTTCTCTCTCTCTCTTTCTCTCTCTCTCTCTCTACATCTGTCTACTAAGATTACTATTTTGTTATGTAATTATGCAGCTGAGGCTCACAGCTGGCTCTAAAAAGTGTTTTAGAGCTTCATAACTTGAATCTAATTTAAAATCTACTTCAAACAAGTAACGAAAACCATGCCATTTGTTTACCATGCATCTCCCCACCCCACCCCCCTTTTTTTTTTACCTGCTCTCTATATAAATCGTCACAGAAATGTAAGGCAAATCAGACAGAAGGTACAGCCTGAATTCACAGAAAATCTTACTGAATGTATTAGATGTGTTCAGTTGTTTCTAAACACAGAACTTTTTAATTTCATTTTTTCAATATACTGTAACTATATTAGTTTAGCCTAACGAACAAAAAAGTTTAACTTGTGATAAATAATTAAAATACCACACTCTGCATTCATCAGCACATCCATCACCTGCCTGTGTAAGCACATTCATCAATTTCCTGTGTATTCGTGTGACAGTCTAACTAACCAAACAACAGATCGCTTTCAAAAGCCACAGATCACACCTCTTAACTCATCATGATTTCATCAGGTCCTCTCAATTGTATGCGTTTCTAAAACCTGCACAATGTTGGGATTACCAGAGATTACACCTACAGAGTGATTCTGACCGTACACAAATCCTACAGAACCTTTAGGGTGAGCACAGAACCAGTATGATATGAAATGAAGCTGTATGCACACATTCTACTGATAAATCAGATCTGAGTTTTGATGCCAGGTACATTTATGTCCTTTTTCTTTTTGCTAAACTGCCTTTGATTTTGCTTTCATCTTCTTGCTATTCACAATGTTCATATAATATTCCTGAACACAACCATTTCTGTAATGTGATTAATTGCAATGACGAGGCCAAGTCATTTTGTAAGGAATATCAGGTGTTGCAATGTACCACCCTTACATCTAGCCTGTCATGGTTATTAACAAGAACACAAGCAATGTTGGGAACAAGATGAGGCCATTCAGCCCACCAAGGCTCATCTCTAGCAAGCACACTATTTGCAGTATGGCAGTATATACCAGTAATTGAGCAATTCCAATGATTGAACTATTGCATGCAAGTTACTGCACTTTGAGTACAGTGAGACCGTGCAATACGTGTTGTTTTTGTTTACCAAAGAAAACAAATATTGGGCAAGATTATGAAAGTCTTTTTTTCTACTACTTGTCATGCACGCAGTATTTGTTTAAAAGGACAAAATACCAATTACAAGTCTAAACAAATCTGAAAAAAACATGCTAATAACAATTTGCAGTAAATGGCTCTGAAAGACAAACCCATAGTGTCTTACTGATGTTAGAAAAATTGACTCACACAAACAAGGTACCCACAGTCTCTCTCTCTCTCTCGCTCGCTCTCTCTCTCTCTCTCTCTCTCTCTCTCTCTCTCTCTCTCTCTCTCTCTCTCTCTCTCTCTCTCTCTCTCTCTCTCACTCACTCTCACTCTCTTGAAGACACTTTAATTTTAGGTATGGGATATGCCGCTGCTTCACTTCTTCTGGGTAGCTTTTAATCAAATATGAAGCTTAGGTCAATGGCCTCGAATTGGACCTCATTAAAAGCACTGCCCTTAGAGCAATTTGTTACCAGATGTCTTCACCATCAGAAACTGAGTAATACAATTAAATTCTACCAACTGCTTCCTTGCCTGAACAAAAAAAATAAAATAATAATAATTAACTAACTAATTAAAATACGGCTTTAACAGCATTGACAAGTGCAACAATTGTATCTGTTATACCTGTTCATCTAACCCTTTTTTTGTCTCAAGTGATTTCTTTTGAAACCAAATAATGTTTACAGCCCTCAGACCCGACACTTAAACTGACCTCTTAAAATCAACTCCAGAACTGGCCTTTTCAGTGAATAACACAACATGTCTTTGAAATGACAAATATTCCAGGTAGCAATAGGGTACATTGATTACATTTATTTGTTTGTGTATATCAAATATTACATATATTTTATTTGATTTGTTTTTAAATGTAAACATATGTAAATATAAGATATATAATATTTATTTAAATAGACTGAAAGAACAACAACAACAACAAAACATTTCAAATAATTGACGTAACTCCTGTTGTTTCAGACAGCAAAAACATTACAGCTAAAAGGTAAAGATACAGCAGAGCTTGTCTGAAAGAGTATTTATGACAACGCTGTGCATGTGCTAATTCAACAGTGATGGAGAGTAAAATATGTACTTAAAAGAAATTCCAGCAAGAAACTGATCTAGCAAATCTGAATCTTCTTAATTATATAGAGATGTCAACTATAAAACGATAATAAACCCAGCCATTTAATATACATACAGGGAGTCTCCTTACTGGAGTGCATTTCATTCTCAATAAGCCTTTCACAGTTTGTAGAGAGCTGTTTCTTGCTTAAGCAAAGACATTCAGATTGGTTGCTGCCGGTGTATTATTTTATCAGTTTGTATAGATATTAAACCCATTACATTTTAAAAACATAATGTCGAAGGTATCTAGTTTGCTTCAACAAAAAAAAAAAATCTTGTGTTCCCTACTTTGACAAAAACGTCCTTAGGAACACTGAAACTAAGATAATTGAATCCAATCAACAAATAAAATGTGCTTGTACAGGTAAACCAGCATGCAAATACATATTATAAAAAACAAAAAGTGCCCTGCCAGCTCACATCACATTGCACTAATGGATCTCAAAGTCAAGACCGTAACCACTGAAAAATACTAGAAAACCTAACAAAAGATGCCTTCTGTGCTATAACAGAAAGGCAGCTTGACTTACCCAGAGTAGTTACCATAGATCCAGCCCTGCAAGTCGCCCTGAGTAGGATTCTAGTTTTATCTATGCTCTGGTGTTCTCAGAGTGGTCGCTCTCCAGGCACATGCTTTTTTGTTTATCTCCATGGCTGGACAGCACACAAGCTCTGTTTCTGATTGCTAGAGTAGATAGATGAGACCAGCACTGTATTCTCCACAGCGGATAACAATTTAGTGTTTAATCGTATCCCTTCCGCTGCCCTGTTAACCGACCACTGGCTATGCACACAGTACACAGTCCAGGACAGTACTGGACGCTAACTGCTAATGGACCACTGCTAACAGCAGATTTTCCAATAAAACAGTTGCTGGGAGATTAGTGTGCTCCAAATCGCCTGAGCCTTCTCTCTCCAGCATTTCTCCAACAGAGTGGAAGGGAGCTCTGCAGGAGCTGCTGGGGTCCCGAAAGGCAAGCACAATAAACACAGAGCGCCATCAATAATTAAAAATATGAAAAGCTATTACAGTGGCTCTGATGGGGTTTTTTAATTTTATTTTTCTACACTGGAAATTCTGCCTACTGTCTCTTATGAAGCAGAGTACAAACCTCCTTTTGTGCTGAACATTGTATATGTATTGCCTTTTGTTGATGCAAGTTACTATCTTAAGAAATCCCAAGTACTGCACATATCTGGTTTACCACATGACCAGCAACAAAAAACAATGTGCTATACTTTTCCCACACAGGCCTTCAAATAGCGCAAAGATGTGTACAGTAGATGGTTAACCCTTTAAAGACTGGTGTTTTTTTGATGTGACAACACATATTTACCATTGCAAAGCAATAGCAACCTAGATATACAAAACACAGGTTATACTCTGTACCTGTTATTAAAGGGTTAATGCTTTGCAGGACTTGCTGCACTTGGAAAGAAAAACATTTTAAAACTGCAATTGAATCACCATACACCTTGAAACTCTGTTTTATCCTGTTTCAGTAGTTTTTAATTTAATCTTGACCAACATTACATCATTCTGGTGCTTAGGGCTGAGTACTCTGAAATATCTATTTTGATCAGCAATATTGCGGACTGGTAATTGCTGGTTAACTTTGGCATCAAAAAAAAGAAATGTCCTAAAAAGAAATACATTCATTTAGTTTAGTTACCAGAGAAAATGTTAGCAATAACTGTGTAGCACTTCCACCCCCCTACGTTACATCTTTACTTGAAACCCAGCACTAAGTACCAGAGAGTGAATTAATTAAAATCAACGCTCAGTCATTAATATGTCAAAATTCATCATGGATCCTGTTCCCACCACCATTGTCAGTCCCAATGGATTGGGAACTATGCTGCGCCAGCATGCTGAATGATGTCTAGTAGGTTTTAAAATGCAAATGAATCACATGTGCCCTCTTGCAGGATATCCATGACGGGAAGCGCAGGGTGTGGGCATGAACGAATGACCTGGTGTACATAAAATGAAAGCAACGTTTCAACAGAAAATACACCCTTTGTTAATAATGAACAAGAAACCTTCTTCACATGCCTGATCAGCAGAAAACTCTTTAGAAATGAGAATATTTGTTAGATATTAAAGACCTGACCGATGTGGAGGTCTGTAACTGGTAGATTAGATTCACTAGTACACTTGGGCTGGACGTCATATTCAGCTTTATTATGCCACACAGCAGCAGAGGAAGCAGTGTAAGGAGGGGCACAGTAAAAAAAACAATTAGGCACTTTGTGCCAGGGACCAAAGGTGTGCCATAGTGCCATAAAGGGTGACAAACACTAACATGAGACTAGCATTAAACACTAATGTGATACTAGCAGTAAACACTAACATGAGACTAGCAGTAAACACTAGCATGAGACAAGCATTAAACACTAACATAAGACTACTCTACAGTATGTTTGACAATAGAAAGTGCTGTCTTATTTTTACACTTAACATGATGCTTTAAGTGCTAGGAGGAGTACAAGGGGTGATACAGTAGGCCTTTGTGGCAAACAGGAGATTAAAAATTTGTCAGGCAGAGAAGGCTCTTTGAGCTGTTGTATGTCAAGGATAAAACGGTACCTCTATTTTACTTGTGAGGCTTCAGTTTTAAGAAGCTTAACAGAAAGGGTATCATTTAATAAGAAATCCTGTTTTATTCATCGGCTATGTTTAATGCCCATGTGCCCGTATTCTTCTTACATAAAAACAAGAGTGAACTGGATCACTCTGTAGCAGTCAGGCACAACTAGGCTTGGTTACTATGGTTATCTTTAATGTGGACCCCCCATTGGCAGCTCACTTTTGCAAAATATAAACTTTCAGAGAGGAAAATGTCTCTTTTTTTCCCCCACTCATTGACACGATTGTAATCTGATATTGAATGTGAAAGTTTCCTGGCTCTGGGTTTAGCATCAGCTGTTGAAATTATGGTCTGGGGTAAAGAGTTATGTAATCTGCTCACTGAGCTTTCACTCAAGAGACACTGACAGGCAAGGCAAGCGGGCGTTAGTAAAATGTTGTTACAGTTAGAAGATATGCAGAGGCCTATTATAAAAAATTATGGAAATTTGATTTTTTTTTTTTTTTAATTAGTCACAGTTTAAGACAGAAGAGATTATGTGCTGAATGATTTTTTAAAATCTTATGGCATTTTCTAATTCTGTTTTAACACCTATGCATAATTAAAAGTGTAAAATGTGGTCTTCATATTACAAAATCATACAGCAGTACACATAGTCCATAACATCACCATTTTTAAAGAAATTTTACCACACTATCTAAATGTTTAATCCACATAAGAGTAAACTGGTTTCAGTACATTTGCTATACTTCAAAACAATTGGTAGGTGGCACAATATAAATCCTTTGGAGTTTTTTGAAGTTTGTTGCACTCCCTGTACAGTCAATACTATTCTGTATTTAGTCTTAAATGGTCCAGTACTGACCTCCTCTATATTTACTGAGCACCAGAACACAGGGCACACTTTCAAAGAAAATAAGACATCTGGGGTACTCATGAAACAATATGAAATGCTGTAGGATCAGGAATTATATGAAGCAGTAACTCTGCAATAGACTGCAATTCAACACAAAGACAATATTAGAGGGCACATAATGTACATCCCAAAAACCCATTACAAGTCAGATATATTGTTTTATTGTGCTGTGTATCAACAAAAAGAAAATGTGCATACAGAGAAAAACTATTTTACATTTCTATTATAGGCCATACTCTAAACTCAGAACACCAGCTTGCAGTTTTATTACTAGATCCCTGGATCCATTTTAAAAACAGCTGCTGAGCAACATTTACTGCCTCCACCTCAGCACTGCTGGGAGGGCTTGAGTTTTTTGCCAAGGTGTCGAAGCAGATTGAAGTATAATCAATTCATTGATTTTCTTTTTTTCTAATTTTACTACAATAAACTACAGATGGGTTACAATAGCAACAATCGTTGTGCTTACAGCAGGACCACAAGATCCAGTGCTTTCAGGTTATTGGGTTTATTTATTTTACACAGGACTTGTTTGATGAAATTGTTATGACTTGAATACCAACCCTCCCCAAGAATTGTCCAATTCTTAATATAAATGCTTCATCCACACTGAAAAAATGTAGTTTAGGAACATCCAGTTGACTAACTAAGCTGCTTTAAAGCCCAAAGCATATCTAATACTAACATTATTGGTTAAATCCATAAAGCTAAACTCTGTTAAAATATATATATATATATATATATATATATATATATATATATATATATATATATATATATATATATATATATATATATATATATATATATATATATAACATCCTGTGTTCCCAGAAGGCAATATCATTTTTACATGGTAATACCTACTGTGACAAAACCTGAAGTAATTGCAGACTCCCTTTATACCAGTACTGCATCTGTCAATGTCCCTTCCTGATCAGCAGCTACCCCTATTAACACAGAAAGGTTTCTGACTTTGCTAATTGTATGCTCTTCCCTCATGAGCAGCTGCCACTTAACCTATCCTCCAAGGTCTGCAAGCCTTTTGTCTACAAGTTCATCTAGGATGCAGGGTTATGCTTATGAATCCTGAATGGCTGTGTTCTGAAAGACCAGCATTATCTAAAGATGTGATTGGTGTTCTAACAAAGTCTCTGAATAAAAATAACATACAAAGTGACTGAATCATCTCATTAAGAAGGATTTACTTTCCTTAGTATTCATCCTAGTGGAGCAAAATCAAGTGCCAATGTCTAAATTATGGTTTACTTGTATAGATCAGGAGTCAGTCTAAGTGACCCAATTGGTGTTGACAAGAAACAAGTGTAAGTGCCTCATCCCAGTGTACAGTATGTGAATCAACCAGCCATAGAAACTGGCACTGCAGCTTTGAATTCAGGCTAAGCAGAACAACGGGTTTGAATGCCTGATCCTTACAAAGCATGGAGATGCATCATACTCTATTATATAGCCATGAACTGTCTGACCCAAGAGAATTGATAGAAACCGAATTGCTTTTTAAAACTGTGGGAGCTTTTAAGTGAAGAGTGGCAAGCAGGCCAGAAATCTGTGTACTGAATTCAATCAGCCATACATATGATTTTGTGAATATTTAATATAGGACCTATAACTGCAGTACATTAATCTAGAAAAGCAGTCTTCATGTATACCATTTTGTACCATCTTAAGGTGTACAACTTTTACTACATATGTGAAATGTTACTTGCTTGTTATCATGTGACAAGCTTGCTATATATATATATATATATATATATATATATATATATATATATATATATATATATATTAGTGCCCCTTAATTTACAACTTCTTAAAAGGGGAATGTTCCCTTAACAAATCAATCCTGGAGACAACTAGCACTAATAGATCGAGATCCATATAAGGCATTCGTTTTTATGATGGGTTAGAAGGCATTTTTTCCCTAGCTGTTCATTGAGCTTCTGGTAATTGGTCATTTTAAATCTGTGTTTACTTGTACAAAAAGCAATCCCTTGCAATACAACTTGATAATTTATTAGGCGGCGTTTGTAGTTTCGAAATGAAAGACCTGTACACATTTTGAACTGACTTATGCTTGTAAATCCTTACTGAGTTTTCTTTAAAGCCAACATCTTGCCGATCGTCTTCATACATTTAAACAATTGTGTTGTTTACAAGAATTCTTCATAAACAGTTGAGTGTAAAGTGAACCCATTGTATAATGCAAACCAAAATTGACCAAATTCAAATATAAAAACAGCTCATGTGTAATACACATGTGCTCTTTCTGGTTGAACAAACTTGTGTAATGCATTTAACTAATGCAACAGGTAAACAATTAATCTGCTTAAAACCCATTGCATTATCTGTAATGTTCAATTTTACATAGTGATTACCTTTGGGTAAAAAGCATTACTAATGCTTATTTTTAACTATTCGCTGGCATTTTAATTTCGTGTTGAAATGTTCAGTTACAGGTCACAAAATAAAGTGCAGTTTGCATTTATTATGAAGCAAAAGCTATTTTGAGCAAGGTATCATTCTTGAATGCAGTTGAATTTTTTAGACGACTGCTTCAATGTGACAAAATAATACTGAAACAGTACCTATTGAAATTTGTATTTTCTAAAACAAGATTCATTCTATTAATGGCTAAAAAAAATCAAATGCATGTCAGCCAAGTTTTGCCTGTTTTCTGCACAAAACAAATAAAATCATTGCAGCATCTGATTGCTATAGTTTTAGAGTTTTAAAAAATGTATTGATTTCAAGTTGGATAAACAGAAATCTGTGTGAAAACACACACAAAATGGTAGTTTCTGTGTGCCTCTCGTAAATCATTGACTTTTCAACCCCATCCTCTATTAAATATTAAATAATCCAGTTGTATTATGATCATTCTCTGGGTGTTTACAATCACACAAAGCCTGCTAAACAAAAGTCTGATTGCTAGTTGTCTAACATATTGTTATGTATATTAGTGGCATTCCAGAAATTGGAACCCGTGATGTTTTTGACAGACATCAACAAGCTCTCCTTGGCTTATTACTGTAGTTCATAAGAAATTAGTCTGCATCTTCAAGATCCTTCCTCTTAGCTGTGCATAGTTTGATTATTTTTATTTGAGCCAAATGAACGAATACTTTTTGAGTCTACTCAGGGACTTTACCTATAATGACTTCATTGTATACAGCACATGCTCTATAGTCCCAATTGCCATCAGTACATAATGAATGGATGCAGAGTCTTACCTTGTGTAATAGGACTGTAACATCTAGCTTCTTTCAATTGTGGTTTTGCAAGTCAATACAAATATTCTGTAGTCATTGAGAAGTGTGGGCATTTGTAACCCTTCAATCAGAACTGTTTGCTCTTTTCTGTGTTTGTACTCTATGAGACCCCACAAGATATGAGGCCAATCATGATAAAAGGTAACATTTACTACCACAGAACTAGCTCTCAGGCAGATTGTATTTCAGTCTCCAGAAACAAACTGGATCTCGTGCTAATACAAACCTTTTTTTATTATTATTTTTTTTTTTTATAAATCCATGAATCCAGATGAACTCAAGTTTCCCGTGGGGGTACAACAACAATAGCACACATCATGAATCAGAAGCAGAACAATCTTGTCAAAAAAAACATTTTTTCACCCACACGATGTTGAAACACTTGCATCGTATGTATATATACTTTCAGACTGTACACCTCTGGGAGATTGTGTTCAAACAGTGAATTGAGTTGGTTGGTCATACTGTAGCTTGGCCCCCAAAGGACATCACAAAACCATGACACAATCTGCAGGCTTTCTGAAGTCCTAGAACTTCACAGTTGAAGCCACTGCCATTGCCACTCGCCTTCAATGAGCACTCAAAAAAGAAGGTTTGGCACAAATCCCAATACTATTATAACACAAAAACAAATGGCACCAATATTACTCAAATAAACAAGAAAAGCCACAGAGGTGCTCAGGTGGCAAGCCACATGTTTCATCAGCTGTATTGTATCTTGATTTGTAAATTCAAATTTGATTTACGTTTAAGTTTTCAGGTACTTTTTCTTAGTTAAATCAGGTATGCTGTTTTATTTTTTTATTTTTTTTTAAGATTATGTTTTTGTTATGTTACTTTCTAGAGATTTTGATTTATATAAAACTAAAACAACATTTACAACTACTTTCAAGTAAATGCCAAACTAAAAGATCAAAACTGGATGAAGAGATATCAAACTCACCTTCATAACAGGTGTTTTTTTTGAGCCGCAAGGTATTGCCACACGTCTAAATATTCGTAACAGCATTTAAACAGACCACGGAATCCAAAGATGCATCCACCACCTTCGCCTTTGTTAAAGTGAGTGGAATGCAAGCCATTACTTTTTTTAGACACCTCGTAGGAAATTTGTATTGGCAAGCTTTTCAGGAAATCGGAAGAGTGCGTACATGAAGAAAAGGAGCTCTAGACAAAGTGTCACCTCCCAGCATCACTCCCTTCCTGTCGGACATGAGGCGCTCTGGCAGCAGGAAAGGATGCGAGCTGAAGGAGCATTATCTTTAGCACTGCTCCTAATAATGGCCCCTCCTCCACTGGTACTCTTTTCAGAGAACAGCCAGAGTGGCAGACAGCTTCTCTTTAAAATATATACCACTATATTCCATGACATTTCATCTGTATGTAGGCCTTCTGAATCAGAATTCAAATCTTAAACGATCTACCCTTGCCTAGAATTAACAAAAGCCTTGTACACTGAATTATGTGACAAAACAGGTCACAGCATAAAAATAGAACAGCTCCCAAAAAATATTATTTTTGGAAAGGGTTTTTATCGAGTGCAAACAATTATATTGCATGTACTGTAATAACCTTGTATTGAATCCGGTTGTGTAGATTTTATTAAGACAATTGATCTGATTCTTTGGTTTTTAGTTCGAAACATCACGAGTTACTTGACATTGCAGATATTTGACAAAAACCCTGATCTTTCTAATCACTCATTAGTTATCAAAAGATTAGTAAAAGGGTAAAAATCTAGAGATTTATATGTTTAAACAAAAATATTTAAGATTTTAAATAAGTCTTTGTACATTTTGAGAAACTTCAATAGGAATAAAGTGTTAAATTTATATTTACAAAATAAAAAAAATTATGACAGTTCCATTAACTCCTAATGTCAGGAACATGCTATGTAGGAATGGTTAGTTTAGACATAGGAATGCAGTAGACAGCCTGTCAAAATTAGACTACCCGCAAACGCAAACCAAAACCTTGCTAATTCACTTATCTTTTGTTAACTATATAAAGCCTGCTTATTGTATGGAGAAAATAACGAATGTATTGCATATGAAAACTTGGGCTTCTGAGGCTAGATTTTAAACACAATATGCTACTGAGGGTGGCAAAGCATTGCATTAGATACAGTTACACCAATGGGGCATTGCAGGTTAATGAATAGGTTGCTCTTTTCCAAATGGTTTTATTTATTTATTTATTTAGTCATTGTTATACAAAAAATATTTTCAAATGCTGTGTGTATCATGTATTAACCATACTTGTACCAGAAAGGCACTGTTTATTTGAGTGAACGAGTGAAAGTTTACTTCATGGAGCAAATATTGCCCTCTAGTGGATGCACAAGGCACATGCTAAAAAGTTAAAAATTGAAGTTAGACCATCAGGTTGTCAAGATTCAAGGCAAAAATAAGTAAAACCACCATGTTCTTTGACAGAGCAATAACCTAACACTGAAGCTACCCCATGAACAGGCACATTTTCCACAACCCTGTCATGAACTATAGAGGTGGCACCTATTATAAAGGCTTCAAAGCTGATAATCATCCTGAATAACCTTCTTTCTATCATGACATTCAACAGCAGCAAGTTAGACAATCAGGATGCTACTTTGGGATTTGTCTGTGCTTGGGCGTCATAGATTTTTTTTTATGTATTGAGTTTGTAATTGTGCTTGCAGCCATCCAGTGTCGAGTCTGATCTCAGAAGCTAAGCTAATCTGGGCCCGGCCTGTACTTTTGGGTGTCCCCCAAGCTAAATCCAGAGCTGCTTGACGTGCCGATAGTGACTCAGCAAGGGACACTGTAGCTGCCCCATGACTTCAGAGGGCACTCGTAACCCTTTTGATGAGAAGGTGTTGTCTACTGTGGACATCAGGAAAACCCACTGGAACCCTTTAGCCACAACCACACTGGCCAAACCAACCTCACACATTTCATCTATGATTTCAAAACCAGTCATAGATGATATGGGAACAATTAGAAGAAGCTAAGTCAAGTAGACAAAAGTTTCAGGTAGTGACTTCATCAGCCTCAAGATCTCTTATAAGTCAGTTAAGTTTTCAAGTTTCCTACCCTTATCAGAAACATGTCTAATTGTGTGAGGTACAGTACTTTGACTGGCTTTGGCGTTTACAGTTTCTGTACTTCTAGAGTCATTATTACAGGTTGGTTGCCGGTGCGGTTCAATGCAAACCTTACTGAATCACCAGATCTAGCCTGCATTATATATATATATATACACCCCAATACATTCATACAAAGAATAAGCAGTGTTTTATATTTTTTTAATGTTGGTCTTTAATCTATGTTTGAAATTCTGTTGTTCTGAATGGGAAAGCAATAGTCTGCCTCATTGGCGCCCTCTGCTGGAAAAAGAAAGCAATGTGTGGTAAAACGGTACTTCTTACATAATCTAGGTATATCTCATTAACATTCAGGTACTTGTAATTGCATAGTTGTTAATGAACTAGTGGTACAGATTATATATACTGAGCATCAAAAGAAACGTATCACTTATATTTTAGCATCAAAAGAAACGCATCACTTATATTTGGATAAAATTCACTAGATGTGATCAAAAAATGACAATCTCTGTTTTATAGCAGGTGCAGTGACTTTTTATTGTGCTGATTAACAATTGACATCATGAAGATGCTGCAAAATGATCTGTCAATCTTGGGCAGGTGTTGTGACTCTTGGTCTCCCAGTTCGTGGCCTGTTATTGACAGAGTGTGTCTGGTTATACTGTCTCGCCAGGTTTGAAATTGCTGGCTGTGAGCACCCAAGACGGCGAACCACAGTACGCTGCCCTAGTCCAGCCTCCAACACGAAGGTGCTGCTCTCTTGACAGACGTGGCATATTGATTTTTTCTGTGATTTTCTTTATTTCTTTTATTCAAGCTTGCAATTCAACAGCTGAAATCACTCAATATCTAGTGTCCAATCAACTGTCTCACTAATTAGGTGATTAAGTGCATATGCTTTAGTCATAGTCACTAAAGTGTGTCATGGTCAAGGATGAATGATCGAGTGATTAAAAAAAAAACATTTCGTCAATGTCCATCATTTATATACCTTATTTTTTTCTAAAATAAATGTGTTATAATAGTGATAAGTTTCTTTTGATGCTCTCTCTCTCTCTCTATATATATATATATATATATATATAATGTAATGATTGGTCAGAGCTTTAACTACAATAAGAATATTAAGGACATGTACCTGTTAAAACCAACGACATGGACTCAAAGAGACAAGAATATCTCTATGTGCTACAGTATGTCAGCTATTGAACAGCAGGGGAACGTGATTTACTTATCAAGCAGAATATTTTCATTTAACTTCTAATCACTGCAGCAAATCTACTAAGGATTATGAATTAAAAAAAAAAAAACTGCACCACATTGAAAAAAATGATATTTATCTGAAATTATATTAAATAAATACAACTACAAGCCTACTTTGCAAATGCAAAAAAGCAAAATGTACATTTACTCACAATTTGAAACCAATCTAAAAAAATGAAATGATCAGAAACTGAGTCAATGTCAAACAATTACAGTATCCAGGTAACAATATTATAAGTAAGCAGTATTCAATATTACAGACTGACAACATGTATAATGACAAACAGGACGATTTAAGGGTTCTGTTAGACCAGCTAATCAATCTGCAATGAAAAACACAACACAATCAGTACTCTACAGGACACTCATTAGCCTGGAGCTGAAGCCAAGGTACTGTATTTGTAATAAATATTAAAACGTTTATTGCAGGAGCTTAAATATATGCAACTGTTTCTGCGGAAGTCAAGATAACAGGTTTATAGAAACTAATGAACCTTTTTTTTGTCATTTCAGGAACCTAAATGAAGGGATGTGACAGCTCAGGTCTCTCTAAGAAACAGTACCTCATTTAGATAGACATCCCCTTTAAAGGACTGCTGTGAAATAAATCTCTTAATGGCTTCATTAACATTAGCATTGGTCCCTCTTATTGTGCTGAGAATCTTTTGGTTCTTTTTTTTTTAAGTTAATTTAGCGTATTCAAATATTTCAACGACGATGCTATTGATAAATTGCTGAATTCTGGTACCTTTGATGTAGATCACATGGTCTAAAACACAAGCAAAAACAAACAATGTGGAGACAATAATAATATTAAGTGGCGACAAAATCGATTTTAAAACCCTGGTTAGCGATCTTTTAAACCTGTATCTGACTAGAGGGACCGACGCTGAGTAATAATGAACACACAGTGCTAATGGATGCAGACAGATAAATGCAGAAAGAACCATCTCTATTATAGATCAGCTGATACTTACATCCCATAGTGTTTTGAACTCCTTCTGTTCAATGCGCAGAAGCTCACTGTACTCTCTAGTAACGATGGTGGCGTGACGGGGCGTGTTATCAAGGATTGACTCGCCAAACGCCGTTCCGATCCCCAACGTACATATAGTAACGGCATCCTTTAAAAAACATGAAAACATGTGTTCTGGTGACTGCTCCAATTGTCTGGCTTCTTGGATTGCTTTAAGGGAAAACTCTTCATTAATTAAAATTAATTAATTTATTTTAAAATATTCCTCCAGAAGAACCTCTTGAAATGTGGCATCTCATTCAGTGGAGTGGTCAATAGCACTGTACATCATTATGCAAACTTCATAGGTACAAGAGCCACTCTTACAATACAAGACATAAAAACAAGAACAAATATGGGCAAGATAATGGCATCAAATGGCATCAAATGGCTGAAGAAGTCTTCTAAGATTGTTGGGGTGAAAAAAACACAACAAAAAAGCCTTTAGAAAAATAGTGTTATTTACTCATTGCTCTGCTGCAGGGCCATATTACAGTTTCTTTTAAAATACTAGAACATTGTGTCTCTTTCGTTCCTTTTCTCAGTATGTCTTTAAGACCTTGGTGAGTGAGGAAGCTGTTATCCAATCATTTCATCGGGAGTAATGGTCAATTTGAGTACTTGAAACAAAACCATTATTCGAGTTCTTTGATAAGTATTTGTTACTGAAAAAGTAATCTCTAATACATTACTTAAATTAAGTTCCTCTAAAGCAGTTGGACGAGTGCGCTGGCAACAACACAGGAAACCAGGGCATTTTTTTTGGGGAGTTCAGCACAAATCAGGAGTTAAAAAAGAGAAAAGTACAGTACAGTAATTAAAAGCATTCAGTTATCACAGAGCTCGGTCACCTGGTGTCATTAGAGGAACATGAAAACAGACGTTCAAATCAATCAACACTGGGCCCACCTAGCTATGATCCTCAATAATCACCCTTATTATTGGAAGCTACAGAGGAGTCTAGGTGCTTCATAAGAGTCTGTGTCTTTTATTTAGGTCTGTTTGTTGAATGTGCTCCTCTTGGAGGTTTAAAAAAAAAGAAAAATCACATTATTCTTAATCTTTAAGATTTAAAGACAGTTTCAGTACCTCACAAATGTAAGGTGACTGCCCTGCATATTTTTAAAAGATTGTGTATCCAACTGCTGGAAATTGTATCCACAGAGATCATGTCTGTGGTTTAGAAAATCACTGTGGCTGTGGAAAGAGTATAGTAGATGATATTACCACAGCATTTAATTGAGATGTTACAAAAAAGTCCCCTTCCCGGACAGCAGCCAAGCAAAGGGTTTCCATGGTAATTGCACATGCAAAAATAAACTGAACCTGGTTAATGTATTAACTCTTACGATTCCAACAGTGACTGAAATCAGTGAGACAGGGCAACACTTTAATGAAAACTGTTCACAGTGTGAAGCTAATTATTAATTGTTCACACCTGCAAGCCTCATTAACTTCTCACATTCAGCATGTCTGTTAATTAATATTTTGTTCTCAAAAGCTATAGAAATGCAAATGCCATTTAGTATTGTGCATGTGTGTGCTTCAGGTTGGACGTAGAATAGTGTTACCACAACAGAATGGACAATCCATGGACTGCTATAATATTTGCTCCATCAAGTTTCCCCTGCTAAAATATATGTGTATGTTATGCTGCCTAACTTGTTTTTGAAGACACTGATTTTTTTTTCATTTAATTTTTTTAATTCAGTACTATTGAGTGTTTAATAGTTATGGATAACTACCCGTAAGACTATTTTGTTTGTCAACTTTGTCAATATTTCAGGGTGTTTCAACATCAGACATTGGTTATACATTTACAGAGATTATATACAGAGATTTATGAAAAATGTCATTTTACCTGGTGGTTAGCAGTTTCAGACACTTTAACATCAAGGGACCCTGACAGTACAGCGTACCAACTGGTTCCAATGTCCCCCTGACGATATACTGCAAAAAAGACCAGCAAATAACGTTTAGCAAGTTGATGGCATTCTTAAATTGAAAATAAAAACAGGCATTACAGCTAGCTATAGTGAGTTCCAGTTTCTTTAAAGTCAGTCATTTCAATCTACATTCAAATCCTGAAACAAGCAATATATTTCATGATTTTAATACACAATGTCGTAGATCAGTTTCAAAATATACGTGAAATTCCAAAAAAAAGAAGAAAAAAAAAAAGACCTACATGTGATTCCTTTCTCCAAGTTTTCATAAAATCCACAGAGACATATTTGTTGCAGTAAATTGGGATGAAACTTTTCAAAAGCCTTCACGTCCTTTAGGCGGGCAAATATGATATCAACATCTTCACCAGAGCGTGCAGATGGCCTGAAAGAAAGAAAGAAAGAAAGAAAGAAAGAAAGAAAGAAAGAAAGAAAGAGACAGCTGAATTAGTCTGTTCATTGGATTACTTGTAAATGCCCACATTGTTTCATGTGCTTTGTGGCTATGTATCTATTAAGGTTAACCTTCCCATTAAACTTGTAATAAAGACCACTAGTATAGAAGAAACACTCTATAATGACCATTACTAAGTGGCATAGATATTTCCTGCATCCTGACTGGCTGCTACCATTCCAATGCTATATATTCCAATTTCATTCTAATCAGTAAAATTACAGTTTTAATTTAATAATGAGCCATGTTTTAAGTTCAATAACATTATAATTTGCCTTGTGCCTCACAACGCACCTGAGGCGTGGGTTGTTTCAGTACAGTGGAAGTAAGTTTGGCTGCTTTACCATTTTAGAAAGATTAAACAGTACAGCATGGAACAGTACATACTGTTATGTAACAGTACATTTAGGTTGCCCTATGACCAGAGCCTAGCACTGCCCACTCCTTGCCAGCACACAGCTGTGGAGTTGCCGGAGGATACTACCCAACCCCATGAATACATTGCTGTTAGAGAGTTTTATTTGACGGGTACAATTCCAGTTGACCCATAACTGCAGCTATACTCCAGTTGTCCAGCTGTACATGGTTCACTGTTAACATATATCCTCTCAGTCATTAAATGGCACATAAAGACCTTTTCTCAGAACTACATTTCCCATCATCCTCCTGCTCACTGATAAATCCATCTCAATTACATATGTGAGCAGGAGGATGATGGGAAATGTAGTTTTGAGAGGTCCATGTGAAGAGGTACATGGGAAGCCATCTTGAATGCAATTTAAAAGTTTAAAAAAGTGGTCAAAATGTAAAAAAAATAAAAATAAATAACAATACACACACCTTACGTAAACAGTTGTAGGAACACATGGGAACATGTAACACAATAAAATAAAAAGGTCCTTGTGTGCCCTTTAAGAGCACAGGACTTCTCTCCATTATGATTGAAAGGAGCATGGCAGTGGGTGGTAGTGGAATAAAACACAATGCACAAGCAGGTCCTGCAAAACAACCCCAGTGCATCACCCCAGATCAACACCCACCTCAAATGTTCATGCCTAATGCATGTCCAAAACAAACCCAGCAGATCACAGGTTCCTAACAATTGACTGGTCAGCCTCTGGCAAGCTCAACCCTAATTGCAAACTGCATCTCTTGACCCTACAAAATACTGTATTCCATTATAGTGTGTGTTGAAGTCATTTCCAAGATTCTTTTTTATCACAGAACACTCTCCCCATCTGTTTATTTATAAAATTCAAAACGCAACGACATAAATCACTGAACTCGTAGCCTGAAGCAGGAAAATACCTTTTGATTTTGTTCAGTTTTGCTCAGAATTAAAGAGTAAGTGGTTTCAAATAGAATTGCTTTTTTGATATTTCTCTTACAATGCTATGGTGTTGCAATCGTTCTGTTTGGTTCTGTGTTGCTCCCATGTTGAGTTGTTCCCATTTTTCTCTAAGTCTTTACCTGTCTTTGAGCTCACCTGGAGAATCCTAAGGGCTTGGACTTAACAGCGTTCCTCACTCCATTCAAACCATGTCACAATGCAACCTTTCAACTCTGCTAGCCCCGCCCACTCTGTCTACATATACAAGCTAACTTCACTACAACGGGACCTGGAGAAGGGTTCGTTATATCAGGGAGTTCATTATAATAGGGTTTGCTGCATCATAATAATGAAGAACCACCCAATTTGAACTGAAAGTCAACATATAGTACTTTTATAAAGATGACTTCACATTGATCAACATTTAAACGGTATGTTTAAAAGACAACAGTAAAGAAATGAAAAAGGAAAGAATACACTTACATGCTGAATACAGTAACTACATGTCCTTTGTCTTGAAAAAAAAATATCCAGCATAGATTGCTTCATATTTTTCATCATTTTCTCAATGCACTGTTTGCAGTTGCCTGGTAACAGTTTGTGTTTATTTATTGTGTTCCTCATGGCTTGTTCTGTGCCATAGCAAAATACAGCACTTAACGTCATCTAGATAAGCCACAGTGTGTGTGGATATACCCTAACCCACTTTATGCCAGTCCTGTGTATAATAACAATGGAGTAACCTTAAGCAGCAGTGCAATATAATACTTTTTTTTTAATGTATCCTCCATTTGATGTTTCCCTTAAACTGTTGCAGAGAAACCGTGAGGCCAAAGCATTATACATATTTTAGAGTAATTACTTTTTGCCCCAAGGCTTATGCAATCGGTCTGATTCAATACATGATGAAAATACCAGTTATTAACTATTAATGCACAATATCTTGATTAGAAAAGCTATGGCGATTAGAAAGCAACAAGAAAGCCTCTTACCTGTGTAGCTATTACACATAAGTTTGATAAAATACATACACATTAGCGACAATGGGTGCAACCAGAAAATCAAGGGACCTCATGTCACAAATGACGATCACACAAGGCAACTATTACTTTGGTCTGTTGGAAGGCAGAACAGTACTGAGGTTGTGGCCACTCAGAAACACCAGAATGTCCTTCCCAGTAATGCTACGGCCACACCCTAAAATGTACAACAGTCCTATTGTGAACACAGGTGTTGTCATGGTAACGGGACTGGGCAATAGCTTGAAGGATGCATACTCTTATTGCATAAGTTCTAATGGTGAAGATTTTAATTCCTACTATATTACAGCACACTTAAACTGTTCATTGACAGATTCGGATCATTCACAATTAGGCCATGTAGATGTTATATTTGTAAATCTATTATACTTTACTTTATGGAATATTGTAAACCGTGAAGAGCCCATTATAATCTTGCAATGTGTAATGATACAGAAACCAGTCTGATTTTTAGCATTTGTGGACCATTTATCAAATTGCCAGCTAATAACCTGACCGGGTTGCTAAGTGTATAAACACAATGGTAGTTCTTAAGCAGGTTATAATGTTTATACTGTTCAATAACTGCAGCAACTCCTATTTCCTGTGAGTGCACACCCCTCCAACTCGCAGACATGTTTAACTGCCAGTATTTTGACCTATTTTGATATTAGATGTTTATTAACAATGTGTTAATAGTACACTGAGTGATTGCTTCTTTTTAGAGTGATTGCTGCTGTGTAATGGGAACATGTCAACATGTTTATACTGTTCAAGTGCTCTGTTTATTTACAGGAATGTATCTGGTAGTTCAATCATTTGTCAAATAAAACAAGTTTAATACAAGCACGGTCAAGTTCTCCTTTACAATAATTCTGGGTACAATAAAAACTCTGATTGTAAAATCACAGTAAAACCATATGGCAGCCTGTAATGGAGTGAAATGTAGTTTTTTTTTTCATTTCCTTGTTTTTTCAGGACTGAGACGATTTGTGTTCAAAATGCTTAAGGGAACTCTTTTATTTTATTTTATTTTTTTTAAATATTAGTGGACCGGATGCTTACACTGTCTGCAATGCATCTTGGTATATTTTTAAGATGGCAGTGACTGGGGTATTGTTCTGTTTTTTCTCAGCCTGTAATTCAATTATTTACAATCTTGTTCATTGCTATTGATGGGAGTAATGCTGAGTAGTAATCCAGAGTAAGCACTGGAGGAAAGAACAGCAACTGGGGTTCAGCCAGGATTACGGTGTCCGACCACATTTCTAAGTGTCAAAAATAACCAGTTAACTTTCTGCTTATCTAGCTACAAAGATCCATATGTATGGTTTGTTACCTGTGTGCAAATGAACTGAGTTCCAAGTGAACCGAGCTCATGTCTTCAGATGGACTCAGTTCAGTTTGTTTTCTGTTCACTACACTCCAAATGAACCGAACCATACTGATTTGCACAGGATTCATGGCTATGGTAATTCAAATTCATGGTGTGTTTCGTTGCTGGTCAGTGAACACTGGAGGCTGAAGTGCTCCTTATTTATCCAGATTATAGACTGCATAGATGCAATGCAAGTTTCCTCACATCTCCCTGCGATCATTTCTCAAGATTTTCCTGCAGGGGACCACCAATTCAATTCCTCATTCTATTTTTTTTTATTGTACCTTCAAAGATGTCCAGTGCCAATTATAGTGAATTACATGTCCATTTTGTGATGTCAACTGCCATCCACCAAATTAAATTATTGAGAAATCGAGTTCAAATCCAGCTTAGGTCACACGTTAAATGAATTTGGTGGTCTCCAGATTAATATCTAGTGCATTAAACCATTGCCTTGGAGGTGGGAATGCAGATTAAACAATATGAGATTGTGTGCTCCTGGCTGGACATCAGTAATCCAAGATGAGACCTAATGGAGCATCATTCAAGATCTATGTTATTTATGACTCGGGCAATAGATTTAATAAAAAGACATTAAAACTGCAGAGGACAAAAAAAAAACAAGAGATATGGACTCAAACTAGGTTGTTAGAATTACCATAGTTTGCCATTTATATCAGAAAGACTAGAAAAAGAAACAAGAGAAATATGGGTTCCAGCTAGGTTGTTATAATTACTTTGTTTTCCCCTTTTTATATTAAAGAAATGGTGCTGCTTTGTCCCTACAGGCAAACAGCCATACATGAGTATGACCTAATTTGTACTGTTCAGCCTTGTTTCATAATACACTGAGTGGTTGAAGGATACCAAAATAAAAACACACAAAAGACTGGATTATATAAGCATACTTTGGATTTCTTATAAATGAAATGAAATGAAATGAACTAGGCCTTTACTTCATATAATTCAGCAATTTCTACAAAAGATGGTACTGTTGTTCACTGTGTTTGGAAAATTGTACAAATTTAAACTTCCTGAGGCATGCAACGGTTATTTACGGATGTATCCAAACAAACAGAGCTAATGAAAACCCTTAGAAAGTGAATACTCTATCCATGTTAATGACATTTCCTGGCAATGTACAAGTACAGTAGGAATAGCATTTAAATACCCCAAATATTAAAGCTTAAACTTGTTCAGCCATATTCAATAGTTAAAAAATGCAACACCACGTTCTATACTATGGAACAGATGCGGCAAGAGCAATTGAAGTTTGATTACTGGGGGGTTATATTGATGTGATGATTGGATCATTATCGATATATATTTAACTCAGTCTGAGGATTAAACAATGTGGATATTTGTGCTTTTATAAAAATTGCTGTCAAATCAGTTCTAATGTCTGACCCTTGGTGATCAACACAATGCAAAATTTGCAGGCAACACTGCCAATTTAATTGAAGTTTAATCTTAGTAGAGTATCCTTTTTGAAAGCTAATAAAGGTCAGAACTCCAAGGCCTCGCCAGGACTCAACACAGACACGGGTTTACTCTGTGATCTCCTGTGCACATCCATGCATATCAGCTTGAGCTCTCTGCAGGGCACAGTCTACAGTTTCATAAGCCATACAAAACCAAACCATGAAATCAATGCTTCAGATATAATACATCTCATTTCTGTTTCTACTACCTTCATTTGCATCAAGGTGACTACAATAACAATAGCAATGCTCTTGAATTAGTTTAAAAACCCAAATTGCTTGACAAAAAATGAAATATTGTCTTGTTTTTCACTGTATAACATCAATATCAGGGTGCACTATATTATATATGAATAATACTGACAGGCATCTTTATATATCCCCACATTCTGATACTCTGAATAACTTAATGACATAGATAGGTATGTATGGACAGATTTACTGGTGCCTCCACCCCATTGCTAGGATATAAAATAGTCTTAACTTGAGGCATTTTGTGGCTAAAAATAAATATACTGTATATAACAAAAACTGCAAATCTATGTGGTTATATTTTTTATATAGCTTACGCATTATTTGTTATTTGTTTGAAATGTAAATTCTATATATTCTGGAATATAAGCAGTCAAAAACAAGATTTGGAAAAATGTATAATAATATATTTCTTCTTTACTTTTTTCCAATTTAAGTTTTTATTAAGGTAATTCAAATATATATATATATATATATATATATATATATATATATATATATATATATATATATATATATATATATATATACCCTCTGCATTGTTAATTCATCATTAGGCCCTTTGAAAACTCGTGAATATCAAATGACCACCAGATGGATATAAATAGAACTACAGTGCAATAGCCCATATAGAAAGGAACGATTTACAGTAAAATGGCTATGTTCCTAAATAATACTACTGAATAAAGGCGGGACACAGGCAAGCACTCCAATGTATGCAGCTACCTGTGTATGCCACAAATACAACATATCCTTGGCACTTGGGCTATGGTAACATCATTTTAATCACACGTTTCCTTGTTTACGTATTTCACGCATGTTTTCGTTATTAAACTAATACACATAATATCCTTTACAACAACTAAAGATAATATCATAAGAACTCATACCTGGCGGTTCGCCGCTTTAGTCTAAATAAAATAAAAGGATGATATCGTGGACTATATTTTTCTGTTTGAGAAATAACAGCTCCGATTCCAATGTCTTATTTATGTGTTTTAAAGGTAGTAAAGGCTATATAATTTCACATTATTTTCACAGATTTCTTTATTTTATATATATATTTCTCGCTCGACTCACCTCTTATCAAGGCAAACAATCCATTCTGCAGATGCAGAAGAATGGGTTGAAGTGTGCGCCGCTACCATCTTTGGCGAGATCATGGACACGCCGTATCTGTAAGACGACTTCCAACACCCTCACTCTTAATGCGCTGTTCCTCGATCCCCTCCTGTATATAAAAGCATTGTTTAAACGTAATTAGTCTGCTCATCTCTAGCCTCAGAACCCAGCCCGTATCAATGCCGTACACAAAGGGCAGCTCTGCAAATAATATGATTTTTGACCACTCCAAAACCCGAGAGGTTTATTATTTTTATAAATGATTTTCGTATTTGTACACAAATGCAGATTTGAAAACAGGATATTGAATGTTTACTTTTGACAGGTGTCGTGGTGCCTTTAAATCATCATTTTACTGCTGGCTTTGCTTTCAGGTAAACTGTCTGAAGCAAGAAGGCTGCGCCGAAGTGATTTGTTGCACAGCTTCTCGTGCGTGATATTTTTTTTGTTCTAATTCACAGGGCCTTTAGTCAATCTGACTTTAGTGAAATGATGCTGCGCGACTCGTTTCCTTGGAAACTGCTCACTGTCCCTGGCGTTTAAAAGTTAGCATTTAAAAATAAAGCATTGCAAACCCAGGAGGATTAAGGATGCGGCAATTGTCCTTAATGATCTAATTATAAAAATACGTTGTTGTTCAAGTCCATTGAAAACGTTATTTTTCTTCTTCTTCTTTTTAATGGTATTTTATTGGAATGTACGCTTATGGTCTATTTCCTATACAACTATACATATTATTATTATTATTATTATTATTATTATTATTATTATTATTATTATTATTATTATTAATAATAATAATAATAATAATAATAATAATAATAATAATAGTACACTAACTTTCAGTTAATGACACAGGTCGAGTACTGTAATAGGATAACCTACTTTTTTGGCAACACACCTTATAAAAGTTTACCACGGAATTTTTTCAGCTTTACCATACTCTTCCCACGGTTATACTATGCATTCGCCATATTGTACCCTGGTGTGCCATGTTTATTAATATGCTGTACCATTATCTGTGCTTTACCATTAGTTACCGTAAAGCATTTTTTATACTAATGATAGAGTAAATAAAGTCTGTTTTGGTATATATATATATATATATATATATATATATATATATATATATATATATATATATATATATATATATATATATATATATATAACATAATAGGTCACACATACCATTTACAATTATTTAAACGCAAAGGTTTGTATTTATTACAAGGTATAATTTCATACCATCTACATGTTCTTAATATTGCATTTGTTATCTGTTTAATATTATATTAGGTGTGTTCTTTAGCAACCTCCCCAGTTGTTTCTTTTTAGATTGCTATATGCATGACCTGGCTTGCTTACAAATGTCCTTTTTCAAACACCCCTAGTGGTCATTTTTCAGTGACTGGGAAGTTAGTTAGCCTGGTAAATAAGGATTTTAACAGAAACAACAATAGAGAATGAAAGATAATGTGTATATAAGGTTATTAAATATTAAGAAAATGCAGATGATATCCATTTAATTTACGGTGATTTCCTACATGGATGTATTTCCATAAGACATTACAATTACACAGCAGAATTAATGACAAAATGTCTATAGTATATACGTTATTGTTACATTGATGTTCACAACATTAAAATAAAAGAAAAACAATATAGTCACATTTCCTGCTTTTTTACACTCCTGCTGCTTCAACTGACAGACACAGCACTCAGAAAATGTGTAAAGATATTGATGTGTAGGCAGCTGGTCTGTCAAACACAATTCATTGTGAAAGTGTACATTTTCAGAGAAGGGTTTGCAAGAGAAACAATTTTCTGGAAGAATATTCCAGTATTTGGGGCTATAGTACAGGTGCCTGTATGTATTTAAA
Source organism: Acipenser oxyrinchus oxyrinchus (assembly GCA_030684275.1). NCBI lineage: Eukaryota > Metazoa > Chordata > Actinopteri > Acipenseriformes > Acipenseridae > Acipenser > Acipenser oxyrinchus. The sequence goes on from CM060258.1 coordinate 38,405,290, forward strand.
TACTTATCACACTTGTATTTTTAAATACATCTTCATAACAGCTTAAACAATTTAAAGGATCCAAGTAGTTTTTATTTAAAATATGCATCTCTAATACTCTGAGGAACAGAAATCCAGAACATGAGTTTTTTTTGTTACAAATGTAAGCCCCAGCTCTAGCTGATTTCAGCCAGAACCCAGAGACAAAAACAGGAGCATCCTGAGATCTCAAAGTATGAGCACAGTCATTATATCATTATATGAGCCGTTCTGTGAGCTAAGAAGGTCCAAGGATAGATGGTGCCTTGCGCAAATTATAAAACCAATTCGAAAACCTACTGGCAACAAACACAAATATTTTCAAGACTTGTGTAATATGCTAGGGGTTTTGTTTGAGTTTAAAACCCTTGCTGCTGCATTTTAAACAAGCTGAAATACATTAAAAGAGGATGGAAATGTATGGTGAGCACAGGCTGTCAGGCCAGCACTGATTGGACTTGTTGATTCTGCAGTGTTGAAATAGTTCTGGTGAGTTGCTTGACCATCCCTCATGGATGCATCTAAAATAAATCTGCCGACTGAATGCTTCTCATGAGCCAAGTATTTTATCAACTAGCAAATTAAATGAGTTGTGTGAGAGACTGCCCAGTTGTGCAACAGTGTGTGCAACAGATGGCAGGTGTTCAACTCTGTAGATATCCTTATCTAATACTTGTTACTTTGTGTGATTTTATTGTTCAATTTAAAAAAGAAATGGCGGAAGTGTGGGAGAGGGTCTTTTATTCATTCATGTAGATATACACTGTTTTGATTGGATTGTAGTTCGAGTTGACCTGAAAAGTACTTTGTGCTTCTGGAAACCATGTTTTTTAGTTGAATCCCTACATTACACGGACAATAGCATCACAAAAATAAACAACAGATGAGTCGCAATATATATTTTTTTGATTACATTCCAAATGGCAATGCCATAAACATCAAAATATTGATCATTCCATGCAGATGAGTAGAATAATTTGAACTGTTTTTAAATAAAGGGTTGCTATAAATTCACTCTGCCACTTTGACATTGGTTTAGTGGCCCTGTGGAAATACTGGTGTTCTGTTGTTTTTTTGTCATACAGTACCAAGTAATAACACCCTAATTCAGGTGAAACAAGCAGTTAATGTCATTACTGATAGGTGTTGACTGACTTTTGCTTGTGACCCTTGGGGTACACTGAGACTCTGAAGCCTCCATATCTTAGGTTTCAATGCACAGAAGTAAACTTTTCAACAGAAGCAGTGTGAAGTAGCCAATGGACTATGATACATGCCTAGTATACTGCATTTAAAGTACTCACTCGTGTCTTTGTGAGTGGTTCTGAGGACTGTTGCTCCAAAATTGAGTTTTCATCTTTCACTGTATCTGACTTTAACTGGTTTTGAACTTACCTGAGAATCCTAACTGCCAACACTGACCATACATACTTGAATTACTTTTTTTCATGAAATAGAATACTTAATTTCTATTGGTTTGAAATCTGGTAATCTTAGCCCAAGACTGAAATGCAGGGAAGTGATCTGTGTTAAAAAAAAAACATCTCTTGGCAACCTTGTGTACATTTTAATGTTCATTGTTTTCCAATGGTTTTTACTGTTTGCTAAAATTAAAAATATTTGATTTCTTTGGGTCTTAATTTATAGAATTTCAAAGGCTAGTGCAATCTAACAGAAAGCATTGCAACCTAAAAGGATATGAAAAGTGAGGGTATAAAACAGTACAGTACATTAAACGCAAAGACTGGTGATCCAGGCTAATAAATCACTGAGCACTTTGTCACCTGCACATGGTCACATACATTTGCAGTGCTTTGATGCAAAAGTCTGAGAAGTTCCCCACTAGAGTGGTTTCTTAAAGTATATAAATGTGTGCCAGAATATACCAAAACAATGACAGATATATTCTTCACTTTTCAGCATGTGCCAGATGGCTGCAACAGCTGTGCCACACAGTAAGCCTCATTACATTATCTGCTCACTGTATTGGAAGAACAGAAAAGTTACCATGCAGAAAATTAGAATATGAAACAAGATCGCAGTAACAGGGAATTTACTGTGGCAGGGTCAGCTATGCGTTTACACAATGGATGGAGAAAAGACACAAAATTAGCTTGAAAAATGATTTGTAGTCCGGTGTATTGCACAGTGCACTTTAGAAACTAATTCTGGCAGCTTTGACCTTGTCAGAAGGAAAGTAGGCATCCCATATAGTCTACACAGACATGTTTATCAAGGGGCTACAAGCCTCCCACATGTATCTCACTATAATAAATTTAAACTGGTTTTAATGAGAAAGACTTTTGTCATAGAATGTTATTAGTTTATTTTAGTATTATTATAGATCCTGTGTGAATCAATCATTACTATTAATGATTTCTACTTTTTTTTTTCCAGAAGATGGCAGTATTGCCCAGTTACACAGATAAAATGATTAGACCACTTTGAAGCCTGTATACAAATACGGTGACAACTGAATTAAGTGGTCACTAAATGGAATGGACATGCGTGGCTTCTCAAAACACGAGGCAGCATAGAAAAAGTAAACAAAACAACAACAACAACAACAAAAATCAGTTCTGGGGTTTACTGGCAGTTGACTTCTACATTGTTGATAAACAATGCAAGTTACCTGTCTAATTGATCTAATAATGAAACTGGCAAGACGTGGGAAACTAACTGTCTGTATCCCACAATGCAACTTGGACATTAGGGACTCATTTGTCCTGTGTCTTTAAGAAATGACAAACATCCAAGAACTGATGAATCTGCATGCAGCCAAAAGCAACTGGTGACTAACAACAGCATCGGTCAATACACACAATAACTTAAACACTGCATACAGGTGGTGAGCAAGCTGCATCAACCCAAGCAAGGCACAAAGAGTTACACAGGATGGATTTAAGCATAAGCTTACTAGGGACAGTCCTTTCCTAACTGTGACCACACCATGTTGCACTACAGTTTCAGCAAATCCAGGTTACACTTACCCCCCAAAACAAAGTGTACTTTAGCAAGTATGGAACTTTAGCATTTGGTCTTTGTGGAGGTTGTGTTCATTGTGTTTAAAGTCCTGATTGTTATTGTCCTCTCTTCCTGTCTTTCATAAGAAGCTGTTTGAGAAGGCACACTGAGCATATCCATTTCTTAAACACCAACATTCCAGCTGGCCTTTCCAAGATACAGACCATGATGACATGGCATTGTTTTCTAAAGCACATGAAGCCCTAACAGTATGTGAGCACATTCACAACCATGCTGGCAGCACTAGCAATTTCCAGTAAGCAAACTTGCTTACTGGAAATACGTACCCAATAATAATAAAAAATAAATAATAATCTTGCATATTGCACTAAACATTGCCTTAAAAACAATATCCATGGCAACGACTGTTGTACTTCATTAAGCATTCAAACTTGTAAAGACATGCACTTATTTCAGAAAGAAACTAAGTGAAAGGCAAATGAAAAGGACTCACTGCCAGGTACTGTAATAATTAAACACACTTATTGCCACACTTCCCACATAACTCATCACCTCCGTCTGCCACTCGTGGGTTGTTTTGTTTGAATTTTGAGGTAACCTGCTGGATCTAGCCAGGGATACAGATACTGAGATGAAACCTGCAAGATGGAATCCCGTCAGGGCTTGCTGGATGACGTGACTCTGCATTCCATTTTGTTTTGTTATTGCTGGTTGATACTTGCACCACTACACAAGTCAACCCTTCTCGTTACACTGGTTCATTTCACTAGGCCTGCTCATTTACTAAGCTTGTCTCAAAGTCTTTTGAAAAAAGCTTTATGTACGAAAAGCATATAACTTGCCTATTTTCACCATTATACTGTTTCAATGTTAAATTGTATTAATGTTCTCTGCTTCAGATAACTTCACACCTGACTTATTTGAGTGCCTATTGTCTGTCCTTGTTTTAATATGTCTTTTGAGGCTGTGACCTTTCAACTTTGTTGTCTTCACCATGTATAAGTACTACAAGGCCATGTTCAGACTACAACTGTTATAGAAAAGACCAAAGACTAGAATACGATGTTTTCAGTGGGAAATACATCTTGTAGAACATATCATTTTGAAAACACTGTTAGTTACTGAGTCTTAGATGTGGTCTTCTTGTGGAATCACATGGTTTTGAAACATTTTGCTCACGTTATTCAATTGCCCTAAGCAGTTGGGGTTCCAAATAACACCCTCCTTTAAATCACTCATTAGTTCCCATGCTATATGCTTAATTTGCATTGCTTTGGTATAAAGAAAACCAAAAAAGGTCTTCAATCAAAAATTAGAAATGATTTCCTTTATTTAAATTGAAAACATTTTTTTTTTTTTAAATGTGAAGTTCTCAGCCACGAATATGTTTCGCCCGTAGGCTTCATCATTTGATATACATTTAATTATTTCAGTTTTGGTATTAAGATCGACTGCTGTTTAGATTAATTCAAAAGACCCCCTTATTTATTGTAGGCTTACGTTTTACTATCGTCTCTTTAGACCTAACATTGTTTAATCTTAAAAAAGAATGGCCACAAATTCATATGAAATAAAATGAAATAACTGAATAACCTTTATCCATAACTAAAAAAGTAAAGTAGAAAGAAAATTAGTTATCTTTTTTTCAGTTATCTTTACTGACTATTTATTTAAAACTCTTTCACTTCCACTTCCACAGTTCATTCAACAGACAAAATTCCTCAAAGAAACACAGAAAGAGAAAATGTTAAAATAAATGTAAATATATGCCTTTTTAATGCATTCAAATACATTCATAAAGCAAGGGAAACATTCGTGAACTGCATATGCATTACCCTGCTGAATAAACACGACCATGACTTGGCCAATATAATGATGCAGCATTATACAAGCTGTGCTGTCAGCATGCACAGTCTCATTTAAAAGGTATATGAGAGATTGTAAGGTTATTTTCAGGAAAATGTTGATACAGTCCATTTAGTCTTCAAAGCTCCAAAGGGCATCTACTGTAACGATACATAGCCTACAATCAATGCAATTCCATTTAAAAAATGAGGTAATGTTTATTGACTGCATTATTGTTGATGCTGAGTCAAAGGACATGCTCAAGCAAATAAAAAAGGGAGATACAACTTAGTAATTCTCTTGATTGCTTCAAACAGATTTCATGATACAAAAAAAAAACACTGAAATGATTGTTTTTTTAAAATAAATGAGAGCAATGCCAAAAGCAATAAACCAGAGACACGCCTTTGGCCATAATCTGTGAATGCGCCACATGGCTGAATTCATCTTTCTGATCAAAGACATTTCACAAGCACATGGAACAAACTGAGAACAAAACATTAAAAAAAATGGCATAATGCAATTATTCTGTTCGAAGTGACAATGGCAGCTGAAAGGCACCACAGGAGGTTCATATTTCGGTTTGAACAAACACACCCAGGTAGCCCATGGTACCATATCCACATGCTACATCAGGGCTGGGAGTAAGACTCACATTGCAAAGCAGTCCCATTCCAGGTTTTACAATGAGCTTAATAAGACACACACAGGCTTGTTACTGTACCTATACACCGTGACAAATCAAGCTCTCAGTAAAAGCCACTGTACACCTGGTGGAGTATTAAATCATGTACCCCCACCCCACCCCCCACCCCCAGTTAAATGCAACCAACATCCTTCTTCTATTGTTAAAAAAAATACATGAAAGAAAATCTGTTTGATGTCTCTACCACCGCCATATAAAATGAAGGGAGAGTGACGACCCTCTGCTGTTCATTGCAAACACCACAAACCCCTGCAATATTGACCCTGCAAATACCTTTGTTTATATGGCAGAGTCGTTATACAGTAGATCCTACTAGCCACGTTGTTTAAATGCAGGGATGCAAAATACAGTGTTAACCAGATTGAAATACAACCTATTTGTCTAAAAGCCACACAACTTCCAGAACAAATCTATTTTCTTTTTTTTATTGTGTAAATGTATTTTGGGAATTAGAAAGGCCCATTTTAATGCACACTCAGACCTTTCCCCAAGCATTTCCATTGTGTATTGCATTGTGTGCTAGTGCACAGCATCTGAAGCATGCATTTATGTTGTACCTGTGTGCGTTAATCAGCAATGTGAGGTTAAACATGGGGCTGACCTGCCTGTTCATTTTCAATAGACTTTTGCTGCAGGATCTGTCCATTCCCTGTCAAGCGAGAGACTATCATGCCAGAATAGCTAACTTTGACATCCTGGAGATTAATTTTTAACCATGCTGGGTTAATACCATCGAGTATGCAGACAGGACAACTGCTGGCCCCAGAATTCTTACTTTACTCCTGTATCTACTGTCTGTGTCAGCCGCCATTGCGTATATGCCTTTTTGAATTACAGCTGACTTTCATTTACAGTTGTGAGCTCAGCTGATATTTGAATGTGAAGCATGGTACCTGTCTTGTAAAATGAATAGAGTTTCCTAATGCTGTTTATTGCTGCCTTTTACTGTTTTCATAATAGATAATTGCCATTTATTTTGTGGCAGAATACTTACTTATGCTTTACCATGTATTCACTTTGCTTTAATGATGGTACACTTTTATACGGGTACTACCATATCAGTAAGCTTAGGCACACCCCTCATATGTAAGTAATTAGCTGTTTTTCTCAGGAAATGATGATAATTACCGTTACTACTGTTTTTAAAAAACAAACTTATTTATGGTTCTTTTAATGTAATAACCTTACTTGTATGTATGTATGTATGTATGTATGTATGTATGTATGTATCTATCGATCTATCTATCTATCTATACACTATTACAAGTGTCTCCTTACAGTTTCTTTACTTACTACCACATTAAATTTTATTTATTCTTTGGGTCTGCACCTTTCTGGTGTTTGAGTAATGTATATGACAATGGCACAGTGATTTGGTCTCAGCTAACAATTGTTGTAAAACTCTTCTTAAATCAGTTTGATTTACACAGAGCTTGGGAAGTGTCTCAGAAACAACAGTACTGTGCACCCACTTTCTTTTGAGACAAACAATTGTTAATCTTTTACTGTGAAAAAAATGTATCCTTCACTAAACTATGTGAATACTGATCTTATCTGCATGTTTGTGAAATATTGCATTCCTCAGCTATAGTCAAACAGCTAGGTTTGGTTACTTTGGACTGTGTATGATGTATTTCAATTAACCTTTGTACCAATGAAACTGAAGAGTACAGTAATTCATATAATTAATATATTATTATTTGTGTTTGCCTCCCCCGATAAACACAACAAGTTGCACAGGCAAAGAAAGACAACCAGAACAGAGACCCTTTTCTTATCTTTCACCCAGCACATGTCCCTCTTAGAACTTGGTGTCACTACCGAATGCTGAGAAGTGCAGGGATATCAAAAGTATTAACACTAATTTTATGTTGAGTTTGCCCAGCTGTGTGCAAATAATAATCCTAACTGTGTTCAAGCCCCATCATGCAGTACTGTAACAAGTTTATAGTTTTATTCATGTGCTTGTTTTTATGGACTTTGCCCTGGCATGCAAAGTGGAAAAGCAATTTGATTGTGTCAAGAACAGATGTCCAAGAGGTGCTTTCTGAAAAGCAACCAAGCACTACTCAACGATATCCGTTTCCAGGTTTGCTCCCTATCTTCTGCTGAAACAAAAATAACTGTAAGGGTGGCAGCTAGTTTATGACCAAATAGTCAGATGACAACACAGGGAATTTCAAAACAAATGTTCACACCGAACCAGAAAATCAAGTCAAATAGAAGAGTTGCAGAATCACTGTCAACATCTGATCAGCAAACAGCCAGGTGTCTGCCAGAGTAGTTTTCTAGAACAAATGTCCTGGTTTAACCACCACATTGGTGACAAAACAATATCACTGGAAGGAGAGTAGTGTAATATTTTGGCCAGTGGTAGATTACATAAGGAAGGACTTGTAATTGTAATTGATTAAAAGAGAATGCTAATGTTAGACTGTGAGAGGTTTCAGTTACTTTACAAAATATGTGCTGTACATTATAGCAACATACTTCAGTGTTTTATTTATGTTCCATCAGTCAATTTGACTGCACCAGCTTACTTTGATATTGTAAACACACACACAGTATAATACCCAGTCCTGATGAAAAACATCATCACACGGAGCAACAAAAAATCTTGTATAGCACAAGGTGAAAAGGGAAAGAAATTTCCATATGAAAAACAGGAACCGTCTCCCAGTGCATTTTTGCATATACAACAGGCAATGTATTTCTACTTTGAATATATGAATTGGTATTGATTTAATGTTTAATGGGAGGAGAGCAGTCCACTAATGACAAAGCTTTCTTCATGGTACCCCTCTCATCATCGCCATGGTTCAGGCCCAGCCCAACCATGTCCTACTTTGAGGGAGGGGCCTGCAGTACCCTCCTATTTGTCTTTCCTAGATGGCAAACTTACATCCTTAAATATGCAACATCCAGACCTTAAAAAGTCTTTATAGTGCCACGCCAGTGTGCTTTTAATAAAGCTATTAGCTGAAATGTTTGTCTGCTTGACTCTTCTTATAAGTTTTATCTCCAAATTTAAAAACAGCAAACCCTCGAAGTGAAGCACCTGCCTTACTGTGTACTCTCATCCATGTTCTGAAAATGTGTCTCTGAAAAACATTCAAAGTTTACATCTTTTCATCTAAATTAAAAGTTTAAATCTATTTAGCTAAAATTTATTATAAATTATATATTTATTCGATTTTATTTTAAAAAAAAAGCAAAAATGGGGATGCATCTTTAGAGAGAGAGAGAGAGAGAGAGAGAGAGAGAGAGAGAGAGAGAGAGAGAGATTTCTCAATACTTAAATTGAAGTATTTTATAATAGGATACACATTCAGCAGGTCTTGGCTGGAAATGCTTATTTATCATCTTATTATGCAATATTTAAAGTATTAACATATTATTAATCTGTACAGCTGTCATACACTTTGTCTAACAGTCTATACAAACCACATATTTTGCCTTGATAGCTGGACATATGCTGAATTGTAATTTATTTTTAGTACTGACTCATTAATAGATTGTGTCTTTTATATAAAAAAAATAAAGATATAAATAAAAAATACATAATCACAAAATCAACAAAAAATGTTATTTGGATACACTGTCACCACTAAGTGGACATCAACAATGTTAACTTGTTACTTACACTTCAATAAAGGAAACCAATTATACACAAAGCCATGACAGGTCAGCTCAGTGTGGTTGTACTGACCTTTGCCAAATTAAATTGACCAACACCTATAAATAGTGTTCACATTCCCCTATGAATAATTCACTGTGTTAATTTACATGCTTTAAATCCAGAATGTTTTTTGAAAAACGACTTTACGTGTTTTGTTTCGCAAACTGTTACTGTTGGCCAATTACTTAATTTAAAGTTGTCCAAAAGATATTCTGCACTTCACTCAATTGTTGCTTAAGGACTCAAGGTATTGAAAAACATATGCAAGATCTGTATACTCAATCTCGTATAAGTATTTCATTGTCTTGTGGCATGTATGTCTCAAAAAGAAACACCTCAAAAAGATCTTGTCTTCACACTGACCGTTCATGAACCTTGTAACAAACCCCATTATACACTGCTGTTACCCCTTTAAGTGTGGTATTGATGTGGTTTTAAAGGTTCAGAGACCCCAAAGGCTTATGGGAGCTCCAAGGTAATGGGCTTGCACCTATGAGCCCTGACTCCAAAGTTATCATGATGGTTGCACTTTTACCTCACACAAATAAACCAATTAATTTAAAACTGCATAAATATTATTTTTACCAATTGATAAACCTTGTTTGTTAATCAAATGTTATGTAATTTACAAAAAATGTCATATCTAATTCTTGACCAAACTTGTATTTACCGAATCAGATTCCTCTAGTTTTGTGGTGATGACAGGATACAGTCATCAAAAGAAAACTGCTTAAGCTGTTACCATGGAAACTTTGAGTGTGACAATGCCAGTATTGAACTCCCCTATGAAAAAAAAAACCAACTGGCCCAAATTACATGGCTGCCTGCAGAGTCCTACTGCTGTTGCTAGGAGATTCAAGGAGGCAGTGTTAATTCACACACAGGAGATTGAGAGTGACACAGAGGTGAGGTTGGCACGTCACTCAGGATTTATTCACAAACAAAACAACCCTGTAACAATACCAGCGATGGTAGAACATGGGCAGACACACAGCAAATGTAACAGAAAACACAAAAAATTCAAAACAAAACACAAAAATATGTTTTCCAAAAAGCATCTCAGCGCTGCTTCCAGTGCAGGAATCTTCTCCCTGACATACACTCAAATACACTGGATGGGATTTAAAATCCCCTAAACTCATTTTGTTTCTACAGGTTGCACTGACGCCCTGCTTCCACATATGGTGGTCATGTACTTGGTTCACTCATCCTGGTTAGACAGAGCCAATCCATAGACTTAACTCCAGCTTGCTGATAACCAAGGACTGGCTTTCTAGCTCTTCTTTTATATGAGGCGGACGGGGTTAATTGATAATCAATAAGTCAATTAACACCTGGTAACATTACACACTTGTTTTATCACTAAAGAATTATAACCCCAGTCCTGCCATATTTAACACAAACTTATATTTTAATAAACTTTATTTACAACATTAAACAGAAACCAAAATACTCTACAGTACATGTGCAGAGCATTAGCCCTGCCATACACACAATAAATCTAAATACATTGAAATCTAGACACAGATACCAGACACATTTTCCTGTCAAGGTGAGATATTCCAAAGTTGTAAAGGTAAGTTACTACAAAAGCTTTTCTTGTTTAGATACACTTGATAATATAAGAAGAGAATTATAAAAAATGTTCATACTTTTTGAATGTTTTCATTGTCCTGTAGTTCACTCGTCGTGCTAGAGGTCTGCTATCTATAAACAAGAAGGAAACGCATCTTTAAATGTATTATGTCCACACTACTATCAAGCTATTAACTATAATTTTTAAATCTTTCTTCCATCTTTAAAATCTAGCTATCACCACTAGTCTGTTTTATAAAGCATCAGTAGTAGGTTGTTTCCTGTTTTCATTGATAGAAGGAATAAAACATTCCATGCAGGTCTGCTCAGATTCATCAGATACATACAGTGTAGTGAAGGCCGCTAGTGTGGTTACAAGGCCAATTTGGAGTTAGCAAAGTTTACATTCTTGTGTGCTGTAGTGTTTCCTTGGAGTTTCAAAATGAAACCCACAACATTGTAATTTAGATAGCTAAATACTCAGCAATCAGGAAATGTTCTTTTAGAAATGTAGGAAGGAGAAGGTGCTACTGCAGCCGACAGGAAATGTTGAACTGCCTGTAAATACATATTTCTTGTGTTACTAACTTTTGAAAGACATTCTGCACCACAAGTGTGCATGCTCAGTATTTTGCAATGTAATTTGGGTTTCCTGAAAGCAATTATAGGCTGTCATTAAACAATTGAGAGAAAGACAGAGAATTAAAAAAAAAAGGAAAAAAGTTTTATTTTCGCTTTTTTCTTTTTATTAATATAATAAAGGTCAAGGATGAGAAATTTGGTAGAATTTTGTGTTTCTGAGTGTGAGTTAAGTGTACCATACCCACGGTTTATGTCCATTTGCTTTAAATTGTCAGAAATTCAGGAATAAACTTTCTCATTTCTGACGCACAACTCCAGATCTTCCTGAAGTAACACTTCTATCTGCCCACAGAGAAACTAGAGCCTGCACTTCCTCAGTGGCCCAAGGCTGTACTTTTCTTTGATCATACTCGCTGCATGCCATGTTTGTTGTTTTTCTTTCTGGAGTGTACTGACTGATGCAACGTAATGACGGAAATGGACGGTTTGGCAGCTCATTCCAGGGTTAGTTGGAAGTCGGCCATCCAGAAAGGGGGTGGAGTCACAATACCAGAAGTCACCGCCTTAATGTGGTAGGCGATGTGTCAGTCATGGATTGGAGGATACGTGATTACACTCACTACTGAAGGTGTCACTGAGGGTATATCAGAGGATGTGGCAAAGCAATCTGTTCCTTGGTTATGGTTATGAAAAGACCCGTAAAGGATTACTGTGTTGTAAAAAGAAACCGTGAGGTTTTTTGTTTTTAGTTTTGTCTCTCTATTAAACTGTCACGTTTGTCATTTATAGAAGACTAAACTCTGGGAGCTGTAGCAAAACAGCCAGCAAACAAACCCAGGCTACACGTCACCATTGTGCACACTCAAACTTATAAATCACCACTTTCAGTAAGAGCACTCACTCTGGACTTGTGACCGTGTTGTGTTTGTGTGTGTCTTGTTTAGTGTATTTACTATTTCGGGACTGAACCCCATGGTTCCTACTGAGTGATACACATTGGCGTGTATAGCCAGTTAATATTATTTAAGAGTTGCGAGCACGCAACCGAGCCAAATAAAAGAGCTGTTTTTCACCATGAACTGTCTTGTGTCTGTTATTACTGAGCACTGCATCACCTCTACACCTGCGCACTGCAAACCACTTTGCCACAGTCACAAACCTAGTTTTGAAGTCTCAACACATCAACATCATCAGCAATCTGGGTTGCTGTTCGATCTTTTCTGTCCCAACCATTTTAGTGTGCATTCTGAAGACTCATATTTGGGAATTTGCACCCCCCCCCCCAAGAACAGAAGACTATCTGGAGACATTGGAATAATTAAGTGAAATAGCAAGAAACTATCTGGCAAGTGAGACAACATTTTACAATTATTAAAAATGATAAATAAATAAAATGTGATAATAATGGGCACTTTTTGTGATGAAATGATACACTAAAGGAAAGTTGTTCAGTTTTCTAGCTACAGATTTAGTGCCCCATACAGATTTAAAGCTGCAGTGCCTCCCAATCATGACCTATTTTACATTCAGATAGGATTCATTCACTGGGGACAGTGACTGTGCAGCATAGCTTGTATACAGTTTAGCTCTTGGTGCACTCTGCTTCATCAGAAACCAGACACTTCTGGCTTACTAGATAGTTTACATCTAAGGTAGCTTTAGCTGCAGTAACATAAGCATCGTGGCAACATACAGACAGTGAAATGACAAACAATGAACATTCCTCAAGGCCTTATTTTGCCATATCTATTGTGTTTTCTAGTTCACAGAAAGTGCTCAGTCTTAAGGATAATTTTAATTGTGCTTGAGAAGTGCTTTCAAGAATGCAGTCGTTCACCATATACATTCTTCACATAGACACACCCTTTTCAGATTGCTGCTATTATTTCACATACTAACAGAGAACAGTATAATGCAGGTAACAGAATTTTTTTTTTTTTTTAGCTTTATGCTTTACAAACGGATCTTTGTTATCTCACCTTGAAATAATGATATTTCATAAATCCAGAACTTTATTAGACATGGACATGGATCTGCAGATGCTCCTTGTAACATGTTAGTATAACAAAAACAGCATGTGGGAGTGGAGGGCGGAGAGCAACTTTATTCATTAATTAACATGTATTTTGCTTCCTTGAGCTGCAGCAGAGCTTATAGAGAACATGTTCTGCTGCTGCAGGTGTCTGTTTAAATACCAGAGCAGCTCTGGAAACAAGATTTCCAGGATGAAAGGTTGTGTGCATGCATCTGAAACTGCTTTTAGGGAACGGAAACCAACAGGAAACCAGCAATCAAGTTTTTAAGTTTTTAATAGAAAACATGTAAGGGATACTACAGCTAAGTTCAAACTGGTCATTTTCATAGAGTTCAATATGTTGTGTTGTATTCCTCCATCAGCAAAAAATGACTGATGACTGCCAGGATATCTATTTTTACCTGACGTGAATGAGTGTATAACACAACCCTTTTCTCTGGTCTCATTCAGCTCCATTCTCTTGTAACTCATTGATTGGGTGGTATTTTTGAAATCTAGGTCCTTAAGCCACCTGGGAAACACCAGAAATCTAGTACAGGGAAATGGTAGCAGATCTCAAGGACAGTGAGCAACAGAGATACTGTTTCACAAGTCTATAATGAGAAATATCAGTTACTGTACTGCTGGAAATAAAATATTATTCCAGCAGCTTATTGCTATTCTTGCTTTCTTAAGATGAAACACTTCAGTTATAAAAACAATCCCTAAGCAAGATACCCTTCATCTGGTAAGTTCTGGTATTTTTAAAAGTTATTTAAATTAGGATAATTTTTATTGAATATGCATAATTTCTACCAAATTCACATGTAACATTATTTGTTTAAAGTTTTAGAAAAAGAGGTTACCAAATATTACTGCAGTAAGTTTTATTGCATAATGTATAAGTGACTGTTTTGCATTAAGAATAATCTGCTTTAAAGTTGGGATGTTTAAATTTAGCAGCACGAGCAGTATTGCTCTTATTTTAGAGGGAGAGGATCTGTTAATTATTTATTTTTTATAGGCTTAAATTTCTTATTGCAGCAATTGAATCTTAAAACTTAAAGGCTGGGCTTAAACAGCAACCTGTTCAATCATACCAGAGTTACCTGCTCTGCCCCCGACTTCCCTTCTGCATTTATTGTACTGTTTTCATTCTTTTCTGATATTGATTCTCAACACAATATATTCTTAAAAAGTGGAATCATTAAAATGATTTCAATATACAGATCTTCTCCAGTCTTTAAATCAGACAGATCTGCAGTGAAAAGAGAACAAGCTGCTAAAAAGAATAATTGATTCACATTATAGCAAAGCGTATCGATGAATGGCATGTAATGACAGCCACAAAATTGCAGATATGCACTCAATGCACTGCATGGAAAAGCATCTCCCTCCTTCTCAGTTAAATGTCAAACGTGCTTCAGACTTCCTTTTTGAGAAAAATACATTATTATTTTCAATAGCTTATTTTACCAAATGGTTAATACCTTCATTCACAAGATATTTGCTGCGCTGACAAAGAGTTCCTATCCAATTCTGATTGTTACTTGAAATAGTTTAATGATCTCCAAACACAAAGTACATCCGAGCTCAGTTGTCAGGTACTGTAGACTAAAGTTTCGATTCAGACCAGTTTCTAGTGCTGCAACTTGGCTTTATTTCCACTATAGTTGGGAAGATTGGAGTAGAACAAAGACTTATATAAAAGGAAACGAAAATAATAAAGAATCCCTGATCAATTTGGAGAGCATCACAGCTGTCATACTTAGTGCACCAAAAAAATAATGATAGCCATAACCAACATAGCTACATCCCGAGAACATTTAAAAACAACCTTAAGCAACTCATTATTTAATTGGTTGGGTAATTATCTGTGTTTCCACATACATGACTTGTCCTTGTTTCTAAAGCTACCTATTATAAAACAGTTATGAAAATTCCTAGAGGCCATATTTTGTCATACCTATTGCAAACTCTAATCTACAAACCCTAAGAAACAAAATCCCACTTGCAGTGCAATAATTATCGATACTGGCAATTCTGAAAGGATTGTTTTAATTGTACACAAGAGCTTTCAAGAACACATATTTCAACACAAGACAAATACAGTGTACACATATACACACCCTTTTCAGATTACCTCTATCATTTCCCACAGTGCACATAACAGAAGACAGAGAGCAGTACTATGCAGGCAAAAGTAGAAAAGTATTTCAGCTTTATACTTTACAAACTGCAATACAAACTTTGCTATCTCACCTTCAAATAATTGTATAATCTCCTCTTGTGGACCCAGTGCTGTGAATAGTAACTTTTCATACATGTTTTACTATATAGCTCTTTGTTTCACAGTACCTGTTCTTGTCACACACTTCGGATCTATGTCACACTTTTGTATAGATCAAGAGAACAGCTAAGTGCCACGTCACACTACTATATAAATCAAAAGAACTGCTAAACACCAACTTTAGCACAAGTTATTGGGTGTATTATAATTTAGGGGTATTTGTCTGACTTACATTTTTACATTTACAGTATCTAGAAAACCACTTCTAAATCTAAATGTGATGAAACTTGATAAGGACTTTCTTTTTTTCCCCCATGTTTGTATTATTGTCAGAATATAGGGGTAAATGGAGGCTGTCTGTCTGTCTGTCAAAGCGACTGTCTGTACAACTACAGTTTTACACATACTGTATCTACCAATTGTGCGATTGTCATGAAACTTGCTGAAGACCTTCTTTCGCACAAGTTATTCAGCGTATCAAGAGCTGGTGGTGCATGGAGTCTATCAAGGCATTATTTAGCACAGGTTATTGATAGTTTCAGAATATGAGGTAAATGGAGGCGGTATGTCCATCTCAGTCTGTTTGTATGTCACAATTACATTTTATCTAGTGAACCATTTAGCCAATTGGGTTGGAACTTGCCAAGATCCCTCTTTAGCAAGTTATTGAGGCTCTGTCTGTGTTTCTGTTAGTGTGTCACATCAAGTTCTTACATTTATAGCCCTTATTCAATAGTGATAAATGTGGTCGGGACATACTGTATTTAAAGTTATTAAGAGTAGTTTGTACTTTTATAGTGCTGTTAGTGGCCAATGGTGTCATGTACTTTTTAGTTTAGTTCCACTTACAAAATGTCCAAACAATAAGATGGAAAGCAACCTATCCAGTTTACAAAATCTAAAGACAATCAGTTTCTCTGAAAAAGAAAAAGAAAAAAACAATTCACAACAAACAAGACAAGATGATAAGTCCACCACAAAGTTTGAGAAGTAAAAAAAAAATGTACAAGACCCAATGTATTTTATATGGTAAATATGTGCATACTATTTTCTTATTGTTTGGAATTATATGATAAACTCAAATAAAATAATAAAAAGATGTAAAAGATCAAAAACAGCATAAGGTACTAGATTTGAACGGGCACTTCCGAAGTTGTTTAGAAGTACATGAGCACCACTTTTTATCTGTCTCCCTGAAAATAACACCGGTGGTGATGGGTATGGCTTCAAAACTTCAAAGAAAAAAGAAGTGTTTTGCACTCTTCCAGGGCTTTGCGTTCCCACGACGTTCCAATGCTTTATTATTCGCTTGTGCATCCATTCAGTCGAGAGGGGGGAAGGAAGGCAATTGCACCTACAGGAATGTGTGCCTGTGCAATATAAAGCCCCGTGCGCGTTCACGATCGAGTCTATCAGTATGGCGCGCCGGGGAGCTTTGTGCACGCGCGGCGGGGCGACAGGTCTGTGTGTGTTTGAGGAGGGAGAAAGGAAACATAGGAGAGAAGGAATGGTGGCGGTGGAGGAATGATAAGAGTTTGAAATCCTGGAAATTAAAATGACAAAGACTAACCCATATTCACCAAGACGCAAAAACTAAAAAGCGAGGTAAAGATCTTTAAAACTTTCTATGGCTACCACGCTGTATTTTGAGGATTTGGTGATTATGCGAAACTTGTTGCGGAGGAGCCGATCCCACTAGTTTAGTTTCGTGGGGACTTCATCATCCAGGAACTGTTCCTAAAGTCGGATTGTATTGCGGTCTACTTTCTTACCGGTAATCGTTAATTATATATATATATATATATATATATATATATATATATATATATATATATATATATATATATATATATATATATATATATAATACTATACTATATAATACTATATATTAGTTTAACTACTTTATCTGGGTGGTTTAATCTTTTTTAATTTTTTTTATATAAAGTAATACTAGACGGAATTTCTTTGTATGTAAGAAAGCGCGGTGGGCTGCTACCGAAGTCTGTATATTCCATTCACAGATTATTGTGACTGTTTTTGATTACAAAGAACAACGAAGAACTGGGATCTTGAGCTTCGATTGGATTCTAGTTTTGTACTTTTTTTTTTAAATGTGACTCTTACTAAACTTTCATTTTAGTAGTTGGTTTAACTTAGTAGCGCGGGGCAGTGCAAAACAGTACAACAATTGATTTTTTTGGCGAGATAGCAGACGTGAAGACAGAAACCTGATAGCAACAGATTAGTATTAGTTTCAGTGGCTCTTTAGTGTTCATTTACATGTTTTTCTTCCTAGATGACCACGATCTGGCCGTTCTGAAGAAAAGACGCCAGGACAGGATTTCTACACTGCGTTCCAGAAAATTCATGTCTATTTGTTCGTGTAAACAAGCTACTGTCCAGTTGAAACAGTAACGAACAGGCAGCAGTGAAACTTTCCCCACCCATTCTTCCTGTACGTGGGTGTTTTATACTTAATGCTATCATCTTTTTAAATTGATTGCTTCAAAATGATAAAAACCGAGAGCAAAGGTGACCGAACTCTAAGGAGTGCTTCTCCCCACAGAAATGCATACAAATCGGATTTCCACGCGATTAAATGCTCCTTTGATGGGGCTAAACCCAGTGATAGTGCTTCGCAAAAGTCTTACGCTAATGGCTCAAGTGATGACAGAGAAGACACAAGGGGAAGGCCTTTTGGTACTCGTATAAATAAAATCAAGAACATATTCCTTCAGATGGATGGTCAGCAAAATGAAAACACAGAGGTTAAAATAATAGGAAGGAATGAAATACCTGCAGTGTCTCCGCCAAAGGCGCCATTAACCTCCAGTGTGCCAAAAACTAACCCAGAATCACCCATTTCTGACAAGGCACCCAAGAGTGAAGATGGAGATTTCGATCAAGTAACGCTTTCTGGAAAGTTTTCGGAAACCAGAAAACTCTTTGAAAGAGGCATCAAGGATCAAGCTCCAATTGAAAAACACTGTCCAACTAAAACCAAAGCCAGGGTCTCACTGGGAAGCGTGTCTGATGATGGCAAAAGTCCCAGGCATTCATCAGGCTCATCAGATAATACTGTGAGCAGCTTAAAGGCAGATCTGAGCCCAGCCTCTTTGACTAAAGGATGGCAAAGTGAGAGGAGTGACAGCGAGGGAGGCAAACATCATGTATCCAAGTTGTCATCACTGAATGCTGGCCCCATTTCAAGAAGGCTGGAAAACTTCATGGTGGATAGTGACAATGAAGAACCTAACAGACTCTCCTGCAAAGAGGAGCCTGAATCAGAAAGCCAGCAAACTGTACACAGACCGTTGGCTCATGCTAAGCCGACCTCTCCTATTGGGCACGCCATTATTAAACCTAACATTGGTAGCACTTCTGTGTCCAGCCCTCCCTTTAGAGATCAAAAGCAAACGCCATCCTCATTGGTCAGCAACAGCTTTAACTTCCAAAGAGAGGAATCGTTTGAAGCAGGTAAGGCTGATGGGGATGTGCTCATCAATACAGGCTCTGCCAAGCTGCCTGAACAGAATGCACCCTTAGATCACACAGCAGTGGGCATGGTCAGGGCAGAGCTGGTCGTAGTCCAGAACGAATCTTCGGAAAGTGATGAAAACGAATATGAAAACGATGTTTTTGAGGAGCTGAAAGCTGAATCGCCAAAACCAGATCTGAGGGGACATCCTGTGAAGCCCTTGTTAGAGGAGGAGAAACAGGATTTCCCAGTGGATGGAAAAGAAGTTGAGAATACAGTAGAAAAAGTAGTAAGCAGTCACAGTATTGCTCAGGAAGTACAGAAATCAGACAGCAAGGTTGCTGAAGATTACCCCGAGGAAGACGATGGGGAGGAAGAAGGAGAGAGTGAAATCGAGGAACAGGTTGAGAGCAACAGTGTCAAGTTATCCCCAAACATATATGGCATAGAGAATGCAGCTTTTGTAGATGATAAGGATCCTGAATCGGAGCACCAGGAAACGGAACCAAAGGCTGAGCAGGAGGCCTATGAAGAGGAATACCAGTCTGGTGCAGACTTGAATGAGATTCCTGGTCTTTCTGATGAAGACGACCCATTACCACGAAGGAAGATTAAGTTTTCGACATCACCAATACAGGTATTTTAAATTTAAGTGGTTAAATTGGGGGAACCAGGGAGTTTTCCTGTTGTATAGAAAACAACTTAGGAATTGATGTTTTTGAGAAGTTATTTGAAACTAATACTTAGGCATTGTTTTATTTTAGTTTCATTTGTGAAATAATGTAAGTTTGATACATTTTTTTCCTGGCCTTAAATAACACCATAACCTTTTCTCTGGCCCTTTAGCATTGCTGTATTAAAATTAATTGTATATCAAAGTGTCCATTTTACTAGAGAACATTCGTATTTGTCTATTGCCAGTCCTACAGCTTTCTCAAAGCAGGATAGCACAGCATGTGTCAGGTGGATTTCTAACTAGAAAGGACTAAGGGGTGATCATTTTGTGCACATATACTATGGTGTAAGTATATAATTTAAGTTCCAACTGATGGAGGGAAGGGCAATATATGGCCCACAAAAATACCAAGCTAACTTTATGCTGGCTGTAGATTTAGACATGGCAATCGTTACTGTTTTCTGTTGTGAAATGTAACAAAATGTATGGCTTGAAACCCAGGGCTCTTATTTGATCTTATCAGTGTTACTCCATCATTAATATCCATCAATAATCTGGGTAAGGGTGCCTGCTAAGAAATTATTAATAAAAATAATAAAAATAATAATTTAATAGTTAACTTGTTAGTGTTTATGGCTCTAGGAATTAGGAACGCCTGGAAATAATTGCCTGGATCTTGAACTACATACAGTTTATCAACATTAAAACAGTATGTGTGGGGTGCTGGCCATCAGATACGTTTAATAGGTGTCTCCTGTGTGTATCTAGCTGGCCATACCTAAAGGATGGTGACCCTACAGACTGTAAACTGGCCGTGGTATGGGCAAGTGATCTTTAGAAAAGAGCATGCATGCAGAAAGGACTGCAGTCCACCACAGTACATAAGCAGGGGAGGAGCACGCCATTTTTTTTAAAACATAGGGGATGACTTTTAAAAATGTTTTGCTTCAGTACTGTGAATAATTGTATTTTGTACAGTTTATGTGCTGGCCTTTATTTTTATGCAGTACATTAGGCCTACAAATTAGGTCAAAACATAGTTACATTTATGATTCTGTTCACATAGGCTTTTTTAACAGCTGAATTAACAAACATTCTTTTTTTTCTTTTTTTTTTTTAAATGGCTGATTTTAATAGAAGTATACCACCAGGAGGATTAACACTGTCTGGTAGATTGAAACCCTGAGGCAGGAGATTAATTATCCTGTGACAGGGTAGCTTCATGGCCAAGCTGTTACCAGCAGGTAGAGAGAATCTGGGACACAGAAAGTTGCAGTTTAGCGTTCATGTGGACGTTTATTACAAAGACAGGACTAGACGAACAAAACACGTTAACCAAATAAACAGGCACAAGGGCCAAAACGATCGGTCTACACAACAAAAAATTGGCGCACATAAACAGTACAGGACAGCAACACACCTTCACCTTCTGACGCCAGCATTAATTCTCCCTTAACACCCGTGTCACTCTTTTTATACAGCTGTTGGTTTAATGGTGTACACTGGCTTAATATAGAACCAACCAAATATAAAGGTATAGAGATTGTGTGGTTTTGAGGTAAAAAGGATGCACACAGGACAGTCTTCCAGCTCTGAAATCCCATTTGTGAACTTGTTTGTTGTAATATTCAGTGTGTGCTGTGCAGTACTGTATCGGCATGCAGAAATGTTGAACAGACAGACGTGTCTGAAGGATAATTTATCTTCCTTTCAGAAGAATAGGTCAGTTACTGTAAATAGAAACCGCACTACCAAATGTTTCTACAGTAACTGTAGTGGAGTCGTTTTTAGATTTTGTGACAGGCAGCACATGGAACTGAAGGTCTTTGAAAGTGTTGTATTTTGGGAAAATATGAGTGACTTCACTGTTCTTCTAGTATGCTTTTGACTATAGTGAGATGCATAAAATAATTCTGCCATACTGTTGGTCTAGCATATATTTGTGGTTAAAGTTTAGGGCAAGCATCTACGGCTACTGGATTCATGCTGTCTGGACCTAAATTAGCTGCACAGCTGCAACATTTATATGTGGAGTAAAGTAGGTGTCTGGAGCTACAGTATGTACTGTAAGCAGTGAGTGTTGATATGTCTGCACTGTACAGTATTGGAACAACAAAAAATAAATGTAAATATCTGAAGTTCAATGGCTGAAAAAGATGCACAGTTGGTCTTTATGCCACACTTACATTATTACTTGTAATTAAAGCACCTCTTATGTAATTGTGAAAACTTGGTTGACATTCTTTATTGCATTTCAGAATTCAAAGATCAGTTTTAGAATCTTGATAAATGGGAGACCCTATCTGTCTGCACATTTAGATGGATGATGTACAGCAGGTCATTGCATGATACTTTAATGATATTAATGGCTCTAATTGTGCAGAACCTGCTCAAAGTATCTTCAGAATTGATCATGTGAATTTGATGACACTTTTCATACACTAGCTATTTGCAGTACATACTAAGCACCATGCACAGGGAACAGTGTGCATTTACTGTATCTGCTAATTCAACACGCTAAAAACTTAAGGAAGGCTTTTTACAATTGGTCACATGGATTACTGCTTCAGGATTAGGTTTATATGAAACTTGAGCTTTGTGTATAATTGGCATACAGTAAGAAAGCTTTTCTTTGTAGGTGCTTTGGGAGTCTTGGTTTTAACCTGCTTGTTGCTGATTTTACAACCAGCAATGGAACAGTTGATTAAGGCAAGGTGTTAATTTATCATTTTTGATTGAAGACACTGGTGTCTGATGTACATATACATACTGGATTCTGCCGAGTCAATGCCCTGGTTTGAACGAACCCCCCCAACTTTTAGTTGGAAGTAAAATGTTCACCATGTTCACCAATAACCATGCAGTGATGTTCATAACCTGAGAGGAAATATCGCGGCTCACGTGAATAGAAAAAGCTGCTGGTCTCTGTACAGTACTTTAATGCTTTAAAACAAACAACTGCTTAAAGAGAGAGACATTGACGGTGCCTGAGCTCCACAGATAGTAAAGCTGAAAAGAGTTTGGATGAGAGCAGAAAGGTGGGCAGGAATTCAATAATTAATTATTACTTCCAAGTACATTTACAAGTATATGAAATGTCAGATCATCGCCCACATACAGGTCTGTGTCATAAGTTTGTAAAATGTAAAACTGTCCTTTTACAATACTCCCAGTCCAGTATTCACACCTGAATGATATCCAACATAATGATCTATTTGCACATGAAACTATTATCTGCAAAATGCTAATATTGTGTAAGTAACAAAGACAGCAGTACAGGCTTTTCTCAGTACCAGTACTGAATCATTATTCCTGCAAATTCCTGATGGAATTTTCTTACAGTCAGCTAGATTAGCACATCGTACCGTAAAACATGTGAAATGCAGTGGGCGTTGACTGCACTTACTGTAAGTTAATCTCTTCTAAATTGGCCCCTGTGACTAGTGTGCCTTTAATTTCTTGTCTTTATTATTAGCTGTTCATGTTTTCATTGTTGTCAAATTGAATTCGTACTCCTCCTTCTATAGAAAGATTTGAGAGACTAACCTTTACGAAGGTTTCAACCTTTTTTTTTTAAATTATTTTTTAAAACAACATCTTGGCTTTCACACACCAGGAGTTGTTGTATTGTGAACCGTGTGTGCTCTATGTATAGCAGCATACCGATTACACAATGACAGTGTTGTATAGAAGTGTGTATTTGTGGTCATTTGTTCCTCAGCAGCTGTATGCTCCTGCTATTATAATAGAAAGTTGTCCCTGGCATGTACAGTAGTGTTTTTTTTTTTTTCTATGCTTGTTATATCACTTCATTTCTTAGTGAGCACCTCATGGCCCCATTTGCCAGCTTTCAATGTCATTTGCGTGAATGAGACCTGGCAGTTTATTTTATAAACAGAAAGCCGCATTCAGTGTTATTTGTTGAATCTGAGTATAGGTTTCATATACTGTAGCAGTTCCCGATTACAGTACATGTATGATGCTCAGGGAATTTGTTTGGTTTTGTGTAAAGTTTGAAGTCTGGAAGGAGGCCCATCCCTGTACAAGTAGTTAGACCTATATTTTTTTTTTGTTTTGTTTTTGTCACTGTACTGGGTTTTAGCAAAACCTGTTCAGCTTGTTCTCTGTACTATAGCTTTACCTCTTTCCTCAGTGAATATTTGCACAGGAAGTCGGGTAACAATATTTGACTCTTACAGTGGAGGTTATGTCTGTGTGATAATTATTAATCAAGCTTTAATTAAGGCTTTTAATATAAAGTTAAAAATTCTACAAGTTGTTGACTGTCTTCACCATCCTTAAGCTATCAGCACATTGCTGAAGAAATCTGTACCAATCTCCATTTCATTTCTGTAGCTCTAAATATTTTGGCAGACACTTTTCTTCAATGCCCCATACAGAATCCTTTCCAGAAGGCATAACTAATGTTACCTCTGAAAGACTAACCCAATTTAGTTAGTGTAAATGAGAACATGGGCCCTACTCGCTGGATGTGGATTTTTATTATTCTAGAGGGTAAATATAAAATGACTAAACGTTATAAATAATCAAGACTACAAGCAAGAAGAGCAGCTCCTTCCATGAGGCCGTTTTGATGTTGTGGGCTGTTTTTAATAAGAGATCATTTTAAATGTGTTAGCTCTTTTGTAAGACAAGCTGTTGGAGCTATTGAGTTTCAATGAAGAAAAGAACATTGTTCAGAATTAGTGAGGTATTCCTTAGCAACCAAAACTTCTGCTTTAGAAAATAAGTGTCAGGAGAGGCCAAGTGCTAGTGAAAATAATACACAGCTATAAAAATCTCCAGAATCTGGCTTCTAATTTAATATCAAGGGCTAGCAGCTATCTTCTTTCTGCCTGTTTCACAAAACAAACATTTGAAGGAAGAATGAACTTCTGTATTTGCTTTTTATTTGAAAAAAAAATATTATTTACAGTTTCTTAGAACTTTTGAGGGATGACCTGTAGAAGTTAAATTACAAAGATGAACACGCATGTTTAACTTTATAAATTAAGGCTTGCAGACAGTGCCGTGCTATCATTTTCAGGAAATGTCAGCCATTCCGAAGGGATTTATTTTGTAGAAATTGCATTGTTTGTAAACTTTGTAAATATTCATGGTACGGTTGTTATCTACTGTACATTTTACCACACTGTATGAGCCAGATTCTTCAATTGAAAGACTTTCACAGCCACAGCAGCATCCAACTAAAATTAACTTGCAATAAACAGGCCAGAATCTGCATCAGTAGGGTCTGGCACTTGCTGCATGCTTTTATTTGGGAGGTGATGAGTAAAACGTGTCGCTTCTGAGCAGTGATCTTTCCCACAAACCTGCTTAAATATTCTACACAACTGTGACCTAGTTTTAATTCAGGTTATCCTAATGGAACTCCGTCTCAGAAATAACTTTGAACATGCACAGTAAACACAAGCTTAGCAACAGAGCATTCAGCTGGACTTTTAAAGTATAAGTCTAGATTTAAAAAAAAAAAAAAAAAAAGTTGGCTGTGGTCATTTTGTGTTTGCCTTCTCAAAAGTGGTCATGACCATACATGGCAGTATGGCAGTGTGGCCATTCAAAAAGCCAGCTTGGTCTGTCAGCTGTGACAGGTGTCTGTTTGTACTGTAAATAAATCAAAATCTCCTTTGCCTGACACACCCACTTGTTTGCAGGTCTGGGCACGAAGCAGTTTGTTTCTCATTGTATTTAACAGCCGATGAGCACCCATACTGACACCAATGTGTTGTATCTTCAGTTGGATTTATCACGGTTTGAATTACTTTGCTTTTTTTATTTTGCGATTCCCCTTGAGAGCTGTACTTTTTTGTAACTTTTTCGTATTCTGAACTAAAAATGTCCATCTTTTTAAATTTATTTTCGCATGTGCACATCTTATTGTTATTTTTTATGCATAATTGAAACGTTGGTAGTATTCAGTGATACGACTCCCTTTCTGTATGGTTTGGGGCAAGTGGTGACCAGTTATATTAAAAATGTATCACTCAAGTATGTACTGCAGTTGCATGCTGTTTTTTATACAGTTTCTTGTTTGCAGTTTGTTTCTGTGCAAGCTTGTAACTTCTCAACTGTTGGTATTCAAACGATCAGATGTTTTGCAAAGGGAAATGGTGTTTGTGTACCAAATACTGAAACCTGACCACGTAAAAAAGCAGCTTCAGAGAAATCGATTTTTATGTAGTTTTTTGTGTTCTAGGTTTTCAGCACATACTCCAACGAGGACTATGATAGGCGCAATGATGACGTTGATCCTGTTTCTGCATCTGCAGAGTACGAACTGGAGAAGAGGGTGGAAAAAATGGATGTGTTCCCTGTTGAAATTGAAAAGGGTAAATACTTGCTCATCAACATACTATAGAGACAACATAACCTAATAGATGTGCAATGAATCCGTAAAATCTGTTAAATGCATGACCTCTGCATTTCTGAATAACTGTCTCTTCCATTGAAATGTAGGAGACAACGGTCTGGGAATCAGCATTATAGGAATGGGTGTGGGTGCAGACCAGGGTCTAGAAAAGCTTGGTATATTTGTGAAGACTATCACTGAGGGTGGAGCTGCTGCAAGAGATGGCCGGTAAGTCATTTTTAATTGTACATAATCTGTACTTTTTTTAAATTCTTTTTGATGTTTGGTAGTTTCGTGTGACTGCTTTGCTGGATTTAAATTTGTGTACGGATCCGTTCCAGATTTTTCAAACAAACTATTCCTCCAAAATGCCCAAAAAACTCCACCCGCTGGCTATAAATAAATCTATGAGCATGAGAAGTACATTCTTCTAACTGGATTAGCAAATATAGTTCAGTACAGTACAGAGTACTCTCCCCTCCCATAACTATTTTGTATTCATCTTTAAATGATTTTACCAGAGCGGCTAAGAAACCAGCCATTCTTTCAGTGAGGTGGCACGTAAGATTAAGGGAGTTTCTATGTTAGTTTTTGTAATCTGCAGTCCATTTTAACATACTGTAGATTGCTTGCTATGAGTCCCCAGTATTTTCATGAAATGTACCTGTTCTTCATGCAGGATCAGCATTAATGATCAGATTGTGGAAGTGGATGGCACCAGCTTAGTGGGAGTTACCCAGTTCTTTGCAGCAACAGTTCTGAAGAACACCAAAGGGACAGTCAGGTACATTCTGCACTTATTTTATTTATTTATTTATTTATTTATTTATTTTTTGTTTGTTTGTTTGTTTATTTAAATATTTCTTTTTTTGATTTAGGTAGCTATTGCAAAAATAAATGGCAGTTATCTAATCTAGAAGCTCCATAGTTTACTAGTTTCTACAGTAATGGAAGGATCATATTTATCCTGTTGTCCTATAATGAATTAGATCCAAGCTTTCCTAGAAATTGTATTCAACACATAATGATATGAATGTTATAAACCTAGCTAAGGACACATGCTGAATGCATTTAGATTAAATTAATTTCCAAGGACTTTGGAAACATGCTTGATTATCTACTGCAACAGTGAACATTTAGTTTATAATACCAGACGTCCTACAGTGTGTGCGTATAGCAATATAAACATGAATCTTAAACTTAGCAGAGAATTTTGAGTTAAAAGTTGCAACAACACAACAGCTAATAACAGATATCAGGCTCAAAGAGCATGGAAAGCAAGAGAGAACAAGTGGGTCTTGAGAGTTGATTTAAAGCGAGCGACTCCAGAGAGTCAGAGCCATGAAGCTAAACGAGCGTTCTCCAAGTGTGGTGCACTTTTGCTTGGGGATAACAAGAAGGCCAGAGTCAGAGGATCTCAGCTTGGGAGCAAGGACATAGCGGGTCAGCAGGTTGAACAGGTACTCAGGACCTGTGTGATGAAGGGCATTGGTGAGCAGGAGAGTTTTGAAAGTAATCCTGAACTTTACAGGTAGCCAGTAAAGTCATGGTTGGAAAAAAAATGTACTTGTGACACGAGTGCAGCATGAGTCAACGTCGACTTTACTTTTTTGGCTCACTTCCTGTCAAATGTAGATTGGTGATGACATCATGTCTGTGGTGTAGAGATCAACGTTAGACCATTGAATCGCAGTTCACACGCAATTGATGTCTTTTGGAAGATTATGCTGTTGTAATGTACATGTCTGAGATGTAAATCGCTGTTGTTTTATCATTTAGCTTCCTGATTGGTCGAGAGAAGCCTGGAACACACAGTGAGGTGGCTCGTCTCATCAGTGAGACATTGGAACAAGAGAAGTGCCAGCAGGAGGAATTGGAAGAGCAATATGATCAGTCAACAGAAGAGGCAAGTTTTAAAATTGCAAAAAATGCAGTCCTAAACTTATTTATAAATAATATGCTGTTGTTAGAAGTTTCTATTGAGCTCCAGACCACCAATTTATGCTTTATAGCACCTCCAACGTGTTCCTGTGGTGTGAGAATGCTTTGACCAGGTAATTTTCCAACAGCAGGGATCTAAGAGACACATTTTTACTTGAGAACCATGCATAACCAGAAAAGTCAAATAGGCGATCATTTTGGCTTGTGCCTTCATCAATGTACTGATGTACTTGAGTTTCTGATCAGTTTTACATTTACAGTATATCTAGAGAACCACTTGGGAAAATTCTTGGTCAAGACATTCTTTATCACAAGCTAGAGGGGGTAACATCAGAATCTGGAGATATATGATGAAAGATATCCGTTACTAGCAGTACATCTAATGACTAATTAATTTTAAACAATTGGCAACTCAGATTCTGTTATCTAATTTGGTTGCCAGCATAACTATCAGGTATTCATACGTCTGCATTTCTAATTGTTGGTTCATGTTATTCTATTGATCTTTAGTATCATTTGTTTTATACGTGACTTTTAGGATGAGCATGATGAAGATGAGGATGAGGTATTGGGATCAAGCTTTTGTGAAAAGTCTGACGTTTCTGAACTACCTGAAAATGAAGATATGTTTTTACCATCGGATATGGACTCTGCACAGCTGACTTACAAATTTAAAGAGGTATTTTGAAATCTAAAATCCTGAAGTGATTTCTCGGTTAAATATTGCAAGGTACACCAGTTCCCTTTGTTTTTGCTTTGTCGCAATGAGTTTTCATACAGTAGTCCTTTTTAAATATTCTTTTTCTATTGTATATATTTTTTACCAATATTTGGTAATTTAATTTATTGAGTGAACCTGTTTTTTATTTTTACAGCTAGAACTAAAGCATGCTGTAACAATAGCTGAAATCACCCAGTTGAAAGGAAAGGTAAGTGGAATTTTAATCTGCATTTTACAAAAATTGGATTTCTAAAAGGATAACTATATTGAGCAGTACTACAAACCCATAAATAAAATATGGGAGAAGTACTTTTATTAGCTATGGTCTGCTGCAGGATATAGTGGAGATACCTGTAGTAATGTTTGTCATGCTGGGTAAAATCTTTAGGACTGCTCATCCAATTGTAAGGAAACTTGGTCTAGGATTTTTCAGTACAAGTTAGACAGCCTTGGTAACCTTCTTTTGGTAATCTCTTTAGGACTACTCACCTGGATTTGATGAAATATGCTTAGGCATTTATTGTGAGATGATATTCTACATGCTGTAGCTGTAGGGCAGGGTGACTATTTCACATCCTCTAGTTATCTCTGTAACAATTGGTCTAAATATGTTGAACCTGTGCAGAGAAGTTTGTAATGACATTCCATATGCTGTAGTTGTAGTTCATTGCAACCCTACAATGTTTTTAAATGTGGTGTTTGTGATGGAAGATGTGTGTGTTGCTCGAAGTACCTTGCTAATGAGTTTGCATTCTTCTAATTTCAGTTAATGGCTAAAGAAGCAGAGAAAGCAGAGTGGGAAACCATGCAGACTCAGCTACAGAAAGATACTGAAGAAAATAAGGAAAAAATGAAAAAGCTAGAGACTTACTGGCTAGAAGCACAAACCCTTTGCAAAACAGCGAATGAGCATCTTAAGGAAACACAGTCTCAGTATGATGCACTGGACAAGAGATACAACAAGGCCAAGAAACTTCTCAAGGACTACCAACAGAAGTGAGTGAGCCCTGGGTTTGCCTTTTAATGTGTATTGCTTGTCAATATCAATGTACTTTTTCCAAAGTGAAATTGCAGTATGATCTGGTTTTGTTTGTTTGTTTGTTTGTTTTCTTGGTAATGGCATGCTTTTGATTTGGTGTATAGTGACATGTATGGGAATCACTGTTGTTATTTTGCCCCCACCAGGGAAATAGATTTTGTTAAAAAGGAAGAGGATCAAAAAAGAGCTCTTGATGAGAAAGACAGAGTGCATCAGGAGCAGCTCCAGAAATTGCACAACAAGGTAAACAATTACTTATTGTTTGTAATTATACATAAAAACATCAGATACACATTTCACAAGCACTACAGAAATTGACAAAAGCCTTGAATAAAGTTCTATGTTCTATTCCTATAGATAGCAGAGCTGGAAGCCCAGGCACACTCCAGGGGACAGAAAGCACTTGTACGCAGTAAAGCTGATCTGATGGAGCAGCACCAGCAGGAGGAGAACCCCAGGCTGGGGAGTACAGGACAGCTGGAGGGTGTATGGGGTGTGGAGGAAGAGACTAAAGGGACAGTCAAGAAAGCACAATCTCATGACACTTTACTTTCTGGTAATTTTTTATTTCTTTGTTTATTTTTTTCACTGGGTTTGCAAAACCTACTAAAATAAACTACGGTAGGTTCTTGAACAAGTTTTAACTAGAAGGCTTAGTCTCCCTCTGTCTCCTCCTTTCAAATCTATGAAATTTTACTACATGTAGATTAAGTATCCAAGCAGTTCAGCTGCTGTATCTAATGGCTGATCAACTCCACATAAAGGAAACCCTTGATAGATTTCAGTTTACCTTAAACAAAATCAAGCCTAATGTTCAGTCTGCCATAGGTTCAGTTTAACCCTTTCAGTCCAGCGTATGCTGGTGGAAATCACGTTGGAATCCCACAGGACTCCTAGGTCCCAGTCTGAGGTAGTGTTTAAATTAGATGTAAAAAATATGTTTTTCCTGTATACTCAGTAAAGGCTTTTATTCTTCATCTTGACAAACATAATTCAGGACTGAAAGGATTAAGAAGTCTATCAGATTATTTATTTCCATATTAGTATACTGTCACAATGTTTTGCTTTATTTGCATTTTATGTGTACCATTTTTTTATGTTGTCTGTCATTTTGTTTTTTGTTTTTTTTTGACCCAGCTTTTTTCCTCACATTAGAATTGTAGTGTTTCAAAATGGGTTCTTTTTGTTAAAGTTCTGTTGCCACCTTTTGAATGTAAACATCAATCTCTCTTTCCTACTTTCACCTGAAGATGAGATCTTTGAGGTCTTGAAAGCTTGTGATTTTAATAATGTTTTAGTTAGTCCAATAAAAGGCATCACATATCCTTTGTCTATCACCTTTGGACTGATACGACTACTGTTTCATCTACAATGGGTAAATAAAAAATACAAGGACAAATGGTTGTTCTTGGTAGATGGTACAGACAGAATGCAACAAAACTAAGATGTAAAGCACAAACATATATGCATTTTCATTTGTGTTAAAACGCAGGTGATTTAAAGACATGTTTGTATACAAAATAAATATGATGTAATGAGGAAGTTATATACATCAAAATTAAGCTGTGCTTTTAATGCATTTTTTTCTGTCAATCTTTTTGACAATAATTGCAGATTTGGATGACCTGGTCCCAGAAACGGTCAGGTTAGATACCAGTGCTAACAAGGCAAAGGCACAGCTTTCTCTAAAAGCAAGAAGGCAACCGCCATCTCGGAACAAACTAAGAGAAACTCTTGGCACTGGGAATCAAAACGGAAAGGTTTGTTTGAGATAACTCTATGATAGTGTTTGATTGGAGATTATATTTGTACTAGTTTTATTACTGGGTGATTTTAATAAATCTGGTTCTTGTTAGCAGTATATAATGCACAACATATTTTATTATAGTAGTGCAATCATATTTAACCTTTTATTTTTATTAAGAAATATACATGTGTATTAACTATTTTAAGACATTTGGTATAATACAGCTTTTTCTGAAGTTCTGATTATTTTCTTCTTATTCTACCCCCATACTTCCCATAAACCAAGAATGAAACCTCTTTCTGAGATGAGTTCTGTAGGCCTAGTAGTTTTATATATACACTACCAGTCAAAAGTTTTAGAACACCCCAATTTTTTCAGTTTTTATTGAAATTTAAGCAGTTCAAGTCCAGTGAATAACCTGAAATGGTACAAAGGTAAGCGGTAAACTGCCAGAGGTTAAAAAAAAAAAAGTTTAATGTTACCAAAAACTGAAAAATAATGTACATTTCAGAGTTATACAAAAAGGCCTTTTTCAGGTAACAAGTAATGGGTTAACAACTTACAGCTGTTCTGCAGCAATGGAAGTAAATTAAGCCTTGAAAGTTGATGCTAACAATTCCTACAGGTGTCCCAACTTTTGTTGATTACTTACAAACCCTCTGTCTGTATAAAAGCAGTGTTGGAACAGACTGTGTTACTACACCCTCTTAAGCATTATTTGGACAGTATTGTACTGCAGGAAGTAGTATATTGCTATCATAATGGCGAGAAAAAGGCAATTAGCAAAGGAAGACAGACAGACAGACATTATAACCGTTAAAAGTGTAGGTCTTTCCTTTAGAGAAATTGCAAAGAAAGCCAAGGTGTCAGTGAGTACAGTTTCCTACACCATCAAAAGGCACTTGGAAACTGGAGGAAACTCTGACAGGAAGAGGTCTGGCAGACCCAAAGCCACAACAGAATCAGAAGACAAGTTTCTGAGAGTCAACAGCTTGCGTGATAGGCGGCTCACAGGACAACAGCTTCAAGCACAGCTTAACACTGGTCAAAGTAAGCAAGTCTCAGTTTCAACTGTGAAGAGAAGACTTCGAGCTGCAGGTTTGACAGGTCGAGTGGCAGTAAGAAAGCCATTGCTAAGATGGCAAAATAAGAAAAAGAGGCTTGCCTGGGCCATGACGACCGCCAGTGGACTACTGAAGACTGGAAGAAGGTCTTATGGACCGATGAATCAAAATTTGAAATCTTCGGTTCATCACGCAGGGTTTTTGAACGCCGAGTAGGCGAAAGGATGGTTCCTCGGTATGTGACACCAACTATCAAACATGGAGGAGGAAGCGTGATGGTCTGGGGCTCTTTGCTGGATCCAGAGTCGGCGACTTGCACAGAGTGAGTGGCACCTGAACCAAAACGGCTACCACAGCATTTTGCAGCGCCATGCAATACCCTCTGGTATACGCCTAGTTGGTCAGGGGTTCATCCTACAGCAAGATAATGACCCAAAACATACATCCAGGCTATGTCAGAACTACCTTAGAAGAAAAGAACAAGACGGTAGGCTTCAAATCATAAAATGGCCAGCACAGTCTCCAGACTTAAACCCCATCGAGCTGGTTTGGGATGAACTGGACAGAAGGGTGAAAGCAAAGCAACCTACAAGTGCAACAAATTTGTGGGAACTTCTGCAACAGTGTTGGGAAGAACTTTCCAAACAATATTTGATTTCCATTGTAGAAAGAATGCCACGAGTGTGTTCGGCTGTTATATCTGCAAAAGGTGGCTACTTTTGATGAGTCAAAAATTTAGATTAAATTTTGTTAAACAAAATGATTCCATGATTTCTTTTTTATCTCCAGTTGTTTATTTGTTCAATGCTTTAATTTCAGAGTACATTGAGACATTAAACTGTGTAAATTTCAATAAAAACTGGAAAAATTGAGGTGTTCTAAAATTTTTGACCGGTAGTGTACATCTGCAACTTTAGGTTGTCAGTGATGGTCTGTGGCCAAAGGTTAAATAGGGGAAAGGTTTATGTGTAATGCATTTCTTAAATGTTTTAAAATCATCTCATTTTTACCGTGTTTTAGGCTGAAAAGAGGTTCCCTTAGAGCTAAAGATAAAAAACAATGCTATTGGTGCTCTCAAATTACTTCTCTCCTCGACTAAATTGAAACGTCTTGCTGTCTGCTGTAAGCAATAATCATGTACCTGTTTTTGGGGGTTTGGTGGAATAAATCTTTTTTTTTTTTTTTTTTTTGCTTGTTTTACAGGAGAATAACGAGAGTGCAGTTACACAGTCTGAAGCTCTGTGTATACAAAATGAAATGGCTTCCACAAAGGCCATTCAAGAAACACTTTCACTGTCTTTAGCCAGATCATATTCTGGAGACAGACAAAAGACTGAACAACCTGAAGATGCAGATAATACTCAAAGTAGACCGGAGCCAAGCTGGACTGCTCCTCCCCAGGCTTCTCCGCTCCACAGAACTAACAATGAAGACAGTGTGAGCTCAAGCCAGTCTCCTTCCAAAGAGACTTCCAGTCCCAGCTCTCCCACAGGATTCCTCCGGAACGTCAAGAAGAGAGAGTCCAAAGGCAAAGGCAAAGAAGCCAAAGGTAAGACAAGCCAAGCCAATTTTATATGCAACAAAATTGAAAATGTAGGGTGTCCTTTACTGTGTGGATTTACAAGTATCAGTATGAAAGTTCTTTATGATTGAGGAGTCTATTTGAAAAGAGTTTACTCCAGTTTAATTATGCTTTTTCTTTTTTTTTTCTTTTTTTTTTTTTTTTTTTTTTTTTAAGGAGAACACCACCTATTCATTTTACACAACTAAGTATTATATTTCAGGTTGTTATGCTTGTAATACATGCCTTTTTTCCTCTTCATCCTTTCAAAAAACAGGAATAAATACATGGAAAATATACCCCAATCTTTATTTATTTATTTATTTTTTTATAGATGAGAAGGTATTGGAAGCAAATGACAGCACATCTTTAGGAAAACCGAAAAGAAGATTTCCTGATTTTGGGTAAATGCTTAACTGTCTCTCTTTGACATGTATGGTTTATTCTAAACATGCTAGAGATTCTGCAGGTTAATTCTGTTGCATGATCTCTTCAGTTTAGAAAACTTTTTATTTTATTTTAGAGTTAAGCCATAACAGAAACTGTTAATCTTTACGCTTGACCATTAAGCATCTGTAGAGGGTATATTTTATTAATTCTTGTCTTAAAATCATTTAGCTGGTGATAGAAACCAATTGCATCTTTACCTTTATTTTAGCTTTATAAGTAACATCTTGATCTCTTCAAAATAATAGTGGCCTTCGGAAATCAGGTGGCAAAGGGAAGAAAGACAAAGAGAGTCTGAGAAGCTCAATGGGCAGCAGGTAAGATTATTGATCATTTTACACATCCACAGATAGACAGACTCTATTAAAGCACATTAATTAATCCTGAAAAGAAATGTCCTGTTTCGTTTGACGAGGGGATAAAGTAGACATAATTAAAAACATAATGAAGATGTTTGGTTCATCCTGCAAAACAGTTTGTTAAAACTTCATGCTCTGTCCATTGTTTCAGTTAAGTAAATACATTTTTAATCAGCCACACTATCACTATGTGAACCCTGTCTGACAAGGATCCTTTTAAAGCAGCTTGGTATAGCATACATACAGTAAATGATAGATGTCATTAAACTCTGATTGCTCAGGGGCTCTGGGGATCTACTAGAAGATTCTGGTGGTAACCTGTCTCCAGCTGAATCCATGTCATCCATCCCTACCTGCATGCCTTTCTCCTGGTTTGGGGACAGTCACAAGGAACCTGCTTCATCAAGTAAAAGCCTCCATTACACTTCGACTGAGTCCGCACTAGAGCATGGCCAGGAGAAAAGCAAAAATAAGGTGGGTGGAGCAAAGTGTAAAAAGCTTAACTACGAATCCTGTTGGAGTTCCAAATTTGTAAAACCTTTCTCAAATATGGTAAGTTGTCACATGCTTTTTTTTTTTTATACATGTTACACAAGGAAGGGATTAAAACATATTGCCACGCATTTTGTACATCCATTGTGTGAAGCAATCATTTTAGGTTTAAGAACTACTAGGTTTTGGATAGAACAGTTTTACAATAACATTTGTAATAGACACCTGCTTTACAATATGCTCTACAGAATATTTTGCTGTCTGTTTCTAGTAAAATATGGCAAGATACAAAAAGGGGTCTGTCTATTATAACCATATACTGAGGACATCACATCTTTTACAGGATGTGTGTTTGTCGTAGACTCTTGTTCTGTTTGCTTAACAGGGTAAGTTGGTGTTAGACCCTCATCTTCACTTAAAATATGCTGCTCTCCAACATTATGCTGGTTTTTGTTTCTGAAACATTGTGATGCATTTTCTAGTAACGTGACAAAACACCTGAGTTGATTCATCCTCTGTGCATGTTTCGCATGTGAAAAAGGCAAAAGTCTTATTAAATTGACTGCAAGAGTCCAATTTTCTGCGTGAGATTTTCCCAGGCTACTCGGAGTACGTTTTCAGGGGATGACATTTGACAAATGAAGAGAACACAACTCTTGCCATCTATGTGAAATTTAAAGACAGCAATGATATGAAGATAGACATTTTTGAATCAGGATAACTGGGCCAAGCCCGCTTCTTGTAATATGACCTGTTCTTCTCAAACATTGTTTCATTGGGCTCTGTGCGCATAGGAGAATGATACCTGAAATAGTGTCTTTGTGACCCTCATGGTAACTGTCCCAAAAGAACACCTATTGAGCATGATGAGAAAATGTAATAAAATAAGTTAAAGGAATAATGTCAATTGTCCAATAACCCAGAAGGATTTCAAACATCAACTACATGATTCATTTTATACAGGTCCTTTATTTTGTTGTTCATTGATTTGTAGTGACATTTTCATAAAGTCCCATCATTTAATGGTGGCCTGGTAAGAATACCACCACACACAGGGGCCTTCAAATAGCAAACCAAAATCGCTACTGTATTCTTTCTAAAGCCCTGTGCATGTACTGTACTATTAAGAGTTCTCAGGAGTGTGCAAAAATAACGCCATCTCTTGGGTGTGAAGCTGGGGGTATAAATAACTATTCTCAGATTCCTGTTTGGTCAATGCATTTCAGAAAGATCTGTTTTCACAGTACATTGTTTGAGTTGGCTGTGCAAACCTATACTTATTTAGCCTCTTTTTTTTAGTAAATAGTAAATATATTTGCACAGCTGTTTAACATTTGCTGACTGAAAACCATCGCAATATTTATTTAGAAAAAGTAACAAGCTCTCCTCTTAGTATTAAGTCTTTCAAGTTGTCATTTTAAGGATAGAGTGCATCAGTAAGAAGATGGTACTTATTAAAGTCAGTGATTGCAGAACAACAGAGATCCATATGAACTGCAGTGAAGCAGGAAGCGTGGGTTACTATTGTCCTTATTACTTGCATCTGGCCAAAAAAAATGGGTATTTCAATACTGTATTGAAATCTGGGCATGTGGTATTTGACGTTCTTTATCAGTATCACTATATTAATCCTTTTTTTAAACAGACAAACCTTTCCTGGTCTTCCTTATTCAGTCATTCATTAGATTTGGTACAGTATAAACTATTTTTTAGATATCCCTTTTAAGATTAAAGGGATACTAGTTTTTAGAAAACTAACTAAATATACTATAGTAGTTAGTCTAATTGTCTAATAACTAACATTGCTTCTGCTGTGCCTGATTAATTCATGGAGAATTAGCATTATTGTTAAATCATACTGTAGATGATTGATTATGTATTACTTGCAAGGTTGATTTGTACAGGACAAAGCTTCACCTACCTAACATTATTTAATTACACAATTCTTACAAAAAAAAATCTGATTTTTCTCTGATCATTTTATTATTACATGTGTACTTTAAATCTACTGCACAATTATTGATAACTAACCAGTACACATACAGTAATTTGTAGTAAGTGTTTTAGCATGTTTAATTGAAAATGGTGAATGTGAGCAATGATCATTTTCCCCAGCAGTACACATATTGCCATTTAAACACATGGCATGTTTAATAATAATAATAATAATAATAATAATAATAATAATAATAATAATAATAATAATAATAAAAACATTTACAGGAATTCTGTGTGAAGATTTTGATATTTAGTAACCAATACAATTTTTCACTGCCCAACAGGAATGAAAATACAGTACAAATCTATATGACTGACTCATTGTGTGACCCTGAGCAAGTCACTTAACCTCCTTGTGCTCCGTCTTTCGGGTGAGACGTAGTTGTAAGTGACTCTGCAGGTGATGCATAGTTCACACACCCTAGTCTCTGTAAGTCGCCTTGGATAAAGGCGTCTGCTAAATAAACAAATAATAATATAGATAGATAGATAGATAGATATTATCTCTCTCTCTCTCTCTCCTCTTTTATTTTTTTTTACACATACACTACCGGTCAGAAGTTTTAGAACACCTCCATTTTTCCAGTTTTTATTGAAATTTACGCAGTTTAATGTCTCAATGTACTCTGAAATTAAAACATAGAACAAATAAACAATTGGAGATAAAAAAGAAATCATGGAATCGTTTTGTTTAACAAAATTTAATCTAAATTTTTGACTCATCAAAGTAGCCACCTTTTGCAGATATAACAGCCGAACACACTCGTGGCATTCTTTCTACAATGGAAATCAAATATTATTCGGAAAGTTCTTCCCAACACTGTTGCAGAAGTTCCCACAAATGTGTTGCACTTGTAGGTTGCTTTGCTTTCACCCTTCTGTCCAGTTCATCCCAAACCAACTCGATGGGGTTTAAGTCTGGAGACTGTGCTGGCCATTCCATGATTTGAAGCCTACCGTCTTGTTCTTTTCTTCTAAGGTAGTTCTGACATAGCCTGGAGGTATGTTTTGGGTCATTATCTTGCTGTAGGATGAACCCCTGACCAACTAGGCGTATACCAGAGGGTATTGCATGGCGCTACAAAATGCTATGGTAGCCGTTTTGGTTCAGGGTGCCACTCACTCTGTGCAAGTCACCGACTCTGGATCCAGCAAAAGAGCCCCAGACCATCACGCTTCCTCCTCCATGTTTGACAGTTGGTGTCACACACCGAGGAACCATCCTTTCGCCTACTCGACGGCGTACAAATACCCTTCGTGATGAACCGAAGATTTCAAATTTTGATTCATCGGTCCATAAGACCTTCTTCCAGTCTTCAGTAGTCCACTGGCGGTGCTTCATGGCCCAGGCAAGCCTCTTTTTTTCTTATTTTGCCATCTTAGCAATGGCTTTCTTACTGCCACTCGACCTGTCAAACCTGCAGCTCGAAGTCTTCTCTTCACAGTTGAAACTGAGACTTGCTTACTTCGACCAGTGTTAAGCTGTGCTTGAAGCTGTTGTCTTGTGAGCCGCTTATCACGTAAGCTGTTGACTCTCAGAAACTTGTCTTCTGATTCTGTTGTGGCTTTGGGTCTGCCAGACCTCTTCCTGTCAGAGTTTCCTCCAGTTTCCAAGTGCCTTTTGATGGTGTAGGAAACTGTACTCACTGACACCTTGGCTTTCTTTGCAATTTCTCTAAAGGAAAGACCTACACTTTTAAGGGTTATAATGTCTCTCTGTCTTCCTTTGTTAATTGCCTTTTTCTCGCCATTATGATAGCAATATACTACTTCCTGCAGTACAATACTGTCCAAATAATGCTTAAGAGGGTGTAGTAACACAGTCTGTTCCAACATTGCTTTTATACAGACAGAGGGTTTGTAAGTAATCAACAAAAGTTGGGACACCTTTAGGAATTGTTAGCATCAACTTTCAAGCTGCTTAAATTTCAATAAAAACTGGAAAAATGGGGGTGTTCTAAAACTTTTGACCGGTAGTGTACATACAGTCAACGCTCTTTATCCCACCAGGTAAGGGCCGTGGGCAAAAACGGGCAATAAGCAACGGAGGCATTGTAATGAGGGTCAAAAAATAAACAAACACACACACAACCTTCTTGCAAACATTTTATTTTTTTGTTATACAATTAGTTGTTTATTATTATTATTATTATTATTATTATTATTATTATTATTATTATTATTATTTTTATTATTATTTATTTCTTAGCAGGTTCCTTTATCCAGGGCGACTTACAATTGTTACAAGATATCACATTATTTTTACATAAAATTACCC
This sequence comes from Acipenser oxyrinchus oxyrinchus, assembly GCA_030684275.1. Classification (NCBI taxonomy): domain Eukaryota; kingdom Metazoa; phylum Chordata; class Actinopteri; order Acipenseriformes; family Acipenseridae; genus Acipenser; species Acipenser oxyrinchus. The sequence goes on from CM060258.1 coordinate 38,445,158, forward strand.
ATTTATACAGTTGGGTTTTTACTGGAGCAATCTAGGTAAAGTACCTTCACGAGACACTTGTACTTAATTATTTTCTGTAAATCGCAATATAAAATAATTTGAAAAAATGATCAATTTGAGTTTCTATAGCATGTATAACCAATGCATTATTGTTGTAACACTCTGTTAATCCTCTCAAATTGTTTCATATGTATTACATTTGAAATAAACTATATGTAATACGGTTTGTTTTTTTTAAAATTACCTTTGAGTATGTATTGATGATCTGTCACGAATGTTTGTGTTCATTCACATGTTTATAGTTGCACTCCTATTGAATGGATCTTGATATTTACATCTAGCATATTCATTGAAGTATGTGTCAGAACCAATTAACTTTTGTCCTTTTCATTAATGATTCAATTACCTATTCAATCTAAATGGCTTAATTTACTGACATATAGGGGCTCCCCGAAAGTGGCGATCCAGTAAAGGCTCCACGTGGAATGCAGGATGCGCCTATAGTCTAGACGTCGCGAGTTCGACCCCTGTAGTCTGGCCGGGCGCCTGCGGGCTTGCCTTTAAGCTGCCCGAGAGCTGCGTTGTGCTCCGACGCTGTAGCTCTTGGGTGGCTGCATGGTGAGTCCGCAGTGTGAAAAAAAGCGGTTGGCTGAAGGCACACGCTCCGGAGGACAGCGTGTGTTCTGCTGCCTCGCCGAGTCAGCGCAGGGGTGGTAACGGTGAGCTGAGCCTACTGAATATCACAATTTTAACACACAGATTGGAATTCCTTTTAAAGTTAGCATTCTAGCACAAGGCATACTGAATGTTTAGGGCATGTCGTTGAATTCTCTCCATTTAATATAAAACTGTAGTCTTTTACAGGCCTTTCTTAAATATGTTATTTGAATTCACTTCATAGGTGTTACATTGTGTATGAGATTTGAATTAGATAATTGTATGATTCGTATCCTCCAGAATAGGCTGGATTTGTAATGTAAATGGGTAGTAAGCAGGCAGATTTTTAGCTTTGATTGACCATGTATGGAACTCTGTTCTGAATTAATATATTGTGTAGATTTAAGGTTTTCAATTAAATTTCAATTTTGGAAAACACCTTAAACCATTCAGCGCTGTGTGCAGTTTACTGTTGAGTGTGTAGGATTGGCATATTTTGCATATTCATGTTGCAGTATGTTTTTACTGTATGTTCAAGTATTTGTTTTAGCACTGATCTGTCTCTGGCAAAATTGAACCTAATGTATCAATGTAGTTTGGAAGTCAAGACAAAACTATAATAAAAACAGTAGTAGTAGTATGCTAAACATTCTTAAATAGACCATGTGTACTGTAGGCTTTTTATAGATGCCTAGATTATTCAGGTAACTTACATTTTCTTTTAAGTTGAGTAGTAATTGCTGTTCGCCCTCCCTGTGTGCTATTGTAGAGAAAGATGGAATCTGTACGTGGCAGAGTACTGGAATTTTAAACTTTGATTAAGCCAGTCTTTGTGCATAAGCCAGAAAGTCACTTTGCTACTATGATTAAGTTAAAAACAATCTCCCTCCAGAGAAAGTGGAAAACCAAGGTAATAATTTAAAGCTTAATAGTCAATGTGATCTAAACCAGCATCTTATTAAAAGACTGAGGGGGCTCTTATTTCAGTAACAGAGTTGCTATGGAAAATTAGAACTTGTTAGCGTACTCTATTTAGTGCATCATTTGTAGCGCTATAAAACGACATGCATTTGTTGACAATAATTTAATTAATTCCAGAATGGTCACGTAATTTGTATTTGTAGGTCTACAAAAATGTATGCCACTCACTTATCTAAAAGTGAACCAAAGTCAACTGCAATGGCTTAAACCAAGTGAATGTGTTTGTCCAGTTAATGCATTCCTTGTTTCCACTTGTTCCATAATGTATCTGTCATAGATGATTCAAACCGTGGCAGTCTGAGTTCTGATTTGATAGGGTTAGTGGCAGAGTCTAATCTATCAGGGCGTTCACATGCTTTAACCTTCTCTTCAAAATGAGGTGAGTCACAAAGTTCTCTTGTGGTTTTTTTGTGCTCACTAACAGACTCACTGAGTTGTTGTTGTTGTTGTTGTTGTTGTTGTTGTTGTTGTTGTGTTTTTTTCTGTGGAGGGAATGAAATTAAAAACAAACCTAAAACTAAAAAAATGGGGAGAGAGAGAGAGGAGAGAGGGAGGGGAGGAGAGGAGGGAGGAGGGAGGGAGAGAGGAGGGAGGGAGGGGAGGAGGAGAGAGGAGGGGAAGGAGGGAGGGAGGGAGGAGGAGAGGGAGGGAAGGAGAGAGGAGGGGAAGGAGGGAGGAGAGGAGGAGGAGAGGGGAGGGAGGAGGAGGGAGGGGGGAGGAGGAGGGAGAGAGGAGGAGGAGGGGAGGGAGGGAGGAGGAGGAGAGAGGAGGAGAGGAGGGAGGAGAGGAGGAGGGAGAGGAAGAGGGAGAGGAAGGAGGGAGAGGGGGGAGGAGGGAGGGAGGGAGGAGGGGGAGCGTATCCGCAGATTGGAAGCTGCAGCAGTCGAGCATAGAGTTTAGAAACATTTGATGTGAGAAAAATATGAAGAAATGGCACCACCAGTAAGTTGATCGATTTTGAAAATATCCAGAAGCTGATACTCTCGATTATCCCCAGTATATGATTTAAAGATTTTTTTGGGGGTGATTCAAAGGAAAGTTTGCAGGAAACTGATTTCAATTCCAAGGTAGTTGATGGGCAAATACCGTTATACCAGGCTGTGTGAGAACTTGTGATATTGAGTTTTATTAAAAGGGAGCTCAGTATGATGGAACAACATCCTTCAATAAAATCAACCCACCCTTATATTTTTGCTATAACCAATGCATTATTAAATCAAACTATTGTGAGGTATAAGGATATCCACAAAGTGTGTGCTTTTTTATAATTGATCTGGTTGTTTTGTGTGTTCACCAAATGTATAGTGTTTTATGATTTATGGACTTGATGCGTAGAACTGTTGGGTCATGCAGAGTTAATTTAATGTAAACAACAAACCTGTTCCCATAGTCTAGATATGACCTATTCTCATTCACTTGGAAACCATGCTTGTTAATGCATGCCCTGAGTAACCATAGGGAAACTCATTACTTACACAAGCTGAAGTACAATATAACCTTGAACCAGGCTGCAACCTTCAAGCTCTAAGAAATGGTTATCCAGTACAGTAAGAGCTTAATCATCCATAGCTTTAAACGCATCATAATACCTTATGTAATTCCCACAATACTGGTACTAAGTAAAAGTAGACAGACAAGTTTTGACAAGGTGTCAACATTCTATTAGTTGTTGACTGAAGAAACAAATCCAACTTATTTGTGTTGTATATTTTTCTGGAGCTTAACGATAAAGTATTTAAGTATACTTAATACCTTGCAGTTTATCACCAGTTGTCTTGGATGTGCCCAAACCTTTGTCACACATTTATATATCTAATTGTAATGAAACTACAGACACAAGTGAACAAGTTGTTAGGTATGGTGACGGTATTCATGAGTTTGCAAGATAGGCTTGTGTGCAGTTAGACTTATGCATGTTTGATGCAAATGTACATGTAGCAAATTTAAAATGTAACCTACATTTATTGGGTCCCTCTCTTTTATATGATCTGTAATGTAACAGTTATGTGAGGTTTCAGAAGAATGTTGCATTCTGCATGTGCAAATCAGCTTTTTCATATTCTTACCATCTGCACCAAAATTAAATAAAAGACTGTTTCACAATGATCTTGTATTTTTAAAATATGTGGGACTTCCTTATCCTACATGCATCAGTTATGGATTTCTTTTTTTTTGTATGAAGGATGTTGGCAGTAGGGGGCGTATAATGCAGGTTTTGGCAAAGCAAAATTAATTTAGTTTTTCTTTCTAATGCCTGGCAGACCTTGGATGACGACTCCCTTGTAACAGGAAAACAAAACCAATGGCATAACAGACCTGTTTCAGAGTGGACAACTCAACAAGTCTGTCACTGGCTGATGGGGATGAACTTGGATCAGTACACTACTGAATTCACAGCCAAATATATTGATGGACAACAGCTGATGCTGTTGGACAGTGACAAACTGAAGGTAACGTGTTGTGTTGTGTGTTTTTGTTTATATATATATATATATATATATATATATATATATATATATATATATATATATATATATATATATATATATATATATATATAACGTTACCAGACAGCTTTTAATTGCCTTTGTTAAACCTGCCTAGGCACTTACGATGAAGTTACATTTATTTTTAATTTTGACTTTTTTGCTGTCAAGAATCTAAATGTTTCAACTACACAAAGGTAGTTTAAGGGCAGTACTATAAGATGCTTTTTTTCTTTCTTTCTTGCTTATTCATTCAAATAGTGTAGGTTCTGGAGTAGTGTTTGGCTGCCACCTACTGGATTTCTAATAGAAGTGTTCAAGTATGCAATTAATTTGTTTGGTTTCTGAATTACCATAGATTAAAAAAAAGGGGTCAGTAACTTGTCTGTACATGCGCATGTCCGTGGCAGTGAATACGTCTAACACACAGATGCACAGAATTGTATATAACTTCCGTATTGTTTGTCTGTGGCCAAGATGATGATTATTATTTATTTATTTTATTTTTTTACCTATAAATGTATGTCACCCCTCGACATGGTGCTGACCAGATTTAAAAAGGCATTGTCAAAAATGTAATTGGTGGTTTAAACTGAACAAACAAGTTCAGAGTTGCAGCTGGCCTGTAGAAAACTCATAATAAAAACCCAAGACTATGTAGGAACCTTATATGTCCTATCTCCTTTTATTATTAAAGGCCTTCAGATTATATCAGTGTAATCCTGGCAGGTGAATTTATTGTTGTAACTTGCTGAACAATTCTTTTTTTGTGTAGGCTCTGGGTGTATCCAGTCAAACAGATAGAGCAACAATTAAAAAGAAGCTCAAGGATATGAAAAAAAACCAGGAGAAGCTAGAAAAGCAGAGAGAGAAGAAAGAGAAGGAAGCACAACGAAGCGGGAAACCCCTACATGTAGAATCAAACTGCTAAAAACAGGATGGTTTTATTTTATGCAATAACTACATTTTTCAAGAACTATATATATATATATATATATATATATATATATATATATATATATATATATATATATATATATATATATATATATAAAATGTGTGTGTATATATGTACAGGTGAAACTGCTAAAGCACATTTTTGGTTATTATTTTCTTGGTGTATATAGTAATCCATCTTTGTCCTGATAATAAGGTACTTAAATGTTGTTTTCTTTGCCATTCCATCAAGGAGACCATTCTTCACTCCTACCTGTAGGTTTCTCTTATGAGTCTGTGTTGCACAGCAGCCCTGTGAGAATCTGTGTGGAAATAGAGTTGGAGTCTCTGAGGCTGAGAGCTTTTAAACACATTCAGTATCGCAATTATCCCAAATAGATGGTGTACTTGTATAAATATGAACTCGAATACATATTTGTATCAAGAAAGTTTGATGTTGAAGGGGAACTTTAAGAATGTAGTTGTGCACATCTCTAAACCAATATTGTGTAATATATCAATAGAACATTTGTTTTTTAAATAGACACTAGTTTAAAAAAAAAAAAAAAGCAATAATACCTAATTCTAATCAGAACTGTCAGATACAAGTTATGTTTCAAAGCATTGGGCATGTGCTTTTTATCAAATATTTTAGAATTAGGTGTTTTGCAAGTATAGTTGTGTACAGATTTTTTTCTTACAGGAGTTTGTACAGCTTAGGAGATAAACACAATGTCTTTTAAGCTACAATGGGGCGACACGGTTTTTTAAATGTATAAATAAAAGATTTCTAAAGATTTTATACATATTGCATATAATGTTGTTTTTTAATTCTCATTTCATATCATTGAAATAGAATTCAACACTTAATATGTACATTTTCTACCAAGTAGAATAGCAAATAGTCTGGGACCACATTTATATATAAATTAATCTTCTAGTTTCCAACACATGCTGCTGCTTTTCCCTGCTGTGTTTTTGCTACACAAAGTAGGAACTGGGGGTGGTTACTTCATTGTGGTGTCTACCAGTGTATTGTTAAACTTTTTTTATACCATTTAGTACATTCCCTATGGAAATGACAACAAAAAACTGTTAAGGCAATGAAGAATGTGGTTTTTTTTTTTTTTTTTTTTTTTCTGAGTATGAAATCATGCAGAATTGAAAAGCCTTCTTATATAAGCAAATAACTAGTATATATTCCCACTTTCTTCTTCACTGAAGGCATAAGAGTACTATCAAATAATTTGCCTTTAGCAAAAGTATGGGAGGTTCCAATGATGTTGCAAGACCACAGCCAGCATGCATATATATATATATATATATATATATATATATATATATATATATATATATATATATATATATATATATATATATATATATATATAATGAGAGAGAGAGAGTTGTCAAGTAATTTATAATCGTATGGAGGAAAACTAGGAAAAAAAAATTTTTATGTTGGAAAAGAAAAGAAAAAGATTTAAGTGTCTTCTGCTAAATGGGTTGGTTTACCTTCTAAACCATTCTCAAATTGGTAAATATTGTATTAACATTATAAATAAACTTTTCTGATTTAAATCATTGTTGTGTTTTGATGTGCGAGTTGTAATGGCAAAAATTGTTTCTACTCTTTACATTTAAGCCAGACTCAAGATACATGTAGCATTCAGATCCGTGCGGTCTGTGTGATCCCAAATATCAAACATGTATTTTACTTATGTTGCAAATCCCCTCATTTAATAATGACAAAGTCTTCCCCTAATCTACCCAATGAATTAGACCCTCTATATGCAGTAGTACCAAAAGCAGCTTTAACTTGCAATTTAAACACAGGAATACTTGTAAAAACAACATTTATCCATTCACAGTAAAGAGAAATTACAGCTTAATGATTTTTGTTTTTTAAGCATATAATTTCTTATACCACAGCAAATATACATGTTATATTTCCTTTACACCACCACCAATTTACAATACAAAAAATAGTTACAGCACAGTTCAAAGAGGCAGATCATTATTTAATGTATCCACTCTGGAATATACTTCCTAAAAAATACATTCAAAATCAAAAATGTTCCTGCCTAGCACGACTACCACAGAAACCTATTGTCTGCCATAATGAAAACGTATTCCGCAGCACACAAACAGTAAATCTAATACAGACTTCAAAAGACCTACAAAAATATTGTTAACAAAGCACTGCTTCCTTTAACAAAACATAACTGAACATAAATCAGTAAAATATGCAGATCAGCAAAAGTAATGCACCGGATATATGGTAAAGTGTGGTCATAGTATCAAAATATATGAATTGCATTCAATTTCCTGAAGACACCTTGCCACACAGGTCAGGCATGTCTGAATAAGGGTGTTAATATATGCGATCACTCATGAGACCATATTGAAATAATCACGAATTGTGTTTAAATACTGTGGGTATGTTTCATCTGAATGAACTGGTAAAGGACAAGTTCTATTTTGTTTCTCCAAGTATTAAGTACGGTGTCATGCTGAATTTTGCATTATTTTGATATCTGTTTTAAAGGTACATCTCATAATACAGAAAGTTTACATTTTAAAAATACGTTAATAGCGTAAGTAATCACACGGACAAAATGCAATGAACCTCTGACACATGCGCATAGCTCCAAATAATTCCAACAGGTGCTTAATGCAGCATGCAAATAGCATTTGGTACCTAAACGCCAATCAATGGACTAAAATGGTTAAATAATACTTTAGTGTGTGGTGTTTGCCTACAAGACTGACAATGGTTGGTATGTGTAGAGTTTGTTGTATTGTAATATAAAATAAACTTGATTATACTGCGTTTGTATTTTTTTTGCAGTATTAGCAATAAACAGTATCTCTCTGCAGGCGTACACTAATTATTTTTCTAATCCCAAGATATTACAGTATTGAAATTATCGATACATAAAACATATTGCTATTAGTATCCACCCCTATCTTAAACCCACCATCTACTTAGTGGCAACAAATTCCTACATTTCTATTGGAGGATTGTTCTTGCTCGCAAGATTTAAAGCTATACTACAGTTCGATCGGGAGTATTTACACACTCGTGGAATTTAAAAAAGAATTGCAAATTGTGGTGAAATGTAAAAAAAATGCTTAAACACACAAAACCCCCAGAAAAATATGCCTGTGACCATAAGATTTCGTTGTGGAAGACAGCAAAGGAAAAGAAGGTGCAAGTACTGTCGAGTTACTATACATACTGTGACAGAAATAAACTCCCAAGAATTTTGGAAAGTAACCGAAAACAATAATTTCATACAGTATATAAAAAGCGAAAGCCCCCTGTAACAGGGCGAGGTGCCCTCTACATTGTTTTGTTTATTTATTTTTAGATCGGGGTCTCCTCCTCCGCCCCTGTGCAGTGTATTTTGTATTTATTTTGTATTATGATTTTGTATTATATTTATGACGGCGAAGCGCCGGTTGTTTTGTATTTTAAATGACGGCGTAGCCGTTTGTTTGTTATTGTTTAGTAACGTGGATGGGAAGCCCCATCCACATAGTAATTAATAAACTCGTGCAGATTGTGGCCGAGGGGTAATAGAATAATTTATTGCAAGCTAGTTAAACCCCTCGGCCACGATATAAAAAGGCTGCAGCTCTCTAGCTCGCGGTGGGTGTGAGAGGAGGAACGAGAGCGAGCAGAGAGAAAGAGCGAAAACTGAAATCAACTACAAATACGGGAACAGGAACAGTGACAGTGACTGCCCAGCCTGACCGGTATAGTTGGTTTATGTATTTTTGTGTTCGAGATTTGTTTTGTTTACTCTTTTATTTTGCTCTGTGAGCGTGTTTTTTTGTTCAAATATTTTATTTCTTTTTGTTCTTTAAAAATAAAAACGGCGCAAGCGCCTTTTAACTGCAGTACTTGCCCTGGTGTTTGTCCGTCCCTGCTTCTGCCGTGACGTCACCGCTCAGCGTGGGATCACCAGCGCCTCCTGGACTCAGGCAGAAGAGGGTACTGCAGTTTTTTTTTTTTCGTTCGTTTTTTTTTCCCGTTTTATTGTGTGGAGAAAGGAGGGTGAGGAAGAAGGATGAGAAGAAAGAGGAGGATGAGGAGACAGTAGCCGCTGCAGCAGCAAGTCTGCCTTACCTGCCTGTTGGGGGAGGAGTGGTGCTTCAATTGTGGGGAGCCATGGCACATTTCCCCTGGCACCTTCCCCATATGGCAGGAGGAAGGGACACAGACAGAGGTGAGGAGGAGGAGGAGGCAGAGAGGAAAAGTGGAACGAGGGGAAGAGGAGTGGTGCACCAACTGCATGAGGTACGGGCATGAGGAGCACCACTGCCTGGAGGTCTTCCAAGACACGGACCTGGAGTGGGAGGAGCCCGAATGTCCTGCGCCTAAAAGGGAGGAGCCCGAACGTCCACAGCCCAAGAGGGGGGAGTCGGTGCGTCCACAGCCCAAGAGGGGAGTCGGAGGCCCACAGCCCAAGAGGGGGAAAGCCGAACATCCACAGCCCAGGTACCTGCCAGCAGAGGGGGAGTTCCTGCTGGTTCCACCTCCACCGCCCTGGGAGGACTGCGTGTCTCTCCCACCTCCGCCAGCAGAGGGAGAGTTCCTGCTGTTGCCACCTCCATCACCGTGGGAGGACTGCGTGTCGCTCCCACCTCCGCCAGCAGAGGGAGAGTTCCTGCTGGTTCTGCCTCCACCGCCCTGGGAGGACTGGGTGTCGCTCCCACCTCCGCCAGCAGAGGGAGGGTTCCTGCTGGTTCCACCTCCACCGCCCTGGGAGGACTGTGTGGCGCTCCCACCTCCGCTAGCAGGGGGAGAGTACCTGCTGGTCCCACCTCCACCAGCAGAAGTAGAGTACTTGCTGGTTCCACCTCCATGGGAGGACGACGTGTCGCTTCTGCCGCCACCAGCAGAGGGAGCATGCCTGCTGGTTTCACGGCTGCAGCCGGAAGGGAGGAGCCCCTGCCGCCGCAGCCAGAAGGGGAGGAGCCCCTGCCGCCGCAGCCAGAAGGGAGGAGCCCTGCCGCCAGCAGCCAGAAGGGAGGAGCCCCTGCCACCTTCGCAGCCTGAAGGAGATGCGCCCTGGCCGCCTGAAGGGGAGGAGCCCCTGCCGCCTTAGCAGCCAGAAGGGGAGGAGCCCCTGCCGCCAGAAGGGGAGGAGCCCCTGCCGCCTTGGCCGCCAGAAGGGGAGGAGCCCCTGCCGCCTTGGCCGCCAGAAGGGGAGGAGCCCCTGCCGCCTTGGCCGCCAGAAGGGGAGGAGCCCCTGCCGCCAGAAGGGGAGGAGGCCCTGCTGCCTTGGCCGCCAGAAGAGGAGGAGCTGCCTCTGCCTTCACCACCACTACTTGAGGGAGAGGAGCAGGAGCTGCCTCTGCCTCCACCACCTGAGGGAGAGGAGCAGGAGCTGCCTCTGCCTCCACCACCACCACCACCTGAGGGAGAGGAGCAGGAGCTGCCTCTGCCTCCACCACCGCCCAAGGATGCCAGCCTCACACCGCCCAGGGATGCTACGCCCGCTCCACTCAGGGATGCCACGCCTGTGGCTCCGCATCGCCTGGGGCTGCCTGTGGCTCCGCATCGCCTGGGGCTGCCTGTGGCTCCGCATCGCCTGGGGCTGCCTGTTGCTCCGCATCGCCTGGGGCTGCCTGTTGCTCCGCATCACCTGGGGCTGCCTTTTGCTCCATACAGGGTACAGGGTACGAGGGAGAAGTGGAGCTCCCGCTGCCGCCTCTATGGCCAGGGGCTCCCCTCCCGAGTTCACTTACCGAGGGTCCGCTGCTGCTGCCGTCGCCTCCCGAGGGTCCGCTGCTGCTGCCGTCGCCTCCCGAGGGTCCCCTGCCGCCGTCGCCTGGGGTCGCCAGGGATCCTGCTTCACCTGGGGTCGCCAAGGATCCTGCTTCGCCTGGGGTCGCAGAGGGTCCTGCATCGCCTGGGGTCGCCGGGTGCTCTGCTTCGCCTGGGGTCGTCGAGGGTCCTGCTTCGCCTGGGATCGCCGGGCGCTCTGCTTCGCCTGGGGTCGCTACACTGTGGCCGGAGCCCCATGAAGGGGAGCTGCCGGCCATGAAGAAAGGGGGGGAGGTCAGGAGACCAGCTCCCCCGCAGCATTTCCGTGGCAGGAAACGCTGTGGCCAGAGCCCCACGGAGGGGAGCTGCCGCCACAAAGAAGGAGGGGAGGTCAGGAGACCAGCTCCCTCGCAGCAGTTTCGCTGCCGGAATTGGGTGGCCGGAGCCCCACAGAGGGGAACTGCCGCCATGAAGAAGGGGAAGGTCAGGAGACCAGCTCCCCAGCCGCACTTTCAGCGGCAGGATAGTGTGTGGCGGGAGCCCGGAAGAGGGAGCTGCCGGCCATGAAGATTTGGGGTGCCAGAGATTCCACCATGGCCACCCCCAGAAACAACTTGCTTCCTCTTCCGGGACTTTGAGACTGAGGGGAGGTGGCCGTTAGGGCCATGTGTGCGCTGCACAAGGGGATATGTAACAGGGCGAGGTGCCCTGTACATTGTTTTGTTTATTTATTTTTAGATCGGGGTCTCCTCCTCCGCCCCTGTGCAGTGTATTTTGTATTTATTTTGTATTATGATTTTGTATTATATTTATGACGGCGAAGCGCTGGTTTTGTATTTTAAATGACGGCGTAGCCGTTTGTTTGTTATTGTTTAGTAACGTGGATGGGAAGCCCCATCCACATAGTAATTAATAAACTCGTGCAGGTTGTGGCCGAGGGGTAATAGAATAATTTATTGCAAGCTAGTTAAACCCCTCGGCCACGATATAAAAAGGCTGCAGCTCTCTAGCTCGCGGTGGGTGTGAGAGGAGGATCGAGCAGAGAGAGAGCGAAAACTGAAATCAACTACAAATACAGGAACAGTGACAGTGACAGCAACTGCCCAGCCTGACCTGTATAGTTGGTTTATGTATTTTTGTGTTCGAGATTTGTTTTGTTTACTCTTTTATTTTGCTCTGTGAGCGTGTTTTTTTGTTCAAATATTTTATTTCCTTTTTGTTCTTTTAAAAATAAAAACGGCGCAAGCGCCTTTTAACTGCAGTACTTGCCCTGGTGTTTGTCCGTCCCTGCTTCTGCCGTGACGTCACCGCTCAGTCACCCTTTCACACCCCCCAAAAAAGCGATTTACATAAGACTTAATCACTGAAATGTAATTAATAAAAAAACAGAAGCCCTAGGTATATCAGAAGGCATAAGGCTAGATATTCTAAATGTTTTTAATAAAACAACAATGGCTCCCACAGCACATTCACCAAAGTTGTTCCCAAACCATTTAATAAGATTACATTTTCTAGAAGAAAAAAAAAAGTATCAAAAATACTGTGAATACTAGCAGTGTTTTATATTAGAATTTATTTTATTTATTTTTTAGTTGAAATATATTCCCGTTGAAAGTCCTCTTTTTAAAATTGTATTTTTGGAGTCTTCAGAAAAATGTAAAGCAATGAAAAGCAGCAATATTTTGTGTTCTACAATGGCATAAAAAAGTTTCAACCATAAAATGAAATACCCTGCTACATAAACAGCCCCCTTTAATACATACTTCAAATGAAGCTTGTTGGCTTTTTACATCGAAATCCTGGACCCGTTTATATCCTTTCACAACTAAAAACTACGGAAAGTGGTCATGTCCTTGGGCTCTTTACTTGGCACACACCAGTCGTCTGCTTCATGACTGGTCTTGTAATGTCTCCAAGCCGACTTGTTATAGACAGGAAGCCTTTCTGTTGACTCCGTGGATAAAGCCTGCAAAACAGAAATCAGGTGAATATTTGTGTAGATGTTTGGCCGGTTCCAATGCAAAATGTTAAACACATGTTGGAAATTGATTAAAGTTGGAAATGCAAAACAGCAATCCTGAATATCAAAAGACAGAAACTATGTACTGGTGAAAATGTTAAACCGTATGCTTTTAACCAATGCTTTTTACCTTCCAAGGAATACAGCTGAAGATCGCCTTGGAAATATAAAGGCCATGCCCAAACCCAGCATAGAAATCAAAGATGAGAGTTACACAGCCTTCCTGGAAAAGAACATCGGCTGGGCTGGTTACTGCTGTGCATGTGAACCAGCCACTATCCTGGGTGAAATGTAATGATGTGGAATTGCAGTTATTTAGTTTTGAGAACTTTTGACAATTTTTTTAAATGGTTAGTTCAGATCTCTTTCCACTGTATTTTATTGTATTCAGGGATGTTAATAAACAGGACAGTAAATCACCCATGGGAGGTAAACACCAGTAGGCTTTATTTAGAATTGAAGGGTGTCAGTATTGAGATCCACTGCTGTTTAGATCATTAAAATATACCTTAATGGTCTTTTCATTAAATGCAGACAAATCAAGATCTCTTAAATACATTCCTTATCAAGTCTGACACAAAATCCAGGAAGACGTTAGAGCACTGATGTTTACATACAGTAAAACCAAATACTGTTTTGATAATCATTAACTGAGGAACAAGAAAGAGCCTTTGTTTTATGTCCCAATATCGGAACAGCTGGTTATTGAGCAATCCCAATTTCTGTCCCGGTCTCAAACCACAGGGACAGGACTTCTGTCGTATTCTTCAAACCTCACCAGTGGTGTTGCACGAGAGGTCTCCATGCAAGGTCGAGGTGCAGTTGAGTACGTGTATGTGAACAGTCTGTCAATTTTTCTTAATGGAACACCGCCACCACGATCGGAAATCTGCGAAACGAGAATCACAAAATAAAATACATTCTGAAAACAATATATTTCATTAACACCTCAACAATGAACTTAGCAGTGTTACCTTCACTGTCAAATCTTCACTTCCCAAAAGCAACAGAAACTTTGACAGCTGGATATGTTAATGGCTCGCATTGCATTCCGCAAAAAGAAAAATAATCAATAAACATAATATACAGCCTTAAAAGTAGGTTTGTGGATGAGAGATAATACTATAATGAAGAAAGGAAAGCTGTATAATATAAAGCATGACATACCTTAAAAAGTTCAAACACCATGTGGTAGAGGTGCGAAGGGACGTACACCACTGTTGTTGGTTTCTGTCTTTCTTTAGCTACAGAAACAATGGGCATCCCAGTAATGACATCATCTGTATTTCTGCTATGGATAGAAAGGTCTAAAACAATGGCAGGTCTAAGTATTGCCACTCTAAGCTAATGCAAGTACTTTGTAAGCATATCAGTAAAAAATGCAACTTTCTCATTAAAGAGTAGTTGTCATTATTTTTAAAAAAATATCAGTTGAATGCAAAAAACCTGGTTATAAAAAAAAACTTAATACATTACCAATGAATTCTTCTAACTTCAGTTCTGGAGAATTCATATAATATAGATCACAAAGTCTGCTTGCATTTTCAGATGCATCTGAAAGGAGGGATTTATAAAACATTCAACTTTTATTAATGGATTACTTTTTCAGTGTTATTAATAGTAAATTATATATTTTTTGATACAAGGTACCTACATCTTTTTTAGTTTATGTTGTTTGTAATACAAATAAAACCTTTATTTGAATTTGACAAGCCTTTCTCTAACTAAAACAATGGATCTAAACCGTGATAGATCTAAATACTGATGCCTATTAGATAAATAAGAGGGCCCTTTAACAATATTATGACAGCCTACATAACTTACACCTCTACAATTGATCTAAACCGTGACAGACCAAAGCCCAATGTTGGCAACAGCATTAAAAATAGGACACTTCTTGATGATTTATATATTTGTAGGAGACTCCTATAAAAACGATTTGTCTGATTTTAACATTTTATGAACACCAAAATGATATCCTTTCTTCCCCTTTACAACCTCAACAATATTACAGTGTTTGGATGAATGTTGCCGATCTATTTGGGGTGGGCTGGGTTTACTTTTCCACCAAACAGCAAAGCTGCAAAAGAAAGACTGAATTACATCAACTGTACTTTCTAAATGCTTTTAGGATCAAGTTCTTTGTTTACACTTACCTAAACATAAGGACACCCCTTCCCCTTCCCCTTCCCCTTCCCCTTTCTATTTAACAGTTTTACTCATTTATAATCCACAGCAAAACACTTTGAATTCTCTGTTGCTTGGTAAACCTACTCAATTTTGCAGAAAGAAATCCTTTGCAGGGCATCTAAATCTTCCTAGAACTATTTCACGAATGTTAAAGTACTCACTGTGTTGGTTCAGAAGCATCCTGATTGATATACGACTCATGTAAAACCGGTCTAGAAAATACTGCACATTTTGACTCAAGACCGGATCTGTGCCGTAGCACTCCTTGTACTCCACCACACCCTGGGCCATGGTGGGCGTGACGTCATTGTGTCGGTTCTGGATTTTCGGGTCTTCTGAGCCATGTGGGGAGTTGCTTTGGTGAGGGGAAAAGCGATTGGACATTCCAAATTGGGAGAAAATTTGAGGCAAAATATTAATTGGACACATTGAAATGTCCAATTGTATTTTAGGCTCAGCTCACCGCTACCACCCCTGCACTGACTAGGGAGTGGCAAAGACGAACACACGCTGTCCTCCAAACTCATAATACACATGGGAGGGGTCATACGCAAAAAAACACTCCTTATCATATAATAGACGTATTCCCCCAACTGAACACCACACGACCATCATGACAGTAAAAATAGACACAATGAAGCGTTCTTACCTTTGTATAAGTTAGTGATCAGCCGCACGAAGAGTACAGCGTGTGCTTTTCACTAACTGTGAAGAATAAATGAATTTTTTTCTATGGGAAAATATTGGGACTTTCTTCCTATGTATCAACACTGTCCCGACCATATAGGGACTGTTGACATTTATGAAATTCCCTTCCTCAAACCTTTGTATTTGGTAATTATTAAACTTAATAATAATAATAAATAATTTTCATATGATACTTTTTATATAAGCGTCCTTTTTTTCATTGTATGGGATTGTATTGTACACATTTTTTCTGCTATTTTATATACCGCTATACGTAGCCACTTAAAACAACTGCCGGCCGCTTTTGAGAAACATTGATTTAGAGAAATTATTCATCAAAAAACTAGTCATAAGATGGGTAAAGATAATGATGTTATATCCCTTTTCGAGTGCTTGTACACGTCTTTTGTGTCCTTGTGCAAATGCGAAAATATCAAGATAATTAAAACTTTTGTTTACTTTTCAATGTCTGTGTATCTTCCACCTACATTCAGAAATGCTTTCATAGGACACTTCCTTATGTCCTGTGTTGCAGCCAGGAGATCTTTATTAGCAAAATGTGCCCTTAAATCATAGTAATGTGAGCACAGCCAACAAATCAATGTTTTTACCCAGTAGTTTGCATACTATCATGCTTTTTTGGTGTGTGTAATATTGTAAACATACAGAAATGCATTTCACATACATACATACTGTACATTTCCAAACATGTTAACAGACTGAAAATTATTATTTTCTTATTTCTCCGTGTCTAATACGTCATTTTAAATAATGTTTTACCAGCACATACAAACTTAAAATGTTAATTCTGGTTGATTTAAATAAATAAATAAATAAATAAATTCCTCCAGGAGTATCTACACAAATCCCTATTCCAAACCTTAAATCACAATTTTACTCCAAAATTTTAATGAATCCTTCCTTAAAGTAACAATCTGAGGGTGGACAATGTATTTCCCCTTTTATCTCCACTCACCCTTCACTTACTCAGTATCTTGGTATCCCCATTGGTCTCTTTAAAAATATACATAGGATTTGAATGATCAAGCCAGTGCAGTGGAACCCCAAAACATGATTTATTTTTTGGAATCCAGAATGGCTGGGGGTGGAGCTTCTATCATCCACCCTTCCGGGATATTTAGTAAGGGTCGGAGTGGGTTAAAAGGGACAAGAAATGTCATCCCCAAGCATTCTGTTTCAAGGCCGGTGACACAAGAAGTTTGCACATGTATGTAAAAAAACAAGAACAAAAAGAAATAAAAAAAGTACACAAATGTAGTTTTTTTTGTTTTTATTATTTATAAAAATCCACAGGTAAAAACATTCAAATACTAGGCATTTGAGTAAGAATCTATGAACAAGCCAGTGATGAGACTTGACATTAAAACATTAAAAACACTCTTTTTAGACAACAAAAGGTGAATTGTCTTTTTTAAAACGTATTAACAGAGGCAGTGCTGAACCTCTATGTACTATATATTTCAGTGTATCGGACAGGGACACAATACTGGATGCTTTCCCTTTGTATTTGCTCTTACTTACTGAAAATGAAGCTGGGCTGGAGCTTTTGCTTCATGCAGTATTTATTATGTTAAAGCTGATGGTGAAAAATGACTCTATACAACATAAAATCACCGTGTAAAGCAAACTAATTAATTGTAAGTACAGTAAAACTCCCTAAGTCTGTCTTAAATTATCTACTTTTAAAATCAGAAGAAGCTGAAGTAAATAGATTACTTAAAAAGCAATTAAAAATGCAAAAATCATGTAGCGAGAGTCGGCACATCCTATTCCATTAATATCTCACCACCAGGAGCTCAGCAAGTCAATCCTGAGCATGCTGGTGCCAGGAGTTTGAACCACTGAGAACTAAGGTGGACAGAATAGCAGGATTATCAATCTAGTGTGAACTGGCTCTGGCTCTGGGTTTCCAAGAAGTACCGTTTCAAGTTCTGTATGTAAAACTAACCAGGGACTAAAAAAAAAAAATTAAAATTAAAATTATTCATAGCACAGTTCACTGGAAAAATCCCGTTGAGTTTCAGAAGTCAAACAAAAGCTGATCCAGAAACATGTTAGTTCAAACTACTGTATATTATATAAATGTACAACTTAGGACGAGTCTTCATTGCTATGTTAGTTTCCCAGCCCAGTGTATGTGTGTGATCAGCTTCCCTCCAACAAAGACAGTTCAATGCAGAGATTAATGCAAGAGCAGGATTATTGTTTTTCTAAAGAACAGTTTTGACCAAATAAATACCAGAGTGTACTGAAAATATTTAAATATTTACAAAAACATACAACATTATTTTCCAGTCTATATATGCACATAGATATAAACACAACTGTAAAGCATCAATGGGAATAGAGAGGTTAAAAAGCTTTACAGTTAATACACAGACAAAAAAAAAAAAAAAACGAAGCAAGGTTCTGGCCAGGCACCACAGCTGATAATATCCACACACAGAAAGGAGATCAGTCTGGAGCATTGCATGACATGTTCAGCTATTGCACAGTTTAAAAAGGACCAAGTCTTGGACTGAAATGTACATAATTGTTAAAAGTACGTTATAAAAGGTATAACTTCAAAGATCCCACAACCATGCACTGAGATGGGGACTGTAGTATGACTGCCATGTGGGGTTTTTTTTTTATATATAAAGAAAGTTTAAAAGGTATTGTAAAATATCTAAACAAGCTGCAAAGCAAGGACAATTTGAAAGCACTTAAGTAAGGCTTCAATAGTTTTATACACATTCATCCTGTGCAAAGGAAAGAACCTTGGTTCTAGGGAATGCAGTTCTCACTGTGGTGAAAGCAGAGAGGCGACCCAATTCAAGCTTACATTTCCCACAGCACTACTAAAACCAACAAATAGGACGTTGCTTCAAGAGTAGCTTTCATTTTCATTCCACGTTGTCTTCCATTGCTTTTTCTCATATTTATCTTTTGATTTTCCATCTTTAAATTGACGCTCTTCTTTTCGAATTCGCACAGCATTGTAACTTGGAACACTGTCGGCATATTTGGACCGTTTGAAAAATCCACACTGAAAAAAACAAAACACACCACTTAAAAACCATCAAAACACAGCAATGCGACTAAATATGCCATTTCAATATGGGTATCATCTTAAGTTTAAGTCACAAAACACTTCCAGTAGTTCTGAAGAAAATGTATGTGAAGCTTCATGGTTCAATGTATTCTGCTTATATAGGTGAGCAAAATTACAGTAAAAGCGAAGTATACTTAGCCCCTTGACATCTACATAGTTGTTTGTATAAGCAGTGTATCAGAACATGCACTTTTAAGTATTAAATACAAATGTATCGTATTCCTGCGAATTTTAGACGCACTTTTTAAACCATTTTTTTCTACTCAAAAATGGCCTGCGTCTTAAATTCGAGTACAGTGAATATCCCCGAGTACACAAACGTGACTGGCTGCCGGGAAAAGACGAACAAAAAACGTCACTGCCGATCTCATCCAGGACGTACAGGCAGGCATTTTCAAAGGAGCATCATTAGCTTCATCAGGAATTTGAAGAGAAGCTTTTACAAGGTCAGTGTTTCGTTATTAGGCTCCGTTCTAACAAACAGTACCAGCTTGGACAGATAAGCAATACGGATCACACCCCATATTTTTCAACATCCCAAGCAATACCACAGTTCACAAAAAGGAAGCAAAAATAAATCACAACTGGAAAAGAGAAGCAGCGCATAACTGTAATGCTCTGAGTGACAGCAGACAGCTGCAAACTGCCTCCATATGTTGTTTTCTTATATGCGTAATTGAGGTTGTATCTTTGTAAATGCAGCTTTATTTGATGGTTTTCTTTTTTCCTCAGATTGAGGGTGGGAAATTTGGGCTGCGTCTTAAATTCGAGGGTGTCTTAATTTGAAGAAACACGTTAATTAACCACAGTAAAAACAGAAAGCAGATATGCAAATTCCAGCAGTCAGGATGGAAAGCAGTAACCTGGAAAAGAATCATAAAAAAGCAAGCTATTAGAAAAGAAATCCCAAGTGCCTGAAGACCATGGCTGTGATGAGTCTCTTGAGTAAGAAAGAGGTTAATGTGAAGATCACAGGAAACAAAAAGCACAGGAGCCAAGTATTGAGCAGCAAACCTTGAAATCTAAGATTTTAAACACAGGCTAGAAAATGTACACATTACATATTTTAAAAAAGAACCCCCTGAAAGGCTACAGTTCTGTAAACCCCCTTTTAATTGCACGCCATTCAAATTAGAAATATGAGGCAACAGAAAAAAGGTTTACAGAATTGAACAGCATATCTATTTACAGTTTGTAAATATGAACAGAAAGCGTCTATGTAGAAAAGTATATAAAAAAAGTGTATTGGTAAGTTTATGAAATATGCTAGGAGGTTAAAACCAATATTATATCTGGATTGCCAGAGGGGTTTCCATGACATATGAAGTCTGTATCTCAAAGCGGTTAATTTAGGTTATGATGTACAAAATTTACAACACAGTGGCTGATCTAAATACTGCCACATTAAAACATGTAAACTGTTGATCCAGCTGCAAGCTGAAATCAGTAGTCTGAGAGCTTGTCTAGTTTATGCATGTGTACATTTTTAGACTGCCTGAAAATCTTTGGTGAGAAAGTTTTTTCCCTAAAAGCAAACGCGAGTTAGTCCAGGTTAAGCGTCACACACACACCATGCCCAATTCCAAACATTCAGAGATTCAGGGATCTTTTTACCAAATCAATGTATGTAGAAGAGCACTATGCATCAGTAGTAAGTCTTTCTTTGTCAGATGGCTGGACATGGATCTCAGCCTTGTGATAAGCGGCATCATAATGGTCTTTTTTAGCTCTCTTGAAGAAACCACACTAAAAAGGAAGCAAGGTGTTATTTTGATTACATATTAAAGAATCAGATACTGTATAGTGCTAATAAAAGCGGCGAAACATTTTATAGTAAACATACTTTACAATGTTTAGTTAAGTGTATGTCAAAAAGGTGTCTGGACAGAGTTTTAACCCAGTTACAAAATAAATAAATGCATTTATGTAATTTATTTAATCATCACTGATTTTTTTTTTTTAAATCAGCAGCAACAGTCAACCACTGGTCAGTTTGTATGGCTTTCCTATTAAATATGAAATTAAATTTCTTACCTTCCACAGTAAAAACACCAGCAGTGCCAACATCAGGATCCCAGCAAGAATCGCAACAAGTATGATCCACCAGGGAACTCCAGTGTACTGTGCCACAGTTTTCTCTGGAAATACTGTCACTCGAACCTGAACCAAGACAACATTATATAAAGTGAGGACTTGCACTTCCCCCAAACAGGGTGCGGACACAAACTGATGTGCCTTTACCAACGACATGCAGACTGAAAAAAAAAACTAGAATTACAGTAACACAGCAATCAATACAAAGGCTAGCCAGAGAATACTGCAGAATTGAAGAGATGTGTTCAACCAGTTTTCCTTCTATAGTATTGTAGCTTACTGCTGTAGTGCTACATACTTTAAGAGTGGCTTATGTTGAAAACATCAGCTCTAAAAAGCTCCCTGTACAATAGTAGAAGGTTAGAATTTGTTTTAGTTTAAAACTGAAAGACAATTGTGGGACACTGTAGCTTTATGTGTGGGTTACTTACGTGTTCTACTAGGATGTCAAAGTACTATAAGAGATTAGTTGAGTTTATTTAATGTGGTAGCCCAACTGGCAACCAAAACTGGTTTTATCCATCTCGCAAAATGAACTTTATAATTAATATTAATATTTTATTATAAAAACAGTAGAAGAAATCTGACAGTATTAAGCACATACCTGAGTGTTTGCATTTTTAAGGACCATATTCTTCGTGGCATTAATGTTGATACTTGCTTTAACAATAATATCAAGGTAGTTCAGTTTTGAATATTCCTGTTTAGAAAAATGAAAGAAAAAATTCAAATAAATCAAATACACCATAGAACAAAACAATGTTATAAAACATTCCTCCTCAGGTCATTCTAATACTTTTTACAGAATCAATATGGCTGTACCTCCAGGAATGTGCTGTTCCACAGTCTTGATCGCAAGACCACAAACGCATTGCTGTCTAATCCCTGTAGGGGGCACCTGATGTTCACACAGTTAACATTCTTCCCACAATCCTGGAATCACAAACAGAACAGCAACTTTAACACTGGAGCACAACACAGAATTCTGCAATTTCAACCTTACCATTTTGTCGTTTTAGATGGTATATTGAGGTTACTCTTATTTAACATGAAAATTAAACATTTCAACTGAAAGATGCCATGCACCTACAAGAATAGCAGAAACCATTACATTCTCTAGAACATAAACAAATACAAAAGTAGCTTACCAGAGTGAGGTATTTTCTTTTGTCTGATAAGAGGGACAGTTTTTCTTCCGTCTGCTTTCCTCCAGTGTCGCGTTTTTTCCTTGAGGAACTGGGCGAATCCTGGGAGTGGGAAGACATTAAAAGTTACTTTAAAAAAAAAAAATCTTCTAGTACAATAAATCACGAACAGTAACACATTGACAGATCTGAAAAAAAAAGTCCAGATCTTAAGTTCCATTTCTAACTCAATGGATTTTAATTTGTTAAACTAATAAACAAGAATTACAGCTATAACTTGCATGATAATATATAGGGCTGTGTCCAAAGGGTCGAAGGTTCGTTCCCTAGCCAGGGATTCGAAGATTGTTTTAAACCTTCGAAGGTTCGCCAGACGCCATTCACGCAGTGCATGTTATTTTTTTGTTTTTCTTCCTGTTAACAGAAACTGTTTGACAATGTGTGAATACTATAAAATCACACATTAAATGTCACTCACATGCAAAATTCGATCTTTTGATTTATAATGCATATTACATAAACAAAAGTTGTTATTAAAATCCGCTAGGAGCAGGGTATAGTATCCAAAGCAGTGGGCGGGTACCTCTAGTGGCTGTATTGCTTCAATAAAATATGTACCGAGTGCCTTAGTGTACAAGACAGTGTAAGAGAAGTGCTGTGGTAGAATATGTTTGAAACATACAAAACATAAGCTAACACTAATAATTTTAATTTCAAAAACTGAGCCCCCGTCCGCCCCTCCCTCCTCCAGCTTGTGTTATCCAGAAGCAAACCTTTAATTTCTTCATTCTCCATCAACAGCAAAGCGTTGTAGAGCATAAGCTGTGTTGAAAGAAATGTCTCGAAACCCCTCTGCTGTTTGGGATTTTTTTTGTTAAATGACCACAGCCCAGACGACCAAAAAAAAGATGAATGCAAACTGTGCCAGCGACTCGTATCATGGAGGTTTAACCAATATCTGGGAAGTTCATATTATTAGTAGTATTAATATTTTTATTAGTAGTAAAATGTGACTGATAACCTGCTTGGAACGGTGACTGTTAAATAAAGCTTTGTTTTGCTTAAATCAGCTGCAGTTGGTGCTGCTGCGATGCAAGCTAACTGTATATATCGAAAGCAGCCTCAATTACGTGTAAATAAACAACGTGTATTTTTATTTTTATTTAAAATTATAAAAACATGATTACTGTTCTATATAACGCATTTTAAAACTACATGTGAATGTTTTATTCCATTTATATGGATTACCTGTAAAATAATAGGATTTTCAATCAAATATAAACAAGTAACTATGGTGATGTCAACAATACATTTTGCAAATTAGTACCATCGAAGGTTCGAACCTTTCTTCGGTAATGTGTTCCGAACCTTCGAAGGTCAAAATGTACCCTTTGTTGCAGCCCTAATATATTTAAAGCGCATGACATACCTGCAGTCTCCTTGGGTTTATTTCACTTGTAGGGGTGCAGGGTAATTGTTCCAGACCCTTGGTCTCAATCTTCATCAAATAGAGTAACCATTTGCCATTGCTGATTTCCTTTGGCCACTGAATGTCTAGATAGGCAGCACCCAATGATTTCAGTGGTTTTCCCAAGTTAATAATCTACCCCCAGGAAGAAGGAAGACCATTAGTACAAAGGCAAAAATAAGTACTGTGTCTGAAGTACAGTAGGATCATTTTACATGATTTTACAATTCATATACACACACATATATAATTGCCGGAATGGTACATTTTCACTTATTTATTTCATTTATATAAATATACTTTAAAAATATTATTATTTTAGGCAAACTTACTCTAAATTCATATTCAACTAAACTTCCAACTTCATCTTCCATCTTCATGGCAGCCTCTCCCTTCACAGAACCTCCAAAATAGACCTGGGAAGGCTTAGCCACGCTGTGGGAAGTGAGATTAAACACAGTTTACATTCCCATTTTCTCAATACAACGATGTGTACTGTGACCAAGCAGAATTTGCTTTTTTTTATTTATTATAAAATCATAAAAGGTAAAAACCAACAATAAAAAAACATCCCACAAAGCTGCTTACCCCGACACAGAGAGAAGTAGTTCAATAACAACTCGAGCCTTCGCTGTGACTGGAGCCAAATCCTTCTGTTCACTTGTCCTGCATTTTAAAATAGCATTGTTACTGCAACTGTATATAACTTAAGTTTTGCCTCTGTATAGAGTAAACAATATTTGGCCACCTAAAAGTCTTCAGATTACTGGTTATATTCCTATATTCCGATGTATACTTTGGATACTACCACCCTGATCGTACAAATATTAGATCAAAGAAACTGAAGAATTTATGTTTAAAGGAGGATTTTAGAATGAAATATAAAATCTAACATAACTAACTTCATGGTTAAGCAACCAACAGTGCGAAGTTTGTGGTGAGTCACTTACGTGTCAAGCTTCAGGTCGATTTCAATATCTGTAGTATCAAGATTAACACCAGTTGTACTTAAGATCACGTAGAAAGTAACCTGAAGAAAAAATAAATATTAGATATATGCACTCTTAGCTAACAAGATCTTAATACATTTAACAATACTGCATCAAAAAAAATAAAATAAATAAGGACAAATATACTTTTAAATGTAATACAAGCAATGGCAATTAACGCACCTTATCAGGACTAATAAAATACAAAAATGCACTTACTTTAGAATCTCTCTTGAAGGGGTTTCCCAGTTCGCAGTCAGCCCGAGACCCATTCTGATTGGCACTACATATGAGCTGCTTGTCCTAGTAAAAGATTAATCAATTATTCAAATTAAGAAACTGAAAGAATCCAGAGGCATGGGTAATGCAAGTCAATAAACTCCACTTACTGAACTATGGCGGAAAGCAGAGTAGGATAGGGTGTCGGGGAACGTTGCTATGAGTTTGGCTTCGTGTGCATCATCCCCAGCCAAATTGGTCACAGTTATTTCAAGGGCAATGTCTTTCTGTTGACTCAGAGATATCACTGGCAAACCATCCTCCCTACAAAGAGCAACACAAGTTGCATGAAGGCGTGGAATCATGGCATATTAAAATGTGCCAAAGAATTACAAATACATATTGAACTAAAACACATGCATTTAAAGAGGTGGTGGTAAAAGGAAAACAAACCCATAACAAAAAGGTAGAAATAAGTACACGGGGGAAACCGTCCTTCGCTAAAAGTTTAATGAAACATGTATTTTTATGAGGCTCTCCTTCATTTACGTTGTAAGTGCCATCATTATACAGTATACACTACCCTGTGTTAAAAGGAATACAACTCTGTGCAGTTTATTGAAAATGTAAGAGTGTAAACAAACATTTACATAAAAATGTTGAAACATGTAGCCTGTTTAAGTAAAAGAAAACTACAATGAGGACTCTGTTTTGTGTTCTAATAAAATCTACTTTTTTTATTTGAACAGCTAGATGATGAGATGTATTCTAAAAAAAATGGAAACAGCATATTTAAAGTGGATTCCGTAATACTTACACATTTAGTGGAGTAAAGTTGTCATTGTCATCTCTGGAACAGAACTTGTATTCTAGCTTCAATTTGCTCTGACAGATATTATCTGAGCCACAACCTTCTTTCAGAAAGTTTACCTGCAAATAAGATGGAAGTTAACAGAATAAGGATGGTATGCTGTATGAGCTACTAACCTTAGTAGTGCAGTGATTTTTACTGTACTGCTACAAAGCACCTCCTACATCCCTAAATATAACAGTGGGCCCAGCTTTGACACAATGGGAGGGACAGAGTAGTAGCAAAACTGCCCATAATAATACACTAGAACTCTGTGGAGTTACTGGCAACAAAGTGCCTTGCTCAGCACTGCGATACCTCACCAGTGCCAGATTGTCTTTAAGAGCTCCAAGCACTGAATTGTAATTTAAGGGCCACAAAGACCATCATCTACACTAGATGGTGTTGAACGTCTTTCTAATAAAGTGTTTACCTCTGATCGTGCAGTGCTGGGATCATTAGAATTTAGGACTGGGACAAGAGGTAAGAGTTTGCCAGCTTGTCTTTTCTTGCGTCTTGCCTGTTTTATTTCAACAGCAACCGTTATGGGAATAGCACGCAGTTTGTCTTTGATGTTATCCTAGATCAATACAAAACAAAAAAAAAAAGCATGAATGTTAATTCAAGTTGCATAAGGTACTGCAGTATATCACATTGCAAATATTAGGAATCACTGGGTTGCTAACTTAGAAGAAAATGAATAAAATCACAATTGTATTCTCAGTTGATTACTGTATGTTAATTTTCATACCCATATTAAATCAGTTAATACCATATACAGTTAAAAGACAGGTGTTCAGTTAATTTACTATACTGTGGCACCATCCTTACCTGCAGCTTAAGCTCGGCTTGGACACATTTTTCTTTATTTTGTCCCCTCAGATCCAGAGATCCTGTATGTTGATAGTCTGGGTCTCCTGGCGCGTTATCTAAAAACGTTACTCTTGATGGCAGGTTAATTTTTTTCCTCTCAGATTCAGCTTCAAATGTGTATGCAATAGCTAAAAGAGAATACAAAATAAGATTGATTTCCAATTCAGCTTACTAAATGGCTGGTTTATCCAGTGTTCAAATTGCATTTTAACTCTTGTGCACTTACTTAGTCGAGGGCTGTAGTCACTGGGGTTGGCAGTGTACTCAAAGCATGCTTGAACAGACATACTGCAAATCAAAATATATATATTCTGTTTTAATGGCAGCAAGGAACAATACTACTGCAATTTTTATTTTATACAGCAAAAATAGGCCCCTTTCAATGTTTATTTATTTTTTGATGTTTTAATGTAGATCTCTAGTGTTTTGTACACTCCTCAAGACAAATATCAGAATTAAAAGGGGCTCGAAACTAATTATGATGTTGCTAAAGTTCTTACCAAATACTTTTGCCATCAGGGCAGTTTTTGTTTTCAAGGTCGATTCTGGCAGGAGTTGTTTCAATTGTTTTCTTGATGCTTATGACTGGCTTTGCTCTAAAAGACAAAACATTTTATTTGATTTTATTTATTCATTACCCCCATGAGAACAACATTAGGATTTATTTTTTCCCAATTTTTCATGAAGACAAGTAAATCATTTGACCATTTACCTGAAAACAAACAGGGCATCTGAGAGTGATCCAACTGCAATATCAGGATAAGAATTCCCATCTAGATCCATATTCCCAGCCAACGAATATCCAAAAAACTTAATACCAAAGTCCTGGCCATCAAGAATCTAAAATTATAAATGGATCATTACTTGTACTATCCCCAAATCAAACATCAACATGTACCAGTTTTTAGGTACTGTTCAATGCAAGTAAAGATTGGATTTCCAAAATTATAAAAATGGTAACATTGGATTTTTCTTCATTCTTACCTGTGCAGCTTTGGTGTTAACTCCACTTTTGGATCCGTGGTAAATGAACACCTTTCCTGAAACACCATCATAAGGTGCGCCAACTGCAATATCTGTAAAAACATTGAAATGACAGCATGTAAGGAATAATCTATTGCCACACAATTATTATTATTATTATTTATTTCTTAGCAGATGCCCTTATCCAGAGCGACTTACAATTGTCACATTATTTTTACATACAATTACATTATTTTTTACACATTATTTTTACATACAATTACCCATTTATACAGTTGGGTTTTTACTGGAGCAATCTAGGTAAAGTACCTTGCTCAAGGGTACAGCAGCAGTGTCCCCCAGCTGGGATTGAACCCACAACCCTCCAGTCAAGAGTCCAGAGCCCTAACCACAACTCCATTAATTATGAATAAGCTAAACTATGAACTGTATATTCAAGTTATAATATAAAACAAATGTTTACAAAGCAGGGGGGCACACGTCCAAGGTTGGTTAGGAGCGACAGTAACCAAAGCACACAAATGTGCTTCAAAACCATAACAATAACACCAAACAGTGCTGAACCAACCAATAATCTTACAATCTCAGTCTTACCTTCAAATCCATCCTGATTAATGTCCCCAATGTTTTCAACAGCTAGTCCAAACATTGAGTCTTTGGTACCATTCAGACGGGTTGGTTTGATGTCCTCCCATTTCCCAGCGTTATTGATATAGACATAAACTGCTCCACCGATCTCTCCATCGCGGACAAAAAACTGAGGCGCTCCGACAACAATATCTTTCCATCTGGGAACAACAAATATCCATAATAAAGAAGCGTGAACAAACTTGGCAGGCTACTGTTCCTGGAGAACAGAGACCAGCCCTGCCTGTTATCCACTCTGAATGTGCTCAGTGTCTGGCCAGTAGGGTTCACTGTTGCACAATGAGGAGAAGCAATCCCTGCCGGTTTCTCCATTACTAAACTTGATTACTAAATACTATAATCATTTTCAATAAAAATTGGACCGCATTTATGACTCAAAATGATGGATAAAGTGGTAACAGGCACATCAGTACATTACACGCATAGCCTCACCAGATTCCCAGCAAAGCTGTTTTACTGCAGGCGATATGAAGAGTGCCCTTTACAAGCCCAACAGGAACAGTACTTTAACAAGGTTGTGGCTAAACCCTTTTGAAGTTTTAAAACAATTCTCATACCCATCACTGTTGAGGTCAACTACAGCCACATCATATCCGAAAGAAGAAGCAAGTCCCTCTCCTTCAAGAATGTACTCTGGACTAAGACTTCTGGAGAACTGCCCGTCTTTCTTCAGAAACACCACTGCTCCACTGTGATTGGCTCTTGGTGCGCCAGACACAAACGTCATACTTTCTTTATTAGTGATGCCTGTCCCAGAGTCCAATGAAAATCCTGCAAAATCACCATCAAGATGTAAGCCTTCAAGACAAACTGCAGCAAGCTCAAATAAACATGAAGTAATCCAAACATATAAATCAACTGAAAAAGTCACAACAAAATAAAAAAAACATCCAGATGCAAGCATATCAATTGTGGAGAAAATACTGATTTCTTAAATACCAATTATGTATCCAGAAATGAATACGTATATATCAGGGGTGGAAATATGACTCCTATTGCACAGCAGTTTTACCCATTCCAGGTTTTACTATGAGCTTGAATAGCCACAGTGTATAGGTAACAAGCTCAGGTGTGTCTTATTAAAAACTCATAGTAAAACCAGGAATGGATCCAACCACTATGTGACAGGAGTCTTATTTCCATCCCTGACATATTATCCCACAACTAAATTTAGAGAAGGTTTTAATGCAAAAAAAAAAAAAAAATATATATATATATATATATATATATATATATATATATATATATATATATATATATATATAAACTTACTTATGTACATAATTAAAATTACAGTACTTTGTTTTTTTGTATCAAGCAAAAAAAATAAAATAAAAATTAAATGAAACATTCCAACATTTGAAACATGCATGATGCATTCTGATTTAATTATGGCAAAGTGAAATACATGGCACAAAAACAAATCTTTTTGTATGCATGAACAATAGGGGTAAAACTCCAAAGCAATTGTTCTTTATGAACAAAGATGGGGTTCAAATTAAATATTAAATGCGGACAGATTTTCAGAACATATGCCCAGAAAACTGTTTCATTTTTCATAATGATATATACATGATATGATACTTTGTAAACACAAATGTATTCTCATTAATTTTGTATTCATAAAAAGGGGTTATTTTAATGGAAATGATGCGTGTGGACTGAGATTTCAAGCTATGTATCAAAAGGTAATGGGTTGGATGGCACACTTAGAGGTCACCTGAGAGGTCACAAACCTAAGTAGCTATTGGTCATCACATCAAAGTATTTCTCCACGTTTACCTGTGGAGGTTGTGATTTATACACAGACTGATCAGGATCAGTATTAGACAGACTTGTCAAAAACAGCAGACCTGTACACAAGGAAAATCTAGAATTTAGTGCTCACAACAGATAGAAGAAAAGAGAAGGAGATGACTGCAGAATC
This sequence comes from Acipenser oxyrinchus oxyrinchus, assembly GCA_030684275.1. Taxonomy (NCBI): domain Eukaryota; kingdom Metazoa; phylum Chordata; class Actinopteri; order Acipenseriformes; family Acipenseridae; genus Acipenser; species Acipenser oxyrinchus. The sequence goes on from CM060258.1 coordinate 38,475,206, forward strand.
TACTCCTGTAGAAACACACCAAGCAAACCCTTACTGTAGCTCACTTTCACAGAGTAAGTACAGCATATGAACACAGAATCACAAGGCAGTAATTTGATGTTTGTATGCTGCCATGTACAAATATTGCCAATTGAGTTGCTGCTGTTTAAGCATGGTTATCTGCAGTCACCTTCCCCTGTGTTGCTGCCCCCTACCTAGGTAACTGTTAGCTGGCACAGGCACTAGGTTTTCATCAAAACGGGTCTCATCCCCAACTTCATAGGGACCATCTTCCAAGATTCCTAAATCCACAAGAGTATTGTTCCTTTGCTCTACTCGCACAACCCCTGGAGTGATGGAGATGGAAAGTATAGGATGCACAGATGAACACACACAAAAAAAAGACTGGTCTTGGGAGCCCCAAAACCAAAACTTAAACGTATTACAAATGCATGGTAGAAAATTAACAAACTTATTTTTTTTTTTTTTTTTTTTTTAAACACACATCTCAGAACAAAAAGGGATATATGACTTTTCTTGATTAGTTTTCAAATTACAAAACAGGATGTTTTATGGCAGGGTCTCAATCCTGGTCCTGGAGGGCGGTGTCCCTCCTGGTTTTGTTCCAACTGTACCCTAAATTACTTAATTGGACCAATTAAGTGCTTATTAGAAGCTTAATTGGTCCAATTAAGTAATTTAGGGTACAGTTGGAGAAAAACCAGGAGGGTCACCGCCCTCCAGGACCAGGATTGGAGACCCCTTTGTTATGGTCATGGAGGGATCATATGGGTCCTGGAAAGCACTGATCCTGCAGGTTTTATAGGTGTCGTTATATCATTAATAGCTAAAAACCTGGAACACATGTTAATCTTGACTAATTAAACCAATAATTGGGTCAATTAAGTAACTGAGTGCTTGGTTTAAGCGAAAACCAGAAGACCCTGTAGCTCTCCAGGACCAGGGTTGGAGACCCCTGGTGTAGAGCTACTGTAGGCCTATTTAATATTCTTCAGAACTCAGTATTGTAATACTTCTTATGTCCTACAGGGGTCAACAAAAGACAAGTTTTACAGGTTTTCCCAAACAAGATCATCATCAATGCCATTTCATAAACTTTGATAAAATAATTTGCACAGCTTAGAAGCAGGTATACCTTTCCAGTTGTAGGTGCCTGGTGCTCCAAAAATAATATAATGATAGTCCTTTGTGAAAGTTGCTGATAGACCCTGCTGACAAGAGCCAAACCTCTCATGCCCCCGCAATCGACCATCACAGAACTTCCAGCCGCCCCCATCCATCTCATCCTGAATGGTCAGGTCTTCACTCAGGACATAGCAGCGGCCAATGATGTCTCTGGATTCCTGTGGTGTATTTACAAACTGTCGCTTCTCGTACCGATGTGCACAGGTCTGTGGTAAGAGAAGCATTTCAAACGTGTAAAATTATGTTTTTGTCAATTAAAATGCAATGAAGAAAATCTAAAAATATAGCTGTGTACTAAAGCATTAAGACACAAGTCAAATCAGGGACGCAAGCCAACGGCAGCTGCAGATTTCCAAATACATACAAGCTCCCCTCACTGGGATGCTTAATAAACCATCAACAAAGTAAGGTGCTTTTAGGTACAACTTCAGTACTAGTAGTTGGGATAATGCAAGGTCTTTTTTTTAAATTTTATTTAATTTACATATAATACTTACCACAATCTTTCCACCTGGTCCTTGACTTTGTACTGTCACACCCATCCACTGGTTTTCCTTGTTCTCTTCTAATGGGTTAGCTGAAATTGTAGATACGCAGCATTTAACACAAGAAAGGACACAAGAGAAGGTATATGCAATGCAAGAAAAAGAATATAAGCCTATGATACTGAAATTGAACTGCAGCATGTGTACGTTTATAAACTAGACTTACCGTCATTGTCAAACAAGACGCGCTTACAATCATCTTGTTGTATATTAAGTTGACAGCTGTACAAACCACCAGTTATGTTGGCCTTTTGATTGGATAAAGACTTTGCTTTAGGTGCTCCAACAAGCAATCTGTAAAATAAAACAGGTTATCAGTATGTACATCAGTATGTATGTCTTTTCATAACTTGAACAACTGTCTGCATATCGACGCATTCTGCAGAGGCAAAACACCCATTCAACTCCAATTAAAATAATGAACCACAATGATTTGACAGAGCACAAATATTTATCTGCCAGTATGACCATTCACATTAAAATGTTGGTACAACAGACGACAAGATGAAAATTAAAAGACTTTCTTCTGATATTCCACTATCCTTTTATACTGGACCAACATTACAGAATGTGAATTTCAGGTTTCATTTAAAATTAAACTCTTAATCCAGTTCTTCCTAATGTAATTAAAGTGACTATGAATTCTCAACTATTTAAAAACCCACACAAAATGGGTAGCATAAAGATTGTACTTTACTGAGAAATGGACCTTCCTGACAGCTGTAGAGTACTCTACAATACACCACCACCTGGCGGATTGATTTCTTACACTCCCACAGCTGACCAAAACAGCTGCTATGAAACAAAAGCATTTCATACTAAAAAATGAAACTTCCACAACCATGCAGTGCGAAACATGCTGAAGTGAACCCACTGTGATCACATGCCTACACGCAAGCAAAGTGAATATATACTGTACTGATGAAAAGACCAATTCACTTGATGCAACACTGATGTTTGGGAAAGCAAATCTATTTTTCTATTACAGGAAACATTTGGGGGAAATCCCCTTTAGGCTAATCATAACATGGAAATTAAACCAATTTATCTAATTTAGATACAGTAATTCTGTAAATTAGAAAAATAAAATTGCAACTACCCTTTTCTTTACAGTAATATTTTAATAATTTGATTTGATTGCAGACTTTTCCCCTACTTACAAGATTATATTGAGAGTTAGCTACTTTCATTTAGATTGCACATCACTGCCCTTACCCGTATGTATGGCATTGCGCATGCAGTGTTGGGGTATCATTGTTTTAATTAAATTCCCATTCCCTTTTATTCAACTCCCATCCCTTCAAAGGAATTCCTTTGAAGGGCTTGGAATTAGAATTGATTAAAAGGGAATGGGAATTTATTTTAAAAAGGAATTGACCCTAAAAACAGATGAATAATAACTGTTTACAGCTGTCATTCCCAGCAGCCTGTACTGACTAATTTATAAGTTTTGTCTACCTTCTTTGGAAATGAATACTGTAGAAATATCTATTTGTTTATTTAGCAGACGCCTTTATCCAAGGTGACTTACAGAGACTAGGGTGTTTGAAGTATGCATCAGCTGCAGAGTACTTACAATTACGTCTCACTCGAAAGACAAGGAGCACAAGGAGCTTAAGTCACTTGCTCAGGGTCACACTGAGTCAGTGGCTGAAGTGGGATTTGAACCAGGGACCTCCTGGCTACAAGCTCTTTTCTTTAACCACTGGACCACATAGCCTCCTCTATGCAATATTGTAGTTATCTGATCAAAATCATACATATAAAAATTGAATATACTGTAACCCTATTTTGCGAATGTTGCCATAGCATTACTTTTGCAATTCAAGGTTCATGTCTTTATGTGTCACACCTCACCTATCGAAGGTGCCTTTTCTATATAAGATGATCTCCAAGTAGCATACAATGACAAATACCCGGACCCCACTTCCTGGTACTATTGGTAAAAGCTCAAATGGGTCATTAAGTTCATGCAGTAGTATTCTAAAAACAACCTTTCAGAATATGGAGTGGAATTGTATTTGCAGATACTGTATATGAGGAGGTTATGGGTTAAACCCTAGCTGCCGAGTCCAGTGTTTTAACCCATTAAGTGCCATTGTCCTCATTTAAGGACAGGCTATTTTGTAATTTGTTGGAGCATTTTAACTGGCATCTACCTCATTTCAGTTCTCTAACTATATTGTTAAGTAAACTATCATTTTGTTAACTGCAAAAGTTAAGTCTAAATGTAACTTAATTCTGAATATATAGCCCTTGCGATGCTTTTATGACACGGATATAAAATAAGAAACTGAAGCCTAAAAATGATACGTTTCTTGGTGTTTTCCTTCCCACAGTGATGATAAAGGTTCATTTTCTATGTGTTAAGCTTCATAGCTGGCATAACATTTCACTGGTCTGATTACAGGCATGTCTAACGTGAGCAGACAGAGCAGTTTGTAGCTAAAAGGAAGGATTCCATTTTTTTCTGTGAAGAAATATTGATAGAATGATAAAACTGCATAAATACAAAATGCATTTGGTACTTAATGGGTTTGGCTGAATTTCTTGTTATCAACAGGCTAGAAAATACATCGTACACCCCTGCATACCAGAGACAAAGACTGTCTGGAGGTGAGGGATTACGTACTGCTGTAGGCATGCAGAGGCTTTAGATGCTTGTTGTATTTTTTTATGCATTCCAAATATAAAGAAAAAAAATGTTACATAAAAACCCATGACTGGACCAGTTCAATTAAAGAAAAGCAACATTTAACACAAATAATTTTACCACACGACTCCATTATGAACGGCAATAAATTACTTTTCATCAGAATGCTGGAGGAAATCAAAATACATTTCAGTACTGTCCACTGCTTTATTACAAAAGTTTGTTTTTGGATAAAGTGAGAAACGCACTGAAGTAAATGTGCAACAATCATGCACAGGGTAAAACAAGGAGGGCAAATGAAAAGTAAACAAGAGAAGCACATTTTCTACAAAAAAATAACTAATTTACAGATATTATTTATAATAAAATTGAACAGTATGTTTCATTAAGTTAGTTGTATACACTTCAGCATGAATGGATTAGATTTCATTGCAGGCACTTTGACTCTGTGTGAGGTATATCCAACTCAGTGTATTACTTTGGGCCAGGTGTGTTTGTCTAAGGAATAAACACGTTACATATTTGGTAGGTATTTATTAATGAACAAATAGAAAGTACTGGTACAGATCAGATGAGAGCTTTTGCAAATGGAATTTAAAACGGTCAGTCCTAATCTGCATCAATAAATATGTTCATGTTTTCTGCACAACAATGTCAATTTCTTTAAAGTATTAGCACACTATATCTTGAAGAAGTCTTAGTTAAACAGATTTAAGTAGAAATAAATAGTTTCATGGTTGTGGATCATTTCCAAAGAAGTTGCCAAAGACGACAAACAAGCATCTCTTTGTTAAGGAAGTTCAATAAAATTGAGTGGGTCACACTTTCCAAACTAAGTGGCACAAAAAGATGGCAAGTGACAATTTTGGGAACAATTTCAGAAAGCTAAAATAAATCAATAAAATATATATTTTTAGTGTTTGTAATAGTGTGTGTTAATGAGTGACTGCACATTTGGATTACAACCTCCTTTACACGGACACAGTACTAGCAACACAAGTTTTGGCAGTGTTTCCCCGAATACTGAATAGAGAACCACCTTTGCAGCACGAGCTAACAGGCACGACTGCTGTAGCTTGACATTTTCACATTCTTCTGTTGTATTGCCTCAGAAGCAATACTTTAAAATGTTAAATGCATGATGTGGTACAAGGAAACCAGTAATGGATGCAAGGTTAGGGAAGTCAGATAGACTTTATCAACAATATATCACTGAAAATAAAAAAAAATTAAAAATAGTAACAAGCATGACCGTGGTATTCACCCCCCGCCACAACAGGAAATTCTAAATGTATCAGTAAATTAAAAAGTGGACCATAACAAGTTTGACATAGGCTGATGCATTGATATAGCTGGCCCCAGATTCTGACACTTGTGCAAATGCATGTCCCGATTAATTCTCTAGATATATTTCTCCAAGTGCTTCTCTACATATATATGTAAAAAACATGGTGTGACATACAGTACAGACAGAGTCCGACAGACAAACAGCATGCATATTTCTAAAAAGTTACTTGGAATATATGACAATGCCCTCAATCTTAGCAGACATTTCCGCCCCCATGTTGCTGATTTCTTAAATGTGTGTCCTCGTGGAATCTAATTGAGTATCACTAGTCCACCAAACGTCCCTTTGTAAGAGAAGTATCCATGGAGACGGGACAATAATGTTCTTCCTGTTTCTTTAAGGCTCCACAGATACGGAGGGCAGTCACCGATTTGCGTCATTAACCAAAATGCCAACACTGGAAAACTGCCAGCAGCCAGTCTAGCTCAGAATTTTTTTTTTTTTTTTTTTTTTTTAAATTATAGCTTTTATTATTGGAAAGGTAAATATTTAATTAAGCACATACTGTAGTATTTGATAAAATTCAAGCTATTGGGGTGTTCAAGATAATGTTTTTAGATTATATATAAATATATATACATTGTTTATGAAGTGTGCAGAAGGCTGTAAACATTTCATAAGAAACCTCACTAAACGTCCTTCTTTTGTAATATTTAATTTGCCATTTTCTTCCTATAAAACCTTGCACTGGGGTAAAAGCTTGATAAATCCAGCTGCCCAAGTGCACTTTATTCTATTGTATTTTGTAAGTTTTCATCTCTAATTGAAACTCAAAAGGTTCCTTAGATTATTCAAAACTGGAGATAATACAGGTTAGATAAGATTTCTATCATTTTATCAGAAGCACCTTAATGTAGAAATCCCTGCACTCAGCTGTACATCTGCCATTGATCCCCGTCATGCAGACCTTTCATTTATCAAATAAGGGCTCCCTAGAGGGAGTAAAACACAAATACCAAAGCAACCACCTCCCAATACGCAGCCAGATGCAAATCAGAACAAAGTCAATATGTAGTCTTGCCTTCACAGCTGCATCTGAAGAATACCAAATTAGGCTTTAGGGTTTTGACGTTTATTGATTTCTAACATTTACGAGTAATCTGTTGAGCTCCTCCTTAAGACACATTCATAAAATCTAACCATTTTACTTTTAAACCCTACACTACAATGTCCTTTAAAATACCAAAAGCACAAATGTTCAGATTGCACACTGCAGTCTAGTGGGTTGGCTCTGTGCCAGGTTAAAGCAGACAGATAGCAGGCATGCCAGCACTCCCTTCCACAGAGCACTCACTTAACCTAATGTGCAAAATACAAAACATTCATGTGTAAAATGCAACAGCAATAACTAAACACATATTGCAAACATTTAATGGCAAAAGTGCTCCCCACCCCACCCCACCTCCCCTTGAACTATGCAGCACCTTCAGGGAAATGCTTCAGATTGAATCCCTGCCTAGGCTGATCACACTCCAACAAGGTTGCGCCAACTAGAAATGCACATGTGGAGACAAATGGTCTCACCAAAACATGCAACTAATATGATTTCTGCATCTGAACACAAAACCATGTCAAGTAAAAACATGCACTGAACTAAATACAAGTCTCATGTTTGTGGTTTTCAAAGAAACTCAAAGCATAATTGCCTCTGCATCCAACATGAACTGACAGCGTGAAGTCTACAATGCCTTTTTCTAAAAGAATGACAACACATTCCTTCATACTGGAGGATGTTTTCAAATGCAATCCACAACTGACTCTCGGTCCCCAGCAGAGCATTTCAACGACAGCTGTGGAATTTAACAAGTTACTGAAGAACAACATTGGCATTTACGTGCAACACTTACTCTTGAAGCACAGTCAACCTACAGGACACATGGAAACAAGGTTTCCATTATCACAAAGCAAAATGCTCCATCTCATTTGAAAACTATGTGCTGCTTGAACTCCATTTCAGCTATTTCAATAGTTTAGACTGTCCTTCTAACCACAGGGCTAGATTTTCAATAGACTACCAGTACTGTACAGGGTGGCCCCTTGTTTTCAGTTGGGGAGAGTTGTTTCCAATGAACACGTTCCTTATGTTGCTCTACACTCTACATTTTATGCCAGACAAGACTCGGCGTGTCTAATCATTAAGACACTACTATAGAAAAGGGTCTCTGGTTTTGGTCTCTTGCTTCTGGAAAAAAAAGCAAAAAATAAAGGCTCTTTCATTTTGATGGGCAAGAATAAGAGTGTATCACTATACTGTAACTCTCCTCTGAACAAAGTCTAGGCTGTTTTTCTCCCAAGATGAACCATTGGAAATAAACCAGAGATAGCTTGCAGCAGCTGCTACACATTTGGGTTAGCATCAGTACGATTCAGAAATGTGTCAAAGATATTTTTAAGCCAATGCACCACCACAGCAACATTTAGCATTATGGTTTTCAGCCCACCACCAGCATTCACTTTACACGACTGGCTTGATATGGTTAAAATATTATACAGACTAGGCAAGTGTCTTCAACCAACTGTTTTCTATACTAGTCAGAGTTATACAGTCAGCACTCACATATCCAACCCTATAAAATTTTGACTTCAGTGTCGGTTAAACGCATGTGACGCATACCTGATTATTTCATTTTGACCTGTTCCAACCATTGTCCATTTTTCAGGGAACACAGAAAAGACACAGTATCAAAAATACATATCTGAAATACAAATCTGAAAAGTAGGCTTCCATTTAGATGTACTGTATTGGTTTTGTTGGTACAGTACTATATTTTCAACAGAAGTAGTATTTTAAATCAGAATGATATGATTCTGAAAATATCACTTGCCAAAACTAGACACAACACGTTAACTGTAATACAGTACAAACTTTTAAATCCGGTACGTATTGTAGCAGTATGTAAAATTTCCCATTAACGACCTAACAGCAACTTAAATGTTATCCATGCACAGAACTGGGTAAAACGTAAAAGGCAATGCAATTTAGCAAAGACAAAAGATTAAAAAAAAACAATAACACAGTTTCCAGAACTAAAACAGTATCCGAAGTCAGTATTCAAAATTGCAGAATATAGTGCTCGATAAGGCCCTAATGTCACAGTTCACTTGCAAATGAAAATACACAAAAGCAACAAAAGATCAGTTAAAAAAAAAAAATCATCACAGTATCTAGAACTGTTTAATGATTGACTTACATTACCCTAGCTTGTCTCGTTCGCTTTGTTTTGGCTGCATTTTTGTCATGTGAAACTGGAGGAAGCGCTGTGTAACTTGCACAACAGACAGACTGATTTTGCATTAGAGAAAATGAAGGAAAAAAAAAAAACCTGGGCTGTGACGGATATTCAGACAAATTGTAACATTGAAGAGATGGACTTTGCATCAGAAAACTGACAACAGAGTCAGAAATCGGAGTCAGAAATCGCGTGTGACGGGTAAGTGCATTAATTAGTTACATTATATAGATATATCTATCTATCTATCGATATAAAAATCGGGATTTATTTTATTCTTAACACAAGGGCGATAAAGCGCGACTGACGTGTATCTCAGTAACAGATATCCGAGTGCTGACTGTAACTTGAATATACACCACACACTAGGGAGTCCTCATTGAAGAGAGGAGACCTTGGATTGAAACCTCATGGAGATGCGCATTCCCACATTCTCCATTCCCCTATAGCAGATAGTCATCTTTATTACAGTGTACAGGTTCAGGGGAGCTCATCTGGACTGCACCTGGGAGCTCAAAGGCAGCTAAGCAGCTTAACTTTCCAACACTCAGTCATTTCATCATGTGCTTTTTTTTCACCTCATGAACTTTACAGATCAAGCATATTTATAGGCTGGGTTTCTCATAATTTCCCCAAGTTTAAAAACAAAACTAAATTTTCTTTTGGAATTCTGCCTAACCAGTATTGATAGTCATTATTACACCTACTATATTTGTAGTACGTCCATCTGAAGAAAAATACATTTTGTTTATATAGCAGGAGCAATAGAAGCTAAGCCATATGTCCTGTAGAACAGCCCCATCTTACAAGCTGGATTGGGCACAGATGGACAAGTGGATTTCCATACCCACGTACATTACCAGCCTGTGACTATCAAATCTATCTGCCAACATGAAATATTTAACTTCATTGCACATTGATTTACTAGATTGCAATGTAAATGCAGGGTTTTTTTGTTTGCTTGCCACTGGCATGCTCCCAATGTGTCCTCCTCCTCCTCCTCTCCTCCCCTTCCATTCGTGTCAAAAAACTGAAATAAAAAGCTTAAATGTGTGGCCACATTACAGCCAAAGCTTTTAATGCTCCAACTTCAGTTCTGTCTGGTTCTCGTTTCTTTGCTGTAATAAATCATTATTGTTCTATGGATTTCCCTCTCTTTATTTCTATTCCAACAAAAAATAAAAATAATAATAAGCTTGCCAACACCCCGTGCACAGTAACCATGAAATCAACTAAAGTTTTCAAAATGGGGGATATTTAAATTCTATGTGTAAACAATAAATGAGTAGTTATCTTTCATTTTGCTTCAGTAAACCTACTTATGTACTATATTGAGCATGCCATTGTATCAGGCTTTTATAAATTGAAGTGCATATGTATACTGTAAATTAAGCCAAGTATGATTTAGCAGAGGCTCTGCACACTGAGAAATCTTTGGTCAGGCATTGAAGAACAGCCTGGGACAAAATGGCTGCCTTTGCACAGTCACGCAATATAAATTGGTTTGGAAAATGTTTAACTGTTTAAATGTTAAATTCGTCTATTGAAAAGTGTGGCATGCGTTTAATTGATTCATGGGAAAAGTGTGGATTGTGGCCAGGTGGTGATTGAATCATTGATTACCAATTAACCCCTGGCCACACCCCATAAAAGGAAACAAAGAGCTGGTTCAGTGAAGGCTGAACAGTGGGAAAAGGATAGTCCATGCACTGGGTGAGCTGAAGTGTGGCCACTGTTTGATTTGTATATTGTTTGCAGTTTTGTTTAAACCTTTGTTTGTTTTGTTTGTAAATTACAAAAGCGGGCAAAGGAGCCTTAAAAACTGCAGGTCTAAGTCTGGGTACTATTTCAAGGGTGCAGACGAGCCTTGACCTTGAGACGCTATACCACACCAAGCTTTGAAACGTGTGTAAATTACTACTTTAGAGAATACCATACAAAAATGTGATTGTGATTGTTATTTATCCCATAAACTAACCGAACCTAAAAAGAAATAAAGCAAACTTTAAAAATCAGAAGGGAATCTGCCTTTAGACAACATAATAAATCAAATGCTATTGTAACAATCAGTAAAACAATTAGGCCTACACTTTGCAGGTTAGTAGTGGAATAACTGAAGCAAAGTAACAATTCAAGTACAATGCATTAAACAACAGTTAGCAGAAAGAAAACCTATTAAAAAATAATTGACCCAATGGTGATATGTAGGACCACTGAGACAGCTGCATTGTACCTTCAGCAGCACTGACAGCTTCTGATGTTGAATACACTTTCTGGTTCTGCCTTTCAAGCAGGTTTTGGCATGCTGTAACCATCTTCCTCCCTTGCCCGAGGCTACCTTAAAAAGTACAAACCTGCGAGTTACAGTTTTCAAGAGACCTGGATTACCATTCCTTCAAAAAAGTGTCTGCCTGGCTGTGTGCCTGTCTTTAGGGTGTGTCTGTGTGGATATGATTCATTCAAGGTTAACAGAGGCAAAACCCAATGTACACACCCAAGATTCAAAATGTATGGCAATCGTTCTGGCAACTTCATAAAGTAAACACACAGCACACATTTACCTCAGTTTGTCACACATACAAGAGATTCATTCATGGCCTTAGTCAACGGCATGCTTATTGACTTTTTCAAAACTACATATAGGTAGAACAGGGTGGGAGCACAGAGTGAGGCTGTAATAAAACAAATGATGCTGGTAAATAATGCCACTGGAGCTGTATGCTTTTCTTCTGAGTCAAATAAATAATTTAAAACCTAGATAAACCTCAAGGTTTTCTTTAAAAACAGCAGATGAAGATGATGATACTGTCAGGAGAGAAATTCTTAGTCACTTGGGACAACTCATTCAATATGCAAGCAGGGGTGTCAAACTCAGTTCCTGGTGGGCCGCAGTGTCTTCTGGCTTTCGTTCCACCCGAGCTCTCAATTACTTAATTGGTCTAATTATTTGATTAACTGGACACATTTAACACTTCTCTTCAGGCCTCAAAATGTTTCACGGGTAGTGTACCTTGAATCAAGTGCATTTTTAAAACCATCAACTGTAACAGACCTTGAAAATGTTTAAATATGTCAAATTCAACAAATAATTAGATCAATTATGTTAATTGAGAGATTAAGTTGGAAAGAAAACCACAAGACCCTGCGGCCCTCGAGGTCTGGAGTTTGACACCCCTGCTTTACTGCATGTTTTCCAGAATCCACACAACTGGACCAGCAGTTTCCTCTATTTGAATGCTTACTCAGTGTGCCAGTATCCGCTTCAGCCAGACTACAATGCAGTGTAAACCTTCCCCACCCTCTTCTGGGTACTCAACCTGTCTGCCAGGCCATCATGTCGATCCGACCAACCTAACTCCAGGCAAATCTCAAGCTAGCCTTTTCACCAAAAAAAAAAAAAAAAAGTGCTGCTGTAATGTAATGGAAATCTAGAAAACTCCAAGCTGCAAAGAGCTTAAATGTATTTGACCGTCTTATCTGCAATTCCTGATGTCTTCTATACTTCATGGCGGGCCGAAAGTATGTCAGGGTCTCTTCCTTAGAAAACCTGTAGCAACCCACCCACCCCCTTCATTTCATTAAGTTCCTTTGAAGCAAGGCCATTTGGACATAAAAGATTATTAACTCCAAAGGGCTTTAGGCTCCAGTTTTCATCCTACAACTCACAGTATCATTGACACGCATCAGTTATACGCACTGTAAAATACAGCACAAGTAACAGAAGGCTTTTTAGCACAGGTACATCAGATACAGTAAACTAATCTGATGTAGAAACATTGCTGTACTAAAAAGTGAATCAGTTCATTCCCACCTTGAATTTCTGGTAGTCGCCACACCTGAGATGCTGGTGTTCACTTGTTCCAGCAGAAAGAGAAATGACAGGAAACAAGGATAATAAAACCACAGACTGGAGTTACAAACATAACAAGCTAAAGTCACCACAGTAGTAACTGAAGGTTACAGGTCCATGCTTCCAACTGTTTAAATAAAATACATAGAAACATAAGCCACAATTATAATAAAAGGCTGTTAACTATGCCTAATGATTTAATCTCAACCTAAATGTGACGTCAAGTTCTGTACTGCAAAGTTAATACCGTACTGTTCAGAGAATACATTACATATCTAGGATAGGAATGCTTTTCATAATGAACATATTTTACTTCCCAACCATGCAAGGTGCAGTAGTAATGTCACAAGAACATGCATCACAATTAGGTGTCTCCTGAGAGGGTTTATCTTTGCAGGACCTAGACACACATCTCAAATTACTGTTGCATTTTAAAATTTATATTCCGATGTGTAAAAAAAAAAAAGCTGACTAACAATGTAAATTGCACAGAACTGATCATACTCGTAAAACTGGGGAATCCCTAACACGCTTGCTGTAATAACAAACTAGCCATAATATTTAATTATTAACTAAAAAGATCAGCATTTCAGAACATTAAGATATTGGCTGCTGACTGAGGCGCAGTTAATATGACTACAGACAAGTGGTCTGCCATTTAAACTGATGTTAAGGATAACAAGTTTAACGCTTAATCATGCCATAAGCGAACGTGAATCAATTTACTGTAGGCTCAAATTTGCATATCATGAAAAAATCCCACAGAGCACTGACACAATGACTGAAAGCATTAGCTGAATAAAACACACAAATTTAAATGATTTTCTTCCGTTGCTTTGTTAACTTGTTGCAGAGCCCTCAAAGACCAGGAGGTACGATGCTGTGTCCCCACCGCACTGCCCGCTGTGTTCTGAATACCAATGCAATACATCACCATTATTCTTTTTTATCCCAAGCTTAATTCAGTTGTTAAACTAGTTAAACTAGTTTTAGCTGTGAAAACTCCAACGTTTTAAAACATGCCCCCAAAAACGCAAGTCACTAACTGTCCAGAGTTTAAAATATTTAACGGTAGTGTGACAAAATTGCTTTCCAGAGAAACACACACACACACACACACACAAAACAATTCAAACGAGAGAGGACAGTTTCCCCGCAGAATGAAAAACAGCGACTCATTTTTTGCAACAGGCAACCACACGCAATTGACTAGCAATTTGGACGAACAACAATGTTGACTTAAGTTTAAAAAGAAATACAACTAAATAAATAAATAAATAAATGCATACACACATACAACTACAATATAAGAAACTTGTTTAAATGTACAAATGAATTTGTTCATGAAAGCGAAGCAGCACTGTGCGCTCACCAGCTGAACCAATAATGATTTTTCTGTTGTTCTTATTTCCCCACCTAAGAACCTGTTAACTTCTAACGCGTCATAGTAGCAACCTGTGCAAATGCTCAGAAGAAAAAGAAAACTAAAAGATGCAAGGTAGCCTACATTTGCATTACGCTAGCAATAGTCTCAGTGCAGAACCGTCACATTTTCCAATTTATTAAAACTTACATTCTTTGATCGGTGGGATTTAGTTGCCTGTGCATGGCGAGTGAAAAGCCGAACAAGCTGCCGGGTTCTCCGTTTTTCCTAAAAACGTTTTCCGTGTCGAGGTTAAAAGCTGAAATAACTGTCCACTTGAAGAAACAGATTAGTGATAAATAAAGCAAAAGCCACTTTGCAGAAAAAGCCATTGCGCGATTCAGTTCTGTATCAACGTCCACTCTTGTCCCTGCCTCTTCACTTGCTGCTTTTCCCCCGAAGACCTGAATTCTGTAACTGAATGGTGCTGTTGTTCTCCCGGGGCTGTAGGTTTTAACTGACGACACCCTCCGCACTCTCGCTCTCTTTTTCTCTCGACTGAAGTAACCTCGCCCCTGTACGTCACTAATCTACACCGTAGGCAGGGTATATTAGCAGTTGTACCTTCTCCCCTCACCTGTACATATGTGATTTAACTATTTAGACTACATACTACAGTACAGGAATTACTCGGGAGTATGTAAACTATGATACTACAGTATATAGTTAACCACGTATGAATTAATGCACACCTGTCATTTGGATAGAGCACGTGAGGAGAAAGGGTTATGGAGAAATGCTCTTACAACAGATGTTTGTAGAAATCAGTACAAATTGCAAATAATACTTTAAAATTAATTTTAATTAACTTACGCACTCATTATGAGCCAGCGCAGCAGTTTATTAAAAGCCCTTAAGCAGAGTCTGCCTCGATATTACTAGTGTGTTTGTGTGAGCATGAGTGACTTGCCACAAGATAGTGTGTATTTGTGTGTGTGTGTCTGTTTTTTATTTGAAATAGGAAAACTATATATATATATATATATATATATATATATATATATATATATATATATATATATATATATATATATATATTAACAAAAGTATGTTATTGTTAAAAAAAAAAAACTTTAGTATTTTCTTGCAAATTCAGTATCTTGTGATTCTTGCCCAATGTACTGGTTGTTTTTTAGAATGGGGTTGTTGGTCTAATAAAATTAATTAAATAACTGCCCCCACCCCCATCAAATGTGATCCCACAAAACTCTAATGAAATATATTTACATGTTGTTAGTACAGTGAATAACATAGTATTCTACCGTGCATCTATAAATATATAAAAGTTAAAGACATACAGATAGCAGACTTGTGGAGCTTGTGACCAGACAGTACCCTAGGCAATACCACAGCAATGCATATGGAAAATCATAGCGCATTGTACAAGCTGCCCTGATGAATACAGCAGCCAGTCAGCATAATACTGGCTATACAGCAACATTTTCTCCTTTTTTTGTTGTTCTTTTGATGTTGACCCTTTGAAATGAGGGAAAGGCCAGTGCCAAATAATTGGTCTATGTATTTGTTCCATCACAGAATTCACAAAAGCCAGCCAGCAACAAATCAGCTCTGACTTTCAACTCTAGGCATTTCAATGAAGAATAATAACCCACTGAAAAGCAGAGGATGAGTATCCCATTCGTGTGATGAAAAGTAAAGATAAGAGGCCAGACTTACCAAACTCTCCCTCCAGCACAAAGTTTTCAGAGCGCCATTCTCTTCTGATAGAGAGCAGGAGCTCAGTACTACAAAACTACATCGAAATAACAGTCATGCACTTTCTAACTAAACATCCTGCCATGTTTATTTCAAGTTTTGAAACTAAACTGTCTTTTAAAACTAAAATGTTTCACCAATTTTAGAAATATTATTAGGATACTGAACAATACCAGTTTATTCCCCTGGGAAACCCTTAAGAGATCTATTCACTGAGCACAGCATTACCACTCTCAGCAACACAATGACTTTGGAACAAATATTGTACACTGGTACTGACAGCTTGCATCGAATTACTAGAGCATATTGGTTTATACCAGTAATATGCCACAATGCACAGAACTACTGCAGTGCCATTGTAGTGCCACTGCATTGTCTGGGATACAATACTATTGTACTGCTGACTGCTCCATTCCCCCAAACTGGATTTACAACTGAATGAAACCATCTATCTGCTGCGCTAGTGTAACGGACAGTGTTGTGTGATACACTGCCGTTACAGATTCTGTCCCCTGTTGGTAAGATGAGATGAGTTAAACTCCATGAATGCAGGTGAGCTCTTCTGCATAGAAGTCAAGATGCTTGTTTGCAGTGTTCAGAGGCAACAGTTCATGCTCAACCTCCTCCTAGTTATACTTGTGAGAACCACAGGTGAGGGAAGAAAATATTCTATATAGTCTATTTCAGTTTCTGCATGTCTCAAAAACCTGTTCACAAGTCAAAACTGAAACAGAAACTGGTTTCATATCTGTACTAGTTTTACGGATATGTCCTCTGTAAACCATTGAATTTAACTGATATTCAGTAATATCCATCACCAATGTCTAACATTTGCTGAAATGTTATGTATATGCCTTATTCCTTCCTTCCATTTGCTATTAGATGATAAAGCATTCCAATCTTGCTATCATGTGCGAGTGAACGAGTTTCCCCTGTCCCATTATCATTTGTTCACTGTCTACAGATGTGAGAGAGCTGGTATGACAAAGTCATTTTTATTTTCTGCACCATAATTTAATTACTCGTGGTATGAAAAAAAAACATTAGCAGCTTTTCTGCAGACTTTCTTTAAATGAAATTATTGACACTGACTGAGTGGACCAATAGTTATGACCAAATACACTGTTGGTGACTT
The DNA here is from genome assembly GCA_030684275.1 of Acipenser oxyrinchus oxyrinchus. Classification (NCBI taxonomy): domain Eukaryota; kingdom Metazoa; phylum Chordata; class Actinopteri; order Acipenseriformes; family Acipenseridae; genus Acipenser; species Acipenser oxyrinchus. The sequence goes on from CM060258.1 coordinate 38,492,291, forward strand.
TTATTACTACTAGCAATGCAAAATAAGTTTTGTAATTAAATAGTTATTTTTTTATCAACAGTAGGGATGACTTTAGAAATAACTGTTTTGATGATCTGTATAACTGCAGTTATACTGCAATACATTCACATGAAGAACAATTTTAGACTGCATTTTAAGTAGTAAATCAAAGATGCAAAATCTGCAATACAATGCTGAACTGTTCAGTTCAGTTGCCTTTCCTCTGTACTGGCAGCTTTAATATGATAAGCAGGCAGCTTGGTCAGTGAGTCAACTGTGAGCCTAATCGGTTGGACAAATGAACCTCCCACAGCCAAACAGACAAAGGGATGGGTAGGACAGGCACACTGGCTTTACTGACTTTATCCCATTGTTCTAATAAGCTGCTGTGTGTGGAACGTCTCCCAAATACTTTGAAATAAAAGAACCTGAAAAGCTTTGGGGGCACTCAGCATTTGAGCAAGTTTAAACTTCCTAACCAGCAGTTGCCTACACCACACAACCTTCTTTTCCATATATGTGAATTGTGGCAGTCTCTGATACATCTAGCAACATGTTTTGTTATATTATTATTATTATTATTTATTTCTTAGCAGACGCCCTTATCCAGGGCGACTTACATGTTGTATGTTAGTCGTCTATGAGGTACAACCTTCAAGATACCAAACCACTGTGCTCAATATGACTAGAGCGAGCTTAAATAAGTTGCTCTATACAGGAAGTGTGGTATTTTTATGCTTGACTTTGAAGTCTACCTTCCCTTTTGCCTTACACTATAGCGCTTTAATAAGAGATCACATCTCTGACCTTCCTGTGCCCTCTAAGTAGCTGCATACCCTGAGTAAGTGCACTGTTTGCAAGCCAACCGTTAATTTAATTACAGTTAAAGCGTCAGCCAGAAAGCCATATCTGGAGAGCTTTTGTGGAGGCTAACCAAGGGTGTATTTTGTTGTTGAAATGCATAGAAAAAGAAACATTTATATGTAAAAGTCAGTGTTGCAAGTGTCAACAATGCCCACATCTCCACTGTTCAAACTTTCACAATGAAAAGCATAGACAGTATTTGTATTTAGCAGCTAGATATTCTGATGATAACTGTAAATTTAACAGATGTTGGACTGGCAGTACTGATTTAGCCATACACCATGTGATGTAAATGCACACCAAATCTGTAACCTCTTACATAGACTGCAACGATGACAAGTGCCAGCTGTGTGGTTGGTGATGTGGACACCTGTCCACTAAAGGACCCCTTTTTGACAGTTGCCAACTGTGATGCAGCCTTCCAGAATACTGAGTAGAACCTTCTTAACGAAGACTACATATTGTACACATTGCTGTCTCTGAGTGAGAAAGCAGAAGCAATGATAGAAATGTCCCTGCAATAACGAAAGTGTCATATTTTTCGACATAATTCCTCAAAAGATATACTTTTCCCACTGTTTACCAACTGTTCATAGGAGCAGTAAACCACTTCAGATGTTACTAGTTCCATACTGAGACTGCCTGCTGCAGTTTGACAGAACAGCCGCACAACATTGGGTGGGCCCTGTCACCTGTCAGATCCCTACAAACTATTGCAATTCATCTCTCCATGTTGACTTTCGCCTTCTCTGATTTCAGGATCTAGTCTCAGAGCCTATTCTGCTCTTAGTGTTGTCCATCTGTTCTCCAAGCCAGCTGTCTGCCCAGTGCCACTTGCTTCATTTGATCGACTCGTTTGATTGCTTGTAAGTAACATAATATAATATTTCCACAAGTCTACCTGTCATTCACTTTCATTTGCTATATTGGCTTCAAATGTGCAGTATTGAAAGTTACAGAAAACATGGATTATCTGGTACTACAAGAGGTAAAAGAAAGTTCACATTTTCCATGTCTTCCTTCACATGGGACTAAAAATCACCACATAAACAGATGGTTTTGGAATTTTGACCAACATTGGTGACATTCTGTCCCGTCCGAACTGTCCATTTATTTTTATCTGATTTTTTTAAAGGACATCAGGACCTTCTGTAAAATGTCGAACTCAGGCGTCCTGTGTCTTTTACTCCCATGCGAATCAACCATGTCAGTGTTATGTTAGCTTTGATACAGCAATAACCGCCTTCACAATAAAGCATAATATAATATTAAAATTGGTAAATCTGTCCTGAGATTCTCCAGTTCATTAAAACGATACGATTATGCATAACCAAATTGCGGACGAGCGAAAATGCAAAACGTATTTGATAAACTGTATGCTTTGATTAACGGTGCATTTGAAGATATATATGGAAATACTTATCACTCAAGGGATGAAATGGTTATTCTAGCCTTGGAAAAGAAGGTACAATGAAATTAGTTATTTACACCCGGTTCACTGTTTACAAATTATGCACAAAAACGCCTTCTCTGGACACATCACATTTCATTTTGAATTTATCGACTTTTGTTGATGAAAACTAGTTCACGTCTGGGAAGTTACTAAATGTCCTCTGCTTTTGACCAACTCTGAGGATACCTGTTTTTTAGTCCTGGGTGAATCATGCTTTACATTCAGGAAGTCTGTTACTGTTTAAAAAAAAACCATCTGAATGCAGTATTTTATTCAGATTAATTTACCAATAGGTAATTGACCAGCTGTTACTGTCCATGTTATTCACTATTTAAGGTACTGTATTAAAAACATAAATAAAGTTCATATTTTTCATTACTTATCAACATTTACCATAGATACATTTCTGAAAAAATAAACTGTATTGAGCAATCTTTAAGATTCTGCATCTGTACAGTTACCATCTACTAAAGGAAAAGGCGGTTCCTTCGCACACCTTAATTCTTTAGCCTCAGGTTCTGAATTTCAACACATTTATCACTGCAGGAAATTTCATGGACATGAGGACAGCAAGCCGACGCCCCAAATGTTTTGAATTTGTCTGTCTTAACATGCAGTGTTACAGCCTTGGGCACCTTTGAAATTGTGGTATCACCATGGCTTTTAAAATATTTATCAGCCTCTGAAATACCTTAGATTTAGCACTTGACTTGAGTTAGGTGGTCATCACCCGTTGGTTCTTATATTATTTTAGATGAATAGCAGTTCAAACCCTAATTCTAATCATTGAATATATGAATATTCGTGTCTGGAAGCATTTTGTATTGTGACTGAACTTGTGAAACTCTAAACCCCTGAAAGGACTGAATGTGTCTTTAATGCTTTTCTTCAGAAAGGAAAAATACACCCAAACCAAAAAATAAAGCACTCTGATATTTAATTAATCGTCCTGTAAGTAGGCTTTTTTTTTATGAGCTGTTTCTCATTACTTGGTGTTTAATGGGCATTTTTTTTTTGATACAAAAATCCTGTTAGTAATGATTTGCAGTGAGAAGTGTTGAGTGTTTTTTGGCATTCCTATAGTGATGTAACATAGAGCAATATAGGAACAGTGCTACAGCAGGATGGCAACCCCAGGTTTGGAGGGCCATTAGACTCGAGATTTAAAAGGTACAATGAAATGATTTACTACTTTAGGACCTGAATAGAGGTTTAGTTAGTTTAATTAAACCAGTACTCAAAGGGCCACCGTTATCCACCCTTGTGCTACAGTAACACTGTGCTAGTGCAGGACAGAGGGGAATTGTGACAGTATGACTTGACTTTTATAAATGTAAGCCTTCATCCTTCAGCCTCCAGCCTCCAGCTTCACAGATTATGTTTTCTGACTGGTTCCCACCCTGCTAATACAGTAAGTATTTTATCTTGCTCTTAATTGTATTAATACTTGTACTGTGATTCTTGAAATGTATTTTTTGTTTACGACTGTAAGTCGCCCTGGGTAAGGGTGTCTGCTAAGAAATAAATAATATGTAAATTATGCTATTGATGATGCCCGGGGTAAGCCATCTGTTCTTTCTTCCTCGTCCAGTCATCTCATCCAGACATTACCTATACCTGGTCTCTACATATAGGCTATATTTAAATAGTCCAGCTCATAACTACTCACTGGTCTGTGGCCATTGAATCTTCAACATGGTAATGTTAGTCTTTCCACTTTTTGTATCATATTAATTAAAAGATTAACACCTGGAAGGTCAGGGCAGCATATTTTTGAATAATAGCCTATTTGTAAAGTTTAAACATTTAGTAATCTGGGGCCATTTTTTGAAGCAAAGACATATTTTCTGAGAGGAATGAAATAATAATTTAAAAAATAGCTAGAAACAAATAAAGAATGGCAGGAAGGAGCAGATCAATTATTGTTCTGATGTGTGACACTTAATTCATTTACAATTAATTAAAGTAATTAGCGGAAATGCTAAAACGTGACTGTCTCCTTTTCTTCAAGTTTAAGTATCAAGTGTATCTGTAGAGTCACTGAACATTCTCCTTCTTAATGTCTCACCAGATTGTGCTGACTGGTTAGTGACATGACTGCCACACTTGTGGAGGAGCTTCAGATCGGAGTGTGGGTAAACAAGATCTGTTTCATAGCACAAAGGGTTTGTTACAGTACACTCTTTCAAGGGCGAAGACCACATTATTATTAATAAGGAGATTTTAGCCTCAAGGATTTCTCCTTTTGACTGTCCTAGTAATAAAGCTTTCTTCACTTATAATAAAGCCCTTTGTTATTCCAGTTAGTAGAAAAAAAAGGCTCATTGTAAATTATAGCACAAAAGAATATGAATGCTTCAGAAAAGAATTGTTGCATTGAGTGAACATGAAACACTTGTCATCTATATATAAACAGCATTGATCTAATCTGTGAGTAAGTATAGTTACACATATATCAGGGTAGCAGAATGGGGCTGGGTATTGAGCTATAAAACCCTTCAATATTCTAGTACATGTATAAGTGTTTATGTGTAGAAAAACATCATGATTTAGTGCATCATGAGGTAGATTATTGACACCCCAGCCCTAACCATGCTTGAGCAGCACCCTGCTTCTCACTGCTCCCACCCTTTACCTCGGTTCAGCAGAGAGCATAAACAGCAGCATTAGACATGGCCTGGTGAACACTTTAGTTGAGGGCAGTCCAGAGATGTGCCAGTTTGGTGAGTCATCCAGAATGCATGGGCAGCCTCCTTCCCCCGACATTCACTCTGCTCTCTGTCATAATCAGCAGCAGAAATGTCCAATTATATTAGGTTGTAAGGCAATAGAACTGTGTTTGGATAGGTGTGGACTATTTTTAAGTATTAGTGTGTCTTTGCCTGTTAATGTTTACCCATAAGTCACTTGGTCCTAGCCCCACCCCCACAGCAGAAAAGAAGACAGATTATTCGATTTTCCACTAGGTTGTCCTTGAGAAATCTTGACATAATATAGCACTAGTTCTTTATCAAGACCTGTATTCAAAATATAAGAAGGCAGATGTATCTACTGTGGTATATGGGAATGTACTGTACAGGGTAGTATTAAAAAAATGTAGTCCAGTGCAATTTTACCATCTAGTTTACATTTCACAGTATTATATAGCTCTATAACAGCAAACTTTAAATAATCTGTAGTTGTGATATATCAAACAAAGGTTTAGTTATAGAACCAAGCAGATTGTGGCATGGTACTATGGTTACTGAGTCTTTGGAACAATTTTATACATGTGCACTATTTATTATTATTATTATTATTATTATTATTATTATTATTATTATTATTATTATTATTAGTTGTTGTTGTTGTTGTTGTTGTTGTTGTTGTTGTTGTTGTTGTTGTTGTTGTACTAGTTAGACACTAATTTAAACAGGAAATTACTTTGAAAAATTGAGAAAAATGTTTAGCAATTTCTTCCACGAAACCCAAATCTTTTACTGATAATAAAACGTCTTTGCTGACACATCTTTGTACTTCTTCAATCTAGTTGTTGCTTACAGGCATCTTTCTTTGACCTTGCCCTTGTTCCCACAGTGTACTTCAAACAATGCCTACATTGTGGCAGTCTCACAGCAGCAAAGTCTGCCTTCGTTCCAGCAATGTAAGGGAAGCAGAGCCTGGATTGGAGATTCTGTGCAGGACTTTCTCATAACTTTTATACTGTAGAGCTATGACTTTGTAGGACAGAAAATTAGACGTTGTGTTGGTTACACTCTGTACCATCAAATTATAGGTTTTACTTTATTTGACTTTGGACTCTATGAAGACCGGGCTTTATCTTTGTGTTAAGGGATATCATAAGTTATAGTGAGAGGGCAAGGCAGGGCATGTGTAAACTCTGCTAGCTCCTGGAAAAGTATGCTCTTCTGAGTAAAACATTTAGAACTCACTTACCTTGTGTCAGCAAACCATTCCAACCTGTACAACTTCAAGGCTAATTATTTCTTCATGATCTATGGATAACTCAGAAAAGCAGCATTACAGTTCTCATGCTTTCATTTATTTACCACTTCAAGCAGTAATAACAGAAAATTGAATTATCCCCAAATCTTGTAACAAATTGAATCAGTTACATAAAAGACATTACATTTCAAATAAGCCATCCACATTTGATTTCTGTCTTTTTTATGTAGTGTGCCTAATAATGTTGTTTTTTGTTTTTTGTTCTTTTTTAAATGTTATTTTAATTGTTACATTGAGTCCTCAAGTTAAATATTATGGGCCGCATCAGCTGTTATGGAAAATGATATGTTTGATTAAACATGAGAGGATGACATCACCCTTGAGAGTGGTCAGACACTTTACATAAACATATCCACTGAACGAGTTGTGTCTGACAATATGATAGTCTGGGTTGCCCCCAGGCAGAGTTAGAAAGTCAAAACTAAGGTGCAAGATATGGACACTTCAGAGCATGTTTGTAAAGGCTGGTTTATACTTCAGTCTTGCGACCATCAGGGAACTGCCTTGTGATGTGAGTTGGGGAAAAATCAGTTGCTCTTGGAGCGCCAGACTGCCACAAAAGTAAAGAACTAAAAATCACCGTCAGTGATGGTCACACAATTGAAGCAATAAAATCAATTTTGTCCCCATTTTTTAAAACTTGAGCAGTGTTGTTTAGCATGTACTTTTGCCCATCGATTTGTCAAACATGATCAACAATAACAAAGAAGCCGAGCAGCTTTGATCTTGTATACAAGGCAGTGGTGATGTTTTGGGTAAATAATAATTCATGTTGTGGTGTCTCTATACCTTCCCATTGAAGGTTTCAAACAGAATATCCAAAGTCGTAAAATGTGCGTTAAATGTGAGTGTGAGTTTAACACTGCAGGTTGTTCCAAGTAGGTGTTAGATAATATGGTGTGTTTGCCTTTTGTGTACTGAATTGCCTTTGTTAAATTTGTCATCTGGTAAGCATACTTATACAGACATGGATGGGGCTATAAATCTTATTTAGAAGTGTCTCTCTAAAATGAAAAACATATGAAAGAGATTTAAAAAATGCACATTTTCTAAGAGAAATCTTACTCATGTTTTCAGTACCAGAACTTTTATTTAAATACTTGTTTTTAATTTCTTATATATAATAGATATAATTCGTTTTAAAAAAAACAAAAAGCAGCAACCATGTTGAAAGCTCAGCTCATGTCAGATTACTGTGATCCAATGCATTGTTTTTCTTCCCCTCCCCCACCATTGCCACACATAGAAGGCAGTATAAAGATGTAGTCATCCAATCACTTATCTGCCTGTCCACACTTTCATTGATAGTTTGGTTGACGTCTTTTAAAGTAAATTTGATTAAATCCCGTTAAACCTGGAACGCTGAGACAGTTGGAAAATGAATGATCATTTGTAGTAAAATGGAGTAACTATGACCATTTTGGTAAATATTAAGCTCCGTTTTCATGTGCACCTTTCCTGTGTTGCTACTGTGCATTTACTTTGCTTTATTTCCATCTAACTTTGCTTTGGTAATACCTTGGTAATGTTTATAAAGGTAAACTAGCAAAATGTATTGATTGCACTTAAAAACAGAGAGAACCACTGAGTACTGCTCTGAACTGGCTAAAGTTAATTTTTTTTTTGTTATAAAATATTAAATAGCTTTTTCTTAAGCACCAACTTCAAACTGATGCTACCTTCCTGTTTAAAAGCGCAAATTGAATACTTGTGATTGTGTGTGTGTGTGCGTGTGTGTGTGCGTGTGTGTATTTGTGCCTGTGTGTGTGTGTGTGTGTGTGTGTGTGTGTGTGTGTGTGTGTGTGTGTGTGTGTGTGTGTGTGTGTGTGTGTGTGTGTGTGTGTGTGTGTGTGTGTGTGTGTGTGTGTGCGTGTGTGTGTGTGCGTGCAAGGATGCATACCAACCCTCTGTCAAATCAGATTTAATCATGTCCTATAGCTGCAGAAATGTAGATTGCTGTACACTTTTTTAAATGAATAAGCAGGTTATTACTAATAGTAGTATTAAGTCTACTATTAAATCTGATCATGCCAAAGAAATGCTTGTAGGTTTTGGACAGGGATACATTCCGGTGTTAAAACATGTCCAATGACAGAACATCAGCTGAGTAAAACACAATTAGTTAATATTCCTGTGAAGCCCACACGAAATAACATTACTCACCACTTGATTGTAATAAAAACAGGCTATAGGTGTGACTGAAATCTAGCTGTACCATTCGTCACCATTAAGAAACATTTTAAATGGCAATCTTAATTTTTATTAGTGAAAAATATACCTTTAGTGATCATTTAGTTCTCACATCTATTCATGAGGCACCATGAAACACAAGCAAGAAAGAATGTAAATAATACATTGATTTATTCTTGATACTGCCACCAACAGCTTCGGGGTCTAGTGGTCATATCCTGAAGAATGAATCCAGCATTAGAGCTCACTTAGGTGTATTTTCTTAATACAAGCAACCAATGTGTTCACACACCCATGAGCGCTCAATGTAATTTCCCAATACAACTGTTTGTGTTTGGGCTGGGGACAAAAAAAATGGATTTATGGTTAAATTTGCTGTTTCAGTGACAATCAATATCTCATCAATGCAGAGCTTGCAATGTTTGGATGTAAGCAGAGCCATTGCACCATGCTGCCCCTTACTGCTCCACTGGGAACCCTAAGGGTCAAGATGAATGTAAGATCATGACCTTTACATTCCTAAAGAGGAAGGGAAAGACTATCTTCCCCTGCTGTCCTTAAGTGCTGTCCTACTGGATGAAGAGCATCTCCCCATTCCCTGGTTTAGAATATCATATCACACTCAACTGTGACTTTGACCGGAATTTGAAACAATTGCTGTGCAGAGAAACCAGACATCATTCATTCCATGTTGTCCGGGGTTGTGACCTAAAAAGACTGAACAAGAGCAAAACTCATTAAATACTACTACTCCAAGTACTAAAAGTGGTTATTGAGGTGAAAATATACCTTATAAGCAGTAATTGATACTGCTGAAATCCTAGGTGTGATCATTGCTCACCATAACTCAGTTCCTTTTGTGTAAAGCAAATCATGACCAATGAATCTGCCATGTTATTTCCCATCAACTTTGCAGTATTATAGTTTTAATAAAATCAACAGATTCAGAGGTATTTTGGTGAAGTTGTTTGAAGAAATGTGAAGTAACCATGATATCATGGGTTAGGACTTGACCAATATGCTTTGACAACTTGAGAATATATTTTACCACTAAATGTAGTTAATAGTCATTTGGTTTAAAATCTACCAAATGTATAAAAATTGCTTTTCCAACTTGTTGAATGGGATCCCGAAAGGAGGGGAGGGGAATAATAAATATATCATAAAGAAAGGTGAATATTCTTTCATGTTGTATACATGCAAAATATGCCTCAGGTAAGTATGTCATTTGTAATATGAGTAAAGAGGTCAAGAAGGTGCTTCTCATAGCAGTTTCCTAATGGTGCGAAACTCAAAGCTGGGGGAAAAACGCATTCCAGCAGAATCCTGAGTTATACCCATATATATATATATATATATATATATATATATATATATATATATATATATATATATATATATATATATATATATACTGTATATATACTGTATGAATCAGTGATTGTAAATCCTGGCCTGTGATTAAAACCTCATCATAGAAGCAAAAATAGATCGAACTATTGGTTCACATCACTGTCATCACCCTTTTCAAAGGAACACTTTTAACCCCCCTGCACTCTTAACAAGAGAAAATGACTGATCACCAATTCCATGAGTTAACAGAAAAATGAATTACAAAACATACTACAAAAGAAAGATGCTCCCGTTAAAATGGTGATTAAAACGTTACTGTCACTGTTTTCTGACTTACTGAAATTCAGCTCGACAAAAAGAAATCTGACGGGCAGGATATAAACTGGAAAATACAGCAGTCGGCAAACTAGATGCAGACGGAGAAAAAAATTGCTAACTATACGTATGAACTTCAAAAACATTTTCTATTAAGTATTTATGTATGCTGTATCAGCTATATTTAAACAAAATATATAAAGTCGTATTTACTATCCAACCTTGCCTCGCTTATTTTCTTGACTGATTCATGTATTAAATACATACTGTAGACTCAGCCATAGTGGAAAATTAAATGTCCCTTGGGAAGACTATTGTTACCTCCTAATTTTCTATAGTCCTCCTCTCCAGTCCACATATATATGGATGAAGGCTATATTTGCATTCTGAGCCATTCGGAAAAAGAGGCGTAATACCACAGTAGTGACCTCTAGAGGAAAATATACTTGAACTTTGACCCATTCGACTCCTCGAGACCATCGCTTTCAATTCAAACAAAAAATTTATTGTTTTCAATCACTCGACAACACCCACAATATAGAAATGTTCATTAATGATCAACAAAATAAGAATACGTTAAAAAAAATTATGTAAAGCTGGTACATTCATATCTCAGAGAAAATGGAGAGGAACGGCAAATTAAAACAAGGTAAAGGCAATCATCCAAATAAAGCTGAAGCACTAACGGATAATGACATTGAACGTCTGTACAGCACTGAAACACTAAGTTTAAAAAAAAAAAAAACTGTACTGCTGAACCTTGTTTTCTTTAATAGTAGCATCACAAGGGTATCCATGTATTATAAAAAACAATAGATCAGCCTTTTCAGTGAGTTACAGGAAAACAATTCCATCTCGGGTTTCTGTGACAGTTTATAAATTACTCGACCTTCGGTCTCGTAATTTACTACGTCACTGAAACCCTAGATTGAATTATTTTCCTGTAACTCACTGAAGCCCATCTGTTATTCTCTCTCAATAATAATAATAATAATAATAATAATAATAATAATAATAATAATAATAATAATAATTGTTCCTGTAGCATTCTAATAGTTATAGTATGCTCAATAAAGATCCGTTTTCAAATACAAGAGCTTAACCACAGTAGTGTGTAACAGAATTTTAACTTTATCTTACCTAATTTATAATAGATAGGCCATTCTCCCCACAGTTTTTGGTCTCTACATCAACATTAATCATTTCACTATGAAAGGGGAAATAATTACAATAAATATTTTATTACTACATTTAAAAAAAGAAAGTCAGCTCATGTACTCTCTATTTACTGTTTGCAAGTACCCCTTTACAAACCCATGCCAACCACTTTCTATTGAACCGGACGCTTATGTTATGTGACTGAAGCACTGGATGTTTAACTCTCTTAACCCACCTATCGGGATGGGGTGTTTAGGTAGCCTTGCTTAACGGGTCAGTTCATCTTCAGAGTGTTTACATTACCCGAGGTGTGAGCCAGCGACCATGAAAGTACGTAATTATAATTGATGAACTAATTAGTGTCCTGAGTCTGAAATGGTTGCTGGAAAAAACAGAAATGCTTGGTTTCAGTATTCCAAGCTATTAACGTAAAATGACGGTAACAACTGCTACCATTCCACAATAAAAACAAAGTTGCAGTTTCCTGAAAATTAACCAACACAGAATTTAGTAACATTTCTCGTAAATATAGCTCTCTGGCAATGTTATTCTGAACACAGCATTCTCCTTTCATGTCTGTAAACACTTACCTTGACAACTGCTTTGGCAACTTTGAACTTCAACATTCTTTGGCTCAGCTCCAGATCTCTTCGCTGGCTTTTTGCACATCTGGGACCTGTTTTTCATAATCTGTACCTGCAACGATTCTGAGCAGTTCAGCACTCTTTCCATGGCTGGTTGTTTTTTTTAAAAGACAGTACAAAAATAGGTCTCAATTTGTTACTGCACAGATTTTCGATAAACTGTGTAACAAGTTCAAGTACCATAAATCTGAAAAACATATTTCTTAAACTTAAACTAAAATCCAGTTTTTGCTTTTCTGTTACAGGCAGGTTGATCGGGTTAAAAAAGCAGCTCCATACATAACCTTCATCAAAAAACGTCTTTGCTATGAACTTAGATGCTCAAAACCCATGCATAAACTGTGAATATGCTGTTTAGGCAGCAGTGTGGGTTTAAATGGCTTGCAAATTTGGTCCTATTTACGATAATCAAGTGTGCTCCCTCTGCACTATTAATTTGCAATCTGATTTCAAAACAATGACAAGACAAGGAATTACAAGGTATTAAAAATCAAATCGTCCCACAAAACTGATCACATTAGGCCTTTCACCATTGCAACAAGCCATTTAAAATCTACCACACTGTCTTGTCATGTGTAGTTTAACTACATGTACAATAACTATAATATTAATTGATTTCCTACAAGTGTAATCTATACCTTTTCCTTTTCACCTCTCTATTTCCAACAAACCCTTACATTAGCATGGTAAAAGCATTGTAAAACTAAGAAAACTATGATAAAGTACAGGCAAGTATGGGAAACTACAGTAACAAATGGAACAACCAGGGTAAACCAGGGTAATATCCTTGTAATAAGCAGAGGAAAGAAATTGCACAATAACAGTGCAAAAATAAAAATGTTATAAGTACTATACAAGAGAAGAGAAATTAGCAGGCAGTTTAATATTCACTGTTAACAGCTCAGCAGCTGCATCTGACAATCTTGTACATGCCTACAGCTTTTGATATTGGAATTCAAAGAATCTGAGGGGGAACAATATATTTCCCTCATGCCACGTTTATGCAAGTGGTGACTTCAGTGCGTTTGCAGGACTTAGTTAAAGTCATTTTTGTGCATGCTTTTCAGAATCCTACCAGAATATGTTTTTTTTCATTGTGGCTGCTGTATCTGGCCCAGTAGGGTGGCAGCTTTCCTTCCAGACAAAGAAAGAACAGGGAAACCTCTGGGGAACCAAGGTTAAAGGTATATATATATATATATATATATATATATATATATATATATATATATATATATATATATATATATATATATATATATATATATATGTGCAAAAGTTTTAGGCAGGTGTGAAAAATGCTGTAAAGTAAGAATGCTTTCAAAATAGACATGTTAATAGATTATATTTATCAATTAACTAAATGCAAAGTGAGTGAACAGAAGAAAATCTAAATCAAATCCATATTTGGTGTGACAACCCTTTGCCTTCAAAACAGCATCAATTCTTCTAGGTACACTTGCACAAAGTCAGGGATTTTGTAGGCATATAGTCAGGTGTATGATTAAACAATTATACCAAACAGGTGCTAATGATCATCAATTCAATATGTAGGTTGAAACACAATCATTAACTGAAACAGAAACAGCTGTGTAGGAGGAATAAAACTGGTGAGGAACAGCCAAACTCAGCTAACAAGGTGAGGTTGCTGAAGACAGTTTACTGTCAAAGTCATACACCATGGCAAGACTGAGCATAGCAACAAGACACAAGGTAGTTATACTGCATCAGCAAGGTCTCTCCCAGGCAGAAATTTCAAGGCAGACAGGGGTTTCCAGATGTGCTGTCCAAGCTCTTTTGAAGAAGTACAAAGAAACGAACAGCGTTGAGGACCGTGAAGCGCCAGTGGTCAGCCAAGGAAACTTACTGCAGCAGATGAAAGACACATCATGCTTACTTCCCTTCAATCGGAAGATGTCCAGCAGTGCCGTCAGCTCAGAATTGGCAGAAAACAGTGGGACCCTGGTACACCCATCTACTGTCCGGAGAAGTCTGGTCAGAAGTGGCCTTCATGGAAGACTTGCGGCCAAAAGCCATACCTCCAGCGTGGAAACAAGGCCAAGCGACTCAACTATGCACGAAAACACAGGAACTGGGGTGCAGAAAAATGGCAGCAGGTGCTCTGGACTGATGAGTCAAAATTTGAAATATTTGGCTGTAGCAGAAGGCAGTTTGTTTGCGAAGGGCTGGAGAGCGTACGAATGAGTGTCTGCAGGCAACAGTGAAGCATGGTGGAGGTTCCTTGCAAGTTTGGGGCTGCATTTCTGCAAATGGAGTTGGGGATTTGGTCAGAATTAATGGTCTCCTCAATGCTGAGAAGTACAGGCAGATACTTATCCATCATGCAATACCATCAGGGAGGCATCTGATTGGCCCCAAATTTATTCTGCAGCATGACAACGACCCCAAACATACAGCGAAAGTCATTAAGAACTATCTTCAGCGTAAAGAAGAACAAGGAGTCCTGGAAGTGATGGTATGGCCCCACAGAGCCCTGATCTCAACATCATCGAGTCTGTCTGGGATTACATGAAGAGAGAGAAGCAACTGAGGCTGCCTAAATCCACAGAAGAACTGTGGTTAGTTCTCCAAGATGTTTGGGCCAACCTAACTGCCGAGTTCCTTCAAAAACTGTGTGCAAGTGTACCTAGAAGAATTGATGCTTGATGCTGTTTTGAAGGCAAAGGGTGGTCACACCAAATATGGATTTGATTTAGATTTTTCTTCTGTTCACTCACTTTGCATTTAGTTAATTGATAAATATAATCTATTAACATGTCTATTTTTGAAAGCATTCTTACTTTACAGCATTTTTTCACACCTGCCTAAAACTTTTGCACAGTACTGTATATATATATATATATATCACAGTAAGATATCCCATTCATTCTATTGTTATAAACTTAGAGAATACTCAGGTGTTCAGAAGCCTGGAGAGTGGAACGAGGATGAGGAAGAAGACATTAGCCAGGAAAGACAAGAATATCATAAGAGATTTGACATCATATTACATACATAAACCTAGGCTCCACTTTAAAGTATATACATTAAATACTAAAATGTTTATACTGTAGTCTGTTGCACAAAGTTTATATTAATTCTTCAGAAAAATAAAATATAAATGGCAGGGCTAATGTTATAAGTAGTATTTCTTCCATACATTGTTATGTCATTTATATTCATATTTTGTATCATTTAAACAAAAGTCTTATTTCATAGGTGCCTTTAAATACTTAAATCAGTTAATAGTTCAATTGGTAAATAGGGAGGATGCTTGAAACTAACATAAGCAAACAAGGAAAACAAAGGATTACTGGATCGGCAGAAATCTATGCACTAATTATTTAGGAATGTGAAAGCTATGAGTCAATGACCGATTGGGGGCTGACGTGAATAAATGTATTGCTCATGTGATGGACATAGCATGTTTTACAGCAGTTACAGCATAGTAGAGAGGCTTTATTTATGTATTTACATCTATATAAATCCAAATCTCTATATATTTTCCTTATTTTTAAGAAAGAACAAGAACTAAAGTGTTTGTCCAAATATCTTAAAAGTAACACAGGCAGCGTGGGTAGGCTTCTGACAGTGGGAGGCCTATTGAGTTCATTGAGTTGTGTGAACTCGCCATCATACCTTTTCAAACAGAATGACATTAAACCAGCCTTCTTTTAATAAGAGAACCTTACACCATTGGTAATTTCAATTCAGAGTAAATGGCACAATGGGTATACTAATGCATTTACTTCTCTACAATATGGATCCCATAGGTATTCTATGGAAAGTATATACATGCCTTTGGTTCAAGATGAGGACAGCCACTCCCAGACTTAAGTGTAAATAGATTGAAGAATGTAACTTGAGAAAACTTGAAAGACCAGGTGTGCTACAGGTTTAGAAGTGCAGGACTCCAGGTCCTGTGGAAGACAATAAGCAAGCTTGAAAATTACTTTAGTGAGTGATGATGTGTCAGAATAAATAAAATAAAAAAATAACAAAAAGTCACATAAAGGGAAAATAGCAAGAAACTGATTGTTGCCCATCTTATTCTGAAAAAGTTTTTTTTTTTTAATTGTAAGTTTACATGTTTGGAGCACCATCAGATACACTGAATAATGTTTTTTGTTGTTGTTGTTGTTGTTTTTTTCATTGGGGTCATCTACCATTTCCATTTATACTGAAAACATTAGTTACCGAATAGATTTAAACAGTATGTATTTATTTGTTTTTAAATGTGACTTTACTACTGTACATTGATCTAATTGGATTAAAACACATTTCTCAAGATTATTAATTATAGTAAAATAATCACTTTTTATTAAAAAATGAATCCATAAATGACAAAGAACTCATTTAGACTGCAAACATGACTCATTAAAAACTCTAAAAGAGCTCTGCTTCTCTGTTGATGATGCTTGCTCAGTGGTTCATATTGACAGTAATATACCTTTGGCTATGTTACCTTAAGTAAGGAAGTGCAATAGTCATACTACTATGGCTAAACTGGTGGCAACATTTCTAACATATTTCATTTGTATTAAGCAAATTCAAACAATATCTGATGTTGTATCTTAAAAGCAAGTCCAATATATAATAAGGCTGTAAGAAAATCGCCAGCTGTGAATTTCTTTTGCGGAAACCGCAACTTTTAACACAAACCACAACTTTTTATAGTTACAGCAACTTTTAATGTGACTACAATGTTTCTATTATTTACTGTATATGTAATTTCTTTGCAAAATAATGCTAAAAAATAAACAGAAACAGAAAAGGAAGCGTCACTCTCACATTGTCTTTTGCTAGTGGGGGATTGGTATGCATTGTCATCCTCTCTCTCTCTCTCTCTCTCTCTCTCTCTCTCTCTCTCTCTCTCTCTCTCTCTCTCTCTATATATATATATATATATATATATATATATATATATATATATATATATATATATATATATTCCACCTTTTGTGATATACTTACACCTCATAACAAGAATTACTACTGTAAAGCTGTAACCTAATCTGCTATTAATTTAAGAGTTTGACATTTTTAAGGAGTAAAATTCCATTTACTTTTACTAGAGTGAAACACAAGCTGGCAGGCTAAAAAAAACAGCTTTACTGGTTATGATTCTTTTGTCTTTTAGCACCATAGAAATATCCCATTTGATTACCCCAGGAGTTAAGGATGCTGTGTTTTAATAGCATGGGAAAACCTAGACAATTACAAGCATGTCTTGTTCTCCATGAATGTACACACATCAATAAAAGATAAACCACTGTATTGTTTATAAAGACTCAACACATCTTCCAACACTGACTTTTTACAGGAATAAGCGTACCTAGAACAGTTCTAGATCAAAATCAATACTTTAGAGCTTGCACAAACTGGACATTTAAAAAAAAAAAATAATAATATTGATAAACTCCTTGATATCAATGGCATACAGATAGCACAGGTTTAGTGCAGCGTTCTGTCTGTGCATTTCATTAGTAATACTGTTCTTTTGAAAACAGTCTGGAGCAAACCTTTTCGGACTTTTTTACAGCAATTGCTTGGCCAAAACTAAAAACAGGAAGGAAGTGTTGGCTTCCTCGGGTTTGTAATTACTCTGCATCACAAACTGTTTCTCAAGTGAACATTTTACACACTTTTGGCTTCAAACTATGAAACCATAAGGACATTTTTGTTTTGTTATGTCAAATATAATCATAAACAAGCATGTGCAACTTTGTTTGTTAACAGAAAAAAGCACAGGAGGAGATATGAGGCTTCTCTTTTTTTTCCGGAAATAAAAATTTGAAAGCACAGTGACAGATTGATATGAATGGGAAATGCATCAGTCATTGCTGCCTCACTGTAGCAAACTCGTATTTCTATTTATAGGATACATAATGGCTAGTAGGCTACTATAGTCTGCAGAAAATACTTTCTTCGGCCCATTATGAAATAATAAAAATTGAGTGGAGTTGGTGCTTCCACACTCCAAAATGTTCACACTGACTGGACAGCTGCTCATTTTATCTGGTTCATTTACTCACTGGATTTTAAATCAAGCAGCATTATATGGCTGCATTTCCAGATCTGAACCTGTTCTGGCAGTGCAAGTCACAGAGCTCTCCCAGCTGCTTTGTGTAGCCTTTCCCCTATAAATCTTTTCTTTTTTTTCTCCCCACAAAAGCCATTTCCTTTTATGGGTTCAATAGAGGGAGCTTCTGAATAAACAATGAGACCTCAGAGACCTCACAAAGCTCAGTGCATGCTTTCTCAGACAGCCCCAAAGAAGTCCGGCAAGGGTCTGAGCTTGCTGTACATGTACATGCATTCTCTGTAGACTAATCTCTTCCAAAAGCTGATCATTTCTGTTTTCTGTTACCCTTGAAAATGAACCACATTTATTTCAAAACTTAAAACCGTAGCACCCAGATACAAGGAATTTACAGACCAACACCCATGTTCTGTAAGTACACAATGTGAGCACTGGGAATGCTATGCTAATATAATGAGTGTCCCCTAACCTCTGAGATAAACTGGCAGTTGTTCACTGTTTAACTTAATAAAATAAATGAAGAATGCAAAAGCTTGTAGAGATGTATGTTTGAAAAGGTAATTATTTGAATGAACATATTATCTTGTCTTTTCAGCAATCCATAATGTCAAAGAGAAAAAACAGGTCACAGATCTAAGCCATTGTGCAGTACAATATACACACCTAGTTTATTGTCAGGCTCAAAGGACAGCGGTTTTAAACAATGAAAAGTTCCCGGTTCCAGGACAGTGAGACTGGGTGGGCCCTGCCCCTGTTTGCAGTGTTGCCAACCTTTTACAATTCAGATGTCAAGAAGTTTGTACATTTGCAAGACCTTCGGGCAGCTGTTTATTATATTTGAAACTTCTCTTTACAGACTGGTGACTGAAAATATTAGAAAACATTAATGTCAGGACTTTATTTCAGACTGCATGTTTTGTACATTTTTGGTCACGCTCTGGTTCAATGAGATGACTTCCTTCCAGTTGTCAGTTCGTAGTGTGTATCATCATTTTCTATCAACAATAGGGGTTCATAATAATTTTACCTCGGAAAACACTGGGACTGTTCGGAGGGACTATACATGACTGATGTAAAGGTGTTAATTATAAACTAGCCTCTTTGTCCACCAGAAGTTGGAAAGTCTACAAGTTTTCACGGATCCACCCAGTCACATAAGCCTTCAGATAGAAAGTAAATCACAACATTAATAAATGTAATTCTAATTCTTAAATTCCCTGTTGACCTTAAACATGTAAATAAAGTAGTGCATACTGCATTATTAGAAAATGTTCAGTACCATCAGCCAATCAGCTTCCAGTTCTAGCGGGCTCTAATAGACAGTAGATGCCCCCTGGAATGTCTCAGAACCAACCGTGAATCAAATTTAAAATCAATTCTTTTTATTATCCACCAAAACCAGCCAATAAATGCTTTGCATCGATGAAAGCAACCAATCCTGTACCTGCAACTGCCTAGAGCACAGCATCTTTCAACAACAACAAAGCGAGACGCAGACAGTTCAGTAATATTGCTCCATTCATATATAGATTCAGGAGGGAAATGCTTTGGTTGAAGATAGAAACATGGTGAGTTAAGAGGCATTTTAGAGTTGTATTTAATGAGATAGTGTATTGGTAGTTCAGACTCCATCTTACACGGACTGTCCAGTAATTGCTCCGTTCATGCCTCAGGCAGTGTCCAGATTATAAACAGGGGTTTAAAACCCTAACAAGTTAATAAAAAAAAAAATCGATTTACTTAATAAAAACTAATTGTTTTTCTCTTTTTATTTAAAAAAATGTTTGGGACTATTTTCTTAGAACATCTTTTACTCAGAGGAAAGGTACCTGACGAACCAGTGCAAGTTCAAGGTAAATCTAGGTTTTAAGGTGTTTTTTAAAGAAAACAATAGTAAACATTATTTTCTAGTAGCGATAGTGCCTGTAGATGATGGCTCTACCATGTGATAGTTGACCTTGACTTTCGTTAGCGCCCTCGCTGATGGCTCGGGACGCATAACTCCCGTCACGGTCAGCTATCACATGGTACAGCCATCATCGAAGCGCACTATCACTTAAGTAGCAGTGTTTGCAATTACAGTGGTATGATCTTTCTATTTGATTGGATGAAAATGTATTAAATGCTTGAGCAACTACAACTTATACAAAGAGTTCTATATCAAATAGCATACAAATGGGTCTATCTACTGTATCTTCCCCATCTATCCAGCTTAAGTACAATCTAAAAGGTGCCCTGGAGAAAATATTGTGCGTGAGATTTGATATTTCTGGTTCAACACACACAAATATAAACAAAATAATTTTTCTTCCAATGAAATTTGTGAGGGGTCCAAAGCTCAGTAGTTCAGTCATATCCATTGCTTAATTGTGTAAAAAGGGTTCAAAGTTGTAAAACGTTATATTATTGTAACCCCTATTGCGGTGCAAAAAAAGTAGATTTAATCCACCCTATAATTATTGAAATACAAACATATTCTTTTGTGACAATTTAGGACATTTCTTTTATTTTTTTTAAATAAATTTAGTCGTTGCCAATTATTTTTTATTATTTTCTCCTAATTTGGAATGGCCAATTGTTTTATTATGCTCAGCTCACCTCTACCACCTCTGCGCTGCCCCCTGGAAGCTCCCGTCCTCGGTCGGCAAAGGAATAGCCTGGACTCGAACTCGCGACATCCAGACTATAGAGCGCATCCTGCACTCCACGGGGAGTGCCTTTACTGGATGGGCCACTTGGGAGCCCTAGGACATTTCTTAAGCTAAAACAAAAAAGCAAAATGCAACACGTCTGCAAGGGTTGTGTGTTAATAAGCTAACTGTAGAGTCAGCAAGGTAGCATGGACCTCCCTTCCCCCTACTCCCTCCCACCTGCTCCTTTCAAGTGAATAAGGGATGGGCTGACACTGCAATCAAACAAGTTTTTTTTGTCAAATCTTTATTGACAAAACCCTTGCTTTGGAGTTCTATTGGAATGTGAAGCATCATGATGATCAGTAGGTCCTTCATTCCAGCCATTCTGCCTACCAGGTATGCAACATCACATGTCCTTTGTCTGTCTAGTTTTCTCAGGAGGAGCACTAGGAAAGATTTTGGTAGAATAAAAAAATCAGCCATATCACTTTCATTTCAAGCACTATACGTACAGTACATTGTCATGAAGGAGTTATAGGAATGCGCACATTCAGTATTATAAATAAGAAGCTACTGCTCTGGATGTGCCTGTCTGCTTCTCTTCATGTATAGCCAACCCTGGAAAGCTCTGTGATATTTTTTATAGTTGTGGATCAGCCCCTCATCCCCACTTTAATTATAGGTTCAGTTTTCACACAGAGCCTATAAACCTATGTCTTTAACTGGAAGCAGACTTCAGGTTAATGAAAAATACATCCAGCTGCCTCAGGAAAATGTTAATGCATTCTTCAGTCGCTTTTACTGTTAAGTTACATTTTTAGGTAGTGTTTGATGTACTTTAAGTACTCCAAAACTGATCCTGAGAAAAAAATGTCATGAGAGTAGCATCGGGATTACCAGATGTGTTTCGAAAAGATTTACAGCATCTCACACTGTGGGGGATTAACATATAACGATTCAAGAGACGTAAGCCTATAACCAGAAACTCCTGAAAAGCAGGTGATTCAAGTTTAAATGCCATTCTTGGTTTAATTATAAATTACATTCAGTCTTGTTAACTGTAATTGAGCCTCACTTGCTTATTAGGAAAGAATGTGAATCAATGTCCTGCAGTGCTGTTTTTACTGATTGGTTTTTGGGTCATTAGGCTTTGCCAATGCATTTTTTCCCATACGCAGGTTACTCCTTCGGTCAATTCCTTTGGTTGCATCCTCTACCCATGTGAAGGCCGCTGTTTATATTTTACAAACTCTGGCCTGCTTTCAACAATGCATCTCTCATGTACTACTTATTTAAGTACTGGTTTGGTGGAGGTATGTACCTGTTTTGTAAAGTATTCGTTTTTGTCCACCAACTCAAATGAATAATTCATATTTTGTTGATACAATAGTAATACAATATGCGTTTATAAATTACAAAATAGCAATATTGTGCATACTCTATGGGGCCACAATTACTAAGCTTTTGCTGCTATGCACAGTTCCACTTATTTCAAGTGAAAATAAAAAAAATGTAAATTGTTAGTTCACGGACTCCAACACACATACCTCCTTCATTATTTTCAATTTCTATTTTCTAGCAGTTTTTTTTTTTTTAAATTTCATTTTGAAAAAACGGTAACAAGCATTGCACTGGAGCAAAATCTTGGTAAATCTGTCCTGTCCGTCACCCCTTCCCTAGTCTCCACTTTATATGGGATTGTGTGGCTTGCATGAAATAAACCCTTTCCTAAATTAGCTGTGTATCACACTGCTAATGCTACCAGTTCAATATCCCCAAATGCATGTTCTGTCATCTGTCACCAGGTTTTTTTTTTTATTCCTGACTAAAAAACAGACAAGAATAAAAGTGTTTCCTGTTCCATCACAGTACATGTTAATGAGATATCTCATTATACCACCACAGGTCCCTTTGTGGCTAATCAATTGGGTTACTAGACACCCAGCTTCCATTTTCACTTATATTGAAGGTGTGTCAGTACTTAAAACATATTTTTTTCATTATTAAAAAGATTTTGTTTTGCACATTGAGAATGGAAATAGTTAATATACAACACACCATGCAGTATTAGGTGGTTGTGAATAAATCTTGATGTCTTCATGATTCATTTTACAGTATGTCTTGTCTAAAAAGCCATGTCCTTTTGACTGCATTACTACGATATATAGCATAGTGTTTCTTGCATGTTTGGCTTTCCTGTATTTTAAATCTGCTGCCTAAAGTTGTCTTATCTTGTTAATTAGATAAGACGCTTCAATTTTAACATGGCAGTGTCATTTCTAGCCAGGTCATGCCATACATGGTGATTTACTCAACAGCTGTACTTGAAATTCAGTTTCCTGTGTTGTTGTAGGAGGCCTTCTTCATGCTATCCATCACATAACTAGTGTCAGAGATAAGAGTTGTTCGAGCAAGCTCTCCTCGAGGCTTAGGAGTGGCACGTAAGCAAAGCACAGCTGACAGAAATCAGATTTTGCCAACTTCCTTCTACATTTTAAATTTAATGGATGTTGAACACAAGACCTTTTCTGACATTTAATCGATGGGCTTCAGTGGAAGCTATTGGTATGCAATCAATAGCCACTGCAATAAAAAAAAGAAACTGCTTCATTATTGATTAGCAAATGGCCCTTTATCTCTCCTACACCTTGGACTCCTTTTAGGCCCTCTGCTATCATTGTTTTGACTTTGCAGTCATAGTTACCTGAAGAGCGCTTCAGCCATGTTGAAATGCTTATCACCAGCTGTGATAGTTGTCTAGACATAAGGAATATTAACATGTGTGGTATTCACATATAAGGGCTGAGTTTATTGTGTAAAGCCCTCCATCTGACCAGCTCTATATAAAGACTACCTCACCGTTTATTATTTGATTTATTTATTAAAATAGGTATCCAGGATACACAACTGAGATGCCACCTCATTAACTGTGTGGTCAAAGCAACTCACTGTCTCTATAAACAGTATTTTGAGGTATGCAGTAAAAGCACTGAAAAGTGTTGTATAGTACCATAGTTAGAGTAAGTAGAAGAGTATAGCGTTACACGTCCCCAAAAGTTGCTACAACTGTTTAAGTAGTGTACTTTTAATTTTTCTTTTTATTGTTAACATCCTGACAACTTTTTACACTTATAACTTTAAAGTTTGCTTCAAAGCTTTTTTCAAAATGGCCACTTTATTGCACTGCAATGTAAGGATTATTGACCACATTGTCAAACAGGTAACACAGCAATAACGATCCATGATGTGGTATGGAACTGAAAAGCCAGAGCACTTGTTGTTATGTTTTTTTTTGTTTGTTTGTTTATTTAATCGCTCTTCCTGCAGTGATTTAGAGGACAGATCCCAAACCCCAGCGCACTAGACGGCCATCCCTCCGTATCAACATGGGGGGATGTTTAACAACATACAGGAGTCAGTCCCTGTCAATCTGGACGCAATATGAAGCTCTCCCTCTACAAAGACTGTCTTATGTGTAATTAAATGATGGATTCCACTATTTACTGTTTATTATTCAGCACTAAAATATATGCTGTGCAGATATGAAGGGTGTTACAATACACAACCATGTGTAATAACAAGAGTACTCTTTAGGGTTTAGGGTCTAGACAACCAATGGAACTGGGTGGGCTCTGTTGATACTGGCTGTGACTACTTCCTTCAAGACAATAGGCCTTTTTCAATTATCAATGAAAAAGTACATAAAACAGAATGGGATTTACACATTGGCAGTACATTTGTTAATTAAAACAGGACCCCAACGTTTCTGCTGTGGACGAATCAGTCCAAGTCAATAAAATCGCAAAAATCAACATCAGAAAATGCATAACAGGGAGTCCAGCACCAACGTACCAATGAGGATGGACAAAGCAGAAGAATCCCTGGTTGTAAAATTAGCTGCTGCTGCACATTCCCAGAACACACGTAGAGCTGTGACTGTAAGCCCCTACTGGCACTTGGCTCAGGAGGAATGAAATATGAATTCAATTTGTAAACTGTGAGTTTTATTATATTTTGTATTAAACTCATGTTCTAAGTTGAACAAACAACGCTGCTAATTTCAAGACAAACATATAAAAAGTACACTGATAAAAAGCATATTACAGCTATGGACAAAGGTTTTGCATCACAGAGAATTTTAGGATTGAGACATAATTAAAACATATATATATATATATATATATATATATATATATATATATATATATATATATATATATATATATATATATATATATATATATATATATATATATATATATAATTTTGATTATTTTATTTACCATGCAAATACAGGTTAAATCGTGAATTCACTAATAGTGAGGTCACACTTTGACAAAGTGAATGCTCAATGTGTGGCTCTTTGTGACTGCCTGGCGTGACTAAAGAAATCTGCCCCCTGGAGCTGTGTGGAAGGAGGGAGAGAAAGGAAGGGGGTTACCTAGGCGATAGATTCCTCATGCAAGGCTCAGCTGCACTGCAGGAACCACACTGGGAACTGAAAGGCTGCCAAGTTAAATTTACAGAATCCGGAAAAAAAAGTAAGACAGCAGCTCACACTTGCAGGAGTTCCCTGTTAAGACATTTGCAATTGGTTTGCATGGGGGGTAGAGGAGAACCTGGACCTCGGCTAGCTCAGTTTGCATGTTTCTTCCAAACTCGTGTTTAAACAGCAGTGGAATGCTTGAGAGCTTACCATTGCACACACTCGGTATTCAGATTTCAGAGGTGTTCTGCTCTGCTGCACTGACATCATTGTGCTAGTGTTTAGGTCACGGAGGGGGATCCAGCTAACACAGTGGGGTGGTTCAAGCCCGATTTGCATGACAATGGAAATAATATCCTCCACTTTCTTCCATGTATTTATTGAGTCACATCCTCCATAGTCCTCCTCTGATACCCTTGGCTTGTTCCACACCAGCCCCCTCTTTGAGAGGTGGAGCCGATCTGACATCTGCTTTTCCCACGGCCACCCTGCCTGCCTGCCGGCTATAGACCGACTGCTGCCATGCGGGCTAGTGACACAGGGTTGGTTGGTAATAAACGATCCTCAACCATTTCCAATTATCACCTCACTCCTTTACTGGGCAACCTACTTAAAACATCACAGAGGAAAAAGTTTCACAGACGCAAGCAGAGGCTCACTCACAGCTGCAGAGGGACAGCTGGGGTCAAACTCACCATGTTGGACAGGTCAAAGCTAGTGTACTGGGCTGGTGTATCAAATGCATCTGCTTCCTGTGAAATTGAAAGTGGAGATGTAGTACAATGATATAAAGTGAAACTTACAGCAGCACAGCATCCACAGTTTAATGTGCATTATACCTGTAGTCAGACTGTAGTTGTAATTATGTAAGTCAATGTAAAAGCATAGTTAATCATAGGCATGCATGGTAAAGCACATAGACGTATAATATATATATATATATATATATATATATATATATATATATATATATATATATATATATATATATATATATATATATATATATACACGCACACACACACAGGGTTCTCCCCAGGCCTTTTGAACCAGGCGGGCCACCCTTCAAAGTGGCTGTCGCAGCTCGACTGAAAAAACACAATCCGCCCGTCTTGCAGATGCTACTGTGCCTTTAACAATAAGGATTGATTGCGCTTCTAGCAGACTAGATCACTTGCGCGCGTTGCTGGGTAAAAATAAAATCTTGGAACCACATGACAGCTGTGTTACGTCTTGACACAACATTTAACCAATCAGAGAGCTGAAGGGGCGGATTTTCAGTGTTTAGCACTTCGAGAGGCTAAAACGTTAAAATGACTGCTAAAAAAACAACCAATTATTTTCAAAGTAAAAATAGTGACAATGAATGCAGGGGCTCAAAATAAGCCGGCGATCGGCGCAATCGACCGCCTAATACTATATTTGCGCCGGCTACTTTATTAAAAAAAATATTAAGATTATTTTCAGGTATTATTATTCAGTCCATATTTTGTATTACTGTACTGTAAGGTGATATATAGTACATAATAGCTATACATATGCACCAAAAAAAAAAAAGTGTATTCCGTTTGTTGTGATATCGTAACAATATGCACCCAGGTGCTTCTGAGAGATAATTGGGGGTTCATATATAGAGGCTGTATGCCTTTAAGAAGAAAGGCGTGATGGGATATCAGCTGAACACTTCTTCAGCTGACAAACAAATGCTCAAGTGCAGAGGTGCTGGATTATTACACTCTGGTTTCATGCAACAGTTATGATGGTGACCAAACACGTGTGAGTACTGTTGTGTAAAAAAAAAACGGTTAAAATAAACAGTTCAAAAAATGGAGAACAGAGAAAAACAAAAGTAGACGTGCATTAACAAAATGCCCTGAAAATTTAACACAAAGAAAACAATTTAAATGAAGCAATAAACTCAATAATTAAGCTAAAAAGGAAGTGAAAAGGCTTCCTTTTTTTTGTGAACTCCAATAACCCTACGTTATCTTTCCCACGTCAAATTGTAGTGTGCCTAAATAAGCATGGTAATTTACCATAATAAAAAACAGAAATAAAAAAGAAAATGTTGAACATTAAAAAGCGCAACCAGATATAGTCAATCTGTTCTGCCTCCCGGCTGTACAGAATTCCTGGGGAGAACCCTGATTATATATATATATATATATATATATATATATATATATATATGTATATATATTTCACATATATACAGTGCTCACCCTTTATAACGCTATAGTGGGGAGCCATAGTTACAAGACTGTGCTATTTGTGTTCCGCCTTATAACACGTATAAAAGGGATACTGTAACGGCATTATGGAGCAAATGGGAGCCACGACCCTACCGTGTTATAACCGATTCAGCACCATAACGAGGCGGTTATAACGGTGAGCACTGTATATATATATATATATATATATATATATATATATATATATATATATATATATATATATATAATATAACAGTGCTTTTCAAATAAAAAATGCACAGTTGCCTCTACATTATTCAAGACTTGACCATCTGAGACTCTGGATCGTCTCTAAACAAATACATTTTGCAGCAAAACTGTAAAAGCATATTCAATATCAATATTGATTGTACAAAATGCCTGTTTTTCAATATTTGTAATGGCCTTTGGACAGCATTTGTATTGTACAAATAATATAACTACAGGTATGCCAGTCACATATAATAGTCCTATTTTAAGACCTGCCACAGTGATATGAGGTTGTGAATGTCCAATGTTTTACCACAGTTTTAAAATGTTTGCCATAAATTATATACAGGTAAAACCTGTGTTGAAGACCACTTGGTCTAGACCACCTGTTTTCAAAGATTACCCGTCTACAGAAAACATTTCATGAAATGCATTCATTTGAACCTGTTGTAAAAGGCCATCTGGTATTGGGGCCCATGTTAATCCAATATCAAGGGTGGTCATCTACGCCAGTTTTTCTATGTAACCGGATCACAAATTTTAAGTTAATTTTGTTGCTCTGTTTGATATTTGAGCATCCAGTGGTAAATAAAAAATATAATACATAAGCTAATACATCTTAGATAATACTCACATAATTAATGGGGCTGTATTCTAAATGTAACGGTTACTGAAATATACTGAAGTATTTACATAATAGGGCCTGTTATTCCAATTAAATACTCCATATTGCATTAAATCATATATTTGGATGCAGGCTGCATACAGTAACTAAATACTCTGTTCTATATTTGTGCTCAAAACAGAGAAACGTGAAACTGTGTTTCTAAATTAACATGCAACAAATAATGATTTCAATTTTCTACAATGCTTTTCATTGACATCTTATACTGATGTGAATGAATAAATCATTCCAACTCCAGTTGTTTTACATCTTTATTGGGTCTTTTGTGACTAATGTTAACCTTTGAACCCTCTGCATTCATTAGTCATGTGATTAATTCCCTGAAAAGGGTGTCTAGTCGATGGAGGCTCCCTTTGTAAGCCTGGATGTCACCTTGCAATACAGCACTAGTGCATTGTGGGATTATCACCATTGAATTGTGTAGGTATATTTTACAGAGTGCTTTCTTCAGATTAATCTGCTTCACTTAATGGCTGCTTGACAGATAAGATGTGGGTTAGACTTTCTGAGAGGTCGAATTCTTATATTACCTGAGATTCTTCTGAGGATTTATAGCCCCCAACAATACCAGTGATATCCAAAAACAAGTGCTTTGAAACTGTAGAAGTCTCACTGCGGCTAACGAAACACATGATGCCATGCATTTGATTGAGTATTTCCTGATAAACCACAGATCATGTTATTCTAATCAATAAAATGGTTGAGACAGAGCAAAGGGCAATGAGATAAGAATGTCATTAAAGATACATGAAACCATTTTGCCACATTATTTAAGACTCTGCATGTTTCTACAATACTGTACTTTGTATGAAGACAGGATCAGCGGGATGCAGTTCTTTAAAACCATTAAAAGCAGTGCTAGGGCACTTCAATGCAATTCATGAATTCCAAACTTATTATTGTTTATTACATCTTGTCATAAAAATAAGAATTTGAGCGATTACTGTTTGAAAGAAAAAATCCAATATCATATTGTAATTTTGTTTTTCTTTTTAATCAGATTTTTCTTTGCAAATTGTGTGTTGCAGACATTATCTGTTATATTTATACAGAGTAGTATTGATGTGCTTTCCATTTTATTATGTGTGGTCTGGGTAGTTGGAGAGCAGGACCTTTGGGTGCTGTAATACACAGTGCCAGCACTTAATCAAGAATGAAAATATTTAGTTTGATACCGTTTGATTTCCAGCTGCTGTTTTATTTTATATTTTCAATTTGGTCATTTGGCTGTGGGTCAAATGGAGCATTTTAGCAAAATTGCAGCAGCAATATAATTAGAAGTCATTCCAAAAGAAATCCAGCCGTTGTTTTATAAGGCCTTTCCAGTTGAATACACTGCCATATTTAAAGAATTCAAGAAGAAGGGGTGATTTGTGGTCTATTTAAACATGATTTAATGTCACCCCTTTGCTGTTCAATTATGCCTCTGGAGGGGAGAATTCCCTGTAGTACTTGTGAATTCATCAGTCCTGTCTCTGAAAACAGGAGACCACAGTGACATTTTTCCACCAGTACTATTACTCAGAATCGTGTTTTCCCTGACTGCTGATCTAAAATCAACTAAATTAAAAATAGCATATACAATCCTAATTTCAAACTGTACAGTTACAGGATGGAAGCATTTTCTATATTATCTTTGTAACAGGTGGTATCTTTGTAACAGGTTGGCCCTATCGGCTAAGGACAGCTTAACTCTCCATTGAGAAACCCCTGACTGATAGAACATAGATTTTAGAACTCAAAATGCTTAAAATGTTAGAATGTGAAAAATCTATTTATAGAACTAAAAAGGTTATTGGTTTATGTTGGTTATCATTCTCAGCATTTACAGGTCTCAGTTCAGACCATTTTGCAGAAATTAGCTCAAATCACATATGGGTCCGTGTCTCAATCACAGACCAGGTAATTCCAATTATTTATGTTGCATCAGGAGAAAGTGTAATATTAGTTATTTATTAAGTCATTTAGCAGATGTTTTTATCCAAAGCGACTTACAGAGACTAGGGGGTGAACTATGCATCACAACTGCTGCTGCAGAGTCACTTACAATAGGACCTCGGTTTTGCGTGTCATTGTAACAGTATGCGCACTTCTAATGGCTGCATTCAAGATGTTTGACACAAGCCATGCCTGTTAATTAAAGAAAGAAGGTGTAGCTTTAACTTAGCAATAGGCACTGAAAATAAAACAGACCTACAACAGAACATTGTATTGAAAAAAGCCTTCCTAGTCTTCTCAGTTTGGTTTACGGAGGTATTCAAAATCAATTAACACAATCTTAAAGAATTAAGATTGTTTGATTAAGAAAATTATCTTTAAAAAAGACCCGCATTTGGGTGGGATTTTGTGATTCAGAGAATCTGAAAAAATTCCAACTCTTTCAGGGATAATACCAATATACCTTTTCACACCAGCCTTGGGCAAACCAATGCAAGGTGCAGCATGGTCATTATGCATGCATCCAACACCCAGACCCATAAAGTTTCATGTAATGGCAACAGTAGCAGGTGTTTATCCAAGCACTCTTGAAAACGTGCGTGTTTCACATTGTGTTTTATGCACAACACATTGTCTATCAATTTCAATTATAAAAAAAAAATGTTATACACATGGAGGCATTTCTTGGGAAACTTCTGACAATTCTTTTACGATTATTTTAAGCATGTGGGAGCTAAAAGTTAAAAGCAAAAGCCATAATAACAAATACTGAAAGACAACGTACCATAAGAAGAACTGCAGTGGTGTGTTATACTCTTTTTAAGTAAAAAAAAAAAACATTGTATGTTGACTATACTTAATCGTGTTTATCTGTTGAACATTTCATATCAAAACCAGGATCACTTAACTTGGAATGCAGCCAGAATCAACATGTGCACAGACATAAAAAGGTTTCTGGCAACCATGTCTTTTCATTTTATTATGGCCCTGCCTTACCAACAGCCCTTCATTTGACTTACAATTCTTTTTTCTGCATTCCAGCCAGTAAGGTTAAACACTGTCATTGTTTAATATAAGATTGACAGAGAAGTATTTGGCAAACAAACATGTGAAACCAACATTGTATGCACATGGAGTCTCAAGCCAGGTTGCTAAGGGTTACTTTACTGGCCGCACACATCAAACCAGGAGCAACTGATTAGCGTGCACTGCATGGTGCTGTTACAAGTTATTAAATGTCATGAGATGGTCTGCAGAAGCCTCCTGCACTGTCTGGGAGATGGATGGCTAGTGTCTGAGACGAGATTAAGCTCTTTATAAATTTGATTCGTGAATAGAAGGCTATTGCTTTGAATGCACAGCAGCTGTTTTTTTTTACAGTATGTACAAGTTCAAGGACATCAGGTGGATTTAGCTGAAAAATAATAATGATTAGGCATATGTTTTATGATAACTCCTTTTAGTTCTGATACCTTTGTTCTGTAAACAGGCTTCGCTACACCAGATATTGACCCTGGGTTTTCGCAGGAAAAGCTAATCATTGCACAGTAATGGTGAGAGAAGTTATGGTGCTGTGCTGTTAAACATTATGTGGTTTCTTCATGTGTGTTTACAAATTGAAGGCCAGAGAAACCAGAATGACCTTGTTCTTTAAGGAGTGTAAGGGGTAGAAACTAAAACAGGCCAGACCATTACCTGCTTCTGGGTCCCAAGGTCAGCTCAAGCATGAAATAGTGTGATTGCCTTTTTATATTTCAAAATATTTTGAATTTGAAATTAGGTGCTCCAGGGTTCTTTTAAGGACACATTCAGACAAATGGCATTTTGTCCATAGATACAAGGTACAGTACATAATACAATACATTTTGATGGCCTTTTTTTTTGGAAAATGGATGAGGTGGTACATATGTTAAAAAGTATTAAGGTATTAAAATGTATTGAATAGTTTATTTATAATAATATATTATAAGTCTACTCTTTATCATAACACTGACATTTTTTTCCAGAACCTTCAATGTTGTTGTTTCTATTATGTTTATATGTTTGGTTTCCGTGGGTCTAACAGGTTTTAATTAATCAAGTTTTATTTTTTAACTATACAGATATTAAGATATTGTATTCTTGATCAAATCAAAGTTAATATGTTGGTTCAATTTTGGAAATTTGAGGATTACTTATATGGTATTGTGTCAAAAGCATCTGTACACATAAAGCACAGTACTCTTGTGTCATTAGGAGTGAGTAGCTTATATTGTTAGAATCATATGTGTTTTATGAAAAAAAAATAATAATAATACGTGTGTGCAGGTAAAACCCAATTTAGCACGACTGAGCTAAACACAGGCAGACAGGCAGTATAAAACATACACCTGCTTTCTACAGCTATGCACATCCCCCTTTTTAAACAGGAAGCGATAGGTGTTTGATGACTTGAACAAATTACATTCAGCTTTGGCTATGTAAACACTCCAGAAGTGCTTTATCTTAGCACGTCAAGAATGCCTGTAGTTCCATGTAAAAGTTTACTTCCTTTCAGTAATGTGTCTTTTGGAAAGAGGAGACTGAGAAAGCGCATTCCTTATCTCACTGAATTTATATGTTTACAGGCCAGTCTGTTTATATAGTTGTGAGAAAAGAAACTCCTCTAGGAAGATGTGTCTAGTTGAAGTCACAGCTTGTGTCATACAATATGTGCAGACATCGAATTAGACTGAATGTGTTTTCTTTCTTTCTCGCAAATCCAGTTTAATGGCTTGACAAACTAATTGTGTATTTTAATCAATAACTATCCTTTGCAGTGACTGATGAGTCAAACAAACAAACAAACAAACAAACAAACAGGAAAGTGGATATTAAAATCCCGTTTAACTTATCAATCATTTCAACTGTCCCCAGAAAGCAGGCAAAGCATTAAGGCTGCAGACTGTGAGCGCTTGCTTACTGCACTTGGGTGCATCAGAAGTGTGGTTGTCACAAGTTGTCCAGTCTGTTCCCTGCAGTGCTGAGTAAAACATTTATGTGGTCATCTGCACTGCAACAGCTGTGATGTCAGTTCCTTTAGTTAGTCATGAACTGAACACTGTTATTATGTCATTATGACATTAGAGAAAGCTTTAATAAAAACATTAGCAGGCTGCATGTCCTGGCATTGGGGGGGGGGGGTGGTAGTGAGTGGGGTGTTGACGGGGGGGTGCTATTATTTCAAACTTATAAGCATTTTTCCTTCCTCGGTCACCGAAAAGACCTGACACATTAATCAGACGATAAAGGACATTAAAAAGGCTGGTGGATTGTAACCTATAGAGATCTATTATAAACATGTTGTCAGCAATGACATTCACACTAAGCTAATTGATCCAAGGAAGCTTTAAATAGGCTTACTGCATACACCCTAATTATATGGGTCTTACGGAGCAAAAATGGAAACCCGAATCACACTGAACAAAATTTCCAGATGAGAACCTTGCCCAACATTTCCATACCTTGTACTGGTAATTAACAATGCAACAGCAATTATATTGCATAGTCCTGATATAACTATTGCAATAGACTGATAAGTAAAATAATTCAGAAAGGTTTGAAGCTGCATATTTTTTTATTTAAGACAGCACCGAATGTTGTTCTAAAGAAACAGAAACTTAAGTTGTTTAGACAGGTTATCAGGACTAATGTTATATGACTGATTCTATGACTTTTATTAGATTAGACTTCATAAAAGTCATGGCAAGAAGAAACTGTAAGTCTTGTTTTACTAGCAGACTGTCAGTGATGTCATGTTTTCATGTCCTTAAAAAAAAAAGGATTTCTAAAGTATATTGGCCAACATAAAAATAACATCTCTACATAACATAATATGTGGTGGGCATACTAGTATTCTACTGGGTGTCAGACCTTATGGAGGTTGACATACATTGTCACTGGTAGAGTCTGTGCATTTCCATTTGCTCAGACCGTCTCATATCCAAGGGTATTTTTCAGCTTGTCATTGTGTTTTTTAATGAACTGGCAACCTGACTTGAATTGAGAGCAGCAGGAGGCCAGTGTAACTCGATTGTTCTGCTACACGTCCCTGGATTCCACTCTCGTTACTCATTGTGCTGAATAGCAAGCAGGTGGGGGGGCAGATCGTTTTTGCCTAGAGACCTCCACTAGCATGAAGGATTGATGATGCCTGAAGGATTAAATAAGGGTGAATCACCCTCAGCAATCAACACAGAGACGACCCTATTTATTATTCATCTTGTTATTACTGCTGAGCCTTTCTATCCACAGACCCAGTCAGTGTGTCTCAGAGAAACCTCACCTCTACTCTCATACCAAACAAAATGTTTTCCTCCTTATTATGTTCTTGATAGTACCGGTAGTTCGAACTTATTGAATGTGTTGAGAGTGTTCGCAGCTCACATGATGGATTCCTCTAAATGCCCACAGTGAAATATGCATGGTAGTAAATAAAAGAAACATTAGGCAGCCCGGATCGCTCTTATCCCTGTTAATTAATATAATGGAAATTCCATGCTTACCACATTCCGCACAAGGGCAGTGAGTGACAGGTGGTCTGGAGAACATTTTTGTCTTTTGTGGTTTAATAAAATTTAAAAAGGAGTGTGTTTTCCACTAAGAAGCAGACTGTGAAGTGCTTTTAAACCTTTTCTGAAGACGACTCTTCAGTCTCTCATGGGATTGCACATCACAGGAACCGCTTTGAAATGTGTTGCCCTGTATAACAGGGTTACCCTACTCCGTATGTGGTAAGTAATTCAGAAGGAGGGGAAATTAAATTAGGTGATTAGATTAAATTGCCTTGTTACATTACAGTGTGATGAAACCCAGAGTTCAGTGAACCCTAAATTCCCTGAAAGCCACCAATATTTCCTTTTCTGCCATGCCAGGTCTATAACAGTCATCACTGTGCCAGTAATACATGTTAGACGCCAATGTTTGTCTGTATTCATATTCGCAACCCAGGACCCAGTGTGATTTGGAAACCTCTATTCTAATTGTGTAGAGGATGGTGAATGTGTTTTGATTCTCAGATTTACATGATCATCTATAATCTGATATTTTCCACAGTGTTCCACATTTTACTGCCCTCCACATCAGGCTCCCCCATGGGCCCCATGACCACCCAAACAGTCCTTAATGCCTGGTACTGCCCTCTGTGTCACGGCATACTGCTTAAGTAGTTAAACCTAACAGGTCATGTAAAGTTTTACTCAATAATATTGTCCAGATGTGCAAAATATCACTACAACAGCTGCTTCACACATGCAGGGCCACATATTTGTGAAATCCACGTGGCTTATTAAACAAGTCAGTCATAATCTATTTCTTGGCAACAGCCTACTTTTGACATCTCTGCGAAAAAATGATAATATCTTAATCCAATAGTTTCAAACCTCACTTTGGAATTTTTGAAGAATTTTCCTTACATTAAAAAAAACTGCTAACTGCTATACTTCATCTAATTGATAGTCACAGAAGTATAACTCCCATTGGCTTGTATAGTTATTATTGGAGTTTCATTATACAAGTTAAAATTACATAATTAAAATCAAATACATAATAATGTTTTAATAGTTTATTTATTAGTTAAGTATTAGTAAATGTTCTGAAACTAACATAAATGGCTGAATTGTTAGACACCAGTGTCTGACATGTAAAATGACCTGACTATCTACAATCCTCAGGTATAGCTTGGGTCATTTAAACCACAATGCAAAGTACTAGAAATAAATTTGTTTTTAGAGGCACAGGAATCACATCTTCCTGTTTAGGATAGATACATTTTTTCAGGTTTGAATAAAAAGTCACAGGGAGTTAGCTATTTGGGACTATAGTTCTGACTCAAAGAAAACAAAAAGAAAAGAGCTTTTACTATTACAACCTGCTGCTGTGTTTGATTATATAAGAGTGGCTTCACTCTGAAATTACAGCCCAAAGCTTTGTAGAGCGCTCAAATGTCATACTTGCAGATTGCTTATACCTGTATGACGGCAGAACTTGTAATTATAGGTTATTACCTGTTGCCATTGAAACCTATCAGTAGGGAGAACAGCTTTATTCGTTCCATCCGTATACTGTTCGCATAAATATTGTTCATTGGTGCTACATTGATCAGATGTCCACAGGAAATCCTTCATAATCCCAGCTGTAATGAAAACCAAAATCATTTGATTAATGAGGGTAAGAATCTGACAGAAATGCTGGAGAACAGATAAGTGGTTCATGGGCTGTTTCATAAATATTTGAGTAGGATCTGGGATGCTCTTAGACAAACAATTAAAATGATGTCCTGCATGAACGAAACATCCAAGAAAAGCAACTGGTGAATATTGATTTATGTGGCAATATAGCATTTTATTGCCAGTTAATAATAGATCAGACATCCTGATAATATTGCTTTGAGAAGGTAGAACCACAGGTACTGGGCATCAAGCCATTACCCTGTTTACCAGAATACAAATTATTCTAGCCACACTTTCTATGAACTGGGCAATAATCAGTAGGAATAGTGATTAATAAGGTAATTTGTGCCATTTTCTTCATTTCTAAGTAATAATAGTTAATAAACAATAGGCTAAGGTTAAGAATCATGGAATGGTTACGGTAATAAAAGGAAATCGGATTGTCTCATAAAAGTCTTTATTACTGATAAGTATTGCACGGTAACGTACCATTTTTACCAGTACATAACTGCCTAATATTGTTTATAACATCCTTAATTGCACATGCAGTCTGGTCATGCTACAATTAAATAACCGCTGATGGACAAGTGTATTTCCAGGCACTGTTTATTTGGGTGCTTTACTGATATCCTCTTGGGTATCTGGCCTTGTTTCAGAATTCCAAACTTTGCTTCCAACTGTTTGTCCCGTTACTC
Organism: Acipenser oxyrinchus oxyrinchus; assembly: GCA_030684275.1. Lineage (NCBI taxonomy): Eukaryota > Metazoa > Chordata > Actinopteri > Acipenseriformes > Acipenseridae > Acipenser > Acipenser oxyrinchus. The sequence goes on from CM060258.1 coordinate 38,529,382, forward strand.
ACTCACTTCCTAAACATAGCAATCAGTTAAAACACATGAACGTGTCCTGATCACAGATTCCACCATTAGCTAATGCACTTCATTTGGCCCCCGTCTTTCAACACAAACATCCCAAAGACCCAGAGGAACTACAGCAAAGCAGTATGCTTTACATCTACAGTGTTTCCCATGAAGTGTTAGAGAGTGCTCCAGCAGTAAATCAATTCCCCAGCGTTCGCTATAACTGTGAGAGTTTGTACAGCTGACTGAGTAAGGACTGACTCGGAGGTCAATATCAGAATTAGAAAGTTAGACTTTGGCAGCTGTTGGGAAGAGGGTGAATTGTGTTTTGGCTGACTGCTAAATGAAGAGGTGCCACTACAAATAAAACAGAATCTCAAAGTGTCTTCCCCAAGTGGCTGTGGAGAATTGAGCTCTGCTGGATCGAGGTAATACTCCCATGGCAGATTTTAATACAATTAACACCAGTGGCTCATCAAACCTTCCCATTTCCTGTCTATGATGTACTGTACCTTGACTTTTACACTGCGACTAAACTCAATTTTATACATTTGTTTTAATAAAGCATGGTGGAATATCTATATTAGACATTAATTATATATATATATATATATATATATATATATATATATATATATATATATATATATATATATATATAAAACGACTGCATGAAACACAATAATCCACCCCATTGCAACAAGAAACAACAAAGCAATTCAATACAAACAAGCAATTCAACACTACTTTCCATCATAGATCCAAACTAAAACCATAGAACCTGTAGCATTCATATAGTCAGATAACGCATGCAGAAAGCGTGACTTTTTATTTTATTTTTTTAGTTCTGATGACATAGGCTGTCCTCTCAACAGTCTGAAGAATTTTGCTCTTGATGTAATGGTATGATTTTAAAATGAGATTTTCCTTGCTTCACTTGGAAGCCAAGATTTTTTTCTCCTTGAAAACCAAAGCCATAAAGAACCTTTCGATTGTGCAGGAGAAGGTGCTTGCAGGCCTGTTGTCAGGATGTGAAGGGATTTATACATTACTGCCAGGCCCCTGATAATAGATGGTAAGAACAGTGACGAGGTCCATATGTCCAGATCACAATAGTTAACTTGACTTACAAAGAGCAGCTATACCCTTTGGAGTTGGGTATAGCTTATAATTCATTAGTGGGTGTACCTAGAATATAAACTTACCTTGTTTTTAACATGGAGGTCAAGTTTTTGTTTTTGTTTTTAAGCAGAGCAACCAACTGCTCTGTGTTGTCCACAACTTAAATATATTTCAAAATCTCCTGAACCATGCTGTTCTGAAATGTTTGTATTTCTCAGTAAAAAGTAATACATATATAAATACCTTGATAGTGTTTTGAAGCTCTGCGAATTATCTTGGATTATTTTTCATGGCACAGAATAGTTCTATATGGAGGTGTTCATCATTCCCAGGGGTGAATCCAATCTAACCTCTTTGCAATGCAAAAAGGGGGTATGATGCCTTTATATTTATACATTATATGTATGTAAACAACAAATCTATTTTTGTCCCTGCTTTATATAATAATCATAAATAACCAAATCTATGAAATTCAGCTTCTGTACAGACAATGTATCCAAAGATTTGTAGAGTGTTTTGTAATTATGTAAAAAACTAATTTGCCCAATGGATTAGAAGCACCCTGAACCTGTTAGACAGTAGATGGTTTGGTGCCCTAACAATTTTGGACAGGTTAATATTTCTTATGTATATTCATAGTACATTTGGGGTCCTTTCTACTATTACTGCAAGACAAATGGTCTTTATTTGTTCTGTTTCACAGCAGATAAAGGGATAAAGAAACAAGATCAAGACTCAACAAGGACATGAGCTCTGATCCAGACACTTTTTTTCTGTGTACTGTTAAGCCTGTATGCATGTGTGTTCCTGTAATTATTCGAATTTACAGAGGTCAGTGGAACCTTCCTGGTTCCTCTTTACTATTTCAAAAACAGAAATGAAAGAAACTATTTAAAATGGAAAGTGGTGCAAAATGACGTAGCTGACTGACTCTACGAAGAACTGAAACTTCATGCATTATCACTTTCAACATAGGTATAATCTTAAAATATATTCTGCTGTATTTATAAAAAAAAAGGTGTTCTGTTTGGCTGACATTAGTATTCTATTCCAAGAAACTGTCCCTATTGTCAGGCTGTTAGGCCCCTAATCTGAAAATAACATGTTTTTATCATGTGAGGCTATTCATCCCACATTTTGTATGAACACAAAAACAAACACCTTGTATCATCGCTGCACATCATACGGTAGTAACGGTCCAGGTGTATCCTGGTGCTATTCAGTGGTTTTTCAAAGCAACATGTTTTAACAAGCCATGAATGAACACCACAGCCACTCCCTACTGACAATACCCACCCTGTTCCTGCTGCAAGGCTGCAACAAACAGCTCATTTCTTCTGACTGTGAGCTTCTGAAGATTCATGGTTGCTAACAAACACACACTCATCATGTTTGTTTACCACACTAATAGAACAAGAGCAATGTGGTGTTCTTTAAATCACCAGGACTCAGTAAGTTAATGTGAATTCGGAATAATGCCAGACAGATAGCAGGGAGTGAGTACTATTCTGAAGGCAAATTACAGAGAGGAAATCAAATGTTATTGGTAGAGGTGTAGTCAAGTGTAAAGGTTTGTGGGGGTATAAGGTGTATAACCTCTTTTTATTTTTGGAGGTAAGCTGAGAATGCTGGCATACTGGGCTGGTTATTGCTATAAAACTAGAAAAAAAGAACAATAGTTATTAAAATAATAATGCAAATTAATAGAAATTTCAGTAGAATAGAGTGACATCTGACTAACTCATGTTTTATAACTATTTTGCAATTAATTATATAGTTCTGAAGATAGATTCAAATGGAACACCACAGTAGGGTAACAGTAAATTCATTCGATATCAATTTGTGGCCATTATGTTAATGTATAACCCGTTCATAGCTGTAATAACACTTTTGTCTTGCTTGTTTTATACTGTTATCATTGTTTTATTCCTCTCAGAAAATGGGCCTTTGCATCATAATAGAGCTCCCCAAAATAAAAGGTTTACACTGAAGATTACAGCACTGGACTCTCAAACTTGTGACTGGTAATTATACACCACAAGGGTAATGCCTGAGTTTGAATGAGTGAGTAAAGCAGCTGATAGCTTGTAATTGCTACAATCAATAGATAGTAATAGAACACTATTCCAGAGGGTTTACGTAGTGTATTTGTAGTAGGGTTAGAGGAGGCTGTGTGGTCCAGTGGTTAAAGAAACAGGCTTTTAACCAAGAGGTCCCCGGTTCAAATCCTGCTACTGACTCATTGTGTGACCCTGAGCAAGTCACTTAACCTCCTTGTGCTCCGTCTTTCAGGTGAGACGGAGTTGTAAGTGACTCTGCAGCTGATGCATAGTTCACACACCCTAGTCTCTGTAAGTCGCCTTGGATGCTAAATAAACACATAATAATAATAATAATAGGGTTGGTCAAGAAATGAATCTGACTTTGATAGAGGGCTCATATAAGGCCTTTGGCTGTGCAGGAGATTCCATTGATGTTGAACAGACTGCAGACTTCCACCCTAAGGCCCTTGAAGGAATTAGAGATGGTAATCATTGAAGAATGGTCTTGTATTCCTAAATCAATTTGAACACCTAGCAGACTGAATCAGTGATAGTATTATCACATGCAACACAAATTATTTCTTAGGAAAGACAACACCACTTCAGTGCAATAACACTCTAGATATTTTTTTTTAATTAATTTTTTTATTTTTTACCTGAATATGTAAAAGGTGATATACGTCATGTAGGTTTTTAAGAAAGAGGAATAGAATTTGACCAGCCTCACCAGGGAGAGATATGGTGAAAAACATTTTATTACTTGTAAACCTTTTTTTTTTTTACAGCAAAGTCAAATTAAAAGGTTACTCCTCAGGAATTCTATGATATCACGACTGCATGTTAAACTCTTGTAATAGGTTTGATTTTTTTCTTAAAAATAATAAGTCAGTCTTCTTCAGTTAATCTTCAATCAAAAGAGTTTAATTCAGGAACAAAGCAAATCCAAAGTACATAACGCAATCACAGCAGAAGCTGCAGGTAATCCTACAGGTCTCGACAGATAGTATTCAAGCCAAAAGAACTGCAGGTAATCCTACAGGTTTCGGGAACGTGGAAGGATTCTGAAGAACTCTATACAACGAAATACAGGTTACAAACATTAATATACGGGGCAGGTTACATCCTACAGGTAGTGGAAGTCTCCTATTTTCACCAATGAACAGAGTTAGCCACCCTTTCTTGGAGGTGTGCCAACCGGCACCCCGTGACGACACCTTTAGGCCGAAGTTTTGTTGATTATTTGGGTTGATTTTGGTTCGTATCTATGCTCAAAATCTGCTTTTTAATAGAAACAATCCATGCATAAACAAGGGGCATCTGCCCGAGATCACAACTGTTCTTTGAACTACAAAATAACCAGTTTGTTATCATAATTCTTAGATATGCAGGCACCTTTTATATAAAACCTTACACTAGCATAACCAGTGAGTTTACAAGACGGGTGTAATGGGCAAAGACATCTGGTTTGATGCCACATCCTCATGCACTCCTTTCTTCTAAATCAGATGATAACAATCAAAAGGTATGAGCAGTATGTCCTGAGGGGACATTACCAAAAGAAACAAATCTCTGGGCAATGACATCAAGAAATCAATTGATCAATGGAAGGCAATCAAACTCATTCTAAAAGCTGTGTAATCCATATAAATAAATTTGGATCTTCAAATAACTTCGGGGTCTTCAAATATATTTTTATACAATCTAATGAATCCTTGACCTTCACCTTTCCAGATCATTCATTGCTTTTATTTTTATAAGCTGTGATTAACTGAACACTAATGAAATTGCTGGATATACATCGCTCTAGTGCAGACTGATTTCTCTCCAAGACAGAGATCAAGACAAACTTCTCATTTTCAGACAAAAGCAAAGAGAATATTCTGTGAACAGCCAATGGGCTACAGGGTAATCTGAACATCAAAGGGTCAAACAGTGGAGACAACACAAAAAAAGAAACCCGATAGAGAAGGCTTGAATAATGGGAAATAATGTGCACTTCCAGCTTGAAGGAAGCGACTGCCACTTAAGGAGCTGACATGGATATGGTCTTTTGTTTCACTATGTTGATCCCCTTCAACTAGCAAAATAGTTCTGGAAGGGTAGAAGAAGGAAACAGGAAAACGCCCAAGATCTCCTTACAGTGCTGACTGGAGACTGGAGATACAGTGAGGAAATGGAACTGGAGTCAGTCTGGTAGAGAACAGGATTCGTCATACAAGTTATACAGCTTGGTGATCTTCGTGTGATTCATTAAAACACCAAGATTTAAAGGTTTTATTATTATTACACATTCATAAATATGTAGGTCCATTTGAATACATTTTTACCATTCTCTTACCTACTATTAAGTTAAACTGTGACACTGAAACTGTGTTGGTTCCCCCTCCCTCTACTCTATACCACAGCACAGGTAGGGACAAAAGAGTTGAAAAGCCAAACTTATACATATTTGCTTTTACCCGTTTTAAGGCCAACTAACTAACTAGTATTATTAACTGCATAGTCAATGGCGTGACATGGCCCTTTTCTTGACATGCTACTTTTCCTGATAACCCTGAATGCAATAGTAAGTCAAAAATGGCATTTATGACTTAAATCTACAATTTGCACATGGATTGTTTTAAATTCATTAGGGTATTGATTTTTTTAAACTTTTTAATTTTTTTAACAGCAAATGACAGACATGCTTAGCAGCTATAAATTAAGCAGGTCTTACCGACATAAAAAAAAAAAAAAATCAGAATGTAAAAAAAATAGCCTGAAGCCATCATGCTTGTTTGTATTAGTTAAATACATAAGAACATAAGAAAGTTTACAAACGAGAGGAGGCCATTCAGCCCATCTTGCTTGTTTGGTTGTTAGTAGCTTATTGATCCCAGTATCTCATCAAGCAGCTTCTTGAAGGATCCCAGGGTGTCGGCTTCAACAACATTACTGGGGAGTTGGTTCCAGACCCTCACAATTCTCTGTGTAAAAAAGTGCCCCCTATTTTCTGTTCTGAATGCCCCTTTATCTAATCTCCATTTGTGACCCCTGGTCCTTGTTTCTTTTTTCAGGTCGAAAAAGTCCCCTGGGTCGACATTGTCTATACCTTTTAGAATTTTGAATGCTTGCATGCAGTGCAGTCACAGGCACAGCCCTGTTTGAGAAAGGCATGTCTGTCTATAAGCACATTCATGAAACAACATGCAGATCAAGGAGGAATTTCCTGCTGAGTTAGCCTGTCTAAACTTCACCTTGCCTCTTTTAAATATAACGAAAGAAAAAAAAAACTGAAAATATTCATTTGGGAGCTTGTACTTAAGTTCTTATAATTATATATCTAGAAACTGAAGACATTGAGAAAGACTTATAGTCAAAGCACTTGACATTCAATTTTAATTATTTTTTTGCTTGCATTGCTGAATCTATAAATATTATATGCTACAAACAGGTTTAGAATATGATTAGATATAACTGTGAAAGACAATAGACTTTTTTTTGCTATAACTTGAATATTATATATAATTACATAATTCTCCATTTATAGCAGACCCTTGAGCTACATTGTAAGACTGAACTATGCTGATACTCAGCCTTCCTGACTTTCTTTTAACCTTGCTTTACCATAATACCCAGTTCCCTTTCAATTCAAAGACGACCACCAAAACACTACTTATGGGATATGCCTGCCTATTAGTAGGTATTTACTGAGCTCTTATATCAGAGCTGCCGATAGGCCCCTTCCTGGGGTGACATCCTTGGTCCCACCTAATGACGGGTTAAAACCGTCAGCCCACGGAAGCCATTTCTCTTTTTGTCTCTCAAGACGGTAGTGTGTTGAAAAAGAGCTTTTCTGAGTCGACTGCAGTTCCCCTGCATTCGTGCTGAAAGCTGGCCTGCCCTCTCGTGGAATCAGCAGCTCCAAATCAAAGCCTGTTTTTTCCTTTCTCCTTTCTTCAGCAGCCTGCTCGCTTGCGTTGCAGGCTGCCTTTTCTTACTGTCTGTCGTATGTGAGCGATATCCTGTGCAGTACTGATTTAAAGGAGTGCATGTGTTGTCTTTTCTAGCCTACACTCTTGGGGAGAATGCAGTTCCTCCAACGGGGCTAGGCTTTGCTGTACCCCCGCTGTCGAGTGATTCCGTCGGCTGCCGTGTGTGCAGTTGGACGAAATAAAAGTATTTATTGTTGTTGTTACGTGCCTGTTGTTGACCCGCTTGCCTGTGTTGTGCTGTGGATAGCTGCAGTGTAGTTTTAAAAAACAACAGCCAGTCAGCCGTGTTTTCCTCCACCAGGGTTGTGTTTTCACCTACCCTGCTGTAGAGTAGACCTCGCCAGCTGCTTCAGCCCCCCCACCCCGGTGTGTCGGGTTTAAAAAAAAAAAAATTAAAAAATCAACACCCAGTGTTCTCACCCAGTTGTTTTGCAGTTGTTTTGCAGTTGCTTTTCAGCTCGTTCGTTGCAGTGTGTCTCCCTGGTGTATGCAGGTGTGTGACTACACGCAGGTGTGTGACTACACGCAGTTAGGGTAGGTACCGCTGCTTTAGCTACCCCCCAGTGCTTCAGTGCTCCAGATCCCTGGCCGTCAAGCCAAGCCACAGTGGCAGAAGGCAACCGGCCCCTCCCGCAATGTAGGGAGAAAGCGGGGCAGTTCCAGGCCCGTCGCCCTAGGCAGCCGCCCCAAAGGGCTCCACCTCAACCTCAGCAGCCCAGGCAGGGGCCTTGAAGGCTTGCGGCCTCAGACCCATCCGTTCTCCGCACACCAGCTGCAATACTGGTGCGCTTGCACCTCGGACACCTGGGTGCTCGCTACCGTGCACAACGGTTACACGCTACAGTTCTGCTTGGGGCCTCCTCCCTTTCGAGGGGTCACGAATACATCCATGACAGACCCTCTTCAGGTCTCGGTACTTGAGAAAGAAGTGGCCGCCTTGCTGTGCAAACGAGCAATTCGTCTTGTAGACCCCACCTCCTACAGAGAGGGGTTCTACTCGAGATATTTTCTGGTACCCAAGAAGGTCTAGGAAGTACCCATCCTAGACCTAAGACTCCTCAATGAGTCTCTTTTTGAAGGGTTCCAAGTGCTGACTTTTTTGACAACCCGGTTTCTTAAAGGCGCTCGGCGGTTACGCCCTTCCAGGAGGGTCGTCCTCCCCGAATGGAGCCTTCATATTGTACTGGAGGCTCTTATGAATGCCCCATTTGAGCCCATACACTCCATAGAGTTGAAGTATCTGTCTATGAAGACAGCCTTCCTCTTGGCTATCACCTCCGTGAAGTGGGTCAGTGAGCTACAAACACTGTCAGTACACAGCTCCTGTATGTGTATTTGGGACGATGGTAGCAGGGTGTCACTGCGTACAAACCCTGCTTTCCTCCCTAAGGTGATCACAGTCTTTCACATGAACCAGTCTCAGGAACTGGAGTCTTTCCATCCACCTCCGTTTTCTTCGGAGGAGGATAAGAAAGACTTCCTCTGCCTGGTGCGAGCATTGAGGTGTTACGTGGATAGAACAAGAGCCCTGCATCATCCTGACCAGCTCTTTGTTTGTCACGGGATACGGACCCTAGGACAGCCCCTCTTGAAGCAGCGACTGTCGCACTGGATTGTGGACACAGTATCGACTGCATATGATCATGCCGGCTTGCCCCCACCTGGGAGGGTAGCAGCGCATACTACCAGAGGGTTGGCTACAAATTGGGCCCTCTTCAGAGGGGTCTCACTGTTAGATATCTGTAATGCAGCTAGCTGGCCTACGCCGCATACTTTTTCCAGGTTCTATCGCCTTAACGTGATAAATCCTTCCTTGCCTTCCTTAGGCACGAGGGTCCTTGAGGTTGCACGATCGCACCGCTAACCTTGGGTTATGCGGTTCTGATGCGTTCCTTATATGCTGCCGTTCCTTCTCCCTCGCGATGGCTCTGGTATACATTTCCCATATGTAATGTTTTGGTGGTCGTCTTCGAATTGAAAGGGAACGTTAGGTTACTTACCGTAACTCTGGTTCCCTGAAAGAGAAGATGACCACCAACCAGCGAGGTCACATCGGCCGCCCTCACGGTTTCGATGCAAAAAGAGAAATGGCTTCCGTGGGCTGATGGTTTTAACCCCTTGGTAGGCGGGACCGAGGATGTCACCCCAGGAAGGGGCCTATCGGCAGCTGTGGTGTAGACAGCTCAGAAAATACCTACCAACAGGCAGGCATATCCCGTAAGTAATGTTTTGGTGGTCGTTTTCTCTTTCAGGGAACCAGGGTTATGGTAAATAACGTTATTATGGTAAATAACATTATTCACCATGCTGTGCTTTACCATACATTTACTATACTTTAGTGATGACCCACATATTTACATATATACTTTCCTGTGATACATGTGGCATTAAAAACAAAGAGCAGCAATAGACATTGGTTGTATTCCCTGCAAGCCCCTGTTGTTTGAAGATTCTTTTTTTTTTTGGTTTCCTAGCATTGCTGGTCGGGACTTGTTAGGTTATGTGTATCAACACACCAGGCCGTTCCAAAAAAGTCTCTTAGAACTCAATGTTCATGAGCTGTCAAAGGTACATACTTCTTGGAAGCTTTTCAATTCATTCTTCAGTGTGTTTCCAGTTCTGTATCTGGCAGCTACTAATGCCCCACCTTAGAAGAGCAACAGATTCAGTTGGGTGGATTTCAGAAGATATTACTTTGCGGGCTTCAAAAAAAAAGGTTATCCAATGTTCTAGTTTAGACTGGAGCCGGTGTGCAACCTAAGGCATTAACAAAATAGGTTCACAGATTTCAAAGGTGCAGTGTCCTTCAATGATGTTCAGTTTTTAAATCTAATATAATTACTGGGTGACTGGGCGCATTTAATTCTTCCATAGTTTACCATTCTATGCTCTCTGTCTACCTCACTGTACAAATTCTGTGTTGGCATTCTGTGTATTTTAATCCTTTGTGTAATTTTAACTGAAGACACACAAGTGTTCTTACTACTCTCACTCACTAGTATATATATATATATATATATATATATATATATATATATATATATATATATATATATATATATATATATATTTTATATATATACACACACACACACACACACACACACTGTCAAGTAAGTCTCCCGCCAATCATTTATTTAAATAGAGCGTATGGCTGCCTTTGCTTTGGAAGGTAAATTGGAAGGTTACATGTTGTAATAGAATGCTTATTAACGATATGTTAAAAGCAATAATGGAAACAAGAGTTACTGCAACCAGTAAGCTGCAAAGGGATTTCAATGCAGTGCCCGTTATAAAACAGCTACACAAACCATGACTGTAATTAAGGAAGTGTTCAAATCCAATTCCCTCAGGATCTAAACAAAACTAGTGAAAACAGATTTTATCGGTTTGCCCTGCCCTGTTTTATCCTGACTCACACCCCATGAAGATAACATCCTTAGGTGAAGGTATTCACTGTGAAGGTGTGTCAAGAAGGCAGGGCGTGGTTCACATGATACAACATAACCTCCAGGAAAGAATTCCTTTTACTTACCCAAAAGATCTTGCTCAATTTCTGTGTTATCAATTCAATTTGTTCTGATAGCCTGTGGAAATCTGCTAATGTTTATACAATATGGGATTGCTTAAAACCAATAGATATTCTATCATAGTACATGGGGTTATTTTAATAATCTAAGTGGCAAACCTAAATACAGTCGCCCTTTAAAGTAATTGCTACTAACAAAATCATTCATAAAATATTAGCGATTTTTGCACTGCCATTAGCTACATAGATCTGAAATGTGCACTTTTGAAAGAAACATGTTACAGTACACATGCTTTTTCATTTGAAAACATGACATCTGGTGCTACTTTCGGTTAAAGGAAGCTTTTCAGTTTGGACACTGCTTTTGTTTACCAGTTTGCTTTTGCACTTCCTGGGTCATTTAACCTCAGCAGTGTCTTCTGGGTCAAACCATGTTACTGGTTGAAAGCATGACAGTCAATAGGGGAAGGAGATGCGTCATTGACAGTAAATAAGCCAGTGAAGCCAGAGAAAAGTCCTGCTTCAAAGATGTGTACCTTTAAAGGAAATACCTTGAAATTCTCGATGGCCATTGCTCTTTATCACATGCATAGTGTACTAAAACACACACATCAAAGCCACCTGTTATTCCAAATAAAGAAAAGAAACAGTCTCACTTGGTAACTATTTTAACTATTTAACCAGCAGGCAGCACTTGGCAGGGGGAGGTATGTTGTGTTAAACATTTGTACAGTTTTAGAGACCTCTATTCTAGCTTGTAAGGATCTAAAGTTTTGATTACCAGTGTAAAAGAAATAAATGGTTCAAACTTTGTATTGAATTAAAAGCAAAGTCAGGTTTTTTTTTTTTTCTTAAACTGAATTTTGAGCCAATTCTATTGTTTCCTGTGGTTACCATGGCTGATCATGCTTTTGACCAAATCCCATGCTTTCACTGTCTTATGTTTTTGCTACAATTTGCTATGCTTTTACCATGGTTTACCTTATTTTCTCTAACTGAAACTGTCAAGTTCAGGAAGACTGTGACCCATGCTCTGCAGTTCATACACATTTTTTGGTGTGTTCTGACAGCGTGGCCTTTGTCAGTGAAAATGAACATGCAAAAAAGATACAAGACAAGTCTAGCTATGTCACAAGCCTTCACTAAAGAATTTGGTCAAATATTTCCTTCATTTGGGAAAGAAATTCACAAGCTTAAACTTGTGTTGCTGGGACATTGTTTTGTTTGTTGTGTTAGACGCACAGTCAAAAGATCTTCAGTGCAGTAGGATATGTGGGGTAGATTTTCTATTCAGAGCTTTATTTTTTTTCTAACTTTATTTTATGTTGTAGCTTTTGTTAGCTGAGTATACAGAAAGTCTATTAACCAGATTGTCAATTAACAAGACCACTACCTGTTCCCAATAAAACATTTAAAACATTTTCTTAAAATGTGTTAGATATTAATTTGGTTGTTTGCTGCAAAGGTTCATAACGAAAAGCATGCAAAGCTAGGAGCTTGCAGTGTTTTTCAGTCTCGCAATGTCTCCTTGATACATTCATGATGTAGGTCAATTCCATAAAAAAAAAAACAGTTAACCAGACCCCTCCCCCCACACACACACATTAGCCAGGTTACCTGATGTTGTACTGCAGTGCTGGTGATGCTACTGTTCTCCTTGTCTTTTTCAAACCCTGACTCTAATTGAAAACATAATCCCTATAAAAGAAATCACTATAATGACGTAGCAACTGCCTAAGATCATTTTCAATGCTGCCATGGGTTAATTTTCAGTACAGTGCTACACAGTGCCTTTAGAATGTGTTTTTGCATTTCTGAGGACAGAAGAGTGACCCACAACTTATAGAGGCAGTTAGCTTTTATACAGTACCTATAGCTAGCTGAATTTAAAAACAATTGGATCTGATATAAAAAATGTTTTTTTTTTTGTTGTTGTTTTTTTCCCATGGCTGTACAGTATGTGGGACTTGAATTGCTGCTGGACACATACGGTCTGATTCACTGCTGTTAGATTACAATATTAATGGAAGAAACCAGAGATGTGGAGGGATGGATCACAAACAGTGATCAGTCACCTAAAGATATTAAGAAGCAATCCATTTATTAGAAATGCTTTTTGATGCTTGTCAAATGGATTTAAAAATGCATCGATTTATGTTATTGCCTGGTGACTGATTAATGCAATTGATGGTTCATTTAAATACAGTACAGCAGGAAGTAAATGGACTAATGGGGGTGTAGGTAGTCTGGTTAGCTGATTTTCTGCATAATTGATCCACACCCTGAATGAAGCATTACAAGACTGACTGCTACAACCAGCAAGCTTCATCTGCTTTAAAAGCTCAACAATGCCAGTTCTGAATCTTTTTAGCCAGTAAAACGTAATTAACATCTAAGGAGTGGATATGTAAGGCACAAGATCATAATGATAACAATGTATACTGATATGACTACAAAAAAAATGTTCTGAATGGGTGGCTTTATGGAATTTCCCTGCTAATGTGCTTTGTAAAAATCAAAGAACGCTGCTGTATTTATGTGCAGTCACAGTTCAATGTGTGGTGCACATTACCGCATATAACAATATTAATGAAAATCCAAGGTGACTATCAATTTTAATGTTTTGTTTAATTGAAACCTTTTTCTCCTATTTTTCTGCACACAAAATATTAACTAAGAAAATGCCAAGTGAAAAATGTTTATTCCCTGTGTCAGCACTGAACACAAAGAGATTACTTGCCCATTAACCATTACTTGAATGCTAAGTTATGCCACCTCATGCTGCTTGCTTAGACTGGACAAAGTTCCTTTATGAAAGGAAGTTTACAGGTCCAGTCACATATTAATCAGCTCTCAAGGTTGAAAGAGACCACAGATGCACTCCACAGATCCCATAAAAATGATTAATCTTTAACATAAAGCAGCACTTTGTATAAAGATAAATATTAACTGGTAGGCTCTTTCACATTGCCTATTCTGATCTAACAGTGAATTCTCTCACGTGACCCCTTCCTTCCCAAAGCCGATACAATTACTCTATGTGTTTTCATAATTTTATGCCTGGGCTCTCAGAGTACATGTATGCCATATTAAGCAACTCTGTCAGCTGCCACACCCCACACAAAGGAATTTGAGTGACGATTAAACTGAATCAGGAATGATTCATAAAGCCCCACAGACATCCGGTAATTGTGTGGTGTTATTTAGACTGCTGAATCAGACTGTGCCACCTCAGCAGCACTCATCCTGAAAGAAATACAGGACTGCCCTCACACTTCAAAGGCACCCCCCTCCCATAAAGCAGTCCTGGATCTCTGTCTCTACCATTGATAGGATGTAGAAACAATGCAGAAATGGCATGGCATTTCCACTCTTTGTGAATTCTTGAAACCATCTCAATTGTTGTTTCCTTTCTGAAATGATTGTTGTATTTGAATTCTCTTCCAAAATTGTTATTACAGACATGTTGCCCAAGGCGAGTATTGAGTGTAAGTATTATATATCAGTTTGTAAATACATGGCACACAAACCTTAAAAATTAGACAGGTGAATGTAAAATACATGAACAGGATACAATATCTGGGACAAGGCTGTTTTATTTTTCCCAATACAATGATCTTCAGGTCTGAATAATGAAGGTGCCCCCCAGGGGTGTTTTTACCTCATTCCATTGGCAAAAATGAGAAACAGTGATCCTTGGTGGAGGAATAAATATCTGAAGTAACTTCAAGACCATTACATTTTGCACACAGAAAGAAAGTAATAATGTCTCATATGTTTTCCAGGTTACAGTATTTTGTATTGCATCTTATTGACCAAACAATTTCCTTTTTATTATACTGAAACAAAGCATCTCTTAAGAAGGTTATAGCTTCCTAATAAGAATTTTGTTTTTATACTGTACAGACAAGAAGAATAATTTCAATGACAGTAGGTTTTAAATGTATTACAAGGTTTGCCCATTAACCTTTACAAATTGTGCTTGAGCAGATCACCTCACATGACATACAGACCTTTCCACATAATTAATCATAATTATTTATTTCTTAGCCGACGCTCTTATTCAGGGTGACTTATAATTGTCACAAGATATCACAGTATTTTTTTTTTTTTCACGTAGGATTCACACAGCATCCACAAAGATGTTCTTTTCAATTCATTTGTTAACTTACAACAAGTGTATAAAGTACAGTATGAATTGAAACCCATTACATGTCATGCGCATGTACAGCGTAAAAATAAGAACATGTGCCTTCATTGTTCTTACACAGCTTGAAAACGAACCATGTGAAGCACGTGTGTCCAAGCCCAACCACTACTGCCTTTATAGCTCCCACTCTCTACCTGTGCTATACTGCCATCTGCTGCTGTATTTGCGTATTACCTTTAGCAAAAAGGTTATCATGTTTACCCTAGATTAACCAATTAATTTCAAGATTTAAGGGGCTCTTTTTGACCAGTGTCCCCCCGTTATTTTTATTATATTAATAAAACCATCACTCTAATCTGTTAAAAGAAACAGTAGCTGACAGGAATGGAAACTAGCCTGCTCCCCCACCCTAGAGAGGCTCAGCCCTCCAGGGCAGGTTTGAGACATTGTGAGGTTATAGATAGACATGATTCCTAAACCGTCTTCATGCCGTTTCCTATTAAATGGGACCTGCATAAACAGAGACTGGTCACAAGAGGGAGCCCAATATTTGCAGTCAGAATCTTTAAAATAGGTCATTTCAGTAAAGGGAACAAATGCAGTCATACCTTTATTGCCACTTTCAAAGGATTAAGCAAAAATTGTGATATGTTTTCACTTTGTCGTATTTGCAGTGTGGAGTAGTGGTTAGGGCTCTGGACTCTTGACTGGAGGGTTGTGGGTTCAATCACCAGTGGAGAACACTGCTGCTGTACCCTTGAGCAAGGTACTTTACCTAGATTGCTCCAGTAAAAACCCAACTGTATAAATGGGTAATTGTATGTAAAAAATAATGTGACATCTTATAACAATTGTAAGTCGCCCTGGATAAGGGCATCTGCTAAGAAATAAGTGATGAATTTACAGACACCCTATTGGCAACTACAGACCAGCTGCTTGGACTGTAGTTTGTGCATTCAATCCTGTTTATTATTTACGCAGCAACAATGGAATAAATCAAGCCTACCATCATAGACTGGTACACCATGCAATTATTTTACAGTGACAGTCACCATGTAATTATACCATTCCGTTATATCAACAGCTAGATGCCTGTTGAAACACCTGTCAACTAGACTGAGACGGGGTTTTTTTTGTTTTTTTTTGCTAACAATCTGCTTCTGTTTATAACTAAAACCTTATTAGCACTTACTGCATTAACTGGTGTTGAAGATTATTTGTTTATTTGCTTGTTTTCTTTAGCTTTAACTCAGTATATGCAGCTGCATGTATTACAAAGACAACACGACAAAGTTCCTGCAGTATTCAGGGTGCCTCCTTGCTTTTTGTGCCGTAGCTCAGTTTCACTCCCACTGCCTAGCTGAACTCTGACAATGTGACCTGCTGATATACTGTGTTGTAATATAAAAATCTTGATGTTAAGGATCCAAAAGATGTCATCACAAAGAACAGCAGGATGTCCACAATATAAAGAAGTGAAAATGTAATACAAATCCTTGCTTATCACTTCTTTTAACATTTGTAGCACTCATTTTGCATTTACTTAGCAGGTAATCAAAATGATTGTCAGTCGTATTTAACTATGTTGGTGATGTGAAATGTTCCATTCACTTAAAGATCCCACAGTCATGTTGAAGCTGAAATAGGATTCCTGGGTACTCCATAGTTCACACTGCTGTGCTCACTCCTCAGCAGAGCTTGTTATTCAGTTTATTTAGATTCTCTTACTGTAGCTGCACACAGACTGATTCAACCCCTCTTGTCAATGTATCACAGTGAACTCAACAAGACTGCTCCTGGTACTATGAAGGAGATTATAAATGTAAACTTCCCTGAAGCTCTGAGAAGAAAAAACAGGATCTCCTTTCTTCACCAAAATGTCTCTATTTGTTGTTATACTCTACTGATAACATTTTTCAGGAACAATTAAAGTAACAGCTTCCTCATATATACAGTATAAGGCACTTTCTGTATGGCAAGCCAAATTACCATTTAGAGATATCTCAAGTTGCATTTTAAGATACCTTTAAATATTTAGAGATATCAGTAAATCATTTTGAGATATCTCAAATTCAATTACAGATATCTTTAATTGTGCTGTTTTTAAGATATCTAAAATTAATTGTATGATATCTGTAAAACAATTAGAGATATATGTAAATCAATTAGAGATATCTAAAAATGAAATAAAGATATCTCAAATTGATTTACAGATATCTTTATATAATATGGAAACCATGTTGATTTTGCTAGCATGGTACACCAAACTGTCATTTAGAGATATCTTAAAATAAGGGTTTAAAAGATATCTCTAAATCATTTGAAGATATCTCTAAATAACTTCCTGTTCATTTAAAGGTATCTTGGAATGAATAGGAAGTCATTTGAAGATATCTCTAAACGGCTTCCTGTGAAAATGCTTTATGTTTTGAATGGACTTCCTGTCCATTTAGAAATATCGCCAAATGAACAGGAAGTTATTTCGAGATATCTTAAAATGTTTTAGAGATATCTCGGTAACACTTTATATTAAGGTTCTACTTATTAATGCTAATATATATATATATATATATATATATATATATATATATATATATATATATATATATATATATATATATATATATATATATATATTCCTTAAGGATATTATCTTCAAGTATTGGTCATCCTTCTTAGACAGCTTTTTGGGTCTTCCAGTCCTGGGTTTGTCAATTACAGATGATGTTTCTCTGTACTTATTGACTATGCTTTGGATACCACATCTTGCTAGCTATTTCACTCAATGTTTTTCCTTCTTTATGCAAGTCAAGGTTGTTATAATAGTAGAAAACACTAGTGGAGGCTTTGAGTAAATTGTTGATGCTCATAATGCATCAGAGTAGAAAAATGATGTCTAAGACTTTTGCACAGCAGTGTGTGTATACACACACACACACACACACACACACACACACACACACACACACACACACACACGTGATCAAATTTAAAAATTCAGCGCTAAACGCCCCCTGTAAAAATAAATAAATAAAATAAATAAATAAAAAAGAACATATCAGCATAACTCAGTGAAGGATTTTGAGAGAAAATGTTTTCGATGACAGTAACTTGTTTTGCAATACACTACTGTTAAAACTAGTATTTTCAATGACAAAGCCGAGCTTCGGTAAGCACTGGCATAATGCTGCGGTTTTTAATTGCTATTTTGCTCACCTGTGAGTTTGAGAGGGCTGGCGCCGAGGTTTAATTATTTAGCTTACACCGCCTGTCTGCCAACAAAACCGAAAACTGCTTAAGTTAATGGTGCCACCAGGTGGCGCAGTAAGGTAAGAACACTTACAGTATTTCCAAATGAACAAAATGGAGAACCATGGGCCTGTGCAAGTTGGTTTGCTGATCAATTTTCTTTCAATTTATTTCGATTTGGAGATTTAATGTGACATGTGTTTTTAATATTTAAATTGTATAATGGCTTGACCAGAGCATGAGCACAACAGCTAATAAATTAATCAAATTACATATCTTATACGTCTTGTGCTATTGAATTGTATTAATGAACCGCCCTAAAAAATTCAGTAAAATACGTTTATATAACGTTTATAATAAAAATTATGCTCTAATATACCAGGAGACCGTCAATGCCTGCCTTAATTATTTTTAAACTGAATTAAGGTGACAATTGTATTTTATTATATTTTAGGCGATTGTTAAACATGATAACATTAGGCCCTACTTAAAAAGAAAAACGTTTTTCTATATTAAATTTAATGAATTTGTATTTTTGGGTTACTTTATTGGCTATTTTGAGCACATGCACTTTTAATGAATTTATTTTAAATCGAAAAAGTAAATCGATTAAAATACATATTATACACTTAATCAATACATTCATAATCAATTAACCAATTAAAACCTTTAATCTCTAATAAGTATATATATATATATATATATATATATATATATATATATATATATATATATATATATATATATATATATATATATATATACACAGACATGTTCTATTCTGACATCATTCCCCAGCACTGTCTGTCATACACGCTCACACATCAACATCACACCTCATACATCAACATGTATTAGTGGAAATATATATTGTGCATTGGAAAAGTTTATTTATGTTCTTTTATTTTTTTTTTAAATAAAACATTATACACGGAGCTCAGAATTTAGTTACGATGGCCCAGAGTGTGTATAATCTGTGGAACTTCTTATTGGCTGCGGCCGCTTGACGAGCACGTGACACCGGATAAATGCCCGCCAGCCAGCGTCCTTGGCAGCAGACAGTCCGAGGTCTTGTAGCGGTGCTGCTTCGTCCGTCTCATAAACTGGCATGAGGATGTTATCAAAATCACTGACAAACTCTTGTTAGTTTCAAGTTTTTGTTTTTTTGGTTGTTCTTGTTGTTTTCTTTAAAGTCACTTTTTTTGTATCTGTCAGTTATTTATTGGAGTAAAGTTTTCTTTGTAAAAACGATGACTGGAGTTTTTGACAGTTTAGCTGCAGATATGCATTCGAACCAGATTACCTCGAACAGCTACCACAGCATGCACAAACCCCAGGAATCTCCGACTTTACCTGTGTCCACAGCTACGGACAGCAGTTACTACAATAACCAACAGCCTGGACATTGCGGAGGATCTCCGTATGGACAGCTCAGCGCGTACCAGTACCATGCCAGTGGCTTGAGCAGCGTTCCTTACAACACGAAACCGTACGAGCTTGGGTTTAGTACTTCTTATAATTCATACGGTCCATATGGGTCAATTTCGTCGCCAACACATACTGATGCAGGTAAATAGATACTATTATTATTTTAAAGCTGCATAGGCTAACCTGTGATTTACAGGATTGCTATCAGATTATTATTAGTTTTTGTTACTGTTGTTTTTTTCTCTTTAGTGTTACTGCAAAAGTAAACTGATTTATATATGTTTATAGTCTACAACCGCCTGTGTATAGGCTATGCATTTATTGTATGCCTTTTACTGCAGAGAAAGAAGAATGTGAACCTGAAGTTCGGATGGTGAACGGCAAGCCAAAGAAAGTTAGAAAGCCGAGAACGATTTATTCGAGTTTCCAACTGGCGGCGCTTCAAAGACGATTTCAAAAGACCCAATATTTGGCGCTACCTGAAAGAGCCGAGCTGGCTGCTTCCTTAGGCGTTACACAAACTCAGGTACGACTGTGGTGACAAATACAAAAATGAAACTTTGATTTAACTATTTGACCAGAAGCTATGCGTGGCAAACGTGTTACAGTGTGATATGTGCAGAAAATACGGCAATGTTACAATGTGAATGCGTAAGATAAGTAATTGATAACAAAATGCACAGTTTAAGTATATGGCTTCTGGACTTGGTACTATATGAATTGCCGTACATTTGTATAACAAAGTTAATGAACTCATTTAAAATGAGATATACGGATAATGAATTGGGTTTACTGTTTACGACATTATTTGAAGGTTAGGCCTACATCAATTCCTCATTCAGATATTTGGCAGATATTTGATATTGGTGTGTTATTTAATTTGCAGTAGGCCTACAGCGAGAAGTGTAATTGGATAACTGAAGTGGATGCGGGTGTTAATCATTGGGGTTCTCTTTTATTTTATAGGTGAAAATCTGGTTTCAAAACCGACGTTCAAAATTCAAGAAGCTGTGGAAAAGTGGCGAGATTCCCCCTGATCAACACGCGGGACCCGGCGAGTCTCCGCCTTGCAGATCGCCTCTGGCCTCGGTCGCCTGGGACTTCCCACACAGAATGAACACAGTAAACAGCCTGCCTCAGAGCAACAGCCCTCCTAACACAACTGCGCCTTCTTTCTTAGGGAACTATTCCTGGTACCCGTCCTCGAACTCGGTACCGCATCTACAGCCCAATCCACTGCTACACCACCACAACTCAGCAGTGAGCGCTGGGGCAATATTTTAAGACTGTCGTGTTATTGACATTCACTAATGACTGAAAGAAATGCTGAGGCTCCCCTTGAAAACAAGCACATCATTGGACTGGTATATATATAAAGATACATTAACGCAGTATACATGCTGAACTATATTAAACACAGATAATTGTGCATCTACAGCAAACAACTATTTTTTAATCCTGTTGTATTCAGCCAAAAACTTTATTTTAGTTTTAGAATAGTTTTCGTTCTTTTTAAGTTATTAATTTTAATGCAGCAATTGAAATTTTGAAATCAGCGATGTAGCATATTTTTCAAATCTTTGTACGAATAGGTGCCTTCGAAAATGACCTCACTTTTGATGTTGGAATATAAATGTATAAATGGAATTTTATATGTTGATAAACTGGTTGTTAAAATAATTATTTTCTTGATATATATGTTATATGAGGTAACAATATTATCATGTATGCCGGTTAAAACTTTTGTTTGTACAGTAAAGTAAGTTTTTCAGTTTGGCTGTATAAAATGAGGCAACTATGAATTTGTAGAGAAAGCCCGTGCCTTTATATTTGATAAAGTTGCACCCTTAATGGAACTGATTCCCCCTGACATGTTTGGGCGAGAGAGTAAAGTTAAGCTACTGATTTTTCTCACAAGCATGTATACCAAGTTTGAAAACAAAATGTATTTTAATTATTTATTTTCGAAACGACATCTTTGCAGTGTTGCCTTTATGATATGAAGAGATAATTTAAAATAAAAATATTGTTTTCAGTGTCAGATGAATATGAAGAGATTCGTTCTTTTATTATACGTGTGTGTGTGTGTGTATATATATATATATATATATATATATATATATATATATATATAATCTCAAGCATTTACTGTTAAAAAGTCCAAAGTTCAGACTATTGTATCAATTTGAATGGCAATATTGGATGAACTCGAACTACTTTAAGTACATTATTTACTTGAACTATTCTTTTGCTGAAAAAAATGTATAATTTGTATTCTCTCCCATACAAGCCCGTTCGTACATGATATGTTGTGGTTCCTGTATGGGCGTTCATCCATCAGCAATACATTCTAAATTCTGCCTGAATGGACCCCGCCCCCGGAGAGCTGGCGCCAGATAAATGTATCCCATAAATATCTCCTGCTGACGAAACTCCCCACATTGGAGTCATGCTGACTTTGTTTTAACTCATTAAACCCAGGTTTTATTACAATCATGTTACTGTTGTGCATTTCAAATATATTGTTACGAAAGGCAAATGTTTC